>OX457080.1:12134906-12787823 GCA_949752815.1 Conops quadrifasciatus | reverse complement strand
TAATATCTAAATGTAACCAACTATATCAGTCGAATAAAGAATTAGTTACTCACCAGATTGGATGATGTTTTCTTTTCTTTTAAATTAATTGTTTTCATTATATAATCCATTATATCAAACCATTTTATAGATAGTTTGTACACCTCGTCTGCGCTAGCGCCACTCATACGTTGTATGACACACTTGATGATTGTTCTGGTTTAACTGGCTGCTGCGTAGAAACCGAGTTGACTGCCTCGTATGATGGTGATGGTGACGGTATGTAGGACTGTGGTGACGAAGCACTGTATGAGGAAAGGGCAGATGCGTTTCGGGCGTATATAGCTCTTTTTCGGTATCGTGAAAGTACTTGTTGAATTTCATCTTTGGCATCTATAAAATCCAGTAATGGGAGTTAACCTGGAAAAGTCGTATGATTAATATCTAAATGTAACCAATTATATCAGTCGAATAAAGAATTAGGTACTCACCAGATTGGATGTTGTTTTCTTTTCTTTTAAATTAATTGTTTTCATTATATAATCCATTATATCAAACCATTTTATAGATGGTTTGTACACCTCGTCTGCGCTAGCGCCACTCTTCTTGCTTTTTTCGATTTTATTCACATCTTGATTGTAGGTGGATTGTAAATTTTCTATTTTCTTGGTTACCTCAATGGTGTTACCTAGGCGCATTCCTTTTGCGACATGGGAACATATATACTTTAGACAAGTGACTCCAATTTTTTTTTTTTAATTTTTTGTTGTTAGTGCTCCTTTTCCTGACCCCAACAAGCCAAAAAAAAAATGTCGCTCTCCCTTGGGGGCGGGGCTAGAGCCCCTTGAAATTTGAAAAAAAACCCTTAATATCTCTAAAACTGTAGAAGATATTTAGATGTTATTAGTACCGTTAGAAAGCTAATAAAAATGTCGTTAATTTATGTAAAATAACTTTTTATCGACATATTTTTAGTTTTATAAATAAACGCAACTTAAGGTTTTTAATACTACTTTTTTTGATAAAATAATTTTTTCCAAAGAAAAATGTGTAATTAACCCAAGGAAGTATACTAAAAATAAGATAACATATATTTTAAGCTTTCTGAGGAAATTTATTTCATACAAATCGGTGCAGTACTTACGGAGAAAACGCATTTTTAAACGTAAGTATAAACTACCAATTTAGAATTTTACTACTATACATATTTTTAATAATGCGAACGTACTGAGTTTGCACCGTTGGGTCTTTTAAGCTATGACGCCAGTTATCGTTTTTATTGGTATTGTTGTTGTAAACTGGAAACAATATTCAATCTGCGATTTGTTTGTATGGTTATTAAGCCTTATGTATGAAACAAATATAAATGAAATATTTAAAATTTGCCAATGTAAATTAAGCGCCGCAGGCGAAAAATTTTTCAATTTCATATTAGCGCCGCAGTCGAAAAGTTGTCATTTTTAATTCATATGAAAATCTAAAGAAATAGCGCCGTCTATTGTCACTTTGTTACTAACACCACCACAACCATTACGGCAAACATAATGCATAGTACCAGAGACGCATTATTGTAAAAAGGTATAATAAGATAATTTCAGAAAGTAGTTTCTTATCAATTTAAAAACGAGTTTTCTTTATAAATACTGCACCGATTTTAACGAAATAAATTTCTTCAGAAAGCCTAAAATATATGTTATCTTATTTTTAGTATATTTCCTTGGGTTAATTACACATTTTTCTTTGGAAAAAATTATTTTATCAAAAAAA
Source organism: Conops quadrifasciatus (assembly GCA_949752815.1). NCBI lineage: Eukaryota > Metazoa > Arthropoda > Insecta > Diptera > Conopidae > Conops > Conops quadrifasciatus. The sequence goes on along the minus strand of OX457080.1, from coordinate 12,786,077 downwards.
ATAGTACTAAAAACCTAAGGTTGCGTTTATTTATAAAACTAGAAATATTTCGATAAAAAGTTATTTTACATAAATGAATGCGTTTATTTATAAAACTAGAAATATTTCGATAAAAAGTTATTTTACATAAATGAATGAATGACATTGTAATTAGCTTTATAACGGAACCAATATCACCCAAACAGCTTACATAGTTTCGGAGATACAGACGATTTTATTTCAAATTTCAAGGGGCTCCAGCCCCGCCCCCAAGAGAGAGCGACATTTTTTTTTTGCTTGTTGGGGTCAGGACCAAGAGCCCTAATAAAAAAAAAACAAAAAAAAAATATTGGAGCCACTTGCGTAAAGTAAATATAAGCCGCGACATGTTCCAAAGATGCTTTTCTCATATTTTTATTTCGATAGTTTTTATCGAAACAATTCCACAGGTTTTCTTGGTCTCTGTAGAGTTTCATGAAAGAAATATTATTGTCAGAAGACCATCTATCCGCAGCCATTTCGAACGATTCGGCGTAGTACACAAAAAAAAACAGCTGTTTCACGCACAGCTGTCCGGCGAGCAGGAGAGTGAAAACAAAAAATGTTGAAGTAACTCGGATGCGAGCTACTAACCAACTCACACGTACGAGTTACTCGTAAGTTACGTCCAAACGTTGCGAGTTACTGCAGTGCAGCTACTCGGAAAGCTGACTCGTAAGCTAGCTCGCACTGTGTAAACGAGGCATAACGCGTTACTTTGCTATCGTTAAAAGCAGAGAATACGAGAAAAGACACTTCGAATTCGCCACTCAACACATATGCATTTTTGCTGGAATTTCACTACCACTTTCACAAAAAATTGCAAAAAACTCGTACTTCGCTTCAAAAAAATGCAAAAAACTCGTACTTCGCCGCAAAAAAATCGTACTTCGCCGCGAAGCATGTATCGCATGCACGCATTTAAAATTTTATTTAGGGGGTGCTTTTCGAAACGTCAAAAAATATATTTGAGAAATTAAAGTTTTGTTTATGCTTATAATATAAATATATATAATATATTTTCCATTTTCTCATAATGCTAATAAAAGTATACTCCTATTTTACAAAATATTTGTTGATTTAATTTTGATAAATGTACTTGTTGCCTTAATTTTATGCGAATTCATCGTATATATTTTGCTTCTATTTTTATGTAATTGTATCTTTCAATACAATTATTCATAATTTTAGGAATAAAAATAATAGAAATAATAAATCAGTTACAATTTCAAAGGTAATAATCCTGTGTATTATCATAAAAAGACTAGCAACGGGGACAAACGTGAGGGTATACTCACTTTATGCTTCCGTATGTAAAACATCAAAAACCACGATTACAGGAAAACGAGTGGAACCATCATCATGAAATATTCTGTTTTATTTAGAGCTCTCTAATTTCGAAAATGATCGGTTCACCACGCCTACTTTTTAGGTAAATATTAATGCATCTTTTTAGGTAAATATTAATTTGAGACCTGAATTTCTCAGCTTGTAGTTCGGATCCGAAGCTGAAATTTCAGTGCCGCGTTTACCGTGTTAGTGAGACTCATCGCACCAAAAATTAGCGTGACACGCCCACTGGTATACCATAGCATATAATGATAATTTATATTGAGAAAAAAATTGCTGTAAATGAGTTAATAAATCAGATGTTACTATCTGTAAGTGATATGAATGTGGGCGTCTTCCGCCCACTCTTTATCCTCACTTCGACAGATGCGGGTGTAGGGTATATGAGCTTCCGCTAGGCCAAAGTTAACGCTCTTACTTGTTCTAAACTAAATTTTTTTAAAATGATTTTCTTCGACCGCCTTAAATTGTAAAAAGGAATGAAACATTTTTTTAATCGCGTTAAATCTCATTCGCGAAGAAAAGTTCGCGCTAAAATAGAAAATTTGTATATTTGAAAATAATATATTGTAAATCCATTTGGGGGAACAAAACTCTCTTTTGCGCCTTCTATTTTAGATTGCAGAAACTTCACCTTTGTTTGTTTACATATGGTGAAAAATTAATTTTAGAAATCCTATCAGAGAAATTGATCAGAATTGATGATTGATCTTTTGAATATAAGTTCAAAATAATAATAGTGAAAAACAAATAAGCGCGAAGTAAAACATGCCTTTTAGTGTTCATCACATTTTAAAGGAGTCTTCAAGAAGAAAAACCTTGCAATGGGAAGAAAGTGTCAAAAACCGCTACATTATTATTTTGTTCAATGTATTTATTTTATTAATATAGCAAATTAAACTTAAGCGTTTGCTTTTTGTCGCAGATTTGCCATTAACATAAATAAAATTTTATTTTGTATATGTATATGTTTACATTATTTCGTATACATCGTTTCGTTTCAACATAACATAAATATCAGTGTCTCTTCTATCTGACGCGAATCGTTATGGAACTCATAATTACTTATAGGCACCGGCGCATGCAGGCACTTTCGTTAGATTTATTTGTTGTGATTTCTTCTATGCTTTTCTGTGACATCATCTGCTCAGGAGTTTCCATTTCCAAAAATTTCCATTTCGCCATAGTCTTCATAATGAATTTTTTCAATTATGCGCTGGCGTTTAGACGATTTATCCGGACTATTGTAGGAAGAGGAAGAACAGAAGTAATGATTTCCTGTGAAATCCTTGTGCATCGATTTATCAGTACAATCATTAATCACTGATCATCAGTACTAATCATTAATGTACTGATCGGGATTATTAATAGGATGTCTTCATTTCGTTGCTCTTTGGTACGGAAACTTGTGTTGCATATCTCAAAGACAAGGAAAACTTGTATATACATATTTCTATTATTTTCATCTTCTTTGCATCCGTTAAGTTGGGCAACGAGAGTGCAGACTTGTCAACAGATCACGATGTTGTAGCCTAAAAGTAAGATATTAGAATTCAGCATATTCTTTGATAACACCACTTACCTCGGACTTTAACTCAGAATCAGATTCCTGGTTACTTCTGTCACTGTTGGCATCACCAGCACTCTAAAAATTAATAATTTTATTTTATATAAAACAGTTTTTGTCTGGTCTTTACCTTTTCTAAAATATTGTTTATATCTTCATCTGTTCTGTGTTTCATCTTTGGTGTTACCAAGTCATTAATTGTGCACAGTGGAAACACTTCTAAATCCATACTAATAGGTGATTCCTTTAATGGTCGTCAAAAAGAATCATAGTATCAGCGTTCTAAAGGAAGGGATTACGAGTTGCAGTTAGTTAAGGTTCAATAAACTTTCAGTTCAATTTTAACAATTTACTTGGGCGTTTAGTTGGTGTCCTGGAAGTTTCAAATTGCTCGCGCCCAAAAGACCATGATTTGATTTCTCAAAAGCACACTGTTGTTGAAAGCTGGCAACGCCGTGTGTGGGAACGAGTTTCACAGTCATTGTGTTCGACGCCGTGCCGGGAGAAGCACACGAGATAAATTTGTTCTCGTTTACTTTGCGCTACGTACACCCTGTCCGTGAATTCGTTTGGCCGTAGTTAGTCAGAACCGTGTCAAGTAATGTAATTGAAATTGTCAGTCTTTACCAAATAAAGTTAATCGAGCATATTTATTCAATAAAAATCTCCCTCAACACAATCAACCACATAAGTTTATTTCTTGTGTGCATATATTCGTGAGCCAGTTCGTTTCTGGTGTGTATAACATATTCGTCTGCCAGTTTATTTGTTCGTGTATAGTACATAGTATATTCGCCCGCCATTTTGCGACTGCGAATAGAAATCAGATTTTAATGTCAGAGAAAGTTGCAGGAGTCAGAACCAGTGCCAGGAAAACCAAGGGAGTACCGCCAGCGCGATTCGCCGAAATGGAACCGTCACCAGAGGCGCCACCAATTTCCACAGAAACTCCTTCGTCGCCAGAAATGGTAGTGGAAATAGAGACTCCGGCCAACGCAACAGCCCGAGCAGACTCGCCATCGATTGAGGTTAGGGCTTTGGAGCGTGAATTCGATCGCAAGTTAGTTGCAGTGAAAAATGAGTTGAGTAGGCAGATGCATGCCATGCAATCGATGCTGGTTGCAAACAACAAGCAACTTCAAATTACGATGAGCACGTTGATATCCACCTCACAGCAGTCGCAATTACCGCCCAGGCCGCTATCGCAAATTCCGCCACCATTATTACCGTCATCAGCTCAGCCGTCGTCGCAACAGACGTTGCAACCACCTAGCCAGCCGCAGTCGCAACAGACGTTGCAGCCACCTAGCCAGCCGCAGTCGCAACAGACGTTGCAGCCACTTAGCCAGCCGCCGTCGCAACAGACGTTGCAGCCACTTAGCCAGCCGCCGTCGCAACAGACGTTGCAGACACCTGGGCAGCCGCCATTGCAACCGTTCAGCCAGCCGCCGTCGCAACCACCTCTGCAGGCGTTTATTCAACCACCGTCGCAGTCAGTGCCGCCGTTAACACAAACCGCCATGACATTGCCGCCGCCATTTTTAGCAGTTCAACGGAACGAACAACAGAGCCAACCAGGTGAGTCGCCATTTCTCGTTAGTGAAAGCAGTATGCGTGGTGCGGTAGCGAGACAAAGGAAGATATACCCGCTGCCGCCATTTTCGGGCCGTCCTGAGCAATGGCCGACATTCTTCGAAGCCTTTATAACAACTATGGCAGAATTTGAGTACTCTAACCTGCACAATATTATGCGGTTAAGGGAAGCTCTGAACGGAGCAGCGCGAGATTTGGTCGAGTCCATGCTAGCAAGCTCAAACAATGTCACAGCCATAATTGACATACTGAGAGAGTCATTTGGTCGACCAGAGCAGTTAATAAAATGTCAAGTTGAGAAAGTGCGCGAGATACCGCCATTAGTCGACGGCAATTTAAGCGCTCTTGTGGAATTCGCTAATCGCGTATCGAATATGACGACCTTTCTATTGGGTCCTAACGGTGAGCACCACTTAATCAATTCAACTTTGCTGAGCGCCTTAGTCGCGAAACTGCCGACCACCAAGCAAATGGAGTGGGCTAAAGAATGTAGCCAACTGAAGCGAGTAGCTACTGTCATCGATTTTAGTAACTGGATCACCAACTTGCGTAGACTCGCATACATCGTGTCAGACGTCTTGCCATCCACTTCCACCGCAGAACCAACAAACGTTCGTCGAGGGCGAGTGGGAAATACCAATTTTCCTAACGGCCGTCAGTTTGCGTGCACCAGTATCGTCAAAAGTAAGTGCCTCATATGCGAAAGTGAGTGCAAAAGTATTCCTGTTTGTAAAACTTTCTTACAATTGTCTCCTGAGGTGCGCTGGGAACGGGTTAAGAAAATCAAGTTATGTTTTTCATGTTTGAAGAAAGGGCACCGAGTGGCTGAATGTAATTCACGAAGACGCTGCGAAGTTGGTGGGTGCCTGAAGAACCATAACCCTCTTTTACACTCAACGATCCAGTACGCATCGCAGCCAAAGGGCGAAGTCTCTAATAAGAGCCAGCAGCAATTAGTTGAAGGCAAAAAAGGATCTATGTTAGAGATAGATCATACTTCGCAACGTCGTTGGAATTGCCACATCGACCTCTACCAAGACAATGCGGTGCTTTTCCAGGTTGTCCCAGTCAAACTTTTTGGGCAAGGGAAGAGCATAAGCACCTACGCATTTATAGACGATGGGGCCAACGTCTCCATCATTGATCGCGAAATAGCGAAGCAGCTTGGGCTGCATGGCCACAAAGATACTTTGCAATTACAGTGGCGCCGATTTATAACATGGCGAACGTTTACACTTCATCAAATCTGTTGCTGCCAAAGCAGAGCTTAAGCTACGGGGAGCTACTTGCCGACGATAGTAATGATCACCTGATAGGGTTGCCACTGCGTGAATATGCAAACGTCCAGCCAAAATTAGTCTTGAGCCTAGCGCATGCCCATCTGACGGTTCCCGTTCGGGCGCCAAGAATACCGAATGGCAACGGACCCATCGCCATGCAAACTCGGTTAGGATGGGTGGTATATGGACCATTACATAAGAAAGAAAATTAACAGAAGAAGCGAGCGCTCCACGTTTATGGCACGCGCACAGCCCTAGAAGAAATGAGTGAAATAATGGATAGCTATTTCAGTGGTGAGTCGTTCGGTATCAAGTCAATTGACAAGCCCATTTTGTCAGAAGATAATGAACATGCCCTGTCAATATTGAGAGCAACCACGAAGCGTGTCGGTGAGCGCTACGAAGCAGGCCTTCTCTGGAAACGGGACACGCCAGCCTTCCCAAAAAGTTACGATATGGCTCTCAAAAGATTAGAAAGTATCGAAAGGAAAATGGAGAAAAGCGATGAATATGCCCAACATTACCGCGATAAAATTAATGATTATTTAGAGAAAGGCTACGCCAGGGAACTTTGTGCTGAAGAAGCCGCACGAGAGACGAGGAAGACCCTTTATTTGCCACATTTTGGGGTTAAAAACCCGAACAAGCCGAGTCTGAGAATAGTATTCGATGCCGCGGCTGAAACGCAAAGTATTTCTTTGAACAAAGCGCTGTTGTCAGGTCCAGATATTAATCAGCGATTCTGTTCAAATTCAGACAAGCCCCTATTGCAGTTCATGGAGATATTAAAGAGATGTTTCTCCAGGTTTTAATCAGGAAAGAAGATCAGGATAGCCAACGCTTTCTATGGAGGAACGGCGACGCCTCTAAGCCTGTAAGAGTATACGTGATGCAGAGGATGATTTTCGGAGCGACATGTTCGCCATGTATCGCGCAATATATAAAGAATTGCAATGCCGAGCGGTTTATAGAAGCTTGTCCGAGAGCAGTGAAAGGCATCGTAGAGCGACACTACGTGGACGATTACGTGGATAGTTTCCAGACCGAGGAAGAGGCTGTCACGATCGTTAAGGACGTGATCAAGATACACGAAGCCGGTGGGTTTCAGATACGTAATTTTTCGTCGAATTCAAAGATGTTGGGTGAATCCTTGTTCGAGACAGCCGGCGCACAAAATGTCTGTGTAGACGGTGACGGAGAAAGAATCCTTGGCATGCAATGGGTGCCGAAGGAGGACGTATTCGTGTTTACGTTGAACTTCAATAAGGTAGATGCAGATGTTTTGAGTCTTAAGAGAAAGCCGACTAAGAGAGAAATGTTAGGCTTAAATATGTCTGTCTTTGATCCATTCGGCTTATTGGTAAACTTCACGGTTACTGCGAAGCTTTTGATGCAAATGGTATGGAAAAGTGGGATCGGCTGGGATGATGCTGTACCTGAAAGTTTATACGAGCCATGGAAACGGTGGTTAAAGGAGTTGCCGAGGTTAAGAGAATTGAGAGTACCACGTTGCTATTTTTTGGAGTTCGAGCAATCAAGTCTGGAACTTCACATATTTGCGGATGCCAGCGAGGAAGCCATGGCTACTGTCGCGTATTGGCGATCATCGAACGTTGATAAGCCAAACATAGCGTTTACGTGCGCTAAAAGTAGCTGTGCGCCACTTCGCTTCCATTCCACGCCAAAGCTTGAGTTGCAAGCAGCCGTGATGGGGCTACGCTTAGGCGAGACTATCGCGAAATACCACACTAGGCCCATAGTAAAGCGATATTTTTGGACCGATTCCTCTACTGTCATTCGTTGGATTCGGTCGGACCACCGGATCTATAAGCCGTATGTCGCCAACCGAGTGGCTGAGATATTGGAGCATAGTGGAGTTGGAGAATGGAGGTGGTGTCCCGGCGTTCATAATCCGGCAGACGACGCGACGAGGGCAAGGTATCGAGGACGGTACGACCCCGGTAGCAGGTGGATAAATGGACCAGACTTTCTGAGAAAAGGGAAAAGTGAATGGCCAAAGGAGAATCTGGCGGATCAGCGAGAGGATTTAAGCACCGCTGAACGATAATCGATTTTCAAATTATCGTAGATTGAAGCGCACTATGGGCTGGGTGTTAAGGTGCTTAGCCAATCTGAGATCGAGAGTTAAGAAGCAGGCGCCTTTGTATGGAGAGCTTACTGCCGATGAAGAAATTGGAGCAGAAAAGCAGTTGTGTCGCTGCATGCAATGGTCCGCCTATAGAACAGAAATCCTCAGCCTACAGCAAGGTCGAATGATCGACAAGGATAGCCCTTTGATAAGCCTAAATCCCTTCTTGGCACCAGATGGATTGCTACGGGTGAACGGAAGGATCGACAAAGCTGTTTGCTTGCCAAGGGAAACACGACAGCCGATCATATTGCCGAAGGATCATCGGATAACTAAGTTGCTGGTTGACTACTATCACCGAAGGTTCCTTCACCAGAATGTCTCGACTGTTATGAGCGAGCTGAGGCGCCGTTTTTGGATTCCATCTTTAAGAAGACTGGTGAATACAGTCCAGTCGGATTGTTGCCTTTGCAGGCTTAGGAGAGTCACGCCGCGACAGCCTCAGATGGGTATGCTTCCGTCAGACAGGGTGACACCGTTCGTTCGTCCGTTCTCGTATACGGGCGTGGATTTTTTTGGACCCGTCCTGGTCACGATCCGTCGGTACAAGGAGAAACGCTGGGTAGCGTTGTTTACCTGCTTGACCGTCCGGGCTGTCCACCTAGAGGTGGCCGCGGATCTGTCTAGCGATGCCTGTATTCTGTGCGTGCGGAATTTTATAAATAGGAGAGGCGTGCCAGTGATGATTAGGAGCGACAATGGGACCAATTTTGTCGGGATCCCGAAGGAGCTGCAGGGTTGCAACGATTTTCTCGATCATAATAAGATGACGGCGGGTTTGGCGCCATTGGGTGTGAAGCGGAGGTTCAACACGCCATCAGATGCGAGTGCGGGCGGCGCCTGGGAAAGGCTGGTTCAGTCAGTGAAGAGGTCGTTATATTTTACGCTGAAAGAGCGGGCACCTAAGGTGGATACATTCCACAGCCTTTTGATAGAAATCGAGAATATCGTGAACTCCAGGCCGTTGACTCATCTTCCTGTCACGCCCGAGGAGGAGGAGCCGTTGACGCCGAACCATTTTTTGTTGGGATGTGCCAACTCCACTCAGACGCCGGCTCCAGTTGTGCCACGGTTCGATTTTCTGAGGAAGCAGTGGAAGGTTTTGCAGAATCTTAAGAATTGTTTGTGGCGTCGGTGGATACAGGAATACCTGCCAGAGTTGACACGGCGGACTAAGTGGTGCTTGCCGTCTCAATCTCTATCTGAAGGATGTCTCATCTTTATAGTCGACGGTACTCTTCCCAGATCTCAGTGGAGGCGTGGCCGCGTTGTAAGACTTATCCATGGTCCTGACGGGGTGGCCCGATCGGCGGAGGTGGCTACTGGTTCTGGAGTCTTGAAGAGGCCGATATCGAAGTTGGCCGTCTTGGACGTCGTGCATCCAACTGATTATCTGAGTGAGAGCTTGCCTGCCGGCCTCGCCTCACGGGGGCGGGGATGTTGTTGAAAGCTGGCAACGCCGTGTGTGGGAACGAGTTTCACAGTCATTGTGTTCGACGCCGTGCCGGGAGAAGCACACGAGATAAATTTGTTCTCGTTTACTTTGCGCTACGTACACCCTGTCCGTGAATTCGTTTGGCCGTAGTTAGTCAGAACCGTGTCAAGTAATGTAATTGAAATTGTCAGTCTTTACCAAATAAAGTTAATCGAGCATATTTATTCAATAAAAATCTCCCTCAACACAATCAACCACACACACCTTCCTTGTTATTGTTATATCCACCCCATTCATTGTAGTTAATCTCTTCAATTATATCGTCTTTAATATGTGAAGTAAATTCTTGGAGTTGTAAATGGCTAGTTGTACAAAATATACAATTAAATGCAAAAATGTCGACAATGGTAACTTTGCAAACACGTGTCGACATGGTAATTTCACTGCACTTGTGAAAATCACTAATCTTCGCCATGGTGATGGATGGATGTAATTATTAATTACATCTATCTCTTCGGGTTATAATTCAGTAATATATTTTATAGAGATTGATTATTTAGGTAGATTTAACCTATTAAATAGGTTAGAAGCAACATTTTAGATTCGCACATTGAAGAAACAATTTGACAATTCCGTATGGTGAAAATAAGAAACAATTCTTTTTTTCACCATATGTAGTGTTAGCAAACAAGAACAACAATATGGTTCATCTCACGTATTGCGTACGTGAATTCAACATTGCATAAAAAACGCTGTCAAACCGAATTTGGAAAACGGCGAAATCGAAGTGTCCTTTCTCGTATTCTCTGGTTAAAAGTTACTCTGAGTAAAGAAGTAACGACGTTAACTGAGAGTAACGACGTTCAACGAGTATAGATAATTAAGAGATATTATGACTCAAAATTTTCGGCACTCGTCAGATTTTCATGTGCCATTATTAGAATGCAGTGGATAGCGCTGCTTGTGCGAATGCTAGCAGAGAAATTCGAGGTGAATTTGTTCTACTTCATAAACGATTATGCGTAAGAAGAGTTGTCCGAAGCAGCAATCGTATGCCAGCTAAGGAGTAAAAGAAACGATTGGTCGATTGAAGGATTACAGCGAGAGACGAGGGAACGATGCAATTCCGCTTATTGTGTTTTCTACATGAAAGTGATATTTGTTGTTGCTCAGAGTTTTTGGCAAATTTGGCTTTTTCAGTTTCTGAAGTTTTTGCCTGTTTGGGTTTTTCTGCTATTTACTATTTCTGTGTTTTCTATGCTTTTTAGATTTCATTTTTAAATTAGGATATTTTATTTATTAGAAGTACACATGTACATACATATGTGTACAAGTAAATTAGAATTAAATTAAAATGAAATTAAAGGAAAATGAAATAAAAATTAAATTAAAATTAAATGAAAATTAAATTAAAATTAAATGAAAATAAAATTAAAATTCAATTAAAATGAAATTAAAATTAAAATAAAATTCAATTAAAATTAAATTCAAATTAAATTAAAAATAAATTAAAATTAAATTAAAATTAAAAAGGCATGAAAACACGCTTTAAAATAATATATGTATTTATATTTTAAACAGAAAAAAAATTGTTTTAAATACAGAATTCCAAAAATCAATACATATTTATTAATTGTAAATTCGTAAAAATTTTAAAAAAATTTTGTTTTATAGTGATCAAAAGATTACATATTTATTAAAATTTTATAGCCATCACGAAATTCAAAAACTATGCAAAACGAAATTGCCAAATATCAAGTGCTGCACAACGCAAGCCCATACACAAATTAATATTTACTCTAACACATGCTACTTTCATTAATTCATTGATTAAGACAATGTACATGTGCATTCTCTTTTCTCTTTGCTTCTTGCCAAGGCAAGCTTGCAATAGTAAAAGCACCCATACGCGCATGCGTGACTGCTTGTGGTATAGAAATCTAAAAATAGAACACCACAACCAAACCACAACGGATTTTAAATTGCGAGAGGGGAAAATCAAGCAGGCGTTTGTTTTATTCCTTGCTTCCTTCCCTTTGTCCCTCCGCCAAAACAATCGTGATTTTATCACCCAAAGCAAACAAAGCAATACCAAAGCAATAGGAAACAAGTAAAAGCGTTATCTTCGGCCTGGTCAAAGCTCATATACCCAACACCCGCATCAGTCGAAGCGATAAAAAGTGGGCGGGCGGGTGACACTTACTTTCTTTTTATTTACAGGGAGTAAATTTTTATCTATTAACTCCCTACCTAATGGGCGGACCATGTCCACTTTTCAGAGTATATTTTAGCCTAAGACGGTGGATTAAGAAATAAAATTTTAAATGAAAAATTCTTAAAATTCTCTCTACAAGATGAGAAATTGGACGGATAGGGCTAAATCGACTCAGGAGGTGATTCAGAGCTAGTATATATATACTTTTCTATATCTTACACGTCTACTTTAATGCGTTATATGTAAATGGAAGAACAAAGTGAATATACCCTGATCCCTTCGGGTGTAGGGTATGTGATAAATTTAAATTACCCTGTATCGGTGATCTAAATTAAAATGCAAATTACCCTATATTGTACGAAAACAACAAAGTCCCGTTGGAACATCACGCCATCGAAAAATTGAAGAAATCGCGACTGAGAGGGTACAGTCAGCAAAGAAAAAAAAAACAAAATGCATAAGCAAATGCAAAAGACGAGCAAGAGAGTTGAGGCAGTTGGTTTTGGGCGTTGTGACGAGCGGTCGTGTGGCGGTTGAGTATCGTGTCCGCCCGCGAAGATAACAAAAATTTAATAAAGAAAATATTGCCTATTAGAAAGTTATCGCTTTAATTAAATGTTTTAAAGATTTAAAGATTCCAATTGTAATCTATTATTTGAAAATGAAACTTTTTTTTTAAAAAGAAAAAAAAATTTGCTGACTGCAATGAAATATAAGATAGAGAACGACATCACTCCAAATCATGTTAAGCCACAGCAGTGCAGAAGCGTAGCAACAAGACCAACCAACAATAACATCAATGTATAAGACATTCGCTACAAGGAAAACAACAACAACTGAAGCAGAAACATTGGTTTGTTACTCTTCATAATTAATATTACAAAAACCACAAACGACAACAACATCAAGCGACAACTACATCAAGCGATACAACAAGCAACAACAACTCAAGTGAACCCAGTGAACGTGAACGTAAGATAATAAAGAAGAATGGAATTTTGGCCAAATAGGCAAAGAATAAATATGAAGAAAAAAAAAAGAAAAAGGAATATATGAAACAAGAAAAAGAACGGAGGAAGTCAAACTTAAAATACTATAAGAGAAGAAAAACAATTTTTAAAAGCTAAGTTTATAAAGTTTAAAGCAGATTAAGTAAAGAAATAACTAAAATTTAACAACAGCAACAACATCATTGAATTTTGAGATAACTGTGAAAATACAAAAAAAAATAAACAACATTTGAAATTTTAACATTATTTTTAACTAATTCTACGGAAAACAACAAAATACAAAACTGGCAGCGACAACTAAAAGAAGCGTCACTACTACATTTTTTTGGCATTCTGGTACAACAGCCACAACATCAACAAGTAAACATGCAGAAGTTGTACACCATGAAAATGGAGATATCAGAAGCGGCAAGTGTGGTAAACACATTATTCAACAGCTCCTGAGTATTGTAAGAAGGGCAATAGAGTTAGTAAGTGAAAATAATTATAGTTTTGATTTATACATGTATTTACATGTATTTATATATATCCCAATGTATGAAAGTATATACCTTGATATTAGTATATTATATACATAAATGTAATGTACGTACAATATGCAATATATGAAATGTATACTTACAAATGCCTGTTTCCGAATTTTCCTAATGTAATTTTGAGTACATGCAACTGCAACACATTTAATTGCTTAGTATTCTGTGAAACTCAGACAGACCATATTGCTAAAGCTAAAACATAATGCTATACGTATACATACATCTATATCTGTATAAGTAAATAATTCTATATACATAGTACATATAGGTACTTCTACATTTATTCAGTTTTTTTTTGTAATCAAAGTAATAACATTTAACATAACATTTATAAGCTCTGAATTTATTTTTTTGGTATTTCGAAATTGGATTATTATACCCGTTCAATATGAAACACGAAATAGAAAAACTGATTCATTAAAAAAAAAATGTTTGGTGATTTTTAATTAGATAGGCAAGGTAAGCGAGGCCAGTTGGTGCTTCACGCAAGAAGTTGCTCGTCGGTTATTTTTTATGTTCCTTTTGATTGTCACTTATGACTACCAAGGGGTGGTGGTTCCTCCCTCCCCCACCTAAGCCTCTGCTTTATATGTTTTCATTTCATAGCAAGGTCATTAAGGCCTTAAGTTCGTTATAGGTATAAATATTAACGTTAATATGGTAGATATTATTTGGCACTGTACAAATTACACCACATTCACCTTGCAGCGCTGCATTGAGAGCGGCAGAGCTATGAGTTATTTATGCTAATAATGGCGCATATAATGTTGTTGCTGTTTGAGTCATAATATCTCTTTACTATCTAACTCGTTGCATGCTCTTCATCTCCCTCGCGACAAGCGACGGTTTGATGTAAGCAGAATTGTTCTCGTGTGATAAGCTTCATTGAAAAACATGGATTGGATTTGGTGGAATTTTTTGCTGAAGACTCTGAGAAGGAATTCGCGTTGGAAATCAAAATTGGAATTAGTATTATTTATAACAATTATGTATTTACTATTTATTATCTATTTTATAAATAAAAATAGAAAATAATAACTATACAAGTGAATCACAAAATATATATGTAACAAGATTTTTCATTGAAATATTACATTTTTATTAGGGAACGAGAGCTATTTTCTGATCGTCTTTTTTAGGAGAAGAAATCCGATAAAATCGTCTCTTGGAATACCAAAGACGATAATTTCAACGTTTTACAAGAATTTTAACTATTTCGGTGAATCTTGGAATACGAAAGACGATTTCAATCATCTTAAAGACGATTTGAGAGACGACTTCAATAGTTCGTGAATCTTGGAATGCCTCTGTTATGCTAATAATGGCGCATATAATGTTGTTGCTGTTTGAGTCATAATATCTCTTTACTATCTATACTCGTTGCGACGTTACTTTCTCAGTTACTTTTGCTCACGTTAATTTAACGGCGTTACTTTTCAGTTAAAGTTACTCAAGTAACGCCACGCAAAGTAACGCGTTACTTTTTTCGAATTTAGTTACTTTTTGTAGTTTCACCCAAACAAAACATTTTCACTCCAATGTGGGTGAAAAATTTTTTGTTTATACCAAAAAAATTTTATTGCGCCAATCGGTAGGAAATATCATGAAACGGATTTTGGACATGGTGGGCGGTGGGTGGGGACCCCCTAAAGTGGTCACACGGGGGTGTTTTGACCCAAAAATTTTTATTGCACAAATCGATAGGAAATATCATGAAACGGATTTTGGACATGGTTACCCCCTAAAGTGGTCACACGGGGGTGTTTTTTAAATTTTTATTGCACAAATCGATAGGAAATATCATGAAACCGATTTTGGACATGGTGGGCGGTGGGCGGGGTCCCCCAAAGTGGTCACAGGGGGGTGTTTTGACCCAAAAAAATTATTGCACAAATCGATAGGAAATATCATGAAACGGATTTGGGACATGGTCCGAGGGGCGTTGGGTGGTCACACAGGGGTAAATTGACCCAAAAATGTTTAATGCACAAATCGATAGGAAATGCCAGGAAACGGATTTTGGACTTGGTAGAAGGTGTACCGCTGAAGTGGTCACACGGGATAATTTCACCTGAAAAATTTTGGTGTTTAAATCCATAGAATATATTACAAAACAAATTTTACACATGTACGGATACATACATATGTGTATGCATGTGCATATACACATGTATGTATGTATGTACATATACATACATGTATCCGTACATGTGTGAAATTTGTTTTGTGATATATTCTATAGATTTCAACACTAAAATTTTTTTGGTGAAATTATCCCGTGTGACCACTTCGGCGGTACACCTTCTACCAAGTCCAAAATCCGTTTCGTGGCATTTCCTATCGATTTGTGCATTAAACATTTTTGGGTCAATTTACCCCTGTGTGACCACCCAACGCCCCTCGGACCATGTCCCAAATCCGTTTCATGATATTTCCTATCGATTTGTGCAATATAAATTTTTTGGGTCAAAACACCCCCGTGTGACCACTTTAGGGGGTCCCCACCCACCGCCCACCATGTCCAAAATCCGTTTCATTATATTTCCTATCGATTTGTGCAATAAAAATTTTTGGGTCAAAACACCCCCGTGTGACCACTTTAGGGGGTCCCCACCCACCGCCAACCATGTCCTTTGGGTGAAACTACAAAAAGTAACTAAATTCGAAAAAAGTAACGCGTTACTTTGCGTGGCGTTACTTGAGTAACTTTAACTGAAAAGTAACGCCGTTAAATTAACGTGAGCAAAAGTAACTGAGAAAGTAACGTCGCAACGAGTATAGATAGTAAAGAGATATTATGACTCAATATTTTCGGCACTCGTCAGATTTTCAGAGAAATCCGAGGAGAATTTGTTTTATTTCATAAACGATTATGCGTAAGAAGAGTTGTCCGTAGCAGCAATTGTATGCCAGATGAGGAGTAAAAGAAACGATTGATCGATTGCTGGATTACAGAGGGAACCATGCAACAACGAGTATAGATAGTAAAGAGATATTATGACTCAAACAGCAACAACATTATATGCGCCATTATTAGCATAAATCACTCATAGCTCTGCCGCTCTCAATGCAGCGCTGCAAGGTGAATGTGGTGTAATTTGTACAGTGCCAAATAATATCTACCATATTAACGTTGATATTTATACCCTACACCCGAAGGGTTCAGGGTATATTCACTTTGATCTTCCATTTACATATAACGCATTAAAGTAGACGTGTCAGATATAGAAAAGTATATATGTGGGAACGGACCGACTGACAACCAGAAGCGGACGAACATATTAAATACCGGACATACGGCAACACTGACGGAGAATCGGACGAGAACGAAACAAGTGCAACAAAACGAACGGACAAAGAAAAGAGAACAAAAGTAGAGAGAGATTTAACGAAGAAACAACCGCCAAGTTGTAGAATAAGCACATCCTTATAAATAAAGCATTTTCTTATAAATAAAGTGTTTATTATCCCGGACGAACCCCCACAAATTGGTGTCAGAAGTGGGATGAGGATAAGGATTAGTGGATCAGTGGATTACGTGGATCATTCGTTTGTAAGCTGCGTCTTTTAATGGAGCACCTGCACTGACGTTTGCTGCAGAAAAGTTTGCACACTTTCTGCGAATAAATGGAACTAGCGAGGAATCAGAAATAGCTGTTATTCGAGAATAAAATCATTACTTTTATTCTAGATATAAAAGACAAATGGTTGCTGACATCTGTTCTGCAGTTTATTGTATTCGCTGTTTCCTAATATTGAGAAGATGCGCAGCATCGCTTGGTAACAACGTCGGCAAAAAGTAACGGATAATTTTGTCGTAACGAACATTGTTATTGGACCTGTTAACGAAGTGGCGTGAGTTTGTAACAGAAACGGCTGGTACAGTTTTTCGAAAATACTTCGGATTGAGCAGTCGGGTTATAAGAAATAACGAACTGCAAAAACGGTGTACGAGTATCATTCGTATCCAGAAAGGCGAAAACTTTTACTGAATTCTCGGTGACTGGCAGCAATCAGAGTTTCATAGCAACGCGCAACAACTAGACGAAAAATTGTCGGGGCAAAGGCGGATGAAACAAGGTGTAGCAGTGGCAGAATAGCAGATAAGTTCAATTTGGATAAAACAAAAAATTTGAAGTTTAAGTGCGCGAATTATTTGATTCACCAGTAGATTAAAGTTAAGAGTTTTGAAACTTATAATTTTGTCAAACATTAAGAAAAACTGAAGCCAATCAGTATAGAATTTCAAAGCCAGAATAGTGAAGCAAGTTTTGAAACGTATAATTTCGTAGCCGTAATATTTACAATATTTTATAGAGCTTTAATGAATGCTGGCAAAACGAATGAATTTCTAAATGAAACAATAGAACTATTGTTATAGTCAAATAAAATATTATAATAATATTTAAATTTTGTAACGATCGCAAATATCATACTTATCGGAAATAATTCATTATTACTTATTATAAGAATCTTATAATATTTTGTATGAGAAACAAACTCTGTATAAGAAATTGATATTATTTGAAAGGCGGTATAACCACATAAGACAATCAAATTCCTAAATATTATATTTGTTACATTACGTGGTAATCACTCAGATCTTTAGTAAGCAGACATGGACCGTGAACAGATTCTAAATATGAGGATGGCCTCATTGAAGTTGGAATTAGGTAGGTTAGGTTTACCAGTAACCGGACGCAAATCTACGCTACAAGACAGACTGTTGGAGCATTTCGGTTTGAACATGGATGAAGACGACGAATCATTGTATGATGACGCTGGCAGCACTCGCAGCGAAGCCGAACTGGAAAGAATCCCAGTGGCCGAACGTTCGAACTTTACTCTTCGCGACATCGAAGATGCGGTTACGTTATTTTCGGGGACAGGCCAGCCCAGCATAGAACAGTGGTTGGAAGATTTTGAGGACAACGCGACAACAGTAAAGTGGAACGATCTACAACGTTATATTTATGCTAAGCAACTGCTAAAAGGAGGTGCGAAATTATTCGTTCGAAGCCAAAGTGGCATTAACAGTTGGCGCTCGCTAAAGCAAGCATTGAAGGAAGAATTTGGAACAAAACTTTCATCCATAGAAGTGCACCGTTTACTTCAGAACCGTCGCAAGCGACAAGGTGAAGATTACCGTGAATATTTGTACACATTTATGGAGATCGCGAAACCACTCAACTTGGAAGATGCCAGCTTAATTGAATATTTTATCGAAGGCATACCAGATAGCCGACTAAATAAGGCTAATCTTTATCAGGCCAAAAACATTCGCGAATTAAAAGATCAAATCTTTGTGTACGAGAAAATAAAAGTACTGATGCCACATTCCGCGAATGCAAGCAGTCAATCAGTGCCTTCGAGAAAAAACCTCGTAAATTAAACGCGCAAGAATTGCTATACTTGCGGCGATAGTGCACACTTAGCCAGAAACTGCCCACAAAAACGGATAAAATTTTTTAAATGTGGATTGAAAGGGCACCGTGCATCGGAATGCGTCGGCAACGCTGGCCGTATCAAGACGGAGAAGAACAATATAAACACGTTATCCAGAAAGCATTGCGGAGCGCCGAGCCCTAAAAATAAAATTGGTCTGATTTTCGAGGAAATAATAATAAACAATAAGCCTGTCTCCGCTCTCATTGATACCGGCTGTGATCTGTGCCTGATGAGGTACGACACCCTGATGAGAGTAGGTGACTTTCAACTGAACGATGACAAAAGACGCCTGACAGGTGTTGGCGGATTCGAACTGGTGACAATGGCTAGTTTCACAGCGCGCACAGAAATCAGTGGTACAGAACTAAATTTGACATTCCATGCAGTAAAGGAACGAGATATAAATTTTGCTGCGGTAATAGCGTCCTGGAATTCGTAGATATTGAAATTAGGCAAGACGGCTTCAAGTTAAAACTGAAGGAAATTGTTCGAAATGATGAAGTTAGTGCGCCCGAGGAAAAAATCGTTAAAGACGATAATAACCAGCTAAAAGAAGAGTTCGAAGACTTGTGGCTAATGGCAGCGACAGACGTTACAAAGGAACTGGATGTAGATTTGTCTCACCTGAGGGGAAGCCACTTCGAAACTGTTAAGACAATGATTGAAGCGTACAACCCGGAGAATAATTTGAATTCACCTGTGGAAATGAAGATTCTTTTATCACATGATATTCCTGTATATGAACGGCCTAGACGTACCTCATCCGCCGATAAGCGTATAGTGGATGAGCAAATCGCTGAATGGCTACATAAAGGAATCATACGCCCCAGTACGTCTGAATATGCATCACCCATAGTACTCGTAGCAAAGAAAAACGGAAGCAAGAGGCTATGCTGCGATTATAGGCGCTTAAACAAGAAGATTATCAGGGATAACTTCCCCATGCCACTGATCGACGACGTCCTCGAACGACTGCAAGGAGGTAAAGTGTTTACAACAATTGATTTAGCCAATGGATTTTTTCATGTCCCAGTGGAAGAGACTTCGCGTAAGTACACGGCATTCGTAACTCATGTCGGACAGTATGAGTTTCTCTTCGTTCCATTTGGAATTTCGAACTCGCCAGCGATATTCTCACGATTTATTGCAGCAGTATTCAGAGAACTGATACAAAAAGGGATTGTTATAGCGTATATGGATGATCTGATTATTCCAGCCAAGGATGAGGCAGAGGGGATCCAGAAGTTGAAGATTGTATTAGAAATAGCGGCGCTGAACGGGTTACGACTAAGATGGAGCAAATGCCAATTCTTGCGAAGGAAAGTAAACTTTCTAGGTTATGTAGTGGAAAATGAAACAATTAGACCATCTGAAGCAAAGACCATTGCGGTGAAGGAATTCCCGATTCCAAAGGATCGCAAATCTCTACAACGATTCCTTGGTTTGACTTCTTACTTTAGGCGATTTATCGATGGCTACGCAATAGTAGCCAAACCATTATCCGATCTGATGAGGAAGGACAAAAAATTTGAATTAAAGGAGGAACAGCTCGCAGCCGTATCGCAATTGAAGATAGCATTGGCTAATGCCCCACTGTTAAAGCTTTACAACCCCAAAGCAATCACGGAGGTGCACACTGACGCTTGCATGCAGGGATATGGTGCAGTACTCCTTCAGAAAGATCGTGACGACCAGCTATTTCACCCTGTAGAATACATGAGCCGTAAAACGAAGCCAGCCGAGGAAAAGTACCCATCGTACGAGTTGGAAGTGATGGCAATTATCGAGGCACTCAAAAAATTCAAAATAATAACCGACTGCAATGCGTTTACGATGACGCTCAACAAGAGAGATATGCCGTTAAGAGTATCTCGCTGGGCTATTTTCTTGCAAGATTTCGACTACGAGATTCAACACAGAAGTGGCTCGAAAATGAAGCATGTCGACGCCATGAGCCGTGTTTACTGCTTGGCCATGGAGGATGAATTAAGTCATAGAATGAGGCACAGGAGCACGATGAATGGATTAAAGCCGTCACAAGCGTTCTGAAGCATGGCGAGTATGAGAACTACTATATGATAGGCGGAATACTTTATAAAGACCCGGTCAAGGAATTAGTTGTAGTTCCCTCGCTAATGGAGAATGAAATCATTGGGATGGCGCATAGACAAGGTCATGTTTCAGCGAAAAGGACGCAAGAAGTTGTCGAGCGATCGTACTACATTCCCAATCTAAGTTCGAAATCAGCCAAGATAGTAAGAAACTTCGTAGAATGTATCGTTGCCGAAGGGAAATCAGGGAAAAAGGAAGGGTTCTTGACGCCTTCACAAGGAAGGAAGGAAGGAAGGAAGGAAGACAGACCTTTAGGAACCTATCACATCGATCATGTTGGACCCATGGAGTTACCCGGTAAGAAAACAAGCGCAGGAAAATATAGAGAAAATCCAACAAGAAAATCGGAAGTATTACAATTCCAAGCGCAAGAGCGAAGAGGTCTA
The DNA here is from genome assembly GCA_949752815.1 of Conops quadrifasciatus. NCBI lineage: Eukaryota > Metazoa > Arthropoda > Insecta > Diptera > Conopidae > Conops > Conops quadrifasciatus. The sequence goes on along the minus strand of OX457080.1, from coordinate 12,764,978 downwards.
CGAAGTTGGCGACTTAGTAGCCATTAAACGAACACAGTTTGGAACTGGCCTTAAACTTAAGCCGAAGTTTCTCGGTCCATACGAAATCACGGCTAAAATTAAACACGGTCGATATGAAGTTTTAAAAGTCGGAGACCACGAGGGTCCTAATCGGTCCACCACGGTTGGAGTTCATGAAGAAATGGAGCCTTTCATCCGGGTCGAATGAAAACGCAGGATGGCCGAATGTGGGAACGGACCGACTGACAACCAGAAGCGGACGAACATATTAAATACCGGACATACGGCAACACTGATGGAGAATCGGACGAGAACGAAACAAGTGCAACAAAACGAACGGACAAAGAAAAGAGAACAGAAGTAGAGACAGATTTAACGAAGAAACAACCGCCAAGTTGTAGAATAAGCACATCCTTATAAATAAAGCATTTTCCTATAAACAAAGTGTTCCGGACGAACCCGGACGAACCCCCACATATATATTCTAGCTCAGAATCACCTCCTGAGTCGATTTAGCGCTATCCGTCCAATTTCTCATCTTGTAGAGAGAATTTTAAGAATTTTTGATTTAAAATTTTATTTCTTAATCCACCGTCTTAGGCTAAAATATACTCTGAAAAGTGGACATGGTCTGCCCATTAGGTAGGGAGTGAATAGATGAATATTTACTTCCTGCAAATAAAAAGAAAGTAAGTGTCACCCGCCCGCTCACTTTTTATCACTTCTACTGATGCGGGTGTAGGGTATATGAGCTTCGGCCAGGCCGAAGATATCGCTTTAATTGCTTTCTATTGCTTTGGTTTGCTTTGTTTCATAAAATAAAGGGGGAATGATTGATAAAGGGAAGGAAGGACAAAGGGAAGGAACCAACGAATAGAACAAATGGCTGCTTGCTCTTCCCCTCTTACGATTTGCAAATCAGTTTTCGTGTTCTATTTTTAGATTCCTATACCACAAACAGTCACGCATGCGCGTATGGGTGCTTTTACTATTGCAAGCTTGCACTGCGCCATAGAAAAGAGAATGCACATGTACATTGTCTGCTAAAAAGAATGAATGAAAGTAGCATGTATGAGAGCAAATGCTAATACATATGTGTAGATGCTTGCGTGTTGGAACTTTATATTTGGCAATTTCGTTTGAAAAATAATTTTTTAATTTCGTGAATATGAGGCTATAAAATTTAAATATATATGTAATCTTTGGACCATTATAAAACAAAATTTTATTGAAATATTTACGAATTTACAATTAGTAAATATGTACTGATTTTTGGAATTCTGTATTTAAAAATAATTTTTTTCTGTTTAAAATATAAATATTTTATTTGAAAATATTTTTATTTTTTAAAAAAATTAAATAATTAAAATATAAGCAAAATGTATATTTTAAAAATTAAACTCTTTTTTATTTAATTTTAAAAATATTTTGAAATACGTACATATGTATGTACTTCTGATAACTAAAATATCCTAATTTAAAAACAAGTAAGAGCGTTATCTTCGGCCTGGCCGAAGCTTATATACCCTACACCCGCATCTGTCGAAGTTATAAAAAGTGGGTGACGCCTACTTTTTTTTAATTTACAGGGAACCAATTTTGATCTATTAACTCATTTACAACACCGCTTTTCCTACCAAACACCTCATTATGTGGTATAGTATATAAGTGGGCGTGTCACGCCCATTTTTGAGAATATATTTTAGTCTAAGATGGTGGACTTGGAAATAAAATTTTAGCTGAAAATTCGGTCTACAAGCCAAGAAATTGAGCTAAAAGCACGGATGAGTGCATATTTTCTATAAAAAGTAGGCGTGGCACTGGTCCAATTTTCCCCATTTTCAATACCAAACAGCGTAGGACAACAAAGAATATTTGTGCCAAATTTCATGACGATACCTCCTCCTGTGTTTTCTATGCTTTTTAGATTTCATTTTTAAATTAGGATATTTTAGTTATTAGAAGTACATATGTATTTCAAAATATTTTTAAAATTAAATAAAAAAGAGTTTAATTTTTAAAATATACATTTTGCTTATATTTTAATTATTTAATTTTTTTAAAAAATAAAAATATTTTCAAATAAAATATTTATATTTTAAACAGAAAAAAATTATTTTTAAATACAGAATTCCAAAAATCAGTACATATTTACTAATTGTAAATTCGTAAATATTTCAATAAAATTTTGTTTTATAATGGTCCAAAGATTACATATATATTTAAATTTTATAGCCTCATATTCACGAAATTAAAAAATTATTTTTCAAACGAAATTGCCAAATATAAAGTTCCAACACGCAAGCATCTACACATATGTATTAGCATTTGCTCTCATACATGCTACTTTCATTCATTCTTTTCAGCAGACAATGTACATGTGCATTCTCTTTTCTATGGCGCAGTGCAAGCTTGCAATAGTAAAAGCACCCATACGCGCATGCGTGACTGTTTGTGGTATAGGAATCTAAAAATAGAACACGAAAACTGATTTGCTAATCAAGAGAGGAGAAGAGCAAGCAGCCGTTTGTTCTATTCATTGGTTCCTTCCCTTTGTCCTTCCTTGCCTTTGCCAATCCTTCCCCCCCATTATTATATCCAACAAAGCAAACCAAAGCAATAGAAAACAAGTAAAAGCGTTACTTCGGCCTGGTTGAAGCTTATATACCCTACACCCGCATCAGTCCAAATAATAAAAAGTGGGCGGGTGACACTTACTTTTTTTTATTTACAGGGAGTAAATTTTTATATATTAACTCCCTATTAGGCTGACCACGCCCATTTTTTTTTTAGTATATTTTAGCCTAAGACGATGGATTAAGAAATACAATTTTAGTTTAAAATTCTCTTTACAAGATGAGAAATTCGATGGACAGGGCTAAGTCGACTCAGGAGTTGATTCTGAGCTAGAATATATATACTTTTCTATACTTGACACGCCTCCTTTATTGCGTTATAAACGGAAGTACAAAGTGAATATACCCTCAATCTTTCGGGTGTAGGGTATAAATAACAAGTTGTGGTTAAGACAAGTCGAAGCTGCCTTTGATTTCGCACAAATCCATACAGATGCAGCACAATATATGTATGTATGTCCTGGTGCAATTAGACGAAACAGCATTGTCGTTCGTATCAGACATAATAACGACACCACCGGCCGAAGGCAAATTTCATGCTCTGAATGAGAGACTTGTCAATGTCTTCGATGAAGCGGAAAACGTTAAGTTGCGACGCTTACTCCGCGTCATTGAGTATACCGGTGGGGAGCCGTCAAGTTTTTTACACCAACTCAGAAGCTTAGCTGTCGGCAATGTGGCCGATGGCATTATACGCGCAATTTTCCCTGAACAGCTGCCAGAAAATGTACGCTGCATATTGGCAATCAGCGACGCCAACGATTTAAACAATTTAGCGCTTCAAGCAGACAGAATCCTTGAGGTTCGGCATAACGTTCATTCGGCATAATGTCCGTAAAAAAAACTCGGCCATCACGTTAAGTCATGACAGTGAAACCCCTGTCGACGTACCAACATCAAACATCGACGAATTAAAAGCAGAGATTTCGGCAATGTCTAGGAAAGTAGATGGTCTGAGAGATACTATTAAACGCGACAACGGAATCAACACCGAAAAAAGTTGGTGTTACGAAAGCGAAACGGTTTTCTGAGTATTCGAATGCTACCGAGTACAAAACGAGCTTTCATCGAAGGGTGTAGAGTGTAGAATGAAGAATACGCTTAGGCAGCGATATGCCAACGTCAAGAGATAGTGTCCTATTACAATAAACTACGTCACCGAAATTTCGTCGACACGATGCGCAACTCAGCACTTTTTAGGGCAGGGATAGGCTAGTCTTAAGAAGTTTACTTTATAAAAATCAGTTGATATCTATTGTAATAGTAGCAGAAAACTTTGCAATAATAGAACAAAATGCAACCATGTCAACCAAACACTAGTACTTATATTTTTCCTACTTCCGTTCTTCTGAATAAAGTGATGAATTGACAGCACGCGTTTTGCCTCCTTATTTTAAAACGACAAGAAGTTTCCAACATTGGTTATGGGCCCAGAGCCTGGCGAATAATTTCGGTAAAGTTTCGGTTTTCGGTTTTACGGTTTAATTGTTTATCCGGCATAAAAACAACGCATGTACATACATCATGGCGAGTACGGTTGCGAACATAGACAAACTAAACGGAGACAACTACGCGACGTGGGTTATTCAGGTCAGAAGCCTGCTAATTACTTTGGATTTATGGCGTCCTGTAATAGAAGTGTGTCCCACAGAAGAGGTCCAAAAACAGGTTTATATAATGTTGGACCAGAAGGCACTTGCCACCATAATTCTATGTGTCAAGCCATGCCAATTAATTCATATAAAGAGTTGTGTTTCCGCGAAAAGTGCTTGGAACGTATTAGGTTCCCTGTTTAAAGAAAGTACGGCTTCAAGGAAGGTGAATCTCTTTAAAAGATTAGTGAGATTCAAAATAAAAGACACGGACAAATTTTCTTCACAAATAAACGAATTTTGTTCCATAATAGATGAACTTAAAGACATTAAAGTGGACCTACACGATGACTTGATATCAATTTTATTATTATGTAGTCTTCCGGATGACTTAGAGAATTTTATTGTAGCCATAGAAAGCAGAGACTCATTACCAAAATTAGACATTTTGATCTCGAAAATTCTCGAAGAAGAACAAAGGAAAGGTGAAAAAATTGTAGGTTATGCAGAAAACGTGTTTGGTGTGCATTCGCGGAATGAAGACAAAAGAAATGTAAAAAGCTTTAAAAGCTTTCATTCTAAAAACAACAAAAACAATGATGTGTCAAGCAATAACAAGTACAGTAACATAAAATGTTACAGATGTGGAAAAAAAGGCCATGTACGCTCACAATGTAGACGATCGAACGCGACAGGGACATCTATAGATGCAGCGTGCTCACTATTGGAAAATGTAAACAATAGTTATAAAATTTGGATTTTTGACAGTGGTGCTACGTCACATATGTGTAATGACGTAAATTGTTTTGAGTGGCTCGAGAAAAAGAAACAGACAATAGTGTTAGCTTCGGGAGAGAGCCTTTATGTTGAAGGCATAGGAACGGTTAATTTAGAAACAAATTATTCGAAGGTAAAATTAAATAATGTGTGGTACGTTCCTCAGCTTCACTCCAACTTTTTCTCAGTGAGTAAAGCTATTGAGTACGGAAATACGATAACATTCTCAGTAAATAAAGCAGTGATGTTGAATCAAAAAAAATAAACAAGAAGTTTTGACAGCAGAATTAAAAAACGGAATTTTTGTTTTTGACTCTAAAACGTCTAAAAAAATGGAAACTGTAAATAGTGCGGTTGATGAGACAAATGCTAAAAGGTGGCACAAGCGGTTCGGACATTTAAACTTTAATGATTTGTCCAAAATATCTAACTTGAGCCTGTGCAAAGATTTTATTGTGAAATTCCCAAAAACGATCGAGTGTTTAACATGTGCAATATGTAAAGTACACAGCAAACCGTATCCAAGTTTTTCAAATATTTATACAAAGGATTTGCTGGAGTTAGTACACACCGACGTGTGCGGTCCAATGGGCGTTAAATCACAAGGTGGAGCATCGTATTTCATTACATTCATCGATGATTACTCACGATTCGTATTTGTATATTTTTTTAAACAAAAATCAGATGTATTTCAAGCATTTCAGACTTTTACTGCGATGGCGAAGAAGCAGACAGGCCGCAAGATTAAAAGTATGCGCAGTGACAATGGGAAGGAGTTTATTAACTCAAATTTTCAAAGATATTTTAATGAAAATGGAATTGTTCATCAAACCACAGTCAGTTACACACCGCAACAAAATGGAATCGCGGAAAGGATGAACAGAACTCTAGTGGAAATGGCTCGTTGTTTGCTTCAATCATCTAATTTGCCTCAGAGCTTGTGGGGAGAGGCAATAAACTGTTCGGCATATATTCGGAATCGATCTCCAACCATGGTTTTAAAGATTGCAACACCTTATGAACTATGGTTCGAGAGAAAACCTTCAGTTTCTCATTTTAAAATATTCGGATGCGATGCTGTTGCTCAACGAAAATCTCCAAAAAGGCCAGGAAGCAAATTTTTGCCAAAAGGCACAAAAATGAAATTTGTAGGGTATCAAATGCAAACAAAAGGTTATCGACTTTTCAATATGCAAACAAAGCAAATCGTAATTTCACGCGATGTAATATTTTTTGAAGAATCGTTTGAAGAAGACATGATAGCTGGTGATACCAAGGATAGAAGTTTTTGCGTAAACATTGTAAAGGAAGATTTATATGAAGAACCAAAAGTTGAGAAAGTGGATGAGGAGACATCCGAAGTTCAGCAAGAGGTAAATGGAAACGAACACGACGTTGAAATAAAGAATGAAAATGATCATATTCAACACGAAGAAGAAGGTGCAGTAAATAGAAGCTCAAACGAAAGCGATAGAGATTCTGTGAGTAGCGAAGAGCACCTCACAGAATATGGAAAACGGAAAAGAGGAAGACCAAAACTGCTTAGATCTGGTGGAAGAGGTAGACCTAAAAAGATCTATTGTTACGAAAAAACTTCAGAAATGCTAAATATGATTGTCGAAAATCCAGAGACAATTAACGAAGCACTGAATTCTAAAAATTCGAAATACTGGAAAGACGCAATGAAGGTCGAATACGATTCCCTAATTAAAAATCAAACCTGGGAGTTGGTTGACAAACCTATAGGGAAGAATATAATAGGATGCAAATGGGTTTTTACCATAAAACGTAAACCAGACGGTTCCATTGAGAAATATAAAGCTAGGCTTGTTGCGCAAGGTTGTTCGCAAAAGTACCAGGTGGATTACCGAGAATCATTTGCTCCTGTAGTCCGACATTCTACTATAAGATTGGTGCTCGCATTATCAGCTCAACATCCACTCTTGGTGAATCATATTGATATTGTTGCTGCTTATTTGAACGGAGATCTAGAGGAGGAGGTGTTTATGTATCAACCACATCTTTTCGTAGAGGATTCTCAGAAGGTATGCAAATTGAAGAAAGCATTGTATGGACTAAAACAAGCTGGAAGAGAGTGGAACAGGAAAATCACGAGCGTATTATTGAATATGAAATTTAAGAGATGCAAATCAGACACCTGTGTTTACGTCAAGCGAGAAGATGGTAAGATTTCTATAATTGCACTTTATGTTGACGACATGATTCTAGCCTGTTCATGCCAAGAACAGATGGAAGAGATAATTAATAGTTTGAACAAATATGTGGAGCTGGTTAACCGTGGACCTATTGAATTCTACTTAGGCATGGAAATTTGTAGAAAAGGACTCCGTTGTGATATCATTGTGCATCAGAAACGATACACAGAAGAAATACTCCAGCGTTGGGGAATGAAAGATTGCAAGCCCGCAGAAGCTCCCTGGGCAGCAGGAACTGTCTTAAGAAAATGCGATGAACAGTGTACCATTCCGGAACAAAAGGAATATCAATGCTTAATCGGTTGTTTGATGTATCTGGCAGTATCTGGATGTATCTGTTGTATCGAAATTATCTCAATACAATTCTCACCCCCATGAGGAACATATAAAGGCGGCAAAGCACATCCTACGATATTTAAAGAAATACCCAGATATCCAATTAACGTTTTCGTCAAACACAGAAAATCTTACGTGCTTTACAGATGCAGATTGGGGCTGTGACTCCTACGACCGGAAATCTTATACCGGATACGTTTTGTTTCTAGCAGGTGGTGCTGTAGCTTGGGAGTCCCGAAAGCAGTCTGTAGTGGCATTGAGCACACTTGAGGCAGAATACATAGCTCTTTGTCAAGGCGCTAAGGAAATTGTTTTTCACCGTGGTCTACTTAACGAAATGGGTTTTAATGACTACACTTCCGATCCAACCATTATATTCTGCGATAACCAAGGAGCTCAATTCTTGGTAAAAAATCAAACAGTCCAAAAGAAGAGCAAACACATTGACATACGTTATCACTATATTCGTGACAAGTTCGAGACTAAGGAAATTGATGTCAAATATGTTACTTCAGATGAAAATGCAGCAGACGTACTGACAAAGCCCTTGTCAAAGGAGAAACATAAGTTTGCTCTTAATTTTTTAAAATTTAAAAATGAATTTTTGAATTGATTAGTTCACAGAATTTTATTGTTTAGTTTTTCTTTTAAAAATGTGTTTGATTTGAGTAGGGGATTATTGTAATAGTAGCAAAAAACTTTGCAATAATAGAACAAAATGCAACCATGTCAACCAAACACATTGTACTAGTACTTATATTTTTCCTACTTCCGTTCTTCTGAATAAAGTGATGAATTGACAGCACGCGTTTTGCCTCCTTATTTTAAAACGACAAGAAATTTCCAACAATATCTAGAGTGAAAAGAAAAAGGTCTTAATTATAAAGAATTATATTATTGAATTATTATACAAAGAACACAATTCTTGATTCTAGATTTTGGTTTGGGACAAACCAGAGTCGCCTCGATCAAAAAATGATCGAAATATTTTCGACATAAAAATTTCAAAAAAATCATTTAGAAAACAAGTTCAAGAGGAAACAAAAAAAAAAATGTTTCTAAATGTTTTTAAAAATAAAAACCAAACAAAAATTAAAAAATTAAATAAAATCACGGAAAACAATAAGGAAAATAACAAAAGAGACTATACCAATGGATCCGAGTGGAGAGCCGAAATGGATGATCCAACAATCAAGATCCCAAAACTTAGGATATTCCGGAAAAAAACCTAACGAAGACAAAACAACAGAAGAGGAAAAACGGGGACAAACACCATCAACATCATCACCATCAACATCATCACCACCAAAACCATCACCAGAAGTCATAGAAATCAGCGACACTGACTCGGATGTCACAGAAAAACTAGAGTCAGATATAGAAATCGAAGACGAAGAAGAAACGGATGATGACGGACCAACTGGTGCAACGATACACACCGTAATTACACGATGTGGCGTGGACGTGTAAATTATTGCGTAGAATCCTGGACAATTCTTACCGTTTTCGACCCGAATCATGTACCGGGGGGTACCAAAGACGGAGAACCAGTAATCTAATTCCCCCTGTCACCACAACAAGAGTCAATCAAAGAGCCACCCGAACGAGAAAACACACCCTTCATCCCACCACCGACATCACCACCACCAACTATACCAGACGAACAGACAGAATCTGATCCTGCACGACTAACATCACCGCCAATATCCCCACTACCCTTCGAGATGAGCGACGAAGACAATCGGCTAATAAACGCAATATATGTAGGTGCTTATAGACGAACCGATAACCACGCTGGAAAACGCCATCAAAGAGTTCCAGAAGACGCACATCCGTGGCCGTCAAAAATCCAGACGAAAAAATATAAACGGAACTTGGTATCGGTTCAAAATTAATAGAGAAGGCAAAGTTACCGTCCGCCGATTGTCTTCTTGTAAGTAAAAGGGGGGTAATGTGACGACACACATCAATCAACACCACTGTTCTCGTTTATAATTGTTAATATGATATTGTTGTTTGTATTCTTGTTATTCTTAACAAATCGTTTTTATTGTTGTCCATAAATTGTTCTCAATTAAATTGTTGTTGATTTTTGAAGTTTTGTTGAAGTTTTGAATTTATTTATAATTTTAAAAATTTGAAATGTGAAATTTGAAAACTTAGTAAATGTGAAAATCAAGCAAGCGGAGGATTTCAAAAACTATATATGAACGAGATTTGAAAAACAAATAATCAGTTGAGCGGAAGCTACAGAGCGGTATAGGTCTCAGCTGCAGGAAATAAAATCAAAGTTTTATTGAATTATGGGTAAGGGTTATTATTCATTAAATATTGATAGGGTGGAAAAGAACTCCGGTTCGGCCACATTTAATTAAGTATACAGTGGAAACGAACTTCGGTTCGGCCACTATCTAAGAAATCTTCTGGTGGAAAAGAAATCCGGTTTACAATTAGGGTAGCTTAATGGAAATGAGCTCCGGTTCGGCCATTTTTTTTATTTGTCGAAGTGCCGCTCAACTCCAACAGAGACACACGTACTTACGATAGACACTACACGACAAGACCTGTGGTTAGATTCCCACAAAAAATAAATATTGTATCAGATCCTGGATTGACTGAACACACATACCTCAGGCAAATAAAAAGAGACTTCGTTACAATATACATATGTACATACAATATTGAATTATTGTAATATTGCAATACGTAGTTTTTCTTTGCTAGACCTGCGCTCTCAGTAGAATGTAGAAACAAAATAACTAAAATAAAATAAATAACAGTGTTTAGCCACATTACCGCTACATTCACTACTTCAGCTAGTTAGTTGCCAGAAAAAATACAAACCAACTTTTGCAGATGGCTAGTAACGATAATGGAGACTAATATTCTAATCGTTTACGAAATAATTGATTTTCTTATTAATGAGAAAGATGTAAAAGTTGCTGTAAAAAAATTAACCTGTTCGAATTTTACAGAAAGGTTTTAATTGTTTTAATTGGGAATGACACTGAAGAATATACCTCTATATACATATGTATTTTAAAAAATCTGTTATTGGACAGATAACCTATTCATTTTTATATGTTAAACGATGTTTTAAAAGTAATTCGAAAGAAGTATTGGTAATAGCATTACAATTACGCTTGAGATGCTTTCTGTTTCTTCTATACAAGTTCTATAATAATTCTATATAACATATTTATAATATAGTGTAATAAATATGTGCTAATAATGTAATATATAATATGATTATTATTGTTGAAATATTGGATGAATAAAATGAAATAATAAAAACTTTACTCCTTTTTATTTTAATAAGACTCTAGGACTGCGGCTCCCAAAGTGTGTGTTGCGGGTTTAATTTTAATTTACTTTTGGGTAATAATAAACATGAAAACATATGTTCGGAATGTAGGTGAAGCGGCTGTCAAAAGGAAAATCCCCACGCTAGTTAGGTGAATAGGCCGAGCTATCAAGTTCTATTACTATCAATAGGAAATGCAACAGATGGCGCTGTAGGTGGTGCGAAGACAAGATGCACTTCTGTATATTCACTGGACATAACACTTTACATAAACCTATGCCTATATATGCCTATAAACAAACCGGTACCTTGTTTTGTTCAAAAAATTTTTTTTTGTCTTTTGAATCCGCTATTTCATTTGAAAGTGCAAGTGTACAAGTTAGTCAGAACATATCAGGTCGGTGGTCGGAACATAGCATAGCAGTTGGTGGCGAGGCAGCAGGAAAAAATAGAGGTGATATTAATTTACTGAAATTTTTTTTTGTATTAAGATTTTTAAGAAAGTGTGTTTGTTTTTAAAAAAAAAGATTTGCTCTGGTTTCCCGAGTCCCAGGTCTACGGGAAGGATAAACGTAGGAAGATAAACAAAATTTTATCCGGAATAACAAATCAGCCGCGTAAGTAATTCGATTTAATCGTGTCTAAAAATTAAAGGAAAGAAAAATGTACTTGTCTAGGGCGAAAGGGTCGTGAGTGGAGACGAGTAAAGACTTGCCCAAAAATTTCCGCATTTCGTCGAGTAGGAGATTAAAATCCGCTGCTGGAAGGAAATAAGTTTAGAGGCGTACCGGCGTTGCCCACCGCGCCAATAAAGATAAGTGCATTAATATAAGCTTAAAACGTATTCGCGGTCGCCCTGTGTAAAGTTAAGCCTCGCGCAGAACAAGCAAGAAAAAAAACAACATTTTTTTTGCGTCATTTGTTCACAACCGGAGTAGCGGTTGAGGCCCAAAATTGAGGGTGTATGTCGCCACCTCGCGCCCACTAGTCGCGGCTCGATATTCACCAACGTTTTTACTTTTGCTTCTCATTTTCCCGATCACGCCTGAATGCACAACACCGAAACATATAAGGCGCTTATATTTTTGAAGCAGGATCCTATGAAGCAGTAATCTCCCGCTAATTTTTTTTTTCTTTTGAAATTAATAAATTGATTTTTTTTTTAAAAAAGCTTGTGTAACTGTGTAACGCCGAATTCCGGGCCAAAATTTTAATTGCTAATTTTATGCTGTATTTTCCTGTTATTTTTTTTATATCTCAAGCGAGCTCGTTCGGGGTACATATATAAAAACTGATTTGCATATCGCGCAATACTTGCGACTTATATTGCCTCAGGAATTGGCGATTCATTTCAATCTCACACATGTATATACATGATGAATGTTTTGTATGTTTATATAATTTTTAATATTTTTCTTGTTTAATGTATCGTGATGTAGTTATGTAGTTTTTTTTTATTCCATTTTAAATTATGTTAATTAAACTTTTCGCCATTACGAAATTGAATGTATGATGGCTGAGTAATTCTTGCGGGTGGGGCATATCCGGGGGCGTATTGGAAGTGACCTTGAGAAGAGTAAGCGATTAGTAAATGGCAATGATGTTTTGTAATTAGTTTTTTTTTAGTGTTTATTTTTATTGTTCCGCCCTTGCCTGCGTGGAGGTTGAGGACCACGCCCACATTACGAGAAAAAATGGCAGCTAGCCGGGGAACCACTGCAGGCACAGACCAGGGTGTTGTAACATGTGTTCCGCGGAACCCTGGGGTTCCACAAATTTAGGGCTTCCGCGACAACCATGACAAATTTTGTTTTACTAAAAAAAAAATAAGAATGGTGTTGTATTGTATGTATTCACATTTTCCTAGGAAAGTTTACAATCGGCCATCAAATTAAATTTAAAATTTTTAAATAAGGTGGCTGAAAACACAAGCATCGGTAGCAATTTAAACTTCACCCAAATGTATGTATTTTCTTTGATGCAATATGCAGATGCATTTGATGCATTTATAAATGGACGCGAACTATGTTATTTACGACTTAGAACTTTAAATCTAACATATGTAACTATTTTTTCAAGTAAACAAAAATAAGTATTTTCTATTCCTCTTGTGCTTTTATAAATCAGGTAGGACTATAAATAGTTTTTATATTTTAATAGATTTTATACACCTAATTCTCTTTTACACAATATTTTTTCCATTTTTGTTTTTATAGAAAAGAATTGCCCTTATAATGGATTGATGGTTAAAATATAGGTCGTTAACGGAAACTGACGTTGTAATACAGAAATCGCGGAATCATGGATACACAGATACAGACATTTTGGAACACGCGATGCCATCAACTTCCAGTCCCGTACAGCTACAGCCTCATCTTTCAACTCTGCCATCTTCCGATTTTGGACAGGTGGTATCAACGAAAAGACGTTAATATGATAATAGTCACCTGTCGTTTGAAATTACTAGTACTGGTGACGAACAGTCTTCAGATGCGGTTTGTTTGCGACAAGATATTGGAGACATTTAGGAAAAAATCACCCAACAGATAAAGACAAAGATATTTCTTTTTTTAAAAGAAAACTTGAAATAATACTTGTTTCATTTAATATATCGTCAAAATTTTGAAAAGTCGTTGCTTAAAAAAATATTCAGGGTTCCGCGGTCATTGCCAAAGATAGAAGTTTAGAAGTTCAACGACCAAAATAGTTTGGGAACCACTGCTCTAGGAAAACTGTTGAATTTATGCAACCGTGCATTTTTGGTCTTTCTTTCTTCCTTATTTTCTTCTTATAAGTTGTTCACTTCCGATTTAACATTAGCTCTCTTTGAAATAAAATCTGAACAGAACAACATGTGTTTTTTACTTTGATCAATATTTTTACAAAGGTTATGGGCCCAGAGTAGGTCTCTGACGGTGATCGGTAATAATTTGATTTCGGTAATAATGTCGGGCGCCGTAGCAAATATTGAAAAGCTAGACAGCGAAAATTACGCGACATGGAGTATACAGGTTAAGAGCCTATTAATAACTTTAGATTTGTGGGACACAGTTATTCGTGAATGTCCGGTGGAGGAAGACCAAAAAGTTGCATGGATCAAGGTCGATAGCAAAAGTTAAAAAGTTAATTTGTTTAAAAGACTGGTTCGGTTTCGAATTAAAAACAGTGTCAAATTTTCGGTGAAAAAAAATGAATTCTGTTCCATATGTGAAGAATTAAGGGAAATTCAGGTGAAGATTTCAGAAATTCAGAGAGCAGAGATAATCTGCCCAAAATGGAGAACTTGATCTCCAAAATACAGAGACAAGGTGAAAAAAGTGAATTAAAAGCAGAAAGTGTCTTTACGGCGAATTCAAAGAATGAGACAAAGCGATATTCAAAAGAAAAATTTAATCAAAAGAGAAACACGCTGTTCTCAAATGCAAAGTATAAACAGTGTTTACGCCAAAGCTCCGCTCGCCCGACTGCAAGCTTTCGCTCTCGTTCGGGTCCGTGGCAGCGCGACCTAGCTCACGAAGTTCAGTCAAAAAAACGATCTCCCCGCGAGCAACAACTCCAAAAAAAGGTCTTTTGACATCGACGCAAATAACTCATTCATCTTATCGTTTGGAAATTCATCGCCTTCAATGAAGTGAACTAAACTTATTTAATCGTAATACAAGAGAAAATTTAATTTTTATAGTTTGTGTTAGTGTAAGTTTTCAATAAAAAGTGAAAGAAAAAAAAAAAAACAAGAACACGTTTCGTCAATATACATAGAAAAAACAAGAACACGTTTCGTCATAAACATTGGTCCTAACGAGCCAGATATCGCTCCAGGTATATTATATACTTATATTATATACTTATATTATATAATCGAGACAAAAATTCGAGACTGTACCAAACTAACAGTTCTCGAATCAAACGTGTTTTTCTTGCATATCACGACAAGTGCCCTGAGAAAGTGTGTGTGTTCGTAGTCTCGCGGTAAACAACAACCGGTTTTTATAACACGACTCGCGTTCTCGCTCTTTAACAAGCGAGCCCAAATTAAGACGAGCCCCATTGTGCGCGTTATTTTGCTGCTCGCGCGTACGCACGCTTCGTTCACTTCGTTAGTGCCCTAAAATATTTGTCGTCGGACAAATATTTTTATTATTTTTTCGCTGTGAAACTCTTGCTGCTCGCGCGTACACGTGTCGTTCACTACGATAGTGCCCATAATATTTGTCGTCGGACAAATATTATTATTTCGCTGCGAAACTCTTGCTGCTCGCACGTACACGCTTCGTTCACTTCGTTAGTGCCCGAAAATATTTGTCGTCGGACAAATATTATTTTTTTTTCGCTGCGTAATTTGCTGCTCGCGCAAACACACACGTGTTTGATCACTTCAATAGTGCCCACAATATTTGTCGTCGGACAAATATTATTATTTTTTCGCTGCGAAATTTTGTTGCTCGCGCGTATACACACGTGCGTGTTCACTTCAGTAGTGCCCACAATATTTGTCGTCGGACAAATATTATTTTTTCTTTTTTTCGCTGCGCCACTTTGCTGCTCGCGCACACTCAAGCGCCTGCTCACAATATAGTGCCCTTATCGATTTTTGTGCCCCGAACTCACCATTGTAATGGCGTTACTCGATTCGTTTATTCGACTGGCCGACGGCTTAGCCGAATTTAGCGTTGATTTCACGGAAATTCCAGTCGATACTCACAACATACATACGCTTGCAGTCCACAGGGATGAGCTCCAATCTCAGTGGCATTTATTGAAAGTCACGTACGATAAGTTCGTAGAAAAAAGCCGAACAAGGAGTGAGCTGGCATCCAGTTTGGATGCAGTGAAAGCAAAGCGTAGTCATTCCTACCGTGTTTACACCCGTTGCCTTGGGCTCATTAATCAACTGACCCACTCTCTGACTCCAGTTGCCGCACCAGGCCCCTCAATTTCTCAATCGCGTTCAAATGAGACCGCCGAGTCACCGCCGAGCGGGTACAATATTAGTTTGCCTCCATGCGACACGGAAGTGTTCAAAGGTGACTACCTCTCGTGGCCCTCGATCCGTGACATGTTCACGGCCCTTTACATTAAAAATTCGCGAGTTTCGCCGGTTGAGAAATTATTTCACCTCAACCAAAAAACATTAGGTGAGGCTAAAGAAATAGTGCAAAAGTCACCCCTTACTAATGAAGGTTTTGATCAAGCATGGCAAAACCTCTCGGATCGGTACGAGAACAAGCGCGTTCTGGTTAATACGTTATTAAAAAGCCTTTTTGGTCTGGCCCCAATTCTGAAAGAAATCGGAAGCGATATTAAAAATTTGCAGCGCGAAATTAATAATATCCTCGCCGCGCTGGCGCTACAGGGTGTCGACACCTCCAAGTGGGACGCGATCATCGTTTTTCTTTGTTCTAGTCGGCTTCTAGTCGGTGCTACTTTGGCACTGTGGGAACAATCATTAGAAAATAAATCCGAAATACCTAAATGGACAGCTCTCGACGCGTTCTTAACTCACCGCTTTCAAACGCTTGAAACGGTGCACGACATAAGAAGTGCGGGCGTTGCCAAAGGTAAACAGGCACACAATTCGGTGCAACCATCTACAACTGCCAAGCGCGTCAATACTTTTCAATTGAACGTCGCGCGGCCCATCTGTCCTTTGTGCTCACAGCAACACGGTATACGTTCTTGCCCACAATTTTTGAAATTGCCCTCAGAAAGGCGGTTAGCAGAAGTGCGAAAACACCATTTGTGCATAAACTGCTTAGCACACTCGCATGCTGCTAAAGACTGCCCCAGTAATTTCAATTGCGCAAAATGTAACGCAAGGCATCACACGCTTCTGCATCGCGACCAGGCTCAAAATAACTTTCAACCGACTAATGTATCGTATACGCAACAGCAATTCTCCGGTCACCAGAAAAACCATCGCGCTCAAACCACTGCTTCACCTAACCAACAATTTTCTTCTTATAAGAAGCCCGCTCCAACTCCGTTTCCGAGCCAATCGCGAAAAACTGACAACGATTGTTACATTTCCTCTCCGAGGCCCACAACGTCAGCGCAGGCGACTCAACCGCAACAATATATGCAGTCCACTACTCCACAATCAAATATACAGTCCACTCAACAAAATCAGCAGTGTCAACCAGAAACTCACCAGGTATGCTTCGCAACCGCGCCCAAACAAGTTTTATTAGGCACAGCTTTGGTAACTATATATCACGACGGTACATGCTATACCGCTCGTGCCCTCATCGATCCAGGCTCAGAGATATCATTTATCTCTGAACGTGTTCAAAAACTATTAAATATTCCATTGCAGGCGGTGCGAGCAACGGTTTGTGGTTTAAACGAAACCACATCAGCGAAAGTTTCGAAGTCATGTAATTTCCTTCTAAAATCGCCTCTAGATCCTTATTTTCAGATTCACGCAACTGCACTGGTCCTCGCACAAATTACAGGAAAATTACCTACCCACTCATTAGATAGCGCGCTGCTTCGCAATCTACCACGAGATCTCAAATTAGCCGACGTACACTTCGCTAAAAGTCAACAAGTGGACGTCCTCATTGGCGCGGACCTTTACCCTGCAATATTGCTTGCCGGGATCCGCCGCAACGTACTAGATTCTCTTCTAGCCCAGCAAACGGTATTTGGCTGGATCGTAACAGGCCCAGCCCCCATATCATATATTGATAGCCCCAATATAAAAGTGGCCTTCTTCAATGAAGTCACTATCGAACAACAGTTCGAACGTTTTTGGGAGGTGGAGGAACTTCCCAAAACTCGATTACCATCCCCCTCAGAAAAGTTTTCCGAAGAAAATTTCGTAAAAACCACTCGTAGAAACGCTGACGGCCGTTACATCGTCACATTGCCATTTAAAAGTGGTTTTCCAGACACATATAGTCTGAGAACTTCACGTCAAATTGCCATGCAACAATATTTGCGGTCTGAGACACGCTTAAGCAAAAATGAAAATTTGAAACGGCAATATGACGAAGTAATTCATGCATTCCTTGATTTAGGCCACATGAAAGCGGTGCTGCTACAACGTAACCCTCCAGGCCCTAATCACTACTACTTGCCACATCACGCTGTCATCAAGCCTGACAGTATTTCAACAAAAGTGAGAGTGGTTTTCAACGCATCAAGCCCCACAACCAGCGGGCTGAGCTTAAACGATGTGTTATATCCTGGCCCTGTGTTACAAGCAGACTTGACCTTTCTGATACTTAGATGGCGTTTCTTCCGGTATGTTTTCAGCGGCGACATTCAAAAAATGTACCGCCAAATTCTAGTTGATTCAAAACATACCCCCTATCAAAGAATTCTCTTTCGAGACCCAACAGACGCTACCCTGAAAGATTACGAATTGCAAACAGTCACGTTTGGCGTCAATTGCGCCCCCATTTTAGCGATTCGCACGTTACTGCAACTGGCAGAAGACGTACAGCACGACCTTCCGCTTGCGGCCCATATTCTGCAACATTCGATGTACGTCGATGACGTATTAGCAGGATCACATGACCTCTCAAGCGCAAATGACATGCGCAACGAATTAATAAAAGCCCTTGAATCAGCCGGGTTCTCACTACGCAAATGGGCAGCCAATCACAAAGAGATTTTACGCGAGTTACCTGAATCCCATTTACTTAATAGCGATTTTCTAAAACTTGAGGATAGCAGCACAGCCAAAATGCTCGGCATTCGTTGGAACGCCACGAATGATGCTTTCTACTTTAATACGCAAACAATAGAAATAATGGCGCAATATACAAAAAGAGAAGTCTTGTCTCTAATCGCCAAATTGTTTGACCAAGCAGGCTGGCTGGCCCCTATTATTGTAGTGGCAAAAATGCTTATCCAGCAAGTGTGGCTTGATAAAATCGATTGGGATGATCATTTGCCCCCGTCAACGCAGCAATCGTGGTTGCATTTTCTCGAAAATTATCACCATATTGGCTCGATTCGCATACCACGTTGGATTGGTTACTCACCAGAGTGCGAAATCGAATTTCATGCGTTCTGCGATGCATCTCAGAAGGCATACGCAGGTGCTATTTACGCCCGTGTGAGAATAGGGAAAAAGGTTAACGTGTCGTTGCTGTACGCAAAAACGCGAGTAGCGCCCATTAAAACGCTATCACTGCCCCGATTAGAATTGTGTGGTGCCGCTCTTGCTGCCGATATGCTTGAGGCTTTCTTGCCCAGCATGCATATCAATTCGTATAATCTCACTTGCTGGACAGATTCCACAATAGTATTAGCATGGCTTAAAAAACCCCCTTGCGTCTGGGCTACCTTTGTAGCTAACCGCGTCTCAAAGATTGTAGAAAAAGTCTCTCACACTCAGTGGTTCCATGTCGAATCACAAGATAATCCTGCTGATTTGGCTAGTCGAGGAGTTTCGCCCCAAGAACTAGCTCACAGCCATCTTTGGTGGAATGGACCACCATGGCTTATCCACGACCGAGATCGTTGGCCCGAAAGGAAGACTGTTTCTGACTTTGTCACCACGCTAGAAGAGAAAGCAATTAAAGCTCACCATATATACTTTAACCAAGACGAAGACCTAACTGAAAGGTTTTCCTCTCTACCGAGAGCCCTACGCGTACACTCATACGTGTACCGTTTTATTTACAACACTCGTCTTCGACGAAATTCTCCTTATGCTACTTTACGCCTCTCAACCAAAGAGATTGAAGACACCAAATGTCGTCTTACAATTGTCTGCCAAAAGACACATTTCGCTGACGAATATTACGCGCTCGAAAACAACAAAAGAGTCAGCCCAAAGAGCTGTTTGTTATCTTTAAATCCATTCATACATGGAGACAAAACAATGCGTCTAGGCGGACGGCTGTCTTCATGCCCTAATTTGCCGTTCAATGAGCGCCATCCAATCCTCTTGCCTTACAACTGCCACTTGTCCAAATTGCTCGTTCTTTTTATTCACGAGATATCGCTGCACGGTGGCCATCAGTTGACACTCCGCTTAATCCGGACACAATACTGGATTCCTAGAGTGAAAAACTTAATTAAAACTACAATTCACCGCTGTAAGCCATGCGTCTTGAATAAGAAGAAGCAGAGCACGCAATTGATGGCTGCATTGCCGAAAGAGCGCACCACATTTTCCCGCCCCTTTACGAATACTGGTGTTGATTTTGCGGGTCCTTTCGACATCAAAATTACACCGGCCGTGCTTGTTTAATCACAAAAGGGTATGCGTGTATTTTTGTATGTTTTGCAACCAAAGCCATCCACCTTGAGGCAAGTAGTGATTTGTCGTCAGCAGCGTTTTTGGCAGCCTTCACCCGTTTTGCAGCTCGCCGAGGATGTCCGGCCCACATGTATTCCGACAACGGCACCAATTTCGTCGGCGCTTCAAAGGAACTCAAACTGAAGTTTCAACACTTCTTCACTCGCACTCGCGACATCATCGAGACGAAATACTCTCATCAGAATGTCGAGTGGCATTTCATTCCTCCAGGGGCTCCCCATATGGGAGGACTCTGGGAGGCAGGCGTTAAAAGTCTCAAAACTCACCTAAGAAAGGTGGCCCCATCTACTAAATTCACCTTTGAAGAATTTTCAACACTTTTGAGCAAAATAGAAGCGTGCCTGAATTCACGCCCGCTTCATGCACAGTCCGAGAACCCTGACATCATGGAAGCTATCACACCAAGCCACTTTCTAGTAGGTGGCCCTCTCCTAGCATCCCCTGAGCCTGAAAATCTTGATAACCCTCTTTCGATCCTCAATCGATGGAGACGAGTTCAGGCCCTAGCTCAACATCTCTGTCATCGGTGGAAATCCGAATATCTGCGAGAATTAGCTCGTCGCACTAAGTGGAAAGTGCCACAGCTCGACTTCCAGATCAACGACCTGGTGGTCATTCGAGACGAAAATCTCCCCTCTACTTCTTGGCGTCTGGGCCGCATTACCAAGGTCTACAAGGGCAATGACCAGCGCGTTCGAGTCGTCGACATACGCACTGAAAAGGGCACTATTACTCGTCCGATTCATAAACTCGTATCTTTAAATCATTTATGACAGAGTCGATCTAACCTTTTCTTTCTCCGCAGATATAACACAATGAAGTTGATTCGCCGCCAAGGCGCCCGTTTCCGACAAGGACGCATGCTGGCTCCCCCTGGCGCAGTCGAGACCGCCGCCCCCCTTCAGTGTCACGCTCCGGCACTGCCGGCCCTAGAAGAAGTCCAGGAGGACGTTCTGGAGATCGGCGTCGATGAGGACCTTCGCTCGAGCCGCGAGAGTCTCAACGAAATTCTACACGAGATCCGCCATGCCCACTTGGCACGTTGGCCGGCAAGAATTTCGCCAACTTTGACGCCCCCTCCAACGCCGCAGTATAAACATGACGCCCTAGACGCACTGGCCGTGGAAGCTCCGGTACAGCCCGAAGTGCCACAGATGGAAACGGCCCAGAGAGGCGACCTCTCCTCGCTATTACGCGGCCGTGGCATCCGAATGTCACCACCGCGAACGCCGCGGCCCAAAGGCGACGAACAGACACAACGATGCGCCCTCTCCTCACTGCAACGCTGCCGAGGCATCCGCCTGTCGCCGCCGGCAGTTGCGCCACCACGGCAAAACGTGGAATTAAGCCGGGCTTCTGCGACCCGTGACGCGACTCCTTCGCGCGTGACTGGTCGTCGCATCGGCCAGCCGCCCGAGTGCGTGGCCCCAGCGCAAGACAACGTGCCTCGTGCCGCCGCTCTCCGTCTTCAAGTAATGTGCGCGACGCTCGCCAGCTGCAACCAAGGGCGGCTCCTTTTTCAAACGCTGCGCCCAGAGCCGAATTAGCTCACAATCCACCATCGGTGGCCCAAGCACGAGGTGCAGCCATATTGGCGGCACTAGCGCGCACGCGCTCAACAATGCCACAAAGCCGCGGTATCCGCCGATCGCCACCCGGGATGGCCCCAACTCGAGGAGGCACCGCTCCGACTCACTGCCGTCTACGAAGGCCCAGCCCGCTCGGTCTGCACGACTCGTGGGAGTCGCACCGCCGACCTGCGCCAAGGCAACAGCTAAAACAGCCCCCCAGCATCGGTTGCTGCCCTCTGTGTAGGGGTCAGCATGCGCTGCGGCACTGCGCGAAGTTTCGACAGCGGCGCATCGAGGAGCGATGGGAGGTGGTGGAGCGGATCCACGTGTGCAGCAACTGTCTGGCATGCTCCCACCTCCTATGACTCAAAATTTTCGGCACTCGTCAGATTTTCATGTGCCATTATTGGAATTCAGTCGATAGCTCTGCTTGTGCGAATGCTAACAGAGAAATCCGAGGTGAATTTGTTTTACTTTATAAACGATTATGCGTAAGAAGAGTTGTCCGAAGCAGAATCGTATGCCAGATGAGGAGTAAAAGAAACGATTGATCGATTGCTGGATTACAGCGGGAGACGAGGGAACGATGCAATTCCGCTTATTGTGTTTTCTACATGAAAGTAAAATTTGTTGTTGCTCAGAGTTTTTGACTGTGAATTTTGGCAAATTTGGCTTTTTCAGTTTTTGAAGTTTTTGTCTGTTTGGGTTTTTCTGCTATTTCTGTGTTTTGTATGCTTTTTAGATTTAATTTTTAAATTAGGATATTTTAGTTATCAGAAGTACATATGTATGTATTTCAAAATATTTTTAAAATAAATAAAAAAATAGTATAATTTTTAAAATATACATTTTACTTATATTTTAATTATTTAATTTTTTTTTTAAATAAAAATATTTTCAAATAAAATATTTATATTTTAAATAGAAAAAAATTATTTTTAAATACAGAATTCCAATAATCAGTACATATTTACTAATTGTGAATTCGTAATTATTTCAATAAAATTTTGTTTTATAATGGTCCAAAGATTACATATTTATTTAAATTCGTTCAAATCGTTTGATAATAAGCAATGGATGGGTGAGGGAAACGAAGAAAGAAGAGAAGCAATTCACATGAATGGCAAGAGCTCGGGCCATGATGCCAATGCTAAGCAGAAAAAGCGGAGAAAACCAAAGCAAAGGCAAAATAAACTTTCAAAGCAGTGACGCTCATTTCACTCATTTTGCTTGCACCCGCTTTCTGCCGACCGACCGCATCTGATTCTAGAAATTGAAAATTTTGAGTGATGCGCCTTCTATATATTGTATATTCTTTGGTGCTATCGATGTGGGAAGAGAGGACATATTCGGTCCGAATGCAAAGAAGAAACTTTAAATGAATCGGCTTTTGGTGTTGTTGACAAAAATAAAAGTGTCAATGAGCAACAGTGAGAACAAAAAGAGACAACAAATCACTCTCGCGTCTGGAAAAATTATTTTTTCGGAAGGTATTGGAAATATAAAAATGAAATCAAAGCATTCAACAATAACTATGTACATTTTATTTCACATTTTATTTCTATAAGCAAAATAGTTGAAGCAGGCTTCTCGGTTATTTTTCCAAACAATCAAGCTGTTATTAAAAATAAACAAAATAATGAAGTGTTTAGAGCATTTATGAAAAATGGTGTATTTATCGCGAATATAAAAACAATTGATTCTTGTGAAACCATAAATGCTTTGTCTGCTCCGAACGATTTTAAAGTTTGGCACACTTGGTACGGACACATCAACAATAAAGATTTGTATAAATTGTCGAAACAAAATATGGTGCGCGGTTTGAAGCTTAAATCACCGGAAGATTTTGATTGTTTTACGTGTGCTATTTGTAAAATTCATAGGAAGGAATATCCGATGTATTCAAATGTACAAACTAAAGCTGTTTTAGAGCTGCTGCACACAAATTTGTGTGGTCCCATAAATGTAACGTCATTGGGTGGAGCAGTGTATTTTATGACTATTATCGATGACTATTCACGTTTCATTTCAACGTTTTTCTTAAAAAATAAATCAGATGCGTTCGAGACTTTCAAACAATTTACTATAATGGTTGAAACGCAAACCGGTAGAAAAGTCAAACGATGGTCCGGAGTGATAATGGAAAGGAATTTGTGAACTCTAAGTTTTCGGCATTCTTCACAGAACGAGGCATATTACATCAAACAACGGTTAGCTACTCACCCCAACAGAATGGAGTGGCGGAAAGGGCAAACAGAACGTTGACGGAAATGGCAAGGTGCATGATGCACGAGTCAGGACTTCCAAAATATCTATGGGCTGAAGCTATGAACACGGCCACGTATATACGAAATCGTTCACCAACAGCGGTTTTGGGCAACATTACACCATTTGAAAGATGGTATGGTAAGACTCCATCAGTTTCTCATTTTCGAATATTTTGTTGCGATGTTGTTGCTTTAGAAAAAAGCTCAAGATATGGTAAGCTGGCCCCGGATAGTACCAAATTGAAATTTGCTACGCAGAGCTTACAAAGGGTTTTAGACTGTATAATAAAGAAAAACGTAATATTGTTATCACCAGGGATGTAATATTTTTTGAAAACTCTTTCGAAAAATTTGAGAAGGAGGAACATAAGCCTTTCCTCATCACGTTTGAGAATAATGAAGTTAATCCTGAAGAAATTGGTGAAGATAAGAAAGTTACACTCAGAAATTGCAACAATGGAAAATGACAGAATGCAATCCTGTGGCAACTCCAATGGCAAGTGGAACAATCCTAGAAAAATGTGACAAAGAGTGTACAAATTTAGATACTAAAACTTACCAAAGTTTAATTGGCGGTTTAATGTACCTGTCGATAATCTCGAGTCCGGACATCCGCACAATCTCAACAAGATTTCATTTGCTACACAGATGCTGATTGGGGCTCGGATACGACAAATCGTAAATCGTACAGCGGCCATGTTGTATTTTGTGCTGACGGTCCTGTTGCTTGGGAGTCCAAAATACAACAGGTTGTGGCACTGAGTACGATGAAGGCAGAGTACATTGCACTCTGTCAGGGCGTGAAAGAAGTAACATTTTTAAGAACACTTCTTAAAGAGATGGGATGTCCACAGATGACCCTAAAAAACCAACAAAAATTTTCTGTGACAACCAGGGCGCGCAGTTTTCAAAAATCCAATTGTACAAAAAAGAAGTAAACACATCGACATCAGGTATCATTTTGTACGTCAGAAATATCATGAAAAGGAAATCGAGGTCGAACATGTTTCATCCTGTAAAAGTGCAGCAGTTGTCCTTACTAAAATTTTATACAAAGACAAACATTTGATGGCGTGTAAATTATTAAAATTGAATTTTTGGTTTTTATTTGAAACCATGTAGAATGTTAAAGTATGTAACAATGAATTTAAATATTTTGAATCATACGAATTATTAATGCACTCGGGTTGAGTGAGAGTTTGTTGAATTTATGCAACCGTGCAACCCGGAATGCATTTTGTATTTTTTGTCTTTCTTTCTTCCTTATTTTCTTCTTATAAGTTGTTCACTTCCGATTTAACATTAGCTCTCTTTGAAATAAAATCTGAACAAATGAACAACACGTGTTTTTTACTTTGATCAATACTTTTACAAAAACAATAAGATTTTTTAATTGAATTTGTATTTTAATATGAACTTTTAGAAGTTGTTTTCTTCTCTATGGAAAACAATAAGATTTTTCTCATTGAATTTGTGTTTTAATAAGATCTTTTCTATGAAAAACAATCAGACTTTTTTATTGAATTTATATTTGAATATCACCGTCTACTTAAATTTCGGGACACATTTACCGTTATTAAATAAGACTGTAAAACCTCACATGACCGTGAGGGTTATGATCCCTGCCGGGGCCGAAGGGCGCCACAGGGAAAAGCCCGTATGCAAAAAACCTCACATGACCGTGAGGATGCTGCTGATTGGGAGTTATGATCTCTGCCGCGGCCGAAGGGCGCTACACGGAAAAGCCTGTATGCAAAAAACCTCACATGACAGCGAGGATTCTGCTGATTGAGGGATTTATGACTGATTACGAAAACGGGCTTTGTAAATCCATCAAAGAAGTATTTCCCAATTCAAACCTGTTCAGTTGTTGGTTCCATTTTTGGCAAGCCATTCGCCGAAGTATAACGATGAAATACAAGAACTTATATACGCCAAATAAAGCGGCATCGGCGTAGTATCACAAATTGATGTCAATTCCGCTGTTACCTTCAAATCAAATTTACAAGGCATTTCAGAAAATTAAAATGCATTTTTAATCTATTACCAGGAGCAATGGTTGCAAAAAGAAAGTATGATTTTTAAAAATAATTACAAATACTATCATACACATTTTATTTTTATAGATTGGTGTTGGTGAAATTTCCGTTTTCGGAAGGACAACCAGAACAACTTCTGCTCTGGAAGCATACAATACTCGGGAGAATGATTCCCAAACATTTTAATTTTTATAAGTTTATTAGATTTAATATATACATTTATTATCTTGTTAAATTTTGAAAAGTCGTTGCTTAAAAAAATATTCAGGGTTCCGCGGTCATTGCCAAAGATAGAAGTTGGTCATTGCCAAAGATAGAAGAAGTAGAAGGGTTATGATTCCTGCCGGGGCCGAAGGCCGCCACACGGAAAAGGCTGTATGCAAAAAACCTCACATGACCGAGAGGATTCTGCTGATTGGGAGTTATGATCACTGCCGCGGCCGAAGGGCGCCACACGGAAAAGCCTGTATGCAAAAAACCTCACATGACAGCGAGGATTCTGCTGATTGAGGGATTTATGACTGATTACGAAAACGGGCTTCGTAAATCCATCAAAGAAGTATTTCCCAATTCAAACCTGTTTAGTTGTTTGTTCCATTTTTGCCAAGCCATTCGCCGAAGTATAACGATGAAATACAAGAACTTAGCCAATTATATACGCCAAAACAAAGCGGCATCGGCGCAGTATCACAAATTGATGTCAATTCCGCTGTTACCTTCAAATCAAATTTACAAGGCATTTCAGAAAATTAAAATACATTTTTAATCTATTACCAGGAGCAATAGTTGCAAAAAGAAAGTATGATTTTTAAAAATAATTACAAATACTATAATACACATTTAATTTTTATAGATTGGTGTTGGTGAAATTTCCGTTTTCGGAAGGACAACCAGAGCAACTTCTGCTCTGGAAGCATACAATACTCGGGAGAATGATTCCCAAACATTCCAATTTTTATAAGTTTATTAGATGCTTACAAAATTAAGAATTCTCAAAAAGCAGAGCCATGTAATTGCTGATCCAAAGCGGTGGATCTATTGATAAAATTAAAAGTCCAAATTGTCTGTGGATAGATATCACCAAATTGCAAAAGCATTTAATGAATTATTGACGGGCTTAATAACATCCATTACATTCTTAAATAGAATGATATTTCCTCGAAATAACATATGTGTTGACATGGATCTGGAGGAAGATGTCATTGAAGGCTTTGATTATGCAGCGGAGGAAGACGATGTAGAAAATGATGAAGATAAAGCTTTGCAGTCCACAACTACGCTAAATATATGTATTGTTTGCATGGTGCTGATAGCAAATACAATTCTGTTGCCTTGAAAGCATATGAAAGTGAATGCACACTAAAAATTGAAGCAGAAGCCATCGCAAATGATGAAGAAATATTTAAATGCTCTGTCTGCAGACAAGTGCTATAATGATAGCACTTATTCTTTATGTTGAATAAAAGTTTCATGTTGTTCTGTAATGTCCTACTACATAGTTTTCTTATATGTTTTAATTACCTGAACTTCTTAACATTATTTACATAAAATTGTATATTTATGTACATATGTATACATACATACATACATACATACATGTATACTAGGTTCTACATGGTTCTTAGCTATATGGGTAAAAAAATTTTGTGAAATTTTTGTTTTCTTACACCCTCAAATTTTTACATGTGATAAGAAAACTATATATCTAAACTTTCAGCGAGATCGGATATCGGCAAAAAACCTCACATGACCGTGAGGATTCTGGTGATTGAGGGTTATGATCTCTGCCGTAGCCGAAGGCCACCATACGGAAAAGCCTGTATGCAGAGAGCCTCACATGACTGTGAGGATTCTGCTGATTGGGAGTTATGATTCCTGCCGCGGCCGAAGGGCGCCACACGGAAAAGCCTGTATGCAAAAAACCTCACATGACAGCGAGGATTCTGCTGATTGAGGGATTTATGACTGATTACGAAAACGGGCTTCGTAAATCCATCAAAGAAGTATTTCCCAATTCAAACCTGTTTAGTTGTTTGTTCCATTTTTGCCAAGCCATTCGCCGAAGTATAACGATGAAATACAAGAACTTAGCCAATTATATACGCCAAAACAAAGCGGCATCGGCGCAGTATCACAAATTGATGTCAATTCCGCTGTTACCTTCAAATCAAATTTACAAGGCATTTCAGAAAATTAAAATGCATTTTTAATCTATTACCAGGAGCAATGGTTGCAAAAAAAAAGTATGATTTTTAAAAATAATTACAAATACTATAATACACATTTAATTTTTATAGATTGGTGTTGGTGAAATTTCCGTTTTCAGAAGGACAACCAGAGCAACTTCTGCTCTGGAAGCATACAATACTCGGGAGAATGATTCCCAAACATTCCAATTTTTATAAGTTTATTAGATGCTTACAAAATTAAGAATTCTCAAAAAGCAGAGCCATGTAATTGCTGATCCAAAGCGGTGGATCTATTGATAAAATTAAAAGTCCAAATTGTCTGTGGATAGATATCACCAAATTGCAAAAGCATCTAATGAATTATTGACGGGCTTAATAACATCCATTACATTCTTAAATAGAATAATATTTCCTCGAAATAACATATGTGTTGACATGGATCTGGAGGAAGATGTCATTGAAGGCTTTGATTATGCAGCGGAGGAAGACGATGCAGAAAATTATGAAGATAAAGCTTTGCAGTCCACAACTACGCTAAATATATGTATTGTTTGCATGGTGCTGATAGCAAATACAATTCTGTTGCCTTGAAAGCATATGAAAGTGAATGCATACTAAAAATTGAAGCAGAAGCCATCGCAAATGATGAAGAAATATTTAAATGCTCTGTCTGCAGACAAGAAGTTCACGATACCATGATAGCACTTATAATGATAGCACTTATTCTTTATGTTGAATAAAAGTTTCATGTTGTTCTGTAATGTCCTACTACATAGTTTTCTTATATGTTTTAATTACCTGAACTTCTTAACATTATTTACATAAAATTGTATATTTATGTACATATGTATACATACATACATACATACATACATACATGTATACTAGGTTCTACATGGTCCTTAGCTATATGGGTAAAAAAATTTTGTGAAATTTTTGTTTTCTCACCCCCTCAAATTTTTACATGTAATAAGAAAACTATATATCTAAACTTTCAGCGAGATCGGATATCGGCAAGTCGTGTCGCAGAAAACTGCGTACACCTGATTGCAGTTTTTGCACTTTGCAGGCAAAAAGTGTTTTTTCAGAGGGAAGTATATGTCGTAATTTTCAATTTTCTTAAGAACTATAAGACATAGATCCGTTCTGGTTGAAACATTTTTTGTAGAATTTATCAGAAAACTACGGAATCCGAAAAAAAAGTATACTTATTCATGTAATTTTTTGTAAAAAATTGCGACCAAAAATTTTTTTTCAAAATTTGTTTTGAAAATTTTAAATTTGACTTTAATTTTCTCAAAAACTATTTGACCTAGAAGTCTAATTTTAAAAGTATTTTAAAGGTTGGATATTTGGTTTTTAAAACTCAACCTCCACGTCCTAAACTTTTGATACATCTTATACGGAACGCCCTGGATATATGTCAATACATGCCGACTTTTATTAAGGTTGATTTTATCGGGATAACTCCGCCGATAATCTTCTAGTACTTGCAAAATGAAATGTTTATTATTTTTTTGAACTCTCAGCAAGTGCTAAAGTAGAAACACTTGCTGTTGTCAATGGCAGTGAGTGTAATTACAGTTACGGTACACTTATGCCGTGGTTAAATTTTTACTCTTTGCCTTAAATGCGGCACGGGTTCCCGTTATCCGATTTCGCTAAAAATTGGTACTTATAATTTTTTTATTACGTCATAATTTAAAAGGGTAAGACCAAAAAAAATCGGAAGTAGAAAAATAAGGACCAGCCTAATGTACATATACATACACACATATATATACGTTATATATATTTATTTTGTCTTATTTGGATGATTTAGAGTTAAATTTTTATGGTGGACGAATTAATCATATTGTTGTGTATCGTCATCAGCATGTTGCCAAACATCTACTGCCGAGTTGCGGTCATCAATTCATAGGCATACTTTTAGGCCGAATTGACTACACAAGTCAACAAATTTTAAAAAAAATTTTGGTGCCGAGATATCGTTAGTGGTTTTGTATTAGGTGTACATTAGCAACACTAGATATTTATTTTTTTTTCCTACGTGTAGTTTTCAATATACTTCAGTTTTAAATATTGGCTAATTTCAATATTTTCTTGTGCGCCTTTTGGGCTCCGGGAACTAACAAAATGGGCGTTATTTCATAAAAAAAATGAAATAAGGCCCACTTTGGGCTTTCTTTCATTTTAAGAAATTTTCAAATTTTTCCGAAAAATAAAATAAAGCCCCAAAGAATGAAATAAGGCCCAATTTTGCGGTAAATGCTGAAATGCGTTAGCATTTAGGATGGTAGGCATTTTCCCACAGGATGGTAGGTAGGATCCCACAGGATCTCGTAAACGGTGTAATCGTGTCGTAGAGGTAAAAGGCAAATGTAGACAACGAGACGGGCTACCGTAACTAACCCGAGCTTATAGCAGAACCTTCCTGGTGTTCGAAACTCTTCCACGCACAGACAAAACTACCGCACTTACGGCTCTTCCCTTTTCTTAAAAATCAATGGGAATTCCGACCTCGAAGCAACATGAAGTCCACTGTGGTTAGTTCCTGCACGTAACTTGGACCAGTGGTTATCAATCCAGCATAAAGGGGGTCCACGCGGTAACTTACGGCTCTGTGCTTTACGGAGATTCTTGTTCCTGTTGGTGATTCAGTTCACTGCTCGCTCCTGGCCACGTAAATTAACACCGACTCTCGTTGTGATTTCAAAAACCAATTACAGGACTTTAAATTTAAACTTCAAAACTTAAAACTTTTTCGCTGCCGCCTCTTTAGCGCGATCACACGACCTCCGGTTTTATACACTCGCCGTTCAAAAATCTTCTTTCCGCTTAATTTTCATGCCAAGCCTCACCAAACCAAACCTACTTGGTTCGATCTTTTTCAAGGCCTCCGTTACCATCCGGTAATTTTATTCTTTTTTTCTTTTCTACGTTCTTTACTTGATACCGGAATCCTTATTTACTCCTTATACTAATACTCCTTATACTTAACTTATACTAATCATTGAAACACGTATCACCCCTTCACCACCTCCTCACGATCCCTTGCCTTAGAATCAACTTGGCGGTCACTGCCCTAGGTTGCAAATTATGCATAAAAAGACCTTCTGTTATGGAACATAAAACTTCTTATCCACACATACTTCATCCTATGCTACAACCTACTTGGATCACTCATGTTCCACCTCGGTTCCATCCAATACACACAATTTCCTGTTCTCAAGGAAGTCCGAGGTAAAAACAAAAACCCGAAGGAAAGTGAAAAGAGTTCGCCTTTCCACGGATTCTGACAGCCGCGTGAAATCTGACAGTCTTGACTGTTAGTGATTCTGAGGTCATACACAAGTTAAGTAAATAAATTTGGAGTAATCTATCCTTTTTTCCTTTTTATTCCAGTGGCACGGAACATTGGTAAGTAATTAATTGGTAAGTAAGCCTCACCCGCAACACAAGTTGCTCCACGGAAAGAACAACCGCTTCAACGAGCTTTAACCTGTTCCTATTTACTAGGAATATCTGTAAGGAATATAGATAAGGAACATCTTATTATTTAAACAACCGGTTCACTGGACCTAAAAACTAAAAAACATTTAAAGCCAAAAACAACATTTATTATTTCCTTATTTATTTCTCCCTTCTCCATTCCACCATGAATTCCCGCCTTTTACCACAACCCTCTCCACAGGTTTCATCATCTATTCCCACTTTGGCTCGTTACCATGAATGGAAACTCCCTTCTGGCAACTCTTCCATTTTTATCTAAATTCTGACGTAAAATACTACGAAAATCTACTATGGCCGAACTAACGAGGTGTGTTCGAGGTAAACATTAATTCAATTCGCAACTAAATATTTTTATTAATTATCTTTCTTTCAGACTACATAGCAGAACTACATTGCGGATAGAGTCCACATCCGCAACAAAGAAGAACAATGGATTATTCAGGATTATTCAGGTAACATATTTTCTAAAGACATTTATTAATCTGTATTTATTTACAGATTCCGACCCACATACAACAGAGTTAATCACTCTATTAACTTCAAAGACCCTGAAACAGGTCAACAGGAAATACCAACTAAAGGTCTGCATGGGATGTCTTGAACACACGAATACCCTTAAATACACTACTGCAGTACAGCACATTTCGAATAGAAATTTTACTCCTTAACTCAAAAATACAAACGCCGACTACAGTCGAATAAAACCGAATTTCCATTCGTATTTGTACGAATGAAATTAGGGTAGAACCTAAAGAAGAGAAGTTGATTTCGAATGAATCGAATACATCGTGTCTGTATATATACATTATGTATGTAAACATTGTATGTATATCCTCCTTCATTGCGGACGGCAACAGGCTTCGAAAACAATAACAAATAACATAACAGAAAGGAAACTTCGTAATTTTTAGACAGTATCTGCATGGAGGGAAAAGGCGTTGGACAAAAACAGATAACGCACTGTATGAGGTAGCGTTCGCCGCCGGAGCAAGGCAGGCAGCAGATAAGGGCCTGAAAATGTGAAAATGAAAAAACCAAAAAAACTCCCTCTTTCCCTCCCCGCAAATATTAAATGCATGTTTCTCTCATGTTTGGAATTTTTTATTTAATATCCGTATTTTTTACGATAGTATTACATATATGTAAATATAAAGAACCTGGGACTCTGAGCAGTTATTTGGCACTTGTGTTCCACGCTTATATTTTCTTCAATGAATTTTTAGACAATATTTTCACTTTGAGACACTGGTGTAGGATTCTTTCTTCACAATACTGTGGACATTTGTAAACTTTAAAAGACATTTATATCTTTTCTGCTCTTTTAAACTACCGTAAAAAATATATACGAGGGTATAAGAATGTAAAAAATGAGCATATATATACCTGTGAACAAATTACACATTGCACCACCCAATCAATTGACATTTTTGCACATTTTGTTTCTTTGAAATTTTGAACCACACTTTTTTAATTACCACACCCACCTGTGAAAGAATGTTAAAAAACGGAGGGGTTCTATTGGACTTCACACAATAAAATAATAAATATACCTATTCTGGTTGCATAATTTCATTATTTGGCACTAATTATCATTTGTTTCTTACTTTGCTTTGGTGCTATTTGTTGTCCGTATTGAAGCAACCTCAGAAAACGAAAGGGTTTTATTGCACCTCATAAAATAAAAAGATAGATCTTTGTGCAGTTATTCATTCTTCCATTTAATTACCCTTTTTTTCGTTCCTAAATGCCCACATCCAGGCAACAATTTCTATTGAGAGCAAAAACAAAACATAACAACAACGAACACACTGTATTCCTTCACCGTCATAGCAGCGCAAGCAGCAGACCGCCATATATATACATAAGCGTCTGCCTTACCGTCGTAGCAGCACAGGCAGCAGACCGCCGTATAAGCTTCTAAAAATTATCGGCAAATAAAGAAATGAAAAAAACTCTCCCTCATTCTCACTGCTCAAACTCCAAAGACCGGCGACAACCTCTTTCGATTCCACTAACAAAAACTTCAGCAAATAGATAAGAACCAAAAAATTTTCTTTTTTTTCCCTAGGCGTAAAGTAAAAAAACCTATTTCCATGGATTCCACCAACAAAAATGAATCAACGGGATATGAATATTTTTTTATTTGGTGCCCCTCCAATTCATAAACGACGAATAATAGTTTTCATTCGAATCGTCTAATGTAGAATTTTCAGCGGAGTATTCGTTCAGTCTCAATCGATTCGAATAATTAAAAGATACTCTGCAGTCAATTCTCGAACTTTTTTCTGTATCTTGAAAGTACTTTTGGATCGTCTCGTGCAGACCTCTAATACCAACACAATAGAAAACCTCTGGCGTCATGTGAAGGCTTTGTTGCCAAAATATACACGGAGGAAATGCATTTTTCCCGGGTGCTTGGAAAAATTTATATATAAGAGACAGTGTCGGGCTAAAAATGTGGATATTTTATACGAATTCTTTCATTACGCCGGCGAGTTATATAATCCATCGGCTGAAAGAAATTCAGTAGATTTAGAAATCGATAATGAAGACACACTATTGTTAATGTAAAAACTCCCCTGTTTCGTTTTTGGTCCGGCAACCCCCTGCCAGATGACAATTCTAACCTCTCCTCCATGTTTGTTTCCCCGCCATCTTCAAAAAATGGCCTCTCGCTCTTCTTCCTTTCTTACCTTGCGACTGAGTGCATCGTGCCAGAACAAAAATCATCAAATCAACCATTATCATCCCACAAACATCAATATACAACATCGACATCATCACCGTCGTCACCACATCATTTGCCCCATCTACATCCACATCATAATCATCTACAGCGACAGCATCGTCGACGTCAACCTAAGACATCACCATCTTCGTCCACATAAATTAACACATTCGGTGAGTTACTTATCGATTCGAAAAATCGTGAATATCAAAAATTCTCGGCCCACGCACATCTCGGTGCATAGGCCGCCCCACCGTAACAAATATAATTAACACAAAGAGAAGAAAATTGCAAACAAATCTGCAATTCTCAGAGCAACAAACAATATACGAAAAGAGATAAAATTGGGAGACGGACAAAATCCCGAACGACAAAATCCAGACCGTTTTTAGCAATCCCGAACGACAAAATCCCGACGCAACAAAATCCCGAACGAAAAAATCCCGAAAAAATAGCATTGCATAGCGTTTTTTTATTGCTTTTCGTAAAAAAAGCGCTATATCCGCAATTTTCCGGGAAGTTTTATTGGCTGAGAGTAAACTTAGCAGCAAACAGAACGGTTTGTTTACCAAGGGTTACAACTTCTGCCGCGGCCGAAGGCCGCCACACGAGAAAACTCTGTATGTGAAAATTATATAAGCAGCGAAGCCGACGTTCTTCTTACCCAGGGTTACTACCCCTGCCGCTGCCGAAGCCCGGTACGCAGAAGGAAATCGCACAATAATCAACCGCATGAATGGCTTTTATTAGCGGTTAAGCCGCGCGAATTTTATTTCAGTGAATTTCTCCTACGGCACAATCAGCCACAATTTTTTTATTTCATTTGTACGCCATTTTAAAGTCGGCCATTTTTTTATTTGGACCGTCGTTATTTCACGGAACGAACGAAAAAAGCAATTTAAATCGCAGACGAAGTGGTCGCGCCGCAGTCCATGTGGATAAAATTTCAACATACATATGTATGTATGTGAAGAAAATAAAATTTTAATAAAATTTTGAAAGAACTGGACTTTCTTTAGGAATTAAAACGCAAGTAGCCTCGAGGATTTTAAAATAATTTTTATTCCGTGCTACCAGCCTCAAGTTGTGCCTAAAGGGGATTTATGATCGTCCGGTAGGAATTTACGTCCCGGACAAAGGATCTGTGCGGCAAAGTAATTTTTGATAAGGCGATACAAAGTGGCTACTGGGGTTTCACTGGTTGGTTCCACTGGCAGCGCGGCCGGAAAAAAATTGAAATTGGAAAGTCTCGCTAGCTTAATAAGAGAGAAATATATTTTCCCCACGGTGTGGCGAGGGAAGTCGCATGATACAAAGTTGCTCTTGCAGCAGTTTGATTGAGCTGAATTTAATTAACAGTCGCCGGCAGAAGTTAAGAGACTGAGCTGCGACAGAGCTAAAAGACAGAGGAGCCGGAAGAGCCCTACTATCAGCTGACTGCGCATTGTATTACATTGGCAAATACTGCGAGACTAAGAAGCCGTGACCGGGGAGTTTTTATTGTTATATTTTAAATCTATCTTTGAAAATTTTTGGATGAATTTTCAAGTCTTTATATGAATAATTTTGCGAATTTAATTTTTATCCAATTTTAAGTTTATATTTAACATTGTAGTTTTGTTGTATTTGTATTTGTAGTGTAAAGTTGTAATACCATTGTATTTATAAGGTTTACGTATCGTTTTTTGTTATTATTATTTTTTTTTATTTTTTTTGGTGAGAAGCATCCGTAAAAGGCGAACTGAGCCGGCAGATGCATCCGATGCAGTCAATGCTCGTGGCCAACAACAAGCAGCTCCAGATCAGTGTAAGCACCTTGAAGTATAACTCACAACCGCCGTCTAAATCACCGAAGAAACAGCAAAACCACAGCCAACCATCGCAGCCGACGCAAACGAATATTTCGAACCAACGGTATTATGAAAATTCCCCATTTTGCGTGAGTGAGAATAGCGCGCGTTACATGCACCGCGCGCAGCGAAAAATATATCCACTGCCTCCAGTTTCTGGTTGCCAGAACAATGGCCAACCTTTTTTGAGGGCTTTGTGACTGCTAGAGCCGAATTTGAATATTCCCCACCGCACAATATTATGCGCCTACGCGAATTATGGAATGGAGCGGCGCGCGATTTAGTGGAATCGATGCTATCGAGCTCTAGCAACGTCGTGCCCATAATTAATATGCTAAAAGACGCTTTCGGAAGGTCAGAACAGTTGATCAAGATCCAAATTGAAAAGTTTTGCGAGATATCGCCGCTAGTGGATAGAAATTTTATTTCAAAGGATTATTTTAATGTCCAGCCGAAACTGATAATAAGTTTAGCCCATGCCTTTTTAACTGTTCCATTGCAGGTGCACCAAGCATCGAAGCCCTTAGATCCAGTGGCCAGTAAAAGAAGAATTGGCTGGGTCATATATGGGCCTCTCTCCGAGCCAAGTAATGCCACTGCCAAATGCGTCTTTAATACCAAAAAAGTTGAAGACGAGCTTAATTCAACCACAAGAAAGATTGCGGGCCGATACAAGGCGGGCCTCTTGTGGAAAACAAATCCTCCACCATTTCCGGATAGCTATCAGATGGCGTTGAAGAGGCTAGATTCCGTCGAAAGAAAGATGAGTCGTGATGAGGGCATTAAGAGGCTAACAATAAAAAAATAGCAGACTACGTAAGCAAAGGTTATGCCAGAAACTTAAGTCATGACGAAGTCATGAGTTTTACCTGCCGCATTTTGCTGTGAGAAACCCGAACAAAAAGGGTTTAATACTCGTATTCGATGCCGCGCCCGAAGTTAATGGAATTTCCCTCAATAAAGCATTGTTATCGGGACTCGATTTGAATCAACCCCTAATGTCAATAATATTTAAATTCAGACAATATCCAATAGCGGTTTGTGGCGACATCAGATGGATGTTTCACCAAGTGGCGGTCATAAAAGAGGATCAAAATAGCCAGCGTTTCCTGTGGAGAGGTGGAGAAGCATCCAGGCCACCTGATACATATGTCATGAAGCGCCTTATATTTGGAGCCCCCTGCTCGCCGACAATTGAGCAATTCATAAAAAACACTAACGCTGAAATTTACTCCACAGAATGTGCAGTCGAAGGCGTCATCAAAAGGCATTACGTCGACGATTACGTGTTATCGAACTGTGAAAAATTGCAACAAGCGTTTGGAAAAACTGTAGGCGCCAGTGACAACTCAGTGAACATCGGAGCCACAGTTAATAGAATCCTTGGCATGCATTTGATGCCTCAACCCGATATATTCGTATATCTTTTAACGTTACATAAGGTACCTAAGTGCCTAAGTCTGAATATGTCGGTTTACGACCCGCTAGGATTTCTAGTGAACTTTATGGATCGGGTGGCATGACAAACTACCAGATCAATTATACAGCAGCTGGAAAACCTGGATTAATGACCCGCTAGGATTTCTAGTGAACTTTATGGATCGGGTGGCATGACAAACTACCGGATAAATTATACAGCCGC
Source organism: Conops quadrifasciatus (assembly GCA_949752815.1). Lineage (NCBI taxonomy): Eukaryota > Metazoa > Arthropoda > Insecta > Diptera > Conopidae > Conops > Conops quadrifasciatus. The sequence continues at coordinate 12,727,041 of OX457080.1, read as the reverse complement.
TGGAAAACCTGGATTAAAGAACTGCCCAAGGTAGAGGCAGTTTGAGTACCACGTTGCTACTTTCGAGAGTTTGGAAAAGACCAACTAAATCTGCACATATTCGTCGATGCAAGCGCGGAAGCTATGGCAACGGTGACATATTGGCGCGCTGTAAAGGATGAAGGGGTTTACGTAGCATTTGCTGCTGCAAAGAGCAGTTGTGTTTCCACAAGATTTCACTCTACTCCAAAGTTGGAGCTGCAGACTGCCGTGCTGGGCGTGCGGTTAAGTAACGCGATCATTCAAAGCCATGCAGTCAAGGACATAAGACGAACATTCTAGACGGATTGGTATACCGTCATGAGGTGGATCCGATCAAACCATCGCACAGTGGGAGATCGCGTCTAGGCCGCGGCCAAAAATCAGAAAAGTCGCGCGCATATTTTTCAAAAATTCTTTGTGCATTTGATTTATAATAGATATAGACCTCCAGAGCCAAAAGGGATCTTTTGAAAATTAGTCTCAAGTGATGAGCGGTCAAAGTCAAGAAATAGAAAATAAATTTTCGAAAACTGTTTTTTTCGTTTTTTTCTGACTTTGAAGGCGTATAACTTATCCGATGTTTGAGTTATCAATTTAAAATAAAAAGTATGTTAAATCTAGGCTATTTATAAATCAAACCCTGCATAGAGTTTGTGGGCGTGGCTCACAGGAATATTTTGAATTATTTTTTGAAAAAAGACCGACTTTTACTGTAAATATTCAGTTTCGGAAGCCATAACTTTTGACGCACGTCTCGGCAAGTGAAACCGTTAACAGTTTCTAAAAATTCAAAGTATTAAGAAAAACTTTCACAAATATACTTAACCCGCAGCGATCCACGGGAACCCGTTTTTCTTTCTTTGAAAATTGTACCTACGTATTTTCTACTAATCATGTACTTAAAGATAACGTTGTTTTTTAACTTGAAATCTATAAAGTAAACTAAACTTAGTGTTGGGATGAATAAAATTATCACCAATCTGCAATTTTTAGATTATTAGACCTTGTCTTTTGGTTTTTTTCGATACCTTCTCCTTCTCTGGAAGCTAGTTTTCCTACAATTTTGATTTTTTTGGTGTTTAGGTAATTAAATAAATACTTTTAATTAGTCAGAAATTTAAATCGATTTATGGCAGCCGTAAAAAAGAAGTTATTTAAATATTTTACTAAGGTTTTTTAAAACCTCATTAGCATTGAGCGACAGGTACCTCGCGTAAGATCTAACCCTTATGAACTAATCTGGCAAAAGGCTGCCTGCAAAGTTGCGGGACTTGTCTAGTGGTTACAATTTCTTATAAAAGAATGTTTTTTTGGTTATAGAAATCATTCATATCAAATATTTTGAAGTAACCAGAGGTTGAAGACATGGAAGGAAATGTTATGACATATGTGCGTATATATTTTGAATTTAAGTATAGTGAAGAAAATAGAGTTTGAACACATTATTGAAAACACAGAAAACAACATTTTAAGCTATAATGCCCTGCAAAATTTAAAAAAACAAATACAGTCTATTTTGGAAACCGGCAGGAAGTATTACAAGACTTGCAGCTATTTAATGCCAAATTTGCAAAGCAAACACCAGGAATGGCTAAATAACGTTATTAAAATTCAACAAGATGACGAGGACAGTGATGCTGAGGAGAATCCAGCAGCAGAATCAAAACGAGGCAGACCCCAAAAGCCTTTTGAAAATAGCTAAGAACGGACCAAAAGAAGAAGGCTAGAAATTTTGTTGAATGCTGGCGATACAATGCTAACAAAAATAAACCCTTCAAAATTTGGTAAATATACTAAGGCCACTGCGGATCTTTATAACGCATTGTATTCATGAAGAGCAATGTCCCCCAATGCCCATAAAGTATTGATGCATGGCGAACAAATTATCAAAAACCATATACTACCAATTTGAGAGTTATGGGAAATAAGGAGTACAGGTACTATAGGGAGCACAATACCAGAAAGTGTTCACGGGAAAGTACCAACGAGGATTTGTTCAGAATGCTTTTTATTTCCTCAGATCCCTACATTTCATCCTTAAGGAGAAAATATACCAGAACTTCTACATCCTTAAGTAAAGAGGCAGAAGAATTGAGTTTAGAACCTATAGATGAAGATTTTGTTGAAAATTTGTAATATATTTTCTATTTAAATTTTATATTATAATTTATTACAATATACTTAAGTAAATAAGACTCAAAAATTTTAAAATTACATTGTGTTTTCATTGTTTTAATATTTGGAGGAAATATTGTTACTTTTCAAAATTATAAACCTTTTACTTAAACTGCATTGGTTATTGGATAGATATAATACTAGATCTTTAGCATATTCAATTTATATGTCCTATCGGAAAAATAATGATTACTATTCAAAATATAAACAGGTAAAAAACATTTTTTTTTTTGACGCGACTTTTTCCCCAAAACTCTACTTTTGTAAATTTTTTTTAAAATATTTTATAAATTGCGAGACATATGACGTTTTTGTATTTATAATATACATGTTTCTACTTTCATTTGCAGAACACCGCATCAAAGAATCTCAACCCGTTCAAAAGTTACAGATTTTTGACCGTGAGAAAGTCAAAAACAGCCATTTTCCTCCACTGTGCATCGTATTTACATATAAACCATACGTTGATTATTGATGACCAAACGGAAAGTAATGTGTATGCCCAATATTAATAATTTTTCGAACTTTTTCAGCAAGCAAAGGATTATTAGAACAGGTTGACTATAGCGAATGGGCAGCACCAATTGTACCAATAATTAAAAAAGACGGTAGTGTTCATATATGTGGTGACTATAAAGTTACTTTAAATCCTTGTTTATATGTATATTGATAGTTATCCATTACCTCACATTGAAGACATTTTCGCAGAACTACATGGAGGAATCGAATTCTTAAAGCTGAATTTAAGTTCAGCATATCAACAAATTATGTTAGATAAAGATTCGCGAGGATTGACTACGATTTCGACATCTAAAGGTTTATTCCAATATACGCGGCTAATTTATGGTTTGGCTTCAGCACGTAATTTATGGTTTTTCGAAAAACGATGGAGTCGTTATTAATTGGAATTAAAGGTGCACAGAGCCAAATGCACCACGAATGAATTAAACATAATAATTGTTAATTTTTCCGTGTTTTCCATCCTTTTTTATGAAGAAAACTATAGTTTCAACGAATGTGTGTTTACATTCATGAAAAGGTTGCTGTTGGCAACATCTGCAATGCACCGCGTTGGCAGCACTGGTAATTTTTACACTGGCAATGCTTAAAAGGAAGATGGCGTTTCCGTTTTGATGAGGCACGAGCGACCTCCAGCGCAAACCAACCAACTTTAAAGTATATATGTATATATCTTGAAAAATAATAAAATTGTCATTTGAATAAGTACTAAGAAGAGTTGGTTTGAATTGTAAAGCAAACTTTACAAATCTTTAAAGTTGTATTTATGCTCGATCGCCTAATGGCGGAAAAATCACATGATGGCCTCGAGGATGGAAATTGCGGTGTATGTGGAAACACTAGCGAGGACGAAATGGTTCATTTGGTACCACTACCGGTGTGTTTCCGCCACCGACGAAGTGGAAATGTGCGAAATGCAGCACAATGAGGGCTGGTGCCGTGTCCACAAATGTCCAAACATCTATACCTGTCACTACCGGAACTACAAGCAAAGATAAGCGGGCAATTCAGGCATCGAAGAGACCACAGGTAAGCCGAAATGATTTTTGCAACAATGGCAAATCCAGCGTCGACATTGACTTCGAGCATTTGCGACTCGAAGAGGAAAGACAGGCAAATTTATTGTTTATTCAGAAAAAGTTTGAGATTTTGAGTAAAAATAAATTATGTACAACTGATTCTGCGGACTTTGGCTTGCGTGCTGAACAGGTAAATGCTCGCCATGCCGTTCTCAATGATCTGCCTATTTTTACGGGAAAACCCGAAGAGTGGCCAGCTTTTATAAGCAGTTTCGAAAATTCGACAAGGATCTGTGGATTTTCAAATGCGGAAAATTTATTAAGATTACAGCATGCTTTGAAGGGACAGGCTCTTAGTTCCGTAAGTAGTCAGTTACTTATTCCTGAACTGGTGCCTCAGGTAATCGCCACCTTAAAACTTATTTTTGGCAACCCAGAGTGCATTATAAATTCTCTCCTAACAAAAATACGTTCGTCAAGTAATGTAAATGAAAAGAAACTTGAAAGTTTAATTTCGTTTTCCTTGGAAGTTAGAAATTTAGTCGCCACCATGGTGGCATGCGATTTAAAATCTCATTTAAATAATCCATTATTGTTAAGAGAGCTAATTGATAGACTTCCACCACAACGACGATTGGATTGGGCCTTAGAACCAAGAAGAATTAATTAAACGAATTTAATACATTTTAGCGACTGGCTTTTTGAATTGGCCACGGCTGCAAGCTCTGTGGTTTCTTTTGCACCAGTTACTCCACGTGAAGAAAAGAAGAATTTATTTAGAGTTGGGTTTCATGAAGCGCCCACAAATACTCCGAACAACAAAGAAAGCGTGCGCAAGTGCATTATGTGTCATAGAGATCACTTTATTGCAGCCTGTGACCTATTCAGGGAACTACCATACACAGAGAAGTGGAATTTCATTCGACGAATGAAATAATGTCGTTCTTGCCTTAAGGTAACCCTTTAATTGTAAATGGGTTTTTACAATAAAATATGATGAACTGGGCAACCCAATTAGATATAAAGCTAGGCTTGTTGCTCGTGGTTTCACACAAGAATACTTAATTGATTATGATGAAACGTTTGCTCCAGTAGCAAGAATTTCTAGTTTTAGATGTATATTGTATTTTTCAAACCAATTCAATTTGAAAGTTCACCATATGGACGTTAAAACTGCATTCTTAAATGGCATGTTGAAAGAGGAAATTTATATGACGGCTCCTCAAGGATTATCTTGTAGTAGTAATAAAGTCTGCAAATTAAATAAGGCCATTTATGGACTCAAGCAGGCAGCAAGATGTTGGTTTGAAGTTTTTGAGCAAACTTTAAGAAATCGGTTTCGTAAACTCAGCTGTAGATCGTTGCATTTACATTCTTGATAAAGGTGATATATTTAAAAATTTATATGTGTTATTATATGTAGATGACTTAATAATAGCAACAGCATGTATTAAAACAATGATCGATTTCAAAAGATATTTGATGAGCAAATTTAGAATGACTGATTTATTTGAGATTAAATATTTTATTGGAATAAAAATCGAAAGAAATGATAATACGATATATCTGAGTCAGTCTGCTTATATTGAAAATATTTTAAAGAAATTCAAAATGAATGATTGTAAACCAGTTAATACTCCACTTCCAAGTAGACTCAATTATGAAGCATTGAATTCAGATGAAAAATGTAACGCACCGTGCCGTAATTTAATTGGCTGTTTAATGTATATTATGTTGTGCACACGACCTGATTTAAGTACATCTGTCAATATTTTGAGTCGATATAATAACAAAAACAATAAAGAGTTGTGGCAGTGTCTTAAAAGAGTTTTGAGATATCTTAAAGGTTCTATTGATTTAAAATTAGTTTATGTTAAAAACTCTAATTACAAACAAATGTTTATTGGCTATGTTGATTCTGATTGGGGTGGAAGTGAAAATGATAGAAAAAGCACTACAGGTTATTTATTCAAAATGTTCGAATCATGTTTAATTTGTTGGAATACAAAGAAACAAAACTCTGTTGCAGCTTCATCTACTGAAGCAGAATATATGGCACTGTTTGAAGCAGTTAGAGAAGCCTTGTGGCTGAAGTCATTAATAAATAGTATAAATATTAAATTGAAAGAACCAATTAAAATATATGAGGACAATCAAGGTTGTATAAGTATAGCAAGTAATCCTTCATGTCACAAAAGGTCAAAACATATCGATATTAAATATAATTTTTCAAGAGAGCAGGTTGAAAATAAACTTATCAAGATTGAGTATATTTCTACAGATAAGCAGCTAGCCGATATTTTAACGAAGCCGTTGCCTGGAGTAAGATTTCTGTTTTTGAGAAGTCAAATTGGATTTAGTGATTTAAAACACATGAAATATTAAAATGTAAATAACAACGTAATGTAAATATATGCCTATGGTCTGATTGGGTTTTCCCCAATCCTTGCAACAAATGTTGGACCATGATATTGTATTACCCCAGAATACCCGACTTGTCACACGCAAATAATATGTTATATAAAATGTAATAATATGAAGATTGAATTGTAACGATCAATGTATTTTTGAGGAGGTGTGTTGAATAATCAAGAATTTCAATTTAAAAATAAATAAATACACGATAACATGTTCTTCAATAAATACACGATAACATGGCGAAATACGCAATAACATGTTCTTGCGATACGCAGCAAAAATACATTGTTCGAAGATATGATGAACTGTTAGGTCGCTGAGTTGTCCTTTTTGTTATCTTTCTAAGAAGATAGCTGGCGAGGACTGGACGCATGTTTTATGTGTTCGTTTTTCCTTCTTTTGTTCAGTCGTTTATGATCCCTTTAAGTGACAAGTTCGGAAATAATGATAATCAAATAAAGACAATTAATTCTGTAAAGTGTCACACTTGTGTTTTATTTTAAAATCTAATAGAAGATACCATCACATTCATCATGAAACTGTTTTTAATGAATTAAATCAGAAATTTTTATACCAAATTTAAGACGAAGTTAAGGTCGATACAAAGCGCTTGTCAAGAAATGGGTCAGTTACCAGCAGCGCGTATCTCGATGTCAACCCGCCTGTTTACGTACACGGGTGTAGATTTCTTTGGTCCATTTTTAACAACGGTGGGTCGACGCTAGGAAAAGAGATACGGTGCGCTATTTACCTGCTTAACCTACAGAGCAGTACATATTGAAGTTGCCTTTTCACTCTCTATGAACTCCTGCATTGTCGCAATTAGAAACTTAATCGGCAGGAGGGGAACACCGCTAGAATTCTTTAGCGACAACGGAACGAACTTTACTACAGCTGAAAAAGAACTTCGTGAGCTCGAGATTAAAAACGTACAAGAAAGATTTACTACCAGTGAAACCAAATGGTCGTTTATACCACCAGCAAGTAAGTCCTCATATGGGAGGCGCTTGGGAACGTATGATTCGTTCAGCCAAGAATATCCTGTACAAAATTGTGACACCAACAACCAGACTAAATGATGAAAAGCTCCACAACTTGTTTATTGAAGTGGAAAATATTTTGAATAGCCGCCCTCTCACTCACATATCTTTGGAAACAACAGAGCAGGAAGCTCTTACTCCTAATCACTTCTTGCTCGGGACGTCTAATGGAAGCAAGCCTCCTGGATTGTTCGGCACAACTGACCAGTACACAAGAAGCTCCTGGAGACACTTACAATATCTGGCTGAATGTTTTTGGAAGCGATGGATGACAGAAGTTTTTCCAATCTTAACACACAGAACGAAGTGGCACGACAAGGTGAAACCTATCAAATACGGTGACGTGGTGTTAATAGTTGACTTGAATCTTCCACGCTATACTTGGCTCAAAGGGGTTGTAAAAAATGTCGTTCTCGCCAAAGATGGCCAAGTGCGCAGTGTCTTCGTTCGAACCGCGAGCGGCGAATATCATCGACCCACTGCAAAAATTGCCGTCTTGGACGTTCTACCCAAATGTAATGGCGATGTTGCTACTAATGTTCTGCATAACGAAGTTGTCAAACCGGGGAGGAGGATGTTGGCAACATCTGCAATGCACCGCGTTGGCAGCACTGGTCATTTTTACACTGGCAATGCTTAAAAGGAATATGGCGTTTCCGTTTTGATGAGGCACGAGGTCGGCGCAAACCAACCAACTTTAAATTATATATATATCTTGAAAAATAATAAAATTGTCATTTGAATAAGTACTGAGTTGGTTTGAATTGTAAAGCAAACTTTTCAGTTGCTTAATATAAGCGGAAAATATTCATACAAAAGTGACTGCTGTTAATTTCACCAAATTCATTCTAACAATATTAAACATACATACACTCAGAAGAAAAACAACGTAAAATCAAATAAAACCACTTCATTTCAAATAGAAATCGGAATGATTTACAGTCAACAGAGAAATTATTCAATTCAAACTATTATTTTTTTAGATTATTTCTTTATATTCTACCAAATTTGTTATACGCCAACCATGTTGTATTGTACTGTAGAAAGAACTGGTACTGGTACGAATATAGATTTAATTGCAAAAGCACCGGATTTTTATGAGCACCAACACCACCCTCGCCACGGCAACCTTCCACGATGAAGCAGCTTGCGCCATATATTCCCATCGGGTGAAACTGCACAGATTCCAAGTCCTGGCAAGGCAGCCCATTGCGACTAACCATCTGCCATCTTTTAGACATCGAGCGAGGACACCGCAGCATTCGTTGTCTTCAAAGATCAAATCCAGAGCAAAGTACTCTATGAAATAGTTACAATCGCATTTAAGCGACTGCCCATAAAGGGTATGTAGCAGGCAGTGACCAGTTCTATAATGAAATTGTTATTATAACTCAGTTCTAAGTGCTTCAGACTCAAGCTCACCTGTCAGCCACAGCAAAAACTGTAGCCTCTTTTGCCAAACAGTAAGCTTTGGCCTTCAAATAATCGTTGGTAGATTATACCTTCAGGCGTGCGAGAGAATGGCATGCCCTAGTTCGTTAACTCAATTACGGCTTTAGGAGCTTCCCGGGTCATATAATTAATAGCATTCTAATATAACTAAAAGCTTTTTGCGACGCTAAAAAAGCATTCACATACTCCATTGTTTATAAGAATTTTTTGCAACACATTTATTCACTTTGACGACAAAGACCGAACTGACTTTTATGTACACACTTCACTTCACTTCACACTTCAATTCAAATTTTACAATTTCAATTTAAATACGCAACACATTAAATTACAGAATAAAAGCGTCCGACCTCAAATTGAAGTGCTGGCAACTGAATTTGAAGTATGCAACTAAAAACTATATTGAACATGTTTTATTTTAAAGTTGCAGCATTTTTATTTTAATAAACAAAGTATTTCATATTCGATTTTAAATATTTCTACTTCATTTCAAAGTATTTCTTGTAAATAACTAGCCACTTAAAATAAAAAAAAAATTATTTGATTTTACGTTGCTGTTTTTTTCTGAGTGTATTCTGTTCAAAACAAGCATTTATCATATTGATGCCAAATCAAGTGTGTTTATGCTTGAATCGACCACTAAACAGATTGTTTTTTGGCTCAGTGTGCGGTAGTTTTCCTTGATGATATTTTAATTAGTGCGCCAGACAAAAAGACACATACTGAAAAACTAGAAAAATTTCTCTTAGTGCTTTCAAAGCTGGCCTTTGACTTGCGGAGGATAAGTGTGAATTTTCCCGTAAACAAATTAATTATCTGGGTCATATTATTAATAAAGATGAGTTACATACGGATCCTAATAAGGTACGTGAGATAAAAAATATGTCACATCCAACAAATGTAAAGGAACTACAGACGTTTTTAGGCATTGTAAACTTTTATAGACGTTGCCTACCAGATATTTCTTCTTTGTTATTTCCTTTAGCTTTATCGTGTTTTATCAGCTTTATCAGAGTGAAGAGGAGAGAGAAGACCATCAAAGTGAACGCACGCTCGCGCTTGAAAACTTTTAAACCACTCAAATTCACCATAAGCAAAAATTTACATATGTATATACATATTTCCTTAAGTACTTATAAATAAAAAAAAAAACAGCCTTAAGATAGGGAACAACACGAAAAAAAAAGAAATTGTTCAATTTCCCGATATGTGCCATCCCTGAGCCAGCCATCTGTCATAGTCACGTTGCTCTGACATTAAAACAAAAAGATGGACGACTTCCTTTTTTCAACGAGACAGATTGGTTGGTTGCGTTTCTCTCTCTCAAATATAATTCTTCGGATCCCTGTTATCAATCAAGTTTATTTTCTAATAAAATAAATATTAAAAAACAAAGAAGAATGGACGATTTCCCTTTTCAACTATACAGATTTGTTGGTTGTTTTCTCTTGCTCAACTATAATTCTTCGGATTACAAACAGAAATATTTACAAATTTGTATTGAAAAGCAATAAAAAACCTCTATTTGCAGATGCGCAAAGGGATCAAGATGTTGCATCGCCCTGGCGTCTTCGCTTGAAAATATACACACCAACACGCACGGAAAATCACTCAACTTAGATGAGTACTGCGCAGTGGAACACGCTGTTAATTCGACTCCAACAGACTTTCAACAGTCATCTGAAAGAGAGCAAACGGTCAACATAGAAACAGACCAGCAAAATTGTGAAAATCTTAATTTATCAGAAAACTTAAACAGTGAAATGAACTTAGGGGAGTCAACAAAAAATAAAGATAAAAGTGATTTAGAAAACCAACTTTATGGCCGCACAAAACAAAATGCCATAAATAAACAAACGGATCAAGAGCCACAATTAATAAGTGATACGTCAATCTTCCTTATGGGAAGAAAAAGAAAGGCAACAAAGAGGAAAAAAGAAAATCGGTCACCCAAGGGGATGATGAGAGCACAAGCACAGATCATACATTAGAAATTGAAAAACAAGATTTGCTAATAAAAAACAAATTTAAAATTATTGCCGAATTACAAAACCAAATTAAATCATTAACTGAAAGTTTCAAACTTTAATAGGAAAAAACCCAAAGTGAAATTAAAAATCTTAAAAGTAAAATTCAATCGAATGCAAGTAATAATTTTTCGAATAGCGCAACAAACCAACGCAAACAATTAAGCACACACAGAAAAACAAGAAGGCTGAGAAAACAAATTAAAACAGCTAAAGCCCAAATAAATGACACCAACTCAACAATGAACCAACATAGTAAAGAGACCCAAGAATCACTAGACACCTTGGATGCTAATATAAATGAAATATCGCAATCAGAAAACAACAGTGATCAAGATATGGAAACGGACGAAGAGTCAAGCAACTTAGAAGCTAACCCCTATAAAATGGACTTTCCTGCCATAGTATACAAAAAGGACCAAGCAAGCAAGATCTTTCCTACGGGAAATTATATTAATAATCTAAATGATGCTAAAAATAAATCTCAGGTATTTACAAAAAACATGATACCAAAACGGTAAAACAAAACCCTAATCAGAGTAAAACAAAGCAGGTCTATAAACAACCCATTTTGGTGTGACATGGCACCAACCAAAAACACATTACAATTTACATAAATAAATTTCTTTTCATATCATAAATAAAGATATTACCAATATCAGTACGTACACATTAAAATACTATAATATAGTTGAAAATGTGCTCATTATAAACAAAATACAATATTACACGTGTTGAAGCACTTGGCTACGCTGTTCACTCTGACTTCACGTATTCACTTAAAAACTTACGAATGTTGTTTACTCCAATTTTAAGGGCATTTCAGATTACTGCACATTCATGGCAGATGGTTCATTCAGCGTCTAATGGAAAAGCTTATGCAAAAAAATGCCAGAAGTGGCTCGCGAATTTGTTGTTGTTCGTTTTTAAGTAAATACATGAAGCAAGAGTCAGTCGATGTTTGGAAGTTGCTCAAGCAAGCAATGCCGCTGAAACAAGCGCACCGAAAAGGTTATCAGTAGTAATATAATTAAAGAAAAATACTATGATATTTGAGTGTTTTAATTATTCAGAATAAAACAAAATAATTCGATTGATGATTTATATTTAAACAATGTCAATTGAGTGAACATCGAATACAAAACGTGATGTAAATATTAGTTTCATATAGTTGACACATGCATGTTATTACGAAAATTCCATCAACATTCCATCGTGTATCCTTAAACACTGTGCCGCTGAGCTAACATTGCCCGTTACAGCATTATTCGACTTTTCACTACGTACCGGTTATTTCCCTTGTGCTTGGAAGTCATCGTATATTATTCCTTTGCATAAATCTGGTAATAGACATCTAATAAATAATTATCATGGTATCGCAAAGCTCAGTGCTCTTCCGAAGCTGTTTGAGAAGATAATTACAGATCAGATTTCTCGCTCTGTATGTTCTTCAATTTCGCCTGTCCAGCATGGCTTTCGAGTAGGAAAATCAACTACTACAAACCTGTTGGAATTTGTATCAGAAACAATCAATAATTTTAAGCATTCTAAGCAGACGGATGTTATTTATACTGATTTCAGTAAAGCTTTCGATGTAGTAAATCATAAGCTTCTTATTTTGAAACTGAAGCTTTTCGGTTTTCCTCGATCTCTTGTATGTTGGATCCAGTCGTATCTCAGAAATCGCATTCAAATGGTTGTATTTAATAATACAATATCTAAGGAGTTTGCTGTACCTTCGGGAGTTCCTCAAGGTAGTCATTTGGGACCACTGCTATTCCTCGTTTTTATAAATGATCTTTCAACCGTCATTGTTTGGGCGAAGTTGCTTATGTTTGCTGATGATGTGAAGCTATTCTTATCCTATGTTTTGGAAAATGATGCCTTGTTACTTCAATGTGATTTGGATTCACTGATTGAATGGTGCAACACTAACTGTATGAATCTAAATTTAAAAGAGTGCAAACAAATCACATTTGCCCGCTGTTTAAAGCCTTTCTTCCGTAATTACACTATTGGTCGTTGGAATCTGGATGTAGTGGGGACTCTAAATGATCTGGGAGTTGTTCTAGATCAGAAATTACGCTTCCATAGTCATATCAGCGGTGTCACTAGCAGAGCGAATAGTACATTGGGATTTATAAAGCGATGGGCGAAGGAATTTAATGACCCCTATATTACTAAGTTACTTTACACCTCTCTAGTGAGACCGATTCTGGAGTATGCCTCACCTGTTTGGAGCCCAAACTATAGCTGCTATATCTCGCTGATTGAATCGGTTCAAAAGAAATTCTTGCTCTTTTGCCTTCGGAATCTCCATTGGGATGAATCCGTGAACTTACCGTCTTATGAATCCCGACTAAAACTTATAAATTGCCAACACTTTTAAATCGTCGTATAATGCTTAATGCTATTTTCATCGTAAGCTGTCTATCCGGTGTTACGGACTCCACATATTTGCTAGGCAACATCCAACCTAATGTGCCCCGTCGTACGTCGAGACGATATGAGCCTCTTCATTTAAGCTTTTGCAGATCGTCATACCTACAGCATGAACCTTTTCGGAATGCCTGTTCGAATTTTAATAATGTTTATTCTGTAATTAATTTTTCTGATTCTATTTGTTTAGTTAAACGGAAAATTTTAAACTTTTTGTGTAATTTCTAAATTTTTTATATTTTCTTGTTATGAATTTTTTACCTGTTTGTAGACTATAAGGCAATGAATGCTTAGTTTGAATCTTAATAAATAAATAAATAAATAAATAAATACGAAAAATCCAATAATGGCATACTGAAATTCTAATTCCACAAAGAAAAAAGCGCATACAGTCCACCATCTATTCTTCGCAAACTAGCGAAGAGGTGACCATAATTAGTGGTCCTTCGAGCTGGATCTGTGAAAATGACGACTGACGAGCAGTCGCAAAGCGGTCGTGACGATATGAATACTACATACAATAAATACAATAAATCGGTTGAAACAGTGCTAACAAGTTAAGTTAGCACTAATCGATAGACAGTATAATGTGTTCGAACAGTTACAAGATGAATTAGGGCTCTTGGATGAAACGCAAGTAGATACGGCATGTCGTACTGAGTTTGAAGATTCGTTTGTGGAAATCAAGGCTTTAATTCTGTCTCGCTTTAAGATCATGCAGTCTAACGGACATGATGTGCAACTTAGCAGCACTCGCATCACCCACCACAACAGAGTAAAATTGCCAAGCCTGTAATTAACAAAATTCGGTGGAGAGCAGCGCGATTGGATGAACTTTTACAATATGCTCACGTCGCTTGTTCACAACAAAGAGGAACTATCAGCTGTAGAGAAGTTCCAACATCTCCGTTCATGCGCCGTAGGTAATGCAAGGTAATACAATCGGTAGAAGTGACTGCGAACAATTATCAACGGGCACTAGATTTACTTATCGCCAGGTGTGATAACAAGCGTTTCATATTCCAATCTCATTTACCGATTGTTTATACATTTATTCCGTATTGTTGTTGGTGTTCTTGTTATTCTTCTTGTGTGTTTGTTGTTTCAGTTGCCGTTATGGTTGTGTTTCTCGGACAGAGCTTGACCGTATTTGCAGTTGCAGTTCGCAGTTGCCGTTTCGACAGTTTAAGCTATAATGTATCGGCATTACGCAATTATATTGACACAATCAACGCAGATTTGAGAGCCATGCAATCATTTGCTAATAGCGCTCAAATCGGAGATGGGATTCTACTTCGTTTAGTTTTGTCAAAATTGGATGTCGAAACACACTCAAAATGGGAGGAATCCCTCGCGTCAACTGGTGACGCAAATTTCTTTACACTACCAACTTGGGATGATTTTGCAAAGTTCGTAGAGCATTATTGTCAGGCCACTGAAATCGTCAGCGGAAACAATTCGCGGAAACCCAAACAACCATCACTTCGTTCGTCCCACATGCAAAATCGTCGACATTTGTAGTATCAAAACCTACTTGCAACTTGTGCGAGGAGCCGGTATATCACGTTTTCAATTGTGCTAAGTTTATTGCACCTAATCCAGTGGAACGTTATTACCTAGTTAAACAAAAAACCTATGCCTTAATTACCTCGGAACAGAACATGTTGCTACTGCTTGCACGTCCAGCAATAGGTGTCCACAGTGCAAGGGAATTGACCATACTCTTCTTCACAGAGGGCTCACTGAACCAAAAGATTTCCTAAATTTGAGGTCAAAGAAAACCCTAAAATAGCAAATTATTACTGAATTAAAGGCATTTTTCCCAAAGTCAAAAAGAAAATCTTTTTAAATAAAGAAATTATCTCTTTAAAATAATTATACACATATTGCGTAACCTGAGAAGGTCTGCGAGTGTTACTCCTTTAAATGTTGGACGTATGCTTGCCATACAGCTTTTCCTTCCTATAATTACTTATTCGGAATTAGTATATAGTAGTTTCGATTGCTCTTCGCAGCTAAAGTTTGATCACATATCTTCGTTTAAAACAGCCATCATTGGATGTGAGTTAATAAGTTATCTAAAAGCCGGAAATTGTTTGTATCTCTTTAGACTAATTCATAATAAAACTCCGCACTATTTATATGAAAAATTGCAGTTTTGCAGATCGCAACGTAGTCGCGTGATTATAATACTTCCCACTTCCCATTTGTTTTTCATTAATGCCATTCGATTGCGGAATGCTTTGCCGCGTAACTTAAAGGAAATTACTAGGTTGAGTGAGTTTAAGCGAAAAATTTTCATCTACTTCTCTTTTCTATGATCTCCTGTGAGTACTTTCTGTTGTAATTTCCACTCTTCCTTCTGTTTTTCTACTATTCTTACTCTCTCTATTTTACTACTTTATCTCTTTCCAATTTTTTGCCATTATTAGTTGCAATCATTGTTAAATTGATTATTATTTGCTTTGTAAATTTAATTGCTAATCGCTAAATTCAGCTTATGTTACTGTAAAAGAATAAGCTTCTTATTGTATTAATTAAAAAATAAATGAAATGAAATGAAATCAAGTTTACTTCTCATCAATTTACTTATTTCTAGTTAACTTTTCCCCCAATTAAATAGATATTCCCTTAATTCTAATAATAGGAAATTTTCACTCATTTTTGAAAAATTTTACTAAGATACATTATGCATTTTTCCTTAATGTAAGGAAGGTTTTTCCTTTTTGAGGAGAAATTTTCTTAAAATATAGTAAAATGAAAAAATTACTAATTTAAATTAAAGTAATTAAATTAGTAATTAAGTAATTAAATTTTATTAAATTTTTTCGAAATTATTGCCTAAAAATGGCTTCTTGATATTTGTTTAGCTTTCCGACAGGGTTGGATAATGATGAGTGTTGGAACGAATTTCCGTCATCCCTTGTCAATTTTGGTTTGGAACGAAAAAACGAAAGAACGAAAAAAGACACTGAAGATGGCACCTCGCCGAAACCGGTTTGTCTCCAAACCAAAATTGACAAGGGATGACGGAAATTCGTTCCAACACTCATCGTCTAAAAATGGCTTCGAACTTCTTAGATTTAATGGATCCCAGTAAAGAATTTAAGATCACTTACAGCGTAGGTAGCTCTGTAACTACTTACAATATAATGAAAGGTCGTTACGCATAATATCATTGTTGATTATTGTAGAACTCATTATCTTTAAACTTGAAATAAGCTAGAAGGCAGTTGTTTGAAATGCCTCGCTTACAATTTCAAGTTAAAATAATGAGGTTAGTAATCTACAGCATCTTACTCGCTTATCAAATAATGAGAATGGTAAACAAGATTGTACTTGTTTTTAAAAAAATAAAAAGCAGCCCATTTTTTCAGTGTCAATGAAAATTAAAAAATAAAGCATTGAAATTTTTTCAAATAAAATCTTTGAAATCTTACAAGAAAAAGTAAACTTACAAGTGAGCGCAAAAAGGTCTGTAAAAATGCATACATATAAAATATATAAAAAAAAATTAACAAACATGAGTGCAAGGCATTTTTCGCGTTTAGTAAAATTGAAAAAAGAACAATTTAAAAATCAAGCAAAATCATTAATAAAGCCTAGTGTTGCAACGAATAATAATACTAATAATAATAATAACAATAATAATAATAGTAATAATAATAATTACAATAATAATTATAGTAATTATAATAATAATAATAGTAATATTAATAATAACAATAACATAATAAATGAATTGAGAAATTGGTCGTTAAAACATAATGTGACTAGAGACTGCTTCAGGGATTTATTGAAAAATTTTAAGAGCTGAGGACATAAAAGTTCCACTTGATCCAGCCACCATAACACCAAAGAATAAAACTATTATCGAACTGTTTCTCCTGGTTCTTATTGGCATTATGGAATCCAAAATCAACTAAATACTGATATAATAGCCAACAAAATAGCAAATATTAGTGAAATTGTAGTTGATATTGGCATAGACGGTTTGCCTTTATATAGAAGCTCCCAAGAGAGCCTTTGGCCCACTTTGGGTAAAACGGTGAATATTAACTGTTTGGAAGTGTTCGTAATTGGTTTATTTCTAGGAAAAAAGAAACCGTTTGATGTTGACAATTATTTACACGATTTTATTTATGAGGTGAAAATGCTATATTACGGAATAAAAATCGGTAAAGCCAACTTAACTTTTAAAATAAGAGCATTTATTTGTGACGCTCCTGCGGGAGCTTTTACAAGAGGAATCGTTGGTCATAATTCTCTGCATGGTTGCAGTAGGTGCGATCAAGTAGGGAAAAGCGTCGATGGAGTGGTGACCTTCAGTGTTTTTAAAGGATCTAAAATAAGTGACAAAGATTTTTTTGAAAGAAAATACTTAGAAACTCATAAGCCACACTTTAGAACTACAATGCTCTCCTTGGAAACATTAAAAATTGGAATGGTCTCACAATTTCCGTTAGACTGCATGCATCTCGTGGATTTAGGTGTAACGAAAAAAATTATTGTAAATTTAATAAATTCGAAAACTTCTGCGAAATTTTCTAGTCACAATAAAATGCAATTATCGCAAAATTTAAAATCACTGTGCGCATATATTCCAAAAGAATTTTGTAGAAAACCGAGGGGGTTGGAAGATATTTTAAGATGGAAAGCAACTGAATTTCGGCAGTTCATATTATATACTGGTATATTAGCACTCAAAGATTTAGTAGACGATGACTTTTATTATCACTTTCTTCTCCTTCATTGTGCGTACCGATTATTGCTCTGCCCAAGAAACTACAAGGCAAACATTAACACTGCAGATAAGCTCCTTGCATACTTTGTTGAAAATTTTTCGCATATTTATAACAACAAAGGTGTTACATATAATGTGCATAATTTATTACACCTTTCTGAGAGTGTAAGTGATACGGGCCACATAAGTACTTTTTCTGCATATAAATTTGAAAATTATATGCAAGAATTAAAGAGAAAAGTAAAGAAGCCTTCTAAAATTTTACAACTTCACAATAAATTAAGACATAAAAATTTATGGATGACTGAAAAGAAAACTGGTTTCAGAAGAAATAGAAATAATGAAATCAAAAGTTTTGTATCTAAATTATTTTGTCTTAGTGCTACAGAACCAGATAATTACTGTTGTGTTTACCCAGACGTATATATAAAAGTTTCAAGGTTTTTAGAAAAAGGAACATCAAAAATTGTAATTGGAAGAAGAATAAGAGAACCAAGAAATTTCTTTGATGTGCCTTTGCAATCGAAAAAGGATTTAGGAATTTGTATTTTTGATGATTTGATGGACGAAGAAGAATGTTATAATTTGAGCGTTTTATGAGAGATATTTTATATAAATTATTGAGATGTTTTATATAAATGTGTATGTTTTCCTTATAAAGATATGTTTTTAATTGTTCCAATTCTTAATACAAATTCACTGTAATACTAGGAATTTTTCAAATATAAAGTCTAAATCTTCAAATATAAAATAAAATATAAAAAAAAATATAAATACTATTAACTTAACTTAAACTTAAATAGCTAATTAAAAACTACAATCATAATAATAAATCATAATCGCAATGTATAAAAAACTAATAACAAAACGGCAAATTAAATATATAGAAGAAAATGAAAGTCCAAATAAAAAAATTGCTTTGGAGGATATTGTAAATTCCTTGGAAAAAGTGGACGCGAAGATAGAGAGAGCAATTGAAAAGATTGCCAATTTAGAAGGTACAAAAATACATATATTAATTCACTGCAACTTTTTTATAGTTCTGATCATCAACGCATGGTCAGCTTTTTTATAGCAACATTAAGAGCATGTTGGTCACCCTATTACCTTCGTGCAGCACATGTTCTTTTGTTCTTTCTTTTTCTTTTTGAGTCGCAGTCGTGTGCTCGTTGCCAATATGGCAGGATCGGTTTTTTAGCACTAAAGTGGATCCGATATTAATTATATTTTAAATTACTATGAGCATATTAAATTTTTATTTTGTGAAAAGTCAGCCATGATGGCAATATTAGTTTATTCACTTATTGTGTACTCGAATTTGTTAATTGACTAAATGTCTAATTTTTTATAAACTTCTGTGTTAATTTGAATCGATGACAAAAGTCTTTCTAAATGTTCTTTCTAACTGAACCAGACTGTACTATTTTTTTTTTTTTTTTATGTAACAGTAAAACGTTTATAAGAGAGCTGCCCCATATAACTGTGAATTTGAGTCGAAGTTTAGATGCCTATATGACTGTTAGTTTTTGGTGTTATACGTAGAACTCCCTTGTATATTGGAATATTGGAATTGGAACAATCTTAACTGTATACTTTTACTTGATGTTTTAAAAACTGACCATTATAACTGTGAATTGTTTATCTGGCATTTTGGTAAATAGACATATACATATATGTAACTTTAATGTGTTTGTGACAAACATGAAAATTTTAAAAAAATATAAATTAACAGGGGTATTCTGAGAGTCACTAACTATTGAATCGTCTCGAAATTGCATTGCAAACAACAACAAAAATCGTCTCACCAAGTTCTATTATTTACTTTACAGCCGAAATGGACAAGAAAAATTAAATTATCGTAAAGCTTCTTGCTGAAAATTCAGTGTTACTGAACAAAATTGTTGGGAAGAAAAACGAAGAAGCACAGCTTGAGATGTTGTTCCCTATAAACAGCGAGGAGCAACTACAACAGCTGGAAGAAAGACTAAAAATTTCTGATTCCATGAACTCCTACGTAAGTATTTGCATAACTCCTACGTAAGCGGTATTTACAAATAAACTTCCTATTTAACTATATAGATTGCTACAGTTCGAAACATTATTTCTGGCGATATCACTAAAAATTTGAAATATTTTATTGGCGAAAACATCATCATTGATTATAATTTTAACGGGATCCACGGCAAGAGATCTTTTAAGGAGCTGAAAAACATCAACACTTTGCTTTTTAGTAAGTTTCTTTATTTATACCCTACATCCGAAGAAAAAATCCATAATCAATATTTAAATTTTCAATGTTTAAGACCTCATTACAAAAATTAAATTTAAGTAATAAGACTAATTATTTTTTGTTTTCTTTTCAGATGCAGTTAACAGTAAGAAAACGGTGCAGTATGACCATGCCAAATTTGAGGAAGAACTCAGAAAAGGCTTTAAAAATTTTAAAAAATATTTTTTTTTAAAACAAATGCATTGTAAAAAAGGCTAGTAAAATTATTTAAAATGCCTAGTACAGTTAAAATGTTTATATAATTGTTTACTGAATTATGAATTGTTGAATTGAATTGTTTACAATTACGGAAATATATTGTTAACAAACAATATAGACAAATACTGTTAGTTATATTGTCATATTATTCTTGTTATGGTTACTTTTATGGTTACTGTTATGTTATGGTTACTGTTATTGTAATAATTTTTAATAAAAAAAATTTATTAAAATATTTCTGAAAAAATTAATAATATTAAGCTTTGATTGTGTGATTTGAGACGAAGAAAGGAGGATTATAACTAATTATGCATTCCAATGCAGAATAAATGGTTACATTAGTACTTATAATGCGGTCTGTAAATAAGCAGTACTCATTATTACGTAATGACATTTGTAACCACTTACTCTGTAGACTACAATCTAATTATACAATAAGTACCTACCATCTCGCTTACAGAAAGTGTTCGAAGTAAGCACTTATTTTGTAGCTTACAAAATCACTATACAATAGGTACCTACTTTCTCGCTTATAGAAAGTACTCGAAATAAGCGATTAATCTGTAGCATACAAGCTAATTATACAATAGGTACCTACGCTCTCGCTTACAGAAAGTACTCGAAGTAAGCGAGGCTCATTATCTCCTATGACATGCCTATGTTAAAAGTAATTAGTTTTTTACACAGGCTGTAATCCAGGAGTAACTACCTCCCAATATTGAATAATCAGTGCATAACCACTTTCGTAATCATTACTTTCTCTACTGGGATGTTACTTCTACCAACACCAATAACGAGGAGCAAAATTGTACTGACTACGGTTTTTTTAAATCCCAAAGTCCCAAATTTTTTAAGAGAATGTTGCTGTAAATATGCAATGCAAAACTATTCTAAGATAAATTTTCCACGTAAAGATGCCCTCAGATTGCAAAATATCACTTCTATGATCACTATTCCTATTGAAACAGAAATTGAAAAAATTTTACATCATTTAGGGAATATTAAATCATATATACAAAATATAACAAAATTTTGCCGAAATCCATATGAAGACATGGATACCGAATACAATATTATAAAAAAAATGAAAGAATTCGATTTATATGAAAGTCCGCAGATTATTACCATAGATAACTCTTTACAATACATACCTAACAATAATTTCAAACCTTTAAGTTCATCAATAACAAAAGGGTCACTCTTACCGATTAAATTTCAAATTAGAAAGTATTTTGAAATTTCCATGTTTTCGAATCATTTCAAAATAATATGAACAGGTTAACAAAAGATAATTTGTCCATTAAAAATTTTATCAATGGAAAAATTTGGCAGGATAAAATCAAAAGTTTTGGGAACAAAATTGTTATACCCTACTTTTTGTACTTCGATTACTTTAAAACGAATAATCCACTAGGCAATCATGTAAGTTAGCTGTATTTTATTCATTTCCTACAGCACCTTTATCATTGAAATATAAATTGGATACGATTTTTTTAGCTGCCTTTTTTAAATCTGCAGATATAACGATATTTGGAAATTCAAGGTGCCTGTATAAATTAATAAATGCATTAAAGGACATTAAAACGGTTGGTTTGCAAATATCGACAATCAGCGGAGTAAAACAATATATTTTACATTAGGTCTAATACTTGGTAATAACTTGGCCATAAACAGTATTTTAGGTTTTACACGTTCTTTTTGGGCAAATTATTTCGGTCGATTTTGTAAATCGAATAAATCCGAAACTCAAATAAATTTTCGAGAGAAGTGTAATAAAATGCGTAACAGAATAAATTATTCACCAGATGTAAACCTGCAGTGTGTAACTGAAACTGGAGTTAGGGAAAACTCAGTTTTTAACACTTTAAAAAACTTTCATATCATAGAGAATTACTCAGTCGATTTGCTCCATGATATTTGTGAGGGAATCCTAAGATATGGTTTTGGCCATATTCTTTTGCACTTTTTGGGAATTTCTATGATTTTTGGGAGCAAAACTTTTTTCAACTTTTGATTTGGAATTACATACTTAACATTAGAAAATAAATATTTGACTATGGTGAAACTGAGGTTGAAAACACTTCATCACCATTATTATTCAAAGATCTAAAAATATTTAAATTCAAAATGACAGGACGAGAAATGTTAAATTTTGCTCATTTTTTCCTCTTTTAATTGGTGTTGCAATACCAGACAACAATAATTTATGGAAATTAGTTCTTAATTTAATTTAAGTTCTTGATTTGTTATTATTATCTGAATACAGCCCTTTAGATTTGCTATGTTTAGAAGAGCATATATTTAACAGAGAATACCCGATATTGTTTGCTGATAATCTAAAGCCAAAGCACCACTTTTTGAATCACTACGTTAGAGTTATTGAAAAATCAGGTCCATTAAGGTATTTGTGGACTTTTTAATCTAAACATAAACAATTAATATCATATGCAAAAAATATAACTTCCAAAAAAAGTTTACATATGTCTTTGGCTATAAAGTTCTCCTTTCCTTTTTCTAATTACATAACTAATTTAAAAAAAATTGTTATGTTTTTAGTTTAAAAAAGTATTGCGCAAGCTTATCAAAATTTTTGAATATCTTTAAAAGTATGTATCTGTGTATGTACTGTATGTATCATCTATGTATGAATGTGTTAAAAAAATTATATGTTATTTATATTGGAACGGTACGGTACTATGTACAAAAAGGACTTTATCATTTGAATTTATAATCCTAAATTTTGAGCATATAATATTAGAGAAGTTTTCTTAGTTCAAAAAACTATGTATTTACTGTGCCAAAAACTTGAAGTTTTATCATACGAAAAACACTTCTTGTCGTACTTGATAGGAGCTGATATGTATGAATTTAAAGCTTTAGTACTGAAGAATTTATCATTTCCACCAACACATTTGTACACTGTAAGACCACCAACACATTTGTACACATTTGTAAGACCTAAAGTATTCTTTTAAGTCAAAAAGTATTTAAATTTACTTTTATTATTGTAGTGTAGTGCCATCTTGTATGAAATAGAAATAAGACAAAGTGTAATCGGAATCGTAACGGAACAGAATTGTAACAGAACAGAATTGTAACACGTGAATTTATAATCATTAATAAAGTTTTTGACATTCGCCACTAAACATCGGAAGCATACAGAACATTACATTGGCGACGAGGACAAAATAATTTCTTTTTTAAGTGCAACCAATAAGTTCAAAGGACAAATTTTTCCAGCGATTTTTTTTCGCAAAACGTGTTTTGGTATATCAGTTTTAAGGCGAGTCAATTTTCACAGGAGTGCTGCAAATAAATTAATGAAATGGAGTCGAGAGCAAGCGCACTCAGCACAATTACTGAAAGTATCAATGTCGCCACAACTTCAGTTACTGGGATACGGGAGTACAGGCCCGGCGTGGACAATTGGCGCCATTGGAGTGAGGTGTTGGACTCACATTTCATTGAAGCAGGATCTGAAGAGGATAAGCTGAAGACAGCAATTCTGCTAAAAGCGATTGGGCTAGAAGCATATGGCTTACTCAGGGAATTATGTGACCCTACTTTGCCAGCGAATATGCATTATAAAGATTTATGCAAGTTACTGGAACAGCAATATTCACCTCCGCTTGTTATTTTCCGGGAAAGGTGCAAGTTTTTTTAAGCCAGTAAAGGTGAGAGGGAAACTGTAACTATGTGATTTGCCCATCTAAAAAAATTTACAATGAAGTGCAAATTTGGGAAACAGCTGGATATGTTTGTCCTCAATAAATTTGTCTTTATTGACTTTAAAAGATGCTTTGCAAAAGGCGTTAATGGTTGAGGCAAAAATTCATGTACAGGAAAGTGAGGTTAGTTTCGTCGGAAGGAGGAAACACGTGGGTTTCAAGAAGTACACGCTAGAACATTCCACGAACAACGGTAAAACCTATACTGGTAGTGAGTATTAAGAAAACAATAGCAACAACGTCAAGCAAAGAAAGAGATGTATACATTGCGGTTGGAGAAATCACAGCGCTAAGAAGTGCAAATACAGGAGTAGCAGGTTCCATAAATACAATAAAATTGAACATTTAGCTAGTGTTTGTAAGACTCATGTAAATTTAATTAGGTCAACTGCTTCTCCGATTAAGAAAAGCAATTCAAATATAAATTTCGATAGTAAGATTAATAATTCTCAAGAATTTTCAGTATACACAGTGAACAAGGAGCAAGCGTCTGTTCATCCATTCACGGTCAGTGTAGAGGTCAATGGGATTAAAATGAATTTCATTTTGGATACCGGTGCCGCCTGCTCGCTATTTCCAGGAGCGATTTTTAAAGGAAACTTTAAAGGAGAAAGCCTAGAAAAATTTTCTACATACAATAGAGATGCTATTAAAGTTAAAGGTGAGTTTAGTGCACAAGTTACGTTTCGGGACCATACACAAATTCTCCGTTTTATCAGTAAAACTAATAGCCCATCGATTTTAGGACGTGATTTCATGAAAGCTTTTGATATAGGTTTGACGCAAGATCAATCAATTCAAATCAATTCAATCAATGGACATGAAGAAGTAATTAATCAGTTAAAAGAGAAGTTTCCTAAAGTTTTCCAAACTAAGTTAGGAAAATATAATGTAGAGGCAGTCAAGTTAGACTTAATGGATAACGTCAATCCAGTTTTTTGTAAACCAAGGCCAGTGCCATTGGCATGGCGGCCCAAGATAGAACAGCAGTTAAATGGTTTAGTAAAGGAAGGAGTGGTCCAGGTAGATAATTCTGAATGGGGTACACCGTTAGTGCCTATAGTCAAACCGAATGGTGAACTTCGTATTTGTGGAGACTATAAGTCAACCATACCAGACTATAAGTCAACCAAATATTTAATGGATGTGCAATATCCCTTACCACGTATAGAGGAGATGTTAAAGAAAGCAAAAAACGACGGCAAGTGGCAGCACTGTCAATAAAGGGTTACTTCTCAAATTGCTAGGTGACACACTCCCGACAGATCACAAAAAACTCGCGGCGAAAAAAAACAAAAATCGCGACGAAAAACGCGACGAAAATCAAAAAATCGCGCAATGTATTTATTCGTAGTCACTGTCTACCTCTTACTACCGCTTACCAAGTAATGCCTTGGTAATCACACGGTAATCACTTGTTCGTGCTGGGTGGGCACTTCCGTACAATTCCGCGCTGGGTCACTACTTGTAAACAAGTTCCCGTTAACTGTGGCGCAAAGAAGGCAACCACAAAGCAAAACGCAAAAACGCAAAAACACTACCGTAGTAGAAAAATTTGATGGAAAAAACACGCGACACCTGCTTAAACACAACCGATCACGTCGAATGTTCACAATCAGTCAAGTACAGTCGTCAACACAGCCACCACTACAACTGCCATGCCAGCCACCAATACAGCCACAATTCCAGCCGCCAATACAGCCACAATTCCAGCCGCCAATTCAGTCACAATTCCAGCCGCCAATACAGCCACAATGCCAGCCACCAATGCAGCTACAGAGCCAGCCGCCATCGTGGCAAAGCAGGCCAGACATATCGAGCACATTAGGGGAATTTTCGCCATCAATGCCACAAATACGTCAGACAGGGACTGCCACAACAGTCGTTACCATATAACTACCCTCAGCCAAGTCATCCAAAAAATATTTATCCTCTTCCCACTTTTGCATGACAGCCCGAAGAATGGCCTACGTTCGCAGAATCGTTTACCACCACCTCAGCAGAGTTCCAGTACACAAATCTGCACAACATTATGCGTCTACACGACGCCTTAAAGGGACGCGCACGAACTCTCGTTGAATCACTACTAATGAGTTCAGAAAATGTTGCAGCCATTATGAATATGCTAGGAGAGACCTTCGGCCGCCCGGAACAACTAATAAAAAGTCAAGTACTAAAGGTCCGAATGATGCCGCCTGTTATTGATGGCAACCTAGAATCGCTCATAAGTTTCGCTAATCAAGTCATTAACATGAGCACGTTCATGAAAAGTGTTCAGGGCGAACATCACCTACATAATCCCACACTACTAAGTGAACTGGTAGCAAAGCTCTCGCCGAGCAGACGACTGCAATGGGCAGAACGGTGCCTACAAAGCGGGCAGACGGCATCAGTAACTGAATTTAGTAACTGGCCGAAGGATCTCAGACGATTAGCGAACGTAGTATCCGACGCATTACCAACCAATTCCATAGTAAACAGTCGCAAATCTGTGCAGAACACCAGTATAAACCCCACCGATAATCGAAAATATGCATACCTAACCGTGGCATCGAAATGCATTTTATGTTCTGGTGAATGCAAAGAAGCTAATCTTTGTGGACCATTTGTGCGAGTAACAGTCGAGCAACGATGGAGACTGGTAAAAAAATTAAAGGTATGTTTTTGTTGCCTAAAAATATCGCGGTCGAAAGAATTGCGGTATAGACGGGTGTAAGAAATGTCACCATACCCTTTTACATAGTACTTCGTTTGAAACAATCGCGAACAAAGATGCAAATAAATCGAATATAGCAAATGTTGACGTACATTCGAACGACGGTCGCTCTGAGTTTCCACCGGAAAAGCCAACTTTGTCAACTGCAACATGTCTAAATTTCAACGGCCAGGCAGGTAGTGTCGACACAACAATACTTTTCCAAATCCTGCCAGTGAAATTGTATGCCAATGGTAGAGCAGTTGAAATATATACCTTCATAGATGACGGGGCCAATGTGTCCATGATCGAAGAAGAGACAGCAAATGTTTACACGTGTCCAAAACTGGCGTTGCCGAAACAAAGCTTCAAGCGTGACGAAGTCTTGGCCAACGGAAGCAATAAGCATCTGGCAAGCCTACCTATAAAGGAGTATTTGAATGGCCAACCAAGGTTAATCATAAGCTTGGCCCACGCATTTCTAACCGTTTCCTTGCAGGTGCCTCACATGCCAAGAAAACCGGGTCCGGTAGCCAGCAGAGCAAGAATTGGATGGGTCATCTACGGACCTCTATCCGAACCAGACAAAGCCAACGTAAAAGGTATTTTTCATGCACAAAGGGTTCCAGATGATATGGAAAAGATCCGCGAGATGATGGAAGATTATTTCAACCTAAAGACATATGGAGTCAAATTGACAGCGCCAGAGTTGAAGTGTCCGGAACATGAAAAGGCATTAGAAATACTCAACTCAACCGTCAAGAAGACAGCAGACCGATATGAAGCAGGATTATTATGGAAGACAGATTTTCCGCCTTTACTTGACAGCTACCAAATGGCGTTGCAGCGATTAAAACCAGTTGAAAGGAAGATGAACAGTGACGCAAGCTACAAAGAAGAGTAAAAAAGAAGATAACAGATTATATTGATAAGGGTTACGCGCGAAAATTAAGCGATGAGGAAGTGGCACAAAAGCAAGGAAAGAATAAATTCTATCTGCCACATTTCGCCGTACGAAACCAAAACAAAACCGGTCTAAGATTGGTCTTTGACGCTGTAGCCGAAGTCGATGGACTTTCTTTAAATAAAGCCTTACTATCTGGACCAGACTTGAACCAACCACTTATGTCCATACTATTTAAATTCAGGGAATTTCCTGTAGCCGTCAGAGGGGATATAAGGGAAATGTTTCATCAAATAGAAGTAATTAAAGAAGACCAATGTAGCCAACTTTTTCTGTGGAGAGACGGAGATTCGTCCAGACAGCCCGACGTATATGTCATGCAGCGACTCATATTTGGAGCCACTTGTTCACCAACAGTCGCACAATTTGTTAAAAATACGAATGCTAAAACTTATTTGACACGATATCCCCGTGCAGCGGAAGCAGTCATTGAAAAGCATTATGTAGACGACTACGTAGACAGCTTCGAAAGCGAAACCGAAGCTTTGAAAGTAGTAAAGGAAGTAATAGAAATCCATAAAGATGGAGGGTTCGAACTCCGAGATATAGTGTCGAAATCCATAAAACTGCAACAAACGTTTGGAAAAGGGTTTTTATGTAATGATTTAGTAAACGTCGGAGCAGCAGTAGAAAGAATTTTAGGAATGCATTGGTTGCCTCAAGAAGATGTTTTTGTTTACATCTTAAAATTGCACAAGGTACCCCAGGAAATTCTTGAAGGCCAAAGGAAACCCACCAAGAGAGAGGTACTGAGCCTGTCCATTTACGACCCTTTGGGATTTCTGGTCAACTTCATGGTGTCGGCCAAAATACTCATGCAATCAACGTGGAAATGTGGTATCGGGTGGCATGACAAGTTGCCAAACAATTTATACAACCGATGGAAAAGTTGGATTGACGAATTACACAAGGTGGAAGAAATAAGGGTGCCGCGCTGCTATTTTCAAGAAGTTGAAAAGGACCAAATAGATTTACACATATTCGTGGGTGCAAGCGCGGAGGCCATGGCAACGGTGGCGTATTGGCGTACGGTGAAATCGACGGGAGTCTGTTTGGCTTTCGTGGCTGCAAAAAGCAGCTGCGCCCCTACGAGGTTTCATTCCACCCCGAAACTAGAACTGCAGTCCGCTGTGATGGGTGTGCGCCTAAGCGAGGCAATCAAGCGATGCCACTCCGTCAAGCCTAGAAGGCGAACCTTCTGGACGGATTCATACACGGTAATCAAATGGATCAGATCGGATCATCGCGCATTCAAACCATACGTCGCTAACCGAGTAGCAGAAATCTTAGAATGCAGCCGCATAGAAGAATGGAGATTCTGTCCACGTAACCTCAATCCAGCAGACGACGCTACAAGAGCAAGATTTCCACCAAAATACGAAGCCACAGGAAGGTGGCTGAGCGGGCCGTCTTTTCTGTATGAAGGAGAAGAAAGGTGGCCGGACGACGAAATCATGTCAAAATGCAAAGACGAAAGCCGTTCCGAACTTTGAAAAAAGCATTATTTGCTGTTGGCCAGACGTAAGGTACCATGTATACTCGATTTTAACAGATTTTCCAACTTTTCCAGGCTTAAACGTACAGTAGCCTGGTTATTAAGATACAAAGCAAATCTCTCAGCAAGAACCAAAGGGGAGGCATTGGTCTGTGGCGAATTGTCAGCCGATGAGGAGAAACTAGCGGAGACGCATATTTGGAGCTGGGTCCAATTTTAAGCCTTTCCTCATGAGTGTTCGAATTTAGAACAGAACACGGCAATCGAAAGAAGCAGTAGGCTTAAAGATCTCAACCCGTTCATAGCAGAGGATGGTCTGCTAAGAGTTAGAGGACGCATCGAAAGCGCCGTCTGCTTGTCCAATGAGACAAGAAATCCAATAATCCTGCCAAAAGACCATCGAGCGACTCAATTACTCGTGGACTATTATCATCGGAAATTACGGCATGCGAATGTGACAACAGTCATATGTTAAATTCGCCGTCTCTATTGGATTCCGTCTATAAGAAGAGCAATCAATAGCGTTCAAGCAAAATGCATGACGTGACGAGTGCAGAGGGCCAAACCAACTCAGCCAAAAATGGGCGTGCTACCCGTAGACAGAGTTACACCATTCGTGCGACCGTTTTCTTACACCGGCGTCGACTATTTTGGACCAGTCTCGGTGTCTGTAGCCCGTCGAAGAGAAAAGAGATGGGTGGCGCTTTTTACTTGTTTGACCGTGCGTGCCGTGCACTTGCAGCAGACCTGTCGAGCGATGCTTTTATTATATGCTTGCGCAATTTTATTAACCGCCGAGGCGTACCGGTGCAAATACGAAGCGACAACGGTACTAATTTTACTGGAGTATCGAAGGAACTATGTCATACGCAAAACTTCCTCGACCACAATGATCTCACATCGAAGCTCACTCCTCTCGGGATTAAGTGGGTGTATAACACGCCTTGTAATCCCAGCGCCGGAGGGGCATGGGAAAGGATGATGCGCTCCGTGAAGCAAATACTGGGAGTCGTCTTGAAGAAGCAAGCGCCTCGCGTGGAGACGCTTTACAGTTTTCTAGTCGAAGCCGAGAACATAATTAATTCTAGGCCTTTAACGCATTTGCCCGTGTCGCCGGAAGAACCTGAGCCATTAACTCCCAATCATTTTCTACTAGGAGGTACAAATTCAACGCAGACGCCAGCTCCATTTGAGCCGAAGCTTCTAAATGTTCGCAAACAATGGCGAATTCTTGAGAATTTGAAAAACGCGATGTGGCGTCGATGTATCAAGGAATACCTTCCGGATCTGACGCGACGTGCGAAGTGGTGCATGGCAAGAGAACCTATCACCGTTGGAAGTCTCGTGTTAATTGTTGACTGGGAAGTTCCACGATTGAAGTGGCGGCGAGGCCGTATTACACAGCTCCACGTCGGCAAAGACGGAACTGCACGATCAGCTGAAGTGCGAACCAGCTCTGGCGCTTTGAGAAGACCTGTATCGAAATTAGCAATTTTTGATGTGGAAGTCGGAAACAACTCTGAGGGTGAATCTCCAGTCCCTGGTCGATTCACGGGTGAGGGGATGTTAAAGAAAGCAAAAAACGACGGCAAGTGGCAGCACTGTCAATAAAGGGTTACTCGTCAAATCGGACAATCCGACTCAGTTCAAGAACAATCGACAAAGAGAACAAACAGATTTTTTAAAACACGCGCGTTAACGACGCCATCTTATAATACAATAAATTTACTATCGAATCCATTAAAATAATAAAGTCGTAGTTACGACCAGAAAATAAAAGTTACGCGTTCTGGTTTTGAAAATATTCTCTCGTTTTTATAGTTGAACCAACAGGAGATGTTCGCTACTCTTCTAAGTGAACTATTTTCAAAATTAGATTTGGCTAATGCTTATAACCAGCTAGTACTCGATAAGTCATCGCAGAGGTTATGTGCGTGGAGTACTCACATGGATATATTTAAAATGACACGTTTACCTTTTGGAGTTAAACCAGCCGCGGCTATCTTTCAGAAAGTCATAGAAAATGTGTTAAGAGGTATTCCCAATGTTATGAACTATTTAAATGACATTGTAGTTACCGGAGGTAGTTTAAGTGAACACATTAAGACATTAAAGTTAGTTTTTAAAAACTAGAATCAGTAGGATTACGCCTAAATATGAATAAATGTGAATTTTTCAAGAACAAAATTTCTTACTTGGGGTTTACCATTGATAAAAATGGGTTAAGTAAAAATGAGGAACGAGTGTCTGCAATAATAAACGCACCTATACCTACAAACGTATTCGAAGTTAGGGCGGTGGTAGGATTGCTGAATTATTATTCAAAGTTTATTTACAATTTTGCGCACAAAATGACACCTTTATATGCCTTATTAAGAAAGGATGCGACTTTTAAATGAACAAAACTATGTCAACAGACATATGAGGAATTAAAAAGAGAAGTGGCCTCTAGTCAAATTTTGACACATTTTAATGCCAAGTTGCCGAAAGTGTTATCAACTGATGCTTCAAACGAGGCAGTAGCGGGAGTTTTATCACATTTGTATGAGAACGGAATATTAAAACCAATAACGTTTTTTTTCGTGCGCTTACACTAGCAGAAAAGAATTATAGTACGATCCAAAAAGAAGCATTGGCAATTATATTTAGCGTGACTAGACTAAGATATTATCTAATGGGTACACATTTTATTTTACAAACGGATCAGAAGCCTTTCTTAGCGTTATTCGGTGAAAACCGAGGCTTGCCTGTTATGGTAGCAGCTCGGATGCAAAGGTGGGCTTTCCTATTGTCTGGTTTTAACTACACGATCAAATATATCAAAGGTTCTGCTAATGTAGCTGATCATTTATCACGTTTACCTGTAATTTAGCAACCTGTAATTTACTTTCGTAATTCGCTTTCTGATTATAATAGGCGAAGGCGAAGGTTGGCAGACCAGAAAAGCGCAGCTGTAGTCAGGAAAACCAGAATCGGAACTAGCTCTAGTCGCATACCAACAGAGGTTAAAATATTTAAATTAAAACTTGTAGAAATTGTTGAAAAAAAAAAAAATTATAACGAAAACTGATAAGGAATTGGTCTCGAGAATACGAGAAGGCGTTTTGTTTGCCGGAAGGTTTTTCTGCCAACACTTTTGGTGGATTGCGATCGGGAGCCACCGTGCGAGTCAGGCAGCAAGTGCACTTGCCCATTATTCATTCGTGCCACGGCGTTTCTTTGGTTTGGCTTGGGCGGTGAATCAAGTGTGTATTGGCCGAAGCATAGGGTTGGCAACGGCGGTGTCCCACCACGCCGAGAAGCTAAGTGATATTCCAAAATCTATTGCGAATTGTGAAGTTGCGTGACGCCAATATTCCCAGCGGGAAGGTAGCTGGAGGGTAGCGCACGCTAAACAGTTTGAAAGCGTCTGAACCCGTTTTTTTTTTGGCGAAGATATAATAAAACCTAGCCTGTGTGCTTGTTAATGCCTACATAGTAATTAGGTTTTTTTTTTTTTTTTTGTATTTAATTGTCACAGTGTGAAGGTGACAGTAGCGGGAGCCGGTGAATTTCGGATATATTTAACCTCGTGACAGCGGTATACGCTGACAAAAAAGTTTTTTTTTGGAGAGCTCTCCCAAAGAAAGTAATTTTTTTTTTCTTCTTGAGTTTGGCTCCTGTTTATGCATATTTCATCCTAATTCCACTTACTGAAATCTATTTTTCTGTTTGTATTAAGCATGTCATATTTTGGTTTAATATAAAAAAAAAGAATTTTAAAATGAATTATTAATTTTTTTCGAATTCGATTGGGAATTGTCGGGCAGGGGAAAAAAGAGGGAGATAGGAGGATGTGACCGGTGCACCGCGGTGGTAGTTTTATAGGCCGTGAGTTTTTATTTTTATTGTTCGCCCCTCAACGTGGCGTTGGTGGGTTGGAATCCCTGACCCAATTAATTTACCGACATGAGCTAGCCGAGGTGGCCACGCCAAGTTTGTTTAATTAGGGCCTCCGTAACAATAATGGTAATTACGTCAACCTGATTACAAAAAATAATCTGTTGAAATTGAATTATAAAAATGTAGCGCTTGAAACTAGAAGAGATCCAGTATTATCCAAATTAAAAGAAGCAATTCAATTAGGAGCAGTAGACAATTAAAAGGGGATGAGTTCCTTTCATTTCGTAAAAGAAAAGACGAATTATCATTAGAATATGAATGTATTCTATGGGGCTATCGAATTCCGTCATTTTGCGAACTGAGGTACTTAGGGAATTGCATAGTTCTCATTTGGGTATAGTCAAGGCTAAGGCGTTGGCTAGGTCTTATGTATGGTGGCCCAAGATGGATCACGAGATTGAGCAATTGATAGCTAATTGCATACCTTGTAAGCCATGTAGCCAAGCCCCCGAAAGAGTCCATTAATTCCATGGATTCCGGCTTAATAATCGACTCTTATTCAAAATGGGTCCAAGTTTACAAAACAAAGGAAATAACGACAAACTTTACAATAAAAAAATTACGTAAAACCTTTAGCTAATTTGGTTTAGTAGATACGTTAGTGAGTGATAACGGGTGACAATTTACGTCAGTAGAATTTATGCACTTTTTGAAGGAAAATAATATTAAACATGTATTGACAGCCCCGGGTCACCCAGCGACGAACGGTCAAGCGGAAAATTTCGTAAAACATTTAAGAAATCACTGTTGGCTAATTTAGAAAATAAGGCTGAAAACATAGAAAGCATTATAGATACAATACTAACGGATTACCGTAGCTCTAAGCACTGTTCCACAGGGGAATCTCCAGCTAAGCTATTGTTAGGAAGGGAAATTAAGACAAGATTTAGTTTGCTTAAACCGCCCTTAGTAAGAGATACTATAAAAAAAAAATCAATGGTCAAATATAATAAACCGTGAAGGTTCTAGAGAAGTAAATTTTGATAGAGGAAGAAACGTAATGGTTAGAGATTATAGTAACCCAAATAAAGTTGCGTGGCAACAAGCGTCGGTTGAAGAACGTATTGGTCCCAGAACATATCGGTGTTTGCTTACTCGAAACAAAAAGTTAATTAAAAGGCAAGTGGATCAAATGATTCAGGGAGGAGGCGACACCACGGTGAACGTTCCTACAGATCGTAGTCTGCGGGAGTAAAAACTGCGGGATCCCGGGATTGCCAACCCTATAGTGGACCCTCCGGCAAACACTACTGGAAATAAGAATAAGAGGAACAACAAGAAGCGCAAGAATACAAAAGCGTACTCAGATTGCTCAAGCGAAGGCCAATCTGAAAATACAAGCACAATCATGAATAGTTCAATCAATGAAATGGTCGAACTACAGATCACCAACGAGATGTTAAAATCCACAATTACTACACTTAAAGATGAAATTACAAAACTTCAAAAACAACTGATGCAACAACAACAACAACCCAAAGCTGGCAGATCGTATAGCTATCTTGGAACTTGCCACGGTTCCTCATCAGCGATCTTTGTTTGGTGTTCTTTTGTTTGCAACTCCCGCTATATTAGCTGATTGTACATCAAAACTTATTCTTAATTACTTCAGAAGAAGCCGAAAAACAAAAGCTTAGAAGCAAGTAATGATTGTTTGCTTGCCCCAGATTATGAAAAAGAAGAAATACTAGATTTCATAAAAGAATTAAAATTAGAAATAAAAATTCTAAATTTAGTTACACTTAAAAATAGTATCTGGCTCATTCAGTTAAGTAGGGACTCTAGTATTAAAGATTTTTACAAAATAAAATTCATCCTAAATTGCAGCATATCTTTTGAAAAATTGAAACCCCGGGAAATCACGCAATGCAAGAATTGCTTAAGATTCTCACACGTCGCTAGCAACTGTAACTTAAAATACAGATGCGTAAAATGCCTAGAAAACCACCTACCAGTAAATGCAAAATTCCAGTAAAGAAATTGAATAGAAACGAAATTATAACTACAAAAGAGAACGGTGAATTGACATAAAGAATAGGACTGCCAATAGCTTGTGTAAACTGCAGACGCTGAAGGCCATACCGCTAACTATAGACATTGCCCTAAAAGACTAGAATTATTAAAAAGACTAGAAGAAAGACGTAATGCAACGGTCGTAAAGACAAATATTCATACAAACAACAAAAGAGACACTAACTCCTTTGTAAACCAATTCCCATCTTACTCAGATGCGACCAAACAGAACACATTTAAACTCAATAATCAACCAACAAATAACTCAGATTTGACCTCTAAAAATATAGCCGAAAAACTTATAGCAATAGATGAATTTGCCAAAAAATATCTTAACCAAGACAAGGAGAAAACCTTAGCTCTCGTCAACTTGCTAGCTAAGCTAAATCAATGGATAGATACATAAAATGGCCCTTTATAAACGTGAACTCTTTAATCTCAA
The DNA here is from genome assembly GCA_949752815.1 of Conops quadrifasciatus. NCBI lineage: Eukaryota > Metazoa > Arthropoda > Insecta > Diptera > Conopidae > Conops > Conops quadrifasciatus. Next base: position 12,691,420 of record OX457080.1, on the reverse strand, counting down.
TTAAAAAAAGATATAACTTAAACGAGTATTTAAAAGAGAGTAAACCAGACATATTACTGATAGCTGAACCTAAATTAAACAGCAAGCACAAAATAAGCTTTAAAAATTATACATTTGTCAAGCAAACCAACTTTGCGACCAGACATGACTCTAGACAACAAAATCCAAATTATAGTACAGCAATACTTATTAAAAACAATATACATAACACTAATTAAATAACACTAATTTAAATTATACAGCAACCAAAATTCAACTCATAAATAACCAAAAACGATTTGTACAAAACTTTGAATTTTATAAGAATAATTCGGTGAGATCAATGCATAATAAAATCTCAACCATCAATTAAATTAATAATGTTAAATACTTTTCCACCTTACACCTAAAATACTTATTAGACAATGACTACCTATTCCATATTGATAAATTAATGTTGTACCACAGAAGAAAGCACACTCTAAATATATCACAAAACACAGTTTACTGTACTGAGCAGTATACTGATGAAACAACCACCAACCGTAATTAAAACACAATACTCCTCTGAACTTATTATAAAAACAATACAGTTAGTTAGTTAGTTAGTTATAACCATAACAGTTAGTTATAGTTTAGAATAAGACCTAGTTTTAATTTAGCATTAAGGCCTAGCTTTAAGTTTTTCCACACATCCTAATGTTATTAAACTGACTGCCAATTGATTTAAACCAAATAATGATAGTCTAAAGAATAATGTACAACTAATGTTATTTTAAGAACCACTAATGTATATAGCTTATGAGACTGCCTGCAAAGCAAGTATAAGACTTATAACACTAATCTTAACCATCTGTAAAGTATAAAAAAAAAATAGTCAATAAAAGTTACTTGAAAGTTGAAACTTGAAGATGGTTAGATTAGATTTGGATTAAATTAAATGACAAGACGGAGGATTCTATTGTAAAAAGTAAAACAGATACTTGAGCATGCAATTAATTTTGAATTTGTTTTATTGACAGTTATTTTGTAGGGATTATTATTGGGCAGTCAATACAGAAAGTAAAACTGTACAAAAACCTAACTGTGATTTAAGTTTGGTAACCAAGCTTTTAAAAGGGTTGATGGATTTTTTTAAAGAATTTAGAGAAAATGGTTTTTTAAATCTAAAATCGCAGCCAATAATATTTGTGAAAAAACTAATATTTGAAACGAATTTAGAACAGTAAAAATAAGAAAACGTAAACGTTTATTTGATTTTGAAGGCGCAGATGAATACTTAAATGACCCAGAAAAAAAGATCTACAGAAATTATTTTTGACGAATAATAGATCAAGCCATATCTTCAATAAAAGAAAGGTTTGACTAAATTGAAAATTACATTAATATTGTTGTTGAAAAAACATTATTTCAGCAACGCTGATTGTGCCACCTAAGTTTACAACGCTGAATATATGTTTCACTTTCTTTCCTTTTTTCCTACTTCGATTGTATCCGGTCGATCTTCAAATAAATGTTTCTTCTTAAAAAGCTTAAATATTAAGAACACGCGTTTTTATTAAAAGGATATCAGGAAACATACCAACATAGGTTATGGGGCCAGATCACGGTCTTGGAGTTTGTCTCTAGTTTTTTAAATCATCATCGAGGGCGGTCTGATAGGTACTTAGCCTCACCACCCGATTGTCGCCACGATCGCAAGATCATTTACTATGTTGTAGTACATTCTTGTAGACAGCTACTGTCAATTTCAGCCGAATCGGACTCGACGTTTTGTTTTGACCGCGTGTGGAAGCGGGTGTGTCCGCGTATTTGAGGAAAATGGAAAGAGAGCAATATCTGTCGGTGATTCGATTCTTGTTTTTAAAAGGGAAATGGCGCAGCGAAATCAAAGAGCGCTTGAATGTTTGGTTGTTGTGTACGGTGACTCTTCTCCTTCAATGGCGACCGTCAAAAATTGGTTTAACGAGTTTCAACGTGGTCGCACGTCGGTTTTTGATGAGCCATGCCTAGGTGCCCCGAAAACGGCTACCACGGAGGATAACGTGAAAAATATTCACGATTTCGTATTGGTAGACCGCCGATTGAAGGTGAGCCAAATAGCTAAGACAGTAGGCATCTCAAAATACCGTGTAGGTCATATCCTGCATGAAATATTCGGCATGAGAAAGCTGTCGGAACGATGGATGCCGCGCTTGCTTACTCCGGACAACAAGCGCAACCGTGAGACCACTTCAGAGCAGTCTTTGATGCTGTTTAGGCGCAATCCGAAGGAGTTTCTGCGTCGTTTCGTGACCGTCGATGAAACATGGATCCACTGGTACACACCAGAGACCAAGGAACAGTCGAAACAGTGGACTTCACCTGGCGAACGTGCTCCGAAGAAGGCGAAGACTCTTTTGAGATTCAAAAGATGTGATCTACATCGACTACCTGGACAAGGGCAAAACGATCACAGGGCTCTACTATGCCGAATTATTGGGCCGATTCGACGCCGAATTGCAGAAAAAACGGCCCCATATGGCGAAGAAAAAAGTGCTCTTCCACCATGACAACGCACCGACTCCCACCTCCGCCGTCGCCAAGGCCAAATTGGTTGAATTGGGCTATAAACTGCTGCCCCATCCATCGTATTCTCCAGATTTGGCCACGTGCGAATCTTTTTGTTTCCAAACTTGAAAAAGTCACTCGTCAGGCAGAAATTTGAGTCGAATGAAAGGTTATCGCCGCCACGGAGGCCTACTTTGCAGACCTCCAGAAAAAGTATTTTTTAGACGGGTTAAAGAAGTTGAATACAGCGATTTCAGAAAGTTTATAAATTTCATGGAAAGACCCGGACGTTTAGCAGAACACTATAGAGGTAAAAGAGGTAATAGAGGTAAAATCTTTCTCCAAAGATACTGCTTGTTATACATGTATGAAAAGTAAAATTCATAGTGCATTCAAACGTCTGTGGTCCGTTTAGCACTAAAACATCAGCCGGCTCGAGATATTATGTGATATTTGTAGATGATATGTTGCTATGGCAGTGTGTTTTAGAAATAGAAGTCCGAGCAAAGAGATTTGAAATATAACGCCGTATGAGTTATGGTGTGGCAGGAGGCCAAATGTACGTCATCTACGCATATATGGGTCACTAGCTATCGGTTTAGACAAAACGCATTCTAATAAGCATCACAAAAAAGGTGAAGAATATGTCATGGTGGGATATTCATTAAGCAGTAAAGCGTACAGGCTCTATAATCATCAAACACGCCGTGTTGTTGAAATGCGTGATGTATTATTTGATGGAACACTTTAAACAAATCTAGGAGTGAAAAGGCCATAAAGTAGAGTCTATGCCAGTAGTAATAGAAAACCCAATTATTCTAAATACATACTACTAAAACTAGTTATGATGTTACGAATAAACATATTGATGACGCTGAAGAATCAGACCCGAGCGGAACATATGATGATGCCGAAGAAGTAATTACAGGTGAGTCCGATGTTGATACACCAGGTATAGATCTAGGACTCCGAATATGAAATGCTGATACCTAATTCAGTGGAAGAGGCTATGTCAGGTCCACATTCAAATGAATGGAAGCGAGCTATGAATGAAGAATATGACGCGTTAATTAAAAATGATACTTGGACATTAAGCAACTTACCTGCAGGCCAGAAACCAATTGGCAACAAATGGGTTTTCAGTATAAAGCAAAATCCCGATGGAGAAATTTAACGTTTTAAAGCACGACTTGTTTTAAAAAGGGCTGAGGGCAAAGGGCTGTAACCAAAAATATGGCGTACATTTTTTCGAAACATTTATCCCTGTAGCGCGATACGAAACTACTATTCGTATGGTGTTTGCACTAGCATCCAAATATCAAGGACATTTACATCATATGGATGTTCCTACCGCATATTTGAACAGCGATTTGGAAGAGGAATACTATATGAAAAAGCCAGATGATTTTCGTGACGTGAGAAGCCCAACAAGTGTATTAAAATTAAAGAAATCAATTTACGGACAAAAGCAATCTGGGCGTCAATGGAATAGCTAAAATTATGAAATAGCTAAATGTTAGATAAAATCTTGAAGGACATTGGGTTTCAACAGTCGATAAATGAACCGTGTTTGTATTGGATGAAAGCCGACAACGAGGTAATCATAATTGTAGTTTATGTTGACGATCTCCTTATAGCGTCTACAAGTAAAAATTAGCTCTCTGCGATTAAAGAAAAACTCGCGAATCAATTTGATGTCGTGGATAAAGGTCCTGCCAAGTATTTCTTTGGATTTGAAGTTGAACGAGAAAATAAAACGGGAGCGATATTTGTGGGTCAGAAACAATTTATTGAAAAAATATTACGAGAGTACAATATGTACGAATGCCGACCATTATCAACGCCCCTCGATCCTTGTGTGTATTTAGAAGAAATATCTGACGATGATGAAGTCGTAAATAAAACAAAATATCAACCGCTCATAGGAGCCTTGATTTATTTAGCTGTTCTGACTCGACCAGACATTGTTCACTCAATTAATAAGTTAGCACAGTTTAACACCGAACCTGTAAAACGTCATGTGACTAGTGCAAAGCACATTTTTAGCTAAAACGATTAATTACAAATTGCTAACAATCCTATGTATCATGGAAGAACAAAACACATAGACACGAGATATCATTATATTCGCGATATAATAAAAACCAAGAAATTTTATTAAGTTTTGTTCCCACAAGCGAAATGATCGCAGATATTTTAAAGAAAAATGTATGTAAAAACAAACACGAAAAATTAACCAAACTTCTTGGATTGTATTAGATTTCATATCATATATACATACATACAGTAGCGGACATAAAAATCCGGACACCTTAAAAATTTGATATTTTGCTTTTAATTTTTTTAATCTCTAAAAATACTTTAAAAAACCGTTTGGAAATGATAATGTACGTGCATTAGTTATCTAAAATAGATAATGCTATGGAAATATTTTATAGGCTTTTCAAATGTTTTTTTTGTGTTTTTCCGTTTTTAATAATATTTTACATATATGTATATACAATAATATTACATATTAATACATATGTACTTTTATAACTTTTTTTGTATCGACAGTAAAAAAATTAAATCGCATTATAAAACTAAAACCTTAAATAATCTGAAAAACCTAAACCTGAGCTGTCCAACACTATGATGGGACAGCCCACACACCATTCCCACACCATTCGGCTACCGTCGAATTTCGTCGGACCTGAAGAGGTTAAATTTGTACTCGTCAGAGAAGATCACTTCTCTCTATCCACCTGTGTCCAATTTTGATTTTCCTTGGCCCATTGTAAGCGATTTAGACGCATTTTCGCTGTAAAGAGTGGCTTCTTGAAAGGGCGACGCGCGCATAAACCAGCTTCGGTTAGTCTTCGGCGAATAGTTCTCGTGCTAATTTCGGTTCCACTACCTTGAATAAACTCCTTTCTAATATCCCCAGCCGTTTGGAACCGGTTTCGTAGATTAATGCGTTTTAAAATGCGATCCTCCTTCGAATTGGTCTTTCGAACTCGTTCTGAGCCTGGTTTCTGCTGGAGACTTGATTCCCTCGTAGTTTTTCAAAAATTCTCCGATGGACGACCTGCTGAAGCCAACTCCTCCACTAATTTCCCGCAAACTTAATTTCTCTTTCCGCAATGCTAAAATCTTTTTTCACTTTTCGATAAAATTAAAAAACACTTGTAGCAACCAGTAAAAAACGAATGATGCAAAAATGCACCTAATGCATGTACTTATACAAAATAATTGCCCTCTCTACCGCCCCTGGTACCTGGGGGTCACTACAACCCTCTAAATGCATGCCCACTAACTGTCCGGATTTTTATGTCCGCTACGTATAAGATATACATAATATATATATAATACCTAATAATATATATAATATATATAATATATGTGGCGGTATCAGCCCTGGTCCCTTGTGACAGGTATCAGAATGCAGAGTAACAGCCCTGGCTTGTTTTGACAAGCAGAAAATCATCTCTAACTTCTTACTTCCTTTTTTGATCTTGAACATTGCGCTCGTGCTTCGAAGTAACTTTTCATTTTATAATCTTACCTGTAACGCACAATCTATTAAACTAAATAAATACGAAGTGTTCCAAATATATATAATGTATATAATATATATAATACGTATAAGATATACATATATATATATATATATAAGTTAACAACCAAAATATTTTGTAGTTAACAAACAAAATACTTCGCAGAATATCGACAGGAAACCGTCTAGACGCTGAGGTTGCAGTTCCCACAAGCCAGCATAGCCGATAACAGAAATGTAACTTCTGCAAAATTTTCTGCAAAAATTGTATTTCAGTTCTAAGTTTAAAGGGAACGAATGAAGACGTGCTTCGAGCACAAAAAAATATTTTTTTTTAAAATTTTCTATAAGTGAAAATTTAACTGGCGCCCGAGCAGGGACCAGTCGCGAAAGTGTAGTAAATCGAAAAATTTTCCAAAAAGTCTCTTAAGTAGTGGCAGGAACTATTCGTCGCAAGGAGAAAGGACGAGAGGCTCCTTTATAAAAAAAAAAGCAGCGAGCTCCTTTCATATAAAGCAACTGGTCACAAAAGTGTTACAAAGTGTAACAAATTACACAGCAGCAAAAAATCAAAAAAAAAGTTCCAGATCACCAAAAAGGCTCCTCAAGTAGCAGCAAACAATCCCAGCTTAATAAGTAGCAGAAATGAACATTTTTACGATATGTGTATTGCTAATGTAAGTTTAGACAAAACAAGCATTATATTGATATAATTCGAAAAAAGAAGAAAAATTTTCTTTAACAGAAATTTGTCTCACCTATATATTAAAAATTACCAATTCAGAATATTGAAACATATTAGTATCATTAGGCAAAATAAACATTTGTAATTAAAATATTCAAATATACTTTCTCTAAGTAATAAAAAAGGAAAATTGTTAAAAAAAATAAAAGGAAGTGGAAATTTACCAGAGATATTTCTGTTTTCAGTTGAAAAAGTTAAAAAGTGTAAAGAGGTTAGGAAAACTAATAAACTGATCAACTGATAAACTGATTTAGTTGATAAAAATAAACATAATAATTAAATAAATAGTAAATATAATAACAAAATAAATAAAATTAGACACTGCGAATCCGTAGCCCTAAAAGCCGGACCCTCCAGTGTGTACCTAAATAAATATAACAAACGAAATAAACATTGCGAATCCGTAGCCTTAAAAAGCCGGACCCTCCATTGTATAATAAGAAATATTAAATTTAAAAATAAAAAATAGTTAAGAAGATAAAAGGAAATTTTTATGAAACGAAATTTTAAAGTCTAAAAATGTCTAACCCAAACAACCTTATTCGTCCACCCACTCTTAATGTCTCTAATCCTATCACGCAACAACCACAACACTCCAACTTAACAAACACATCTAACTAGCCCAGCGAACGATTTAGAACAAATAATCTCTAGGGTAGTTAACAGAATACTTCAGAATCAGACTTCAGAATCAATCCCTAGCTTGGAAAATGCAAGCGGCCAGACAATTCAGCCAGAATATATTTCACAATTATCTCAGCTAGACAAAATTCCCGATATAGTGAAAAGCATACGTGACTTTTCAGGGAACCCAGCAGAATTCACTTCCTGGAGAAAAAGTGTAGAACGAATGCTTCATATTTATGAATCCAAAATTGGAACTCCTCTATACTTTGGAATTCTGAATGTTATTCGAAATAAAATTACCGGAAATGCTGATGCAGCTCTCGAATCCTACAATACGCCCCTAAATTGGAAGGCAATTTGCAAATGCCTCACCCTTCATTACGCCGATAAGAGAGATGTAACCACCCTAGAATACCAGTTAACTTCTTTAATCCGAAGGGACAAAAACTATTCCCGAGTTCTATCAGCAAGTTTACATTCATCTATCCCTAATCCTAAATAAAATCTCATGTTTAGAGATAAGCCAAGATTCCCTCCACATTTTAACGAAAACTTACCGTAACAAGGCACTAGATACTTTTATCAGAGGCCTTAAAGGAGACTTACCAAGACTATTTGAAATAAAAGAGCCCACAGACTTACCTCAGGCATTACATTTATGCTTAAAACTTGAAAACCAAGTGTTTAGAACACATTACGCTAATGCAAATAATAACACTACCAGAGTCTATAATTTATTTAATCAGCAACAACAGTATACATTTCCCAGACCACCATTACCACCTAAGAGAATGAATAACAGATATTCGTTCTACCCTCAGTTAGCATATTTACCACGTTTCCCAAACCAACAAACAAATAGACAAATTGGTCAAACTCCACCAAATCAAAATTACCTGTACAATTGTAGGTATCCTCCACAAGGGAGCCCATCGTTTCCTCCACCGAGACCACAACCTCGACCCGTGCCAATGGACATAAATCAAACTATGATGTCCAAAGCTGTAAATAATCTACCAAACAAGTTATTCCAATACGTAGGTAAACGAGGTTTACCTCAGTCCAACCAAAACGTTCTCCCAAATAAGATCCAGAGGAACTATCACATAAATACTTATGATCAGAATGAGCTAAATAGAGATATAGAACAACCCTCAGCATAGTATGTAGAATCTCTAAACCTAAACGACGAATATACAGATATTACGGAGGAAGATGATACCACTACTACTCCACTACAGCACACGAGGATCAACCAGATTATACTGACACCAATTTTTTAGACTAAATACTTCATTGCGTTATTTTGAAACCAGGATGAAGAGCGGGAAAATTTTGAAAATTCTAATCGATACTGGATCAAATAGAAACTACATACAACCAAATTTAGTTGAAAAACCTTTAGAAAATTAACAATTTTTTTTTTGCGAACTCCATAGGTAGAAACATAAAAATTACTCATCATACCATAGCCAATGCCATAGCCAAGCTACATTTAATAGTTTCTGAACTAAATTTGACAGTTTCTGAACTACATTTGATAATTTCTAAACTACATTTGATAGTTTGTGAACTACATTTGATAGTTTCTGAAATACAAATGACGATTTCTGAAATACATTTGACGGTTTCTGAAATAAAAACGACGATTTTCCTTAGAGAACATATAGGAAAAATATGTTATACATACATATATTCTTAGGTTTCATTATTTCAGATGCAGGAATAAAAATAAATCCAAAAAAGGTTGAAGCAATAGTAAACTATCCACTCCCAAAAACATTAAAAGACCTTAGGTCATTCCTCGGACTTTCAGGTTACTATAGGTGATTCATTAAAGACTATGCTAAAATGGCCAAACCACTTACTTCACTATTAAGAGAAACCAACGGACGCGTATCAAAATCTGCCTCTAGTAAGAAAATTATTCAGTTAAATGAACACGAAAATTAAAAGCGTTTAATAAGCTAAAAAATTCTCTAATATCTAACGAAATCATACTTGCTCATCCAGACTTTAACAAAAAGTTTCACCTAACCACCGATGCCTCGTGTAGATACCATAAGTATTTAAAATAAAAACTATGTGTCTCAATATACAATAAAAATTGATTTCCATCAGATATTTCTAGTACTTAAAATCTTAGATAGAGATTGAAAAATATAAAAAAATATACAAGACGTTCTCAAAATCAATAAAGAAAATTAAATTATAATCAGAATTTTCATTGAGAAAAATTGAGAACATTACCATACCCGATCGCTATCCACTTCCACACATCCATGATTTAAAGATTGAACTCAAAAACAAAACCAAATTTTCCAAAATCGACCTCGTTCGTGCATACCACCAGATACCGATGGCTGAAGAAGATATTAATAAAACAGCCATCACTACTCCATTCGGTATGTACAAATTCTTGCGCATGCCATTCGGCCTAAGAAATAGCGCACAAACGTTTCAACGTTTTATCAACGAAGTACTCTCTGATTTCGATTTTGTCTTTGCGTATGTAGATAGATGACATATTGATAGCTAGCGATAATGAAACCCAACATCTTGAACATTTAAGAAAACTTTTCAATCGCCTACAAGAATATGGTATTAACATCAAACCATCAAAATGTATTTTCGGCGTTCCATCTCTAAACTTTCTTAGCTATGAAATTTCTAATAAAGGAATGCAACCAGCTAAAGAACGAGTGGACACAATCACAAATTTGGAAAAACCAACTTCCATCAAGAAATTACAAAAATTTCTTGGCATGGTAAATTACTATCATCGCTACATCCCGATGTTAGCAACAGGTCTAAGCACCCTACATAACATGCTGACATTAGCAAACAAAAGCAAATCCAAAATTTTAAATTGGACAGACGAATCCACAGAAACATTTGAAAAAACACGAACATTATTCGCTAAAAATACTTTACTGACACACTTCGACAAAAACTCACGACTCTCATTAGCAGTCGATGCATCGGAAGTTGCAATCGGAGCAGTTCTACAACAGTCTACAGAAAATAATTGGGAACCCCTGGCGTATTTTTCAAAAAAGCTCAGCCCAGTCGAGACCAAATACTCAACATTTGACAGAGAACTCTTAGGAATTTACAGAGCAGTCAAACATTTTAAACACTTTCTAGAAGGTAGAAATTTCACCATATACACTGATCACAAACCACTAACTTTCGTTCTAAATTCCAAAACAGAAAGAACCCCACGACAGACACGACATTTAGAATATATCGCGCAATTCACAAACAACATACAACATATTTCGGGAAAACAAAACATAGTCGCCGACACGCTATCTCGAACACCTGAAATTAGGGCAATTTCCACAGAAGACATAAATTTTACAACTCTACGTAAAGAACAATTATGACGACGAAACACTGAAAACGCTTATCAATTCTCCAAATTCCAATCTAAAACAAATCGTCATTCCAATTCTTAATATAAAAATTTGGTGCGATATTTCGAATTCCCTTCCACGACCATATGTCCCAAATTCAATGCGAAAAATAATTTTTGATAAAATTCATTCATTATCTCACCCAGGAACTCGTGCAACAAGACGTCTTATTTCAAAAAAGTATTTTTGGCCCAACATGCGCAAAGAGATAAACGATTTGTCCTTGATGTGCCAAAATTGCCAAAAATCAAAAATTAATATTTATACAAAAACTCCAGTTCAGAAAATCGATATTCCTAGAGGCCGATTCGAACACATTTATATGGACCGATACATACTCACAATTATAGATAGATACTCCCGTTGGCCGGAAGCGTATCCACTTAAAAATATTACAACTTCAACCGTAGCATTAACTTTTGCACAAAGTTATATTCCACGTTTTGGTGCACCACTCCAAATTACAATGGATCAAGGGACACAATTCACCTCAAAATGAAACCACCACTTACTTCACTATTAAGAGAAACCAACGGACGCGTATCAAAATCTGCCTCTAGTAAGAAAATTATTCAGTTAAATGAACACGAAAATTAAAAGCGTTTAATAAGCTAAAAAATTCTCTAATATCTAACGAAATCATACTTGCTCATCCAGACTTTAACAAAAAGTTTCACCTAACCACCGATGCCTCGTGTAGATAAGTATTTAAAATAAAAACTATGTGTCTCAATATACAATAAAAATTGATTTCCATCAGATATTTCTAGTACTTAAAATCTTAGATAGAGATTGAAAAATATAAAAAAATATACAAGACGTTCTCAAAATCAATAAAGAAAATTAAATTATAATCAGAATTTTCATTGAGAAAAATTGAGAACGCGTCTGAAGAACACCTCACCTCGAATCAGACTTTAGGCGCATTCCTTTCCCAAAACGAACGAACGAGGAATGTGATAACATTCCTTTCCAGAACTTTGACCAAAACAGAAGAGAATTACGCAACCAATGAGCGTGAAATGTTAGCAATTATTTGGTCTTTAAAATCTTTAAAAAATTACCTATACGGTACAGCAAAAGTAAAAATATTTACCGACCATCAACCATTAACTTATTCTTTAAGCAAATGGGATGGAAATTCCAAAATAAAACTTTGGAAATCGGTATTAGAGGAATACAATCACGAGTTAGTTTACAAAATAGGAAAAGCAAATGTCGTAGCAGATGCTCTCTCTCGCACACCACAAGAAACTCATATTCATTCGTTAACTTCAACACAACATAGTAGTGATAGTTCACCACAGGACCTCATAATTAGCGTCAAGTCATCAATGAACGTTTTTAAAAATCAAATTATTTTATCGACAGGAGAAGATGACAGTTACCAATTTTATATACCATTTCCCACTTTTCACCGACACACTATAATCAGACAGAAATATTAAAATAACGTTTTAATTTCAATACTAAAAAAATATCTCAATCCATCAGTAATGAATGGAATTCTCAAAACCGAAAATAAACCCCGAACATTTCAGGAATTATTAGACAGATCTATTTATGAGTATAATTATTTTATACATTCAGTAACAGGTAGGAAACCGATAGAAGTTGTCTTCGGTAGAAACGTATCTAGAGACCCAGAACAATTTGAAAAAGCAAGACAGGATAACATTGAAAAACTTAAAGAAAAACAAGAAACAATATGTGTTACAATATATGAATACAAATAAGAAAAGGAAACTAATTAAGGAATATAAGCCAGGAGAAATTATATACATATGTAAAAGTTAATAAAAGACTAGGTACAAAAACTTCACCTCAGTATAGGCAAGAAATCGTTAAAGAAAATAAAACAACCACTGTTGTAACGACAACCGGAAAAACCGTCCATAAGAGTAATATTAAAAGCTAATTAGAAATTTTTTATAGGATTTCCAATATCATGATAACAACAGGAACAGACGTACAAATACTCGATTACACAAGCACACATTTAGTGGAAAAAGAAAGCGGATACGGAAAAATACGAGACAAAGTTGCAGAAGTTGCACTAAATATACAAAATAGAGTTAGATTAATAAAGGAAGAATTAATCAATATTAAATATGCAATACAATGGTCCAAATATGGAATTGTTAACTTAATGTTATTAAATAATAAAGAAATAAATTTTGCTATTGAAAAATTAAGAAAAGAAAATGTACCAATTTTATCGCCAGAAGAAGCACTTGAATTAACAGACATTAGTATATTATATAATGAAACAAATATTTTATACATTATAAAGATACCATTAACTACCAATTTAACTTTTAAAAATATAATTGTTAGACCGGTTATTAAAACCAAAGGTATTATAAACTTAGAATATAAGGAAATATTGAAGTATAATAATGAAATGTATGCCATTACTGGAAAATGAACCAGATATAAATACAATTCTTTAATAATTTGTAACAGAAATTAAGTAAATAATTTAAGTAATAATAGTTGTACACCTAGAATATTAAGTGGACTCAACTCTACATGCGATTATAGCAACAGCCACCACATACCAGAAATAGAAGAAATACAACCAGGCATAATTCTACTTAACAATTTTAATGGATCGATTATAATGGACAACAAACCGATAGCTTTGAATGGAACTTTCATCCTCAAGTTTGACATCAAAACAATTATAATAAAAGACCAAACTTAAAACAATTTAGAAATTCATTCTGCAGAAATCATCCCAGTAATAATGCAGCCTACACCAAACGAGAAGCAGAGAATAAACTTGCTCTCATTGGAAGCACTTCATATTGGAAGGAACTCCATATTAATAATACGAAACATGGGTTGGTAACGAAATTCCGAAAGACAAAATCCCGAACGACAAAATCCCGAACGACAAAATCCCGAACGTCAGAATCCCGAAACGACGGAATCCCGAACGACAAAATCCCGAAAAATCCCGAAATTCTTGCATTGAAAATTATCTTGTGAAAATTTGTGCACATAAAATAAAAAACATTTTTTCGCATATCTGCAGACTTCGATTTGATACTTTAATCTGTTGCTCTTGACTATAATTTTTCGGTTATAATAATTTTCATTAATTCCGGCAGTGACAATAATTTCTTTTACTTCTTTTCACTTTACATTTGCTTTTCCATATTTTTTCCATTTCAACATTTATAGCAGACCTTGAAATCGCGTAAAACAACGTTTTGGCCAAAAAAATTTTCCACTTTAATATTTTGCATCTAAAATAGAAAGTAAGAAGGCTTTTGTTCTTAACGCCTTGAGTCGTTAAGAAAAAGATTTTGGAAATTGTTGGATTCAGTAAAAACGAAATTATTCAATTAACCACAATTTGAAATTGTGAAACCTGAACCTGAAATTATAAATTTTATTTTTTGTTAATTGGTAAACCAGAAATGAGTGATGAATCGCAAATTGAGATAGTCCTATCAAACAAAGGACGCGAAAAACTAGTTGTAGATGGTTACATGTACCATCTGAATAAAATAAAGAAAGCGGTATATAATTGGGAATGTGACCAACGGAATTTAAAAGAGCTCCTTCCGCTCATTCGCACGAGCCAGTGAGCCACAGAAAGGAAATTCACGAATTTAATAAAATGCAGAAACAAAAAGCTTTGGAACGTTCGATTAGAACATCGGAAATAATCAAGGAAACAACAAAAAACTGCCAAAAAAACGTACGGGTATATCTACCAAATAAAAATGCTCAAAAAAGAAAAATACAGAGGAGCCGCAAAATCTACAATGAGCCTAGGACAAATTCGGACATAAAAATTCCGGATGAACTTTGCCTAATTGAGGGCGAAATTTTTGTTTTGGCTGAAAAAAATATACCGGATGAAAAATGTATTATATTGGGCACAAAGACAACATTAACGACTCTCGGTAAGTGAAAATCCACTTTATCAAGCTATCTTGAAAAATTACTTATATTATAACATAATTATAATATAATTATTATAACATAATTTTAGGTCAATGTGAATGTTGGTTAATGGACGGCACATTTTATATCGTTCCAAAGTTGATGCGGCAACTATTTTTCATTCATGGATGCCTAGGAGAGCAAGTTGTTCCATTAATGTACATATGTAATCATGTCATCCAAGTCGTTTGACCTCTACACGGAGGTATTTTCCGAAATAAATAAAATAGCCAAAAATTGGGATGTTATGTTGCACCCAAAAAAAATAATTGTCGATTTCGAAAAAGCAAGTGGAGCCGCTGCAAAATATGCATTTCCGGATGTTGAGCTTCAAGGCTCTTTCTTCCATTTTAGCCAAATAGTTTGGCGACGAATCCAGAAAGAGGGTCTATCGCGAAAATACGGCAGGGATGAACATTTTAATTTGATCATTCAAATGTTAAAAGCACTAACTTTTGTGGCCTTGCTACATATTACCAACTATTATAAATCATTGATACTCGTTATGGACGAAGATGGGAAAAAAATGTGCATTTGGTTTAAGAAAAACTATTTGGGTGACGACAACAAGCAACCACCGTACCCGAAAGAATTCTGGTGCATTGCGGAAAATTTTAATACCCACTTCCCTACAACACAGAATTCAGTAGAGGCATGGCACCGGCGCCTAAAATGCATAATTGGCAAAAAATGTGGCTTGTACGAGCTAATTTCTCACCTTGCTGGTGAGACGATACTTTCATACGTTACAATAGAGAAAATCAAAACAGAGGAAGAAATTCCTGAAACAAAGAAAAATATAAAAAGGCAAAGAAAATTAAAAAAAGTTTTAGAAAAATTTGAAAGAGTACCTCATTTAGAGTTTTTAAAGAACTTAGCTGTAAATTTATGTTTATAATTTTCAACCAGATTTTTTCTCTTAAATTAGGAGCAAATTTGAAATTTTTCCTTTTTATACCCTACACCCGAAGTGAATATACCCTCAATATTCACTTTGTTCTTCCGTTTGTAACGCATTAAAGGAGGCGTGGCAGGTATTGAAAAGTATATATATATATTCTGGCTCAGAATCACCTCCTGATTTGATTTAGCCATGTCCGTCCGTCCGTCTGTCTGTCTGTCCGTCTGTGGAAATCACTTTTACAGGAGAACGAAATGAGGTATCGTCATGAAATTTGGTACGAATATTCTTTGTTACCCTACGCTGTTTGGTATTAAAAATGGGGAAAATCGAATCAGTGCCACGCCTACTTTTTATAGCGAATATGCTTATAACTCAATTTCTCAGCTTGTAGAGTAAATTTTAAGCTAAAATTTTTTTTCTGAGTCCACCATCTTAGAATAAAATATTCTCCCAAAAATCGGCGTGGTCCGCCTACTGGTGTACCATATGATGTACCATATACTGAGGTTTTTGGCAGGAAAAGCGGTGTTGTAGATGAGTTAATCGATCAAAATTTACTATTATTAAGTGATATGGAAGTGGGCGTAACCCGCCCCCTTTTTATCCTCACTTCGACGGATGGGGGTGTAGGGTATATGAGCTTCGGGCAGGCCGAAGTTAACGCTCTTACTTGTCAAAATAATCTTAATCTTAATATATTCTTATTTCCCTTTATTATAAATTTTTACTATTATTATTATTATTACAACTTAGATAATAATACATAATAATACAAAATCTTAGAAAAAATGTAAAATAAAATAAAATACAATAAAAAAAACCAAAATACAGGCTTTGCTGCTAATATAATTTTTGTTGTAACCCTTGGTAAGCAGAACGCCGGTTTCGCTGCTAATAAGAGTGTTTGCATATAGAGTTTTTGCGTGTGGAGGCGTTCGGCCCTTCTGCGCAGGCAAAAAGTGTCCTTTTGCGTGCCGGCCCTCGGCCGGGGCAGGGATTAAAACTCTCAACCAAAATATTTTACAGTTAATAAACAAAATATTTCGCAGAATATCGACAGGAAACCATCTAGACGCTGAGGTTGCAGTTCCCACAAGCCAGCATAGCCGATAGCAGAAATGCTAACGCTGCAGTTCCCACCAATCGATAGCTAAGTATAATTTAAGCCAAAAATTGTAATTTGGTTCTAAGTTAAAAGGAAACGAATAAAGACGTGCTTCGCTTTTGCCCAAAATGCAAATGGTTTATGGCTCTGGCCCATAGAGTCCGTCAGACTTCGACTTCAACCATTTCGTCAAAGTCGAAGTCTGACGGATTCTATGAACCGGAGCCATTACAAATGCGTGATTTGTCAGTTTGTATGGGATTGTTGTTTTTATTCGCATTTGTGACTTGAAGCCGAAACGCGTTATTTGAGGTCGTTCGAGGTAAACGTACTATGTACTATAAAACAACTTCAAATGCTTCAAAACGAAATCGTTGCCGAATAGAAAAATTTTCAACTCGGTAGAGTATTGACAACAGCAGGAGCAAAAAACTACGTACACCTGCTGCATTAAGCAGACGCCAACTACTACTATTAAAGCTTTTATTTTACAGCAACTGGCCGTAATTGCCAGATATAAATCTTAAAATATAATGATAGAAAAATTAGTAAAGTTAGTTACTTTACGTGGAAAAACTACCGGTCAAGATATTTTTAATTATTTCAGTGAAACTTTTGAAAAATTGAACATTGATTTGAAAAAACTTGTCTCAGTAACAACTGACGGCGCCCCTATATATATGTATGTATGGTAGGAAAGAATATAGGATTCATAAAACTTAAAAAAAATACTGGGCATTCTTTAATCGAATTTCATTGTCTTATTCATCAAGAGGTACTTTGTGCAAAACATGGGTTGAAAACATGGGTTGAAAAATTTCAAATACATACAATAATGCCAGTCATCACAAAAATTGTCAATTACATAAATGCAAGGGCTTTAAATAAGAGAAAATTCGCTCAATTATTAGAACAAGTTGAGTCCCAATACTGTGGGGTCTTAATGTACAATAATGTGCGTTGGTTAAGTCGTTCAGGTTTTAGAAAAGTTCGTTGATTTATTAGAAGAAATAAAAATGCTTTTGAATAAAAAAAATTGTATTTATGATGAATTGTCAAATAACGAATGGTTACACGACATAATGTTTTTATGTGATATCACACAGCATTTCAACCGATTAAACACGAGACTTCAGGGATGTGGCCAAGTTGTATTAACCATGTTTGAGAACATTAAGCATTTGTAACAAAACTTGATATATACATATTTAAAAATGATTTAGAAACGAAAGTAATGAAATATTTTCCGTATATAAAACGTCATTTTCAAAGCTCTCAAATTTTTAAAAATATAAGATCTCAAGATATTGTATTAAAAAATATATATAAATTATAATAGAAATTAAAGAAACTTTTTTGGCCAGGTTTAATCAGTTTAAACATTTGGAAAATACAATGCAATTTATTTTGTACCTACATAAAGTCGGATTTACTAAGTTAGAACTAAATACATTAAGATGGCTAAATATTGATAATTTAGAAATGGAATTCGCAGAATTTGAAAACAGCTTTATGTGGAGAAACAAATTTACCAATTTAGTTACAGAGTTACAGAAACAAACAAATAAGTCTGACAAAAATTAAATAATTATTCTCAAAGAATGGGATTCCTTGCCAAGTACATTTAATGCAATGAAAAAAATAGCAAATGCCATTCCAACGATTTTTGGTTCAAAGTACGTCTGTGAGCAACTATTTTCTTCATTAAATTTTATAAAATCTACTCGGAGATATCTACTTGGCTACGAATTAACTGATGCATGCATTAAAATAATGAATTTTAAATATGAACCAAATATAGAGGAGTTATATAACAACAAACAACAACAAGTATCTCATTAAATATGCAGAAGTTTTAGTTTCTATATTTTTATTACTGAAAATTCAATATTTCTACTGTTTTCTTGATTATAAATCTTAAGTACATTTAACGAAATAAAATTTAAATACCACGTATAAAACCTTTTTTTTTATCACACGTTAATCAAATTTAAATATAAACTTAAAATATAATATTAGTATTCGTTTTATTCTGACCCACGCTGTCAAATTTAAATTCAAAATTATAAATATTAACCCGTTGATTGACAAACTAATCAACGAAATGCAAGTGTTTTTCGGCGTTAAACGCAATAAGCTGATGCTACGCTGCGACTTCGTGGCTCGAAAATGGAAGTATGGCGAAACCTTCTTTCAATATTACAACGACAAAATAATTTTGGCAAACAACGTGCGAGTGGAGGAGGATAAGCTGGTAGACTACATCCTAGAGGGAATTCCTGATGAGCGACTCCGAGTGCAAGCGTATATTCAATGTTATACTAGCACGACACAAGTACTTCAAGCCTTTTCAAAAGTGGAGCTACGACAGCATGTTCCATTACAGCAGGCTAAGGCGAGCACAAATTCACACACATACGGTGTTAGGTGCTATAATTGTAACAGCGTGGGACACTATGCCTTTGAGTGCCGAAAGCCAAAGCGAGAAGTTGGAGCGCGATGCGTGTGGAAGTTTGGCCCACCGCGCTGCTGCCTGTCCAGATAGGCAGAAGAACGTTCAGCTGGTCCACGATAATGAATATGTAAGGTATTTTAAATTTTGTATGAAAAGTGATTGCAGTATTTGTTTCTCCCTAGAATGCTTGATAGACTCCGGTAGTCCAGTGAATCTAATGCGCAGATCTTTTGTTCCTTTAAATATAAATTTCAATTCAATTTCTAATGTTCATTCTTCATACTATGGCATAAATAAAAGTAAATTAAATGTCCTTGGGAAAATTTTGTGCTTTGTGTTCTTGGAAAATAGAAAATTCAAATTAGAATTCTGTGTCGTTCCTGACGAAACTATGTCCTATCAGGTTGTTCTGGGCAGAAAGTTTTTAAAACTCTGCAACGCCAAATTAGTGTTAGAGAATACAAAAGAAAAGTTTCAAGTTACAAAAAATAGTGTTATTTAAGAAAAAATGAATGTTACGTTAATAAAGATAGAAACAGTGTGAACAAAAAAGATAGCCATGCAAGATATAATACAGACGAGGCAAATTTAGTAAAGGAGTAGTAGTACCATTTGGGGTAGTACACATAGATCACTACGGTCTGATAGACAACTCGAACTATCGGATAGACAGAACTAAAAAACACATCCTCGTAGTTATCGACGCTTTTACAAAGTTCGTCAGATTATACCCAAATAAAACAACAAATACAAAAGAAGTGGTTCGGACGCTCAGCGATTACTTCAAAGCATATAGTCGGCCAAAGTGTATAGTGTATCCGACAGGGGGAGCTCCTTCACTTCTAACGAGTTCAATGAGTTTTTAGACAAACATTCTGTAAAAAATATTAAAATAGCAACAGGTTCACCAGAAGCGAATGGACAGGTAGAAAGGGTAAACAGAAGCTTAGGGCCCATGATAGCAAAACTGGTT
The DNA here is from genome assembly GCA_949752815.1 of Conops quadrifasciatus. Lineage (NCBI taxonomy): Eukaryota > Metazoa > Arthropoda > Insecta > Diptera > Conopidae > Conops > Conops quadrifasciatus. The sequence continues at coordinate 12,671,168 of OX457080.1, read as the reverse complement.
GATCCCGAAAAGGGTTTACATTGGGATGTTGTGGTTGAGATGGTAGAATATGCGATTAATAACACCGTTCATAGATCTACAAGCGAACATCCCAGTGTAATGCTTTTCGGTGTGCGCCAAAGGGGTGGAGTCGTAGATGCATTGAAGGAGAATTTAGAGAGTGCGCAACAAGGCGTGGTGCAACAAAGTCATAAAGAAATTCGAAGTAAAGCAGTAGAAAAAAAAACTAAATTACAAGCATATAATAAGCAATACGTGGACAAAAAGCGCCAAGATTCTAAAAAATATGAAACCGGTAGTTTTGTTATGATAAAAAATTTCGATTCTCATTCCGGTGTTTCCAAGAAGTTGATACCGAAATTCAAAGGACCGTACCACGTTGCGAAAGTACTGCGCAATGATAGATGCGTGATAGAGGACGTGGAAGGTTTCCAGCAATCACGGACGCCATATAATGGTGTCTGGGCGGTAGGAAACATGCGACACTGGTTCAAACAAAGTAAGGCTCCAGAGAGCAAAACTTGACTTTTTTTTTTTTAAAAACGCTGGAGATCAGGAGATCTCCTGGTCAGGATGGCCGAATGTAGCAATAAGGGCCTGTATATATGTATATGAATATGTATATGAATATATTATGTAGCAATAAGAGCCTGTATATATTATAGCAATAAGGACCTGTATATATGTACATATATGTATGTATATATTATTAACTCATGGGGAATGTATTAGTTTGTTTTACGCTTCGGTACAGCCGAGAGAGAGAAAGAAGTAAATCCTTTAGCTTAAATTTTGTAAGGAACATGCAAGAAGAAATACCCATTGCATTCACTCCCTTGCACTGCTGGCTCTACATGGACCCTCTTTGTCGGTCCATTTTAATTGCACCCTTTGTGCCAATAGCACCGATTAGGTGGACGTTCGGGCCACGGGATGAAGGCTGATCGTTGACCAACCCTCCGGGTCCTTGACCTGTCCTGGTCGTTGTATTTTTTATAACCTTTGTCTATCGATGCTTTGCTAATTCTAAGAAATTTTTTTGGGTATTTCTTCTTGCATGTTCCTTACAAAATTTAAGCTAAAGGATAAAATAAAAATTGTTTTCTCAAATTCATTTGTTCTATTCTCAATTTCATTTGTTCTATTCTCAATTTCATTTGTTCTATTCTCAATTACAATTAGAAAATCTCAATTTCATTTGTTCTATTCTCAATTACAATTAGAAAATCTCAATTTCAATTGTTCTATTCTCAATTACAATTAGAAAATCTCAATTTCAATTGTTCTATTCTCAATTACAATTAGACAATCTCAATTTCATTTGTTCTATTTTCAATTACAATTAGACAATCTCAATTTCAATTGTTCTATTCTCATTTACAATTAGAAATGGCGTAGAGGATCATCTGAAAGGGTGCCACCCTGATAAAATAGGCAAAGATTTAAAGTACTTTCAAACACTAAAAGGAAAACAATCCACGATGGACAGCATGTTCGCTTCGACGTCACAAAAACACCGATGATGGTTTACGAGCGTCTTACAATATCTCCCTGCTTATAGCAAAATCTGTAAAACCTCATACTATCGGGGAACAATTGATTTTGCCAGCTGTAGAAGAGGTTTTAAGAACTGTTCTCCACAAACCTACACATGATATAGTAAAAAAAATTCCTTTGAGCAACAACACAGTTCAAAGACGTATTGATGAAACGAGTTCAGATACTGAAAGCGCCTTGCGTAGTTATCTGCAAACGACCCAGTTCTCTATACAATTGGACGAGTCAACTTTACCTGGTAATGAATCATTATTATTGACATATGCCCGATTTGTTATGGACCAAGAAACCATGAAGAGCCACTCTTTGCGAGAAATATATAATGCTTTGAGAGATTATATCCTAGAAAAAGAAATTCCTTTAACAAATATAATATTAGCGGCAACAGATAGAGCACCTGCCATCTTTGGCCGCTATCAAGGATTTATAAGCCATTTAAAAAAAATTACCCGGGGTTTTAGCTATACACTGTGTCATCCACAGACAACATTTAGTTGCAAAACATCTGAGTGTCAGAATGAACTGAGTGTAAAAAGAATGAAAGAATGACGAGAGCTTTAATCGATTGCTACTTCACACTGAAGTACGCTGGCTGTCAAAGCTGTCGATTTTATTTTAGGAAAACGCCAGAAAAAAAAAAATTAGCAACAGCAAAAATAAATGTACTGCGCTTTTTTGGAGGCCAACACCATTATGACACAGAAAAATAGTAACGATAGTCCAGTACAGGGTCTGTGGCATGAATTAACGGAGAGCCTTAATTCATTAGGCGGAGCAAGACATACCATTAATGAATGGAAAATAGTAAGTTTTTTATACGACTAAGTTAGACGTCCATTCATTCTTACGTACGTCTATCTTAATCTACATTTAAAAATTTTCGTTTAGGTATTTGGTAACTAAAGATACACAGTTACCCATAAATTGCGGGTAGCGAAGGCAACAAGGAGCCAAACTTGTGGTGGACCTCCACTCCAAAATGAATTGGAAAGATTGGAAGAGAGGGCCATGGCTTGTTGCGGCTCAATTGTGGTGGAGGACTATTCACAGGTTGCTGCGGTAAGCTGCAAAAATTTCGAGCGAATATTTGGATAGCGAGCAAGAAGAAAGAGCACCTCCAAAAAGACTTCGTGAGCGAAAAGCTCGACGAAAATCAGGTCAGATTTATATACATATTCAAAATATACGTGATTTTATATAAATGTATTCATTCCACTTTTATATGTAGATGACCACTTAACAGAACTTCTTGAGCTCTCAGAGCAGAATAGGTCAATTCAAATGCAGTCCATTAAGAACACGCTGGACCAAATAGCTGTATCCCTTAATGAGTTAGTCGCTGCTCAGCTAGAGACTGCTGCAGCTATTATAAACCTAACAAATAAAATAAAATAGTCAATTGTAGTTTTGCTTGAAGAATTTTGTTTTGTAATTTTTATTATCTGATATGCGCAAATTTCGCCCCGTTTTTCGCTCTGCACTGGGATAATATTTTAGTTCCAGAACAGTACTTGGGTGACCAGGGTCACACAGTGTTTACGATGGATCGCACCTTCATATTCACATAATTGTGACGAATCGCAATTATGCCGGTTTTTTGTTGATGTTTTGTCCAGTTTGTCATTCTGAAACATCTGTTATATGCAACTTGTCCCAAAATCGCATCAATGGTAAAAATCGTTGGGTATCAAGAGAAGCAATAATTCGCGCGGGTGAGGTTTGCTGAGCTTTTTAACATATGTATACTCGTACATTTAGTGCATTGGAAAAAAAAAACCAAAAAACGCATATATTTAGTGCAATGAAGGATTAAAACCTAACAAAAAAAAAAAAATTAACAAAACGTCCGTATTATATCAAATTTAATGCGTATCGCTCGCGAATCCTGGCTCCCATACTGTGCCATTAATTTCTATAACTTCCTAAATTCAGCTGTATTGTGCTAGTAATTGCGTTTTCTTCTATCTCAACATTTTCTTCTTCAAGGAAGTGTTCGGACCCCATTGTATACATATTATGTATAGCAAATGCAGCATAAATAATTTTGGCCGCTTTCTCAGGTGTGTAGTTCAGAACTCTGTGCCGAGACAGACATGTAAATCGACTTTTAACAACTCCAAACATTCTTTCGATAGAGTTTCTTGTTCTTAGGAATCGTTTGTTGACCATTTCTTCGCGTGTGCCAACTGAAGGGTTATTGAATGGTGCAAATAACCATGGCTCTAGAGGAAACCCATAATCCCCTACAAAAGAACAGGATCAGTTATTAAAATATACAAATTTTGTGGTTTAAATATTACCAATTATATGAAAATTTTGATTTTCTACAGATGTGAATTTATTTGCTAATAGTCTACAGGTGAAACCATCCAAATAGCAGAATCATGAACAAATCCCGGAAATCGAGTAAAATTTTATGATTTTTTAATTTTAAAACATTTATGCTGGGATATCCCTTCCGGTTGACGTACAAGTGACCATTCGCAAAGGCGACTTGATTTGACTTCGGCGGATATGTGCATATTTGGCGCACACTATATGGCGAATCACTCGTCCAAAACAAATGCCAACGGCAATGCAGGCAATGCCAACATTTCATAATTTCATTTCAATTTCATGTTGTTTACATTTGTGTTTGAAGTAGAATATTTTTATGATGCTTTAAATATATTTACATTCAATAAACACTGTCTGTTGATATCCAGAATCAAAGGGCAACGCATTATTATTTCGTGTTCGCGGTTTTTGGTGGTAGTTTAGCAATCAAAGCAGCAGCACCAGCAGTAGCGGCAGCAGTAGCAGCAGCTGCAGCAGCAGCAATAGCGATAGCAGCAAGAACAATAGCTAAACCAATAGCAAGAAAAGCAATCAACACAGGCCAAAACAATGTTGACAGCGACACACACAAAAATTTATAGAATTGTCGAAAGCGATAGCCCGCGAACATTGAGTTTATCTACCTCCCCCATCCGGACCATTACGCCAGATCCTCCCACATTCGACCAGTGCGAGCCAACAAGGGCCATGGACCAAGCCGCGTCGCTGGGAAATGGGAAATCCAACGATAGAGGGCTTCGAAAAAGCGAAAGCAAATCGTAGGGGTGGGAAAAAAATTAAACTATCACGTACCGTCGAAGGGAAGCGGATGAAAATTGTCATCGATCGTAAAGAAGAAATAACCATCACCCGCGACGATACCACATGAATCTTTTATGTAATTTACTTATTCATTTCATGAAATATTCCTTGATTTCTTTTGTAATTTAATAATTTTAACGAAGTTGATTTTGATTTTCGTTTCCACAGAAGAAAACAATTAAATAAAAAGAAAATAATCGTAAAACGAGTGGCAAGTTTTATAACTGTGGAAAGAGTTGGCATTTCGCTGCAAAGTACAGACCGCCAAAATAGAAACAAGAAAAACGATGGTTAGAACCAAGACATCTACGATACTGATGTCCAACTGTTCCTACAAGGACACTTCACACGTTCACAAGTCACTCACCTGCAGTGTTTCACCTGCTGTTTTGGCCATGACTATCGATCTCCAATTACAACGTGTGTTCAACTGCCGCGATGGCGACTTGTAATTGGTAAACATAAGCTATTTCATGATTTCATTTTTATTGTATTAGTTTCATTTTTATTAACTGTTCCATTTCATCATTTCATTTCAATTTCATGTTGTTTACATTTGTGTTTGAAGTAGAATATTTTTATGATGCTTTAAATATATTTACATTCAATAAACACTGTCTGTTGATATCCAGAATCAAAGGGCAACGCATTATTATTTCGTGTTCGCGGTTTTCGGTGGTAGTTTATCAATCAGTACATAGTGCATAGTTAGTTGTAGTTCAAGTGCTGCAACTAACTCATCATCAATTACCTATTCTCAACAGCAGCGGTGATATATTTATAAAAGGTGATGCATGTACAGAAACTCTTAAAAATGTACTACTTGTTCCGAGCCTACAAGCAAATTTCATGTCGGTCAGTAAGGCAGTGAACACCGGTCTAGTGGTGAAATTTTATAATCACCATGCCTACGTTATAGATAAATCTGGCAATACCATAATAAAAGCTGCAATAAGCAATAACATAATAAAATAATAATGGCCATAATAATTATGGCATAAGCGGTTCCGTCCCTGAATCAAGACCTCCCACTTTCTCCGAGCACGGCCGGAAGAGCTGAGTACTCCCCAGCAGTGGAAACATGTAGATTTTTTTTATGTTGTTTTAAATTCGCTAACCTGCTGCAAAACAGCTGGTCCCCAACCCAACGTTACACACTTTTATGGCAGCCTGTAGTAGATTCATTTCCCGAAGAGGCTACCCCCGACAAATATTTTCAGACAATGGTATCAATTTTGTAGGCGCTTTAAAACAGCTAAGGAAAGATTTGAAAGATATGTTGACGTCGTCGCGAGATAAAATTGTTTCCAGTTATAAGCATCAAAATATCGCTTGGACTTGTATTCATGCCAGTGCACCACATATGGGGGGCTTATGGGGAGCAGGGGTAAAAAGTTTTAAAACGCGTTTCCTTAAAACATTCCATGAGGAATTCACATTTGAAGAATTATCGACTATTCTCTGTCGCATCGAAGCATGTTTAAATTCTAGACCGATCAGTCCATTATCTAATTACCATTATCTAGTAATTCATCTAATCCGATTTCGCTTATAGATCGTTGGCAAAAATTTAAGGCCTTGAGTCAACAATTGTGCTTTCGATGGAAAGAAGAGTACCTGAAGGAACTTCATAGGCGCAACAAGGATGTTTCCTGAGAAGAATCTTAGTGTTAACGACTTCGTCATTGTAAAACAGGAAAATTTACCCACGACTGAATGGCGTCTGGGGCGAGTGGTGCGTGTGTATCAAGGGTGTGACAGTCACGTTCGAGTCGCGAATATTCGAGCTCAGAAAGGAATCATCACGCGCCCTCTAGTGATGAATTAATTATTCTTCCTAATTAACTTTGCTATTCATTTATGCGGAACTTTTTTATTTTTTTAAGCTTTTAATAATCGATAGATCTCCGTCATCGTCGTTAAACCTAATACGATCGCCGTTCATATGCAGAGTCTGTAACAAAAATCATTCATTAAGATTCTTTCGACATTTTTTGGTCACATCCGTATCTCACTAGAAACTGCACAAGTGATCGCAATTGCTGTTACTGTCAAGGCGACCATAACCGTTTAAACACGCAAACCATCGACTAAAGGCCTCTGAGGCATCCAGTCGTTCATCATTAACTTTTCTATTAAGCAATCAAGCACGTTGTTATTAACTTGTGTCGTACAAATTCGCTCAAGAAATCGTTACTATCCAGTGCGGTTGCTATTGGACCCTTGCTCGCAAATAAGCAAAATCTCTTGTCAATCGGCTACAATTACAAAAATCATCAATTGGAGAATGTAGACTTTGCGAAGTAAACATAAAAGCCTTTTATGACCATGCAATACAATTATTTGTAAAGTCTCAAATTGTGCCAGATTTTAATCTTAAAACCTCTGTACGACATGTTAATGAATCGATTTTAGAGAAATTTGTTAATATAAATTGGCCGACCCCAAGTTCTACATTTCTACAGCAATAGCTATTGTGCTGGGTGCAGATGTGTACCCGAAGATACTGCGACCTGTGCTGTTGATAAACCCAGGGCTCCCTTTGGCTCAAAACACCATTTTGGATGGGTGCTTTCAGGCCCTTGTGTCTTTCAAAGACACCTCAAGATCAAAAATTAAGTCGTACGAAACACAAAAGCTTAAGCAGAAGTAATAATCCATGCCTTAATCCGTATCTTAACCAACTTATGTATTTGTTTAAAATTTTCTTTTGTATTTCTTTGCCCATGGTCAATTTCAGGATTTGTTTCATCCCTGCCCAATTTCCCGATACGTGCCATCCCTGAGCCAGCTGTCAAAAGGACGTCGTTCTGACATTAAAAAAGATAAGATGGGGACTTCCGATTTTTCTGGTGACAGATTCTGGGGTGTGTTTTATCAAAAAAGGTTATCGGATTACCAATATATTATATTACTTATTAATCAAGGTTATTTTCTAATAAAATAAATATTAACACCCAAAGGAGGACCGAAGATTTCCTTTTTTTTGATTGGACACATTTGTTAGTTACTTTTCCCGCTCAACTATAATCCTACGGATTTCAACATATTGGAGGCACCGGCGAGATCTCTTTTACGTCCATCAATAAGCAAATAGGTAAGTGTGCTATTCGACAAACGCAATCATCTAAAAGGAATTATGGCAGAGGAGCTGATAAAACTGCAATTAGATCGTCTGGAGCATCTCAAACGGATAGCCAAAAACTTTAAGAAGGATTCCGCTGCACGTAAAACAAAAACCTGCCTAGAATACCGGTTGGCTAGGATCGCTGAACTGTTTTCAAGATTCACCACGGATCACGACAAAATCGTGACCGCCGCGAACACTACCGAACATGAATATTTTACCACTCAAGTTCCCGCACAGTTCGAGGATCTTCATCTGGAATTGCTCTGCGCAATCCACGACATATTTCCGACATCAAATACTCCATCCACCGAGGCCAAGGCTACCTCATCAGCACCTGCCGAGTCTGTTTCAAAGTTGCCCACTTTACCTGTTCCCACCTTCACTGGGAAACTAATAGATTGGCCCGGTTTTCATGACACCTTCAAACGATTGATTCACTGCAATCAGGAATTAAGTTCAATAGAAAAATTTCATTACTTAAAAAAGGCTTTAATTAGCGATCAGGATTTTGATCTGCAACAAATGCCTCTTACGGAGACTAACTACCAATCTGCCTGGACTTTATTGTTGAAACGCTATGACAATCCAAGAGTATTATTTGCTCACCATATGAACACTTTATATAATTTGCCCATCCAGCACAAAGAAAGGTCAGATGAATTGAAACGAATGCTTAACATGGCCAATCTATGTGTTAATGAATTCACACGTCTAAATATTCCCATTTTCGATTGCAGTCAATGGCTTGCTCATTATTTATCGACCAAGTTTTCTAAAGATACTTATCAACATTGGGAAGTATTTCTAGGCGACAGCACGGAAATTCCTACATTCAAAAACTTTGAATCATTTGTAAACCAACGCATAATCATGATCGATATGGTTGAAAACAGGCACACGGCATTTAACATTGAAAGGAAGGCAAAATCGTCACCGGACTCTTCACACCACTCATACGTCAAAAATACGTCCCACAAGAGCCCAAAAAATGAAACCAAATTTTTCCATGCTGTTACCAGAAACGAAACGTCACAGAAGGCAGATACGTGTGTGTTATGTATGGACAAGCATATTATTCGTCGATGTCCTACCTTCCTTTCCATGGATTGTTTTTCGCGCAAGGCCACAGCTGACAAGTATAAACTTTGCTTAAATTGCCTTAGCAAGAATCATGTAGCGTCACGATGCTCAAGCAGTAAGAACTGCTTACAATGCGGGCACCGACACCATACATTGTTCCATTTTCCTTCCAATGTCGGTGGCTCACACAGCACTTCGGTCATACAATCGTCAGAAACTCCCGGACCGCCAACTACACAAATTTATCGAAATGCAGACACAATAACAACTAATCTAGCTACTACAGAAAGGTCAGTTTTTGCGGCTACTACGGAACATGGGACCAGGGGTGTCTTACTTGCAACCGCTATGGTTACGCTCGTTAACATGGAATCTGGAAACTCAGATGTATTGCGAGCCCTTATCGACCCAGGGTCTGAAGGAACAATAATTACTGAACATGCAGCGCAGCTCTTAGCCTTGCCACGAAGGCCTACATCTGCCGAAATTTCTGGTGTGGGACAAAACAATCCAAGCAGATGCCGCTCCTTAACGAGTTTTATTTTACGCTCGCCCAATAACAATAATTTTGAAGTTTATGTAGATTCAGCATACATTCTTAGTTCATTGACATCTAAGTTACCAACTAAATATATCAGCCCACAAAACTGGCCCCATCTAGATGGTCTGGTATTGGCAGATTCATTTTATTACCTCCCAAGGCACATTGATTTGATTCTTGGCGCAGATATAATACCCCAAATCCTTATGTCAGAAACCCGAGTCGGTTCTCTTAATCAGCCCATGGCACAACGTACACAGTTTGGCTGGATTCTTACTGGCAGAGCTGAGCCATTCAATTCGAATATTCCATCCATTTCTATTCAGTGCAATCACACGGCTATCGAATTAGAATCGTTAGTTCATAAATTTTACGAGCTCGAGCATATCTCTGAAACGCGGCCGATGTCTGATGAGAATAAATGGTGTGAGGAATTTTTCAGGACCACGCACCAGAGGCAAGAAAATGGAAAATATCTCGTAAGACTCCCATTGAAGTCCATTTATGATCCAAATCAAACTCTGGGACGGTCCAGACAAATGGCACTAAACCGTTTTCACAAATTGGAACGTCACTTCACAGCTGATCCGAACTTCGGTCGACGTTATGTTGATTGCATAAATGAATATTTTTCGTTGGATCAGATCATGCCGGCTCAAACTTCGGAGGATACTCACGCAGTCTTCACTGCCACCAATAAGCCCACTTTAACAGCATGCTTTTTACCACATCATGCGGTAATCAAAGATTCCGATACAAAAATTCGAGTTGTCTTTGATGCGTCCGCGAAGACCACAAATGGTCGGTCATTGAATGAGCTGCTCTGTATCGGTCCTCCATTGCAGAACGATTTGGCTGCAGTGATTTTGAATTGGCGCTTACACAAGTATGTGATAACTGCAGACATTCAGAAAATGTATAGATGCATTGATATGCATCCTGAGGACTCTCAATACCAGAGAATCTTGTGGAGAAAGGACAACATCATTCAAACTTTTTGTCTCACAACAGTAACATTTGGTACCGCTTCTGCTCCATTCACAGCAATTCGCACTTTACATCAACTCGCCAACGAAGAAAGGCATCGATTTCCATTAGCAGAACATATACTAAAAAACGAAACGCATGTTGATTATATTTTAACGGCCAGCTTCACAGCCAATTCATTTCCTTTAATGTACACGAAACTGTCAAAACATTAGGTATTAGTTGGCAGCCAAATATGGATGAATTTAGATTTAAATTGAATTTTTCATTGGATTTTACATCCACTAAAAGAGCAGTACTGTCCACAATTGCACGGCTGTTTGATCCACTCGGCTTGATTAGCCCAGTAATTGTAATGGCAAAATGTTTGCTAAGAGACGTATGGAGCGCAAGAATTACCAGAGATCATTCGAAAACGTCCGGACTGGATTGGGATGAAGAATTGCCGCTTCCTCTCAAAACACGATGGCATAAATTTTTAAACGTGTTGGCGGACATTGAGCACATTCGGATTCCAAGATGGGTGCACGTTTGTCATCCAGAACCCAGCTCAATAGAATTGCATGCCTTTTGCGACGGTTCATCTAAGGCATACGCCGCCAACGTTTACATTAGAATACACTATACATTAAGCGATGAGATTCATACTCATCTTCTGGTTTCAAAAACTAAAATAACGCCAACGAGCCCAGTGCTAACAATACCAAGAATTGAACTTTGCGGAGCACTTTTGGCAACAAAACTCGCACATTGGGTGAAACAAAATTTACATTTACCCACAGAAAATATAACGACATACTATTGGACGGACGCAACTGTAGTGTTGCATTGGATCAGCGGGGATTTAAATCGATGGAAGATTTTTGTCGCCAATAGAATAAGCAAAATTTTAAACCACAGCTCTTCTACTCAATGGTTTTACATTCCCACGGACGCGAATCCAGCTGACTGTGAATCTAGGGGTTTGACACCCAATCTACTCGCTCATTTCGAACTATGGTGGAAGGGACCTTCCTGGCTGTCAAACCCGCATGACCAAAGGCCATCATTCATCCCACCTGACCCAACAGTGGAACCTGAAATTTATGAATTAAAACCGAGCTGCTTGCAGATTCATGTTGCTAAAATCCAAGACTCGATCATCCTTCGTTATTCATCGCTTCAGAGATTGACATCAGTGACTACGCGAATTTTTCGATTCATTAACAATGCAAAAACTAAGAATCCAAATTTACGAACTGCTGGCTGTCTGACCGTACTCGAAAGAGAAAACGCTCTTTATGCTATAGCTAGGCTAGTACAAAGTGAAACCTTTCACATGGAAATAAACGCCATTCAGACAAATAAACCACTTCCGACGAAAAGCAAGTTATCGAGTCTTACTCCGTTTCTAGATAACGAAAACATATTACGGGTAAAAGGGCGATTGCAGAGGGCACCGCTTTCTTACCAACAGAAACATCCAGTCATCCTACCCAGCTCTCATCATTTTACTGAGCTGGTTATTTGGGATGCGCATCATAATACGCTACATGGAGGTCTGCAACTCACCTTAGCCAAAATTCGTCAACGATTCTGGATTCTACGAGCAAAACAGAAGGTAAGAAATCAACTGCGTAAATGTGTAAAATGTTTTCGACATAATCCCAAGCCCGAGCAACAGTTGATGGGAAATCTACCGTACCACCGTGTCAATCCTCCGTCACGCCCATTCTTGGCAACTGGCGTTGACTACACAGGAGCCATCGAGCTAAGGGCATCAAAATACCGAGGAAATACGAAATACAAAGGATATATTGCCATTTTTATTTGTCTAGCAACAAAGGCAATTCACTTGGAAGCTGTCACAGGCCTATCTACAGAATGTTTCTTATGGGCACTACAACGTTTCATCGGACGTCGTGGAGTTTGCAGCGATATATACAGCGACTGCGGTACCAACTTTGTCGGCGCAAACAAGATTTTATCAAATGGCCAAAATCAATTCCAAGAGGCAATTGAACGTGACATAGTACCGAAACTGTTACCACAAGGTCTGACGTGGCATTTTAACCCTCCATATTCACCGAACTTTGGTGGCCTCTGGGAGGCCAATATCAAATCTACAAAATATCATTTGAATCGTACTATAAACTCAACATTACTGACCTACGAAGAGCTGTCAACTGTTCTAGTGACAATAGAATCCTGCCTTAATTCTAGACCGTTGTGCCCATTGACATCAGATCCCGATGACCTAGAAGTTCTGACTCCCGCTCACTTTCTGATAGGAGACTCTTTCCTAGCTCCACCGCAGATAGATAGCCGCCATATCTCCCTCACTAATCGTTACACTGCAATACGGAGGATGACTCAGTTGTTTTGGCGACAGTGGACTACAGATTGGCTATCGCACTTGCAAGCTCGTCCAAAGTGGAAAACGGAAAAGCCGAACTTGAAAGAAAATGATTTGATTCTAATCAAAGATGAGCACCAACCTCCCAACAAATGGTTGCTAGGACGGATCTCTGCCATACATCTTGGACCAGACAATCTAGCCCGTGTCGCAACTATTCGAACCAAATCCGGGCTTTGTAAACGCTCTGTATCCAAACTCTGTCGTTTGCCTATTCCTCATTATACGGAAGAAGATTCTTAACGCAACGTTGAAATAGCACACTTCCTTGATCCCCTTTGTCGCCCAGCCGTATGGCTCAATTGTCGAAGGACGGTTTGCTGAGTTCCTTACCTGGGGGGGCATGGTCAATTTCAGGATTTGTTTCATCCCTGCCCAATTTCCCGATACGTGCCATCCCTGAGCCAGCTGTCAAAAGGACGTCGTTCTGACATTAAAAAAGATAAGATGGGGACTTCCGATTTTTCTGGTGACAGATTCTGGGGTGTGTTTTATCAAAAAAGGTTATCGCATTACCAATATATTATATTACTTATTAATCAAGGTTATTTTCTAATAAAATAAATATTAACACCCAAAGGAGGACCGAAGATTTCCTTTTTTTTGATTGGACACATTTGTTAGTTACTTTTCTCGCTCAACTATAATCCTACGGATTTCAACAGCCCATAAGTTTAAATATGTAACATATTACACATAACTTAGTTTGAACAGAAATTTACACTAAATGAATTGAACTTGAATTGAAAAGTTCAAAAGTTCCCTCGTACCAGAAGCCAAAGTAGCAGCAGCAACAGCAGTAGCAGCAGCAGAAGAAACAGCAGCAGCTGCAGCGGCAATAGCGATAGCAGCAAGAACAATAGCCAAACCAATAGCAAGAAAAGCAGCATCAACACAGGCCAAAACAATGTTGAACCGGCATCCTGCGTCAACACAACTTTTAGTAGGCAGAGAAAACTTCAATATGACGCCAGTCGCGTGAAGCAAATGGTTGGCGCAGAGACGGGGATGGTAACAAGTAACAACAACGTCTTAGTTAAGCGGGTCCCTCGTACCAGAAGCCAAAGTAGCAGTAGCGGCAGCAGTAGCAGCAGCGGCAGCAGCAGCAATAGCGATAGCAGCAAGAACAATAGCCAAACCAATAGCAAGAAAAGCAGCATCAACACAGGCCAAAACAATGTTGACAGCGACACACACAAAAAAATCGATAGAATTGTCGAAAGCGATAGCCTGCGAGCATTGAGTTTATCTACCTCCCCCATCCGGACCATTGCGCCAGATCCTCCCACATCCGACCAGTGCGAGCCAACATGGGCCATGGACCAAGCCGCGTCGCTGGGAAATGGGAAATCGTTTTCTATCGATGCTTTGTAATTCTAAGAAATTTTTTTTTGGGTATTTCTTCTTGCATGTTCCTTACAAAATTTAAGCTAAAGGATTTACTTCTTTGAATAAAATAAAAATTGTTTTCTCAAATTCATTTGTTCTATTCTCAATTTCATTTGTTCTATTCTCAATTTCATTTGTTCTATTCTCAATTTCATTTGTTCTATTCTCAATTACAATTAGAAAATCTCAATTTCATTTGTTCTATTCTCAATTACAATTAGAAAATCTCAATTTCAATTGTTCTATTCTCAATTACATATAGACAATCTCAATTTCATTTGTTCTCTTCTCAATTACAATTAGACAATCTCAATTTCAATTGTTCTATTCTCAATTACAATTAGATAATCTCAATTTCAATTGTTCTATTCTCAATTACAATTAGACAATCTCAATTTCAATTGTTCTATTCTCAATTACATTTGACGAATTCTCATTTACAATTGGAAATGGTGTAGTTTTTGATTATAAACAACAGCATTTATACCCTACAATAGCTAATTGTGCACATAGCTGCTATTCATGATAATATTTGTAATAATAATTAATGCTAATGATCAGGGACCGTAATAATTATAAGCATAATTAAAAAAAAATCACAATTTAATAATTATTTTGTGATTTTAATTCGATCAGCGATAAAAAATTATTGTTTGACTTCTATTTTGTCGCTCGGGCTTAAGGATTATTGTTATTTGGTATTGCTGTATTATTGAATCTTACAAATATTATTAATTAATAGTAAATTATGTTTTTAACCGATAGGTTTAATTTGTTCCCTAATATTTATTAGTTAAATAATTCGATAATAGATTGCCTTTTATTGCGTAGGGTGAGGTAAGGTACAGTCAATGAAAAGAAACTAGAAGAAGATGAGTGAATGGAAAATGTGTGATCTTGAGCTCGAGGAGAAGCATTTTACCTACGAAGACGAGTGGATTAAAATTTTTTAACAATAAAATTGTAGTTTGCTGTCCCCGGTGAAAATTTAAAAATCCAATTAATTGCAAATTAAGAAATTAAATTGGTATATTCAAAGTAATTGTTATATCAAAGTTAATTTGAACTAAAAGTGGTAAAATTACCCAATTTAAAAATTAAAATTCGTGAGAATTAAGATCACGACTAAATTACGTTGGAAACTATTTCTAATTACTTCTTGGAAACAAGTTAAAGCGAAATCAGCCTGGCAATGACCTTGAGTGATCTGGTGGTACGTCCTCTCGACTCAACGGAGTGCAGAATTTCAACTTTAATCCACAAATCTCCAATATATGGAACATCGATTTCATTTCATCGAAGAGAAATTTTACACCAACAAATTGGTATATCCAAAATTAATACGAATATGTACGAATAATGAATGACTTAATTTTGCAAGATTTGTTTATAATATTTGATTATCGAATTAGTTTATTTTCCATTGTGAATCAATTAAAATTTTTGAGAATTTGCACTAACTCATTATAATTTCCATAATGAATTTTAACGGGTATAAAATCAAATAACATGTTTGTATGTATTTCTTTAAGATAATCTTTGCAGATTCCTCGCCGTTGAGCTCAACGCCGAAGAATAAATAAAGAATAATTGAATAAATACCCAAATATTAAATGAATTTACTAGTAGATATTAATTTGAAAATGTTTAAAGTTAAATGAAATTAAAATGAAAATTAAAGACGATAATAATGTTTTGAAGATTTGCATTAACTTTTATAAAAATCCAAGTGAAAGTAAAATTATGAATTTTGAAAAATGATCGTAATTATGAGTTAAGAGAAGAATTTACCCGATGACCAATTAAATTTAGAACAGGGTTACCAAAATAAAAGAATGATGGGATTTTATTTCGTAACAAGGCTGGGTGCGCTGAAGAAAAGGGATCAATACATCAGATCCTTAAGTATCTCCGTCTGAGTGTGCAAGGAAAATTAAGTCTGTTGGAAGTTTGTTTCCTCACGGTTAATTCCCAAATCCCCTTCCAGTTATCCTTTACCCCTAAAGCACGTAATGTCTTTTGTTGGATTTGATTGAGTATGTAGCAATTTTCCACATCCCATCCGACGAGTCCTAGCCGGAACGCGAGTACGTGCTTAACGCTACCTCTACTACATCACCAAATTAAGAGAATCGTAACAAGGTGTACATGACGCAACCTCCAATGTTTGAAGATCCAAAAACCCCAGAGAAGCAGGGCTGGCCTTCTCTATAAAGAGGCCCGGATGCAAGAAACTATTTGGGTCTCTACAACTTTTTGCAATTTCTTTTTCGATGCTTAATATTTCTAGTGCATTTAAGCATTCTGCACATATGCTTGACCAAAGATAATTCTTTATTATAGTAGTACGTAGTATTATAGAAGTATAAAGTGTCCCAATGGCCATTTTTATGTTCTCCTGGTGAAAAACAAGCTTCATTACAAGGCTTTATTTGGCAGTGCAATAAATATTATAAAACTGTACAAGTTAATATAACATTATTTTAAGTATAATTTCAATAACTTAACACGCGCAACTTCCAAACTGCTGACGTTGCACTTCCCACCAAATTGCGTCGACCAAAAGAGCTGAGTTGCGTCTACAGTTCTGTGGAAATGACACCTTTCCACAGAAAGTTTGAGGTAATAAGTAAGCTAGATTTAATAATTGAGTTTTAATTTTGATTTGAACAAATAAAGACTTTGAACTTGAACAAATAAAAATTTTGTTAAATAATAAAATAATTAATAAAATAATTAAAATAAAAAAATTGATTTTAACGATCCACCAGAAATAAATTTTCAGAATTAAAGTTCAAATTATCTGTTAGGATTTCGAAAATTTTACTTTCGTGGAAACTGTACTTAACAGTTACTGCAAAACTACAGACGCGAAGTTTTTTTAAAAACAAATGCACAAAAGTTGCTAACCCACCGCAAGTGCAAAGCCGAAATTCTGGAAGTTACTAATAGACAACAAGAAGCGATAACTTCTTGAAGAGAGAGAGAGACAGAAATTTATGTAGAAGCATCATCTCGAGCAAAACCGTAAGGTGAAGCCGTCAACTTTAGTTGTGTTTGCTGTGTGTGTTTGAGTGGCAGTGGCCGTATTTTGTTTTCAGCTTTCTGTTTGCATAAACATACATATGTAAGTGTATATGAACTTAAATATTATCCAATATAATAAATAATTTCGTAACTGAATCTGAGAACGACTGACGCGGATACAATGGAGAGAGAACAAATTTTAAGGTTGACCGTAAATAAGTTAAAAGAAAAATTTACCGAGTTGGGACTGGTGATTACAGGACGCAAAATAAGTTTACAAGACAGACTCTTCCAACATTTTGGTCTAAATGCTGACGGCGACAATGATACTGACGGCGCCGAATGCTCCGATTATGATGATGCCGGTTCGTTGCCAGCACCAGGTACAATTCAAGACCCAACTCCTTACCGCACCCCATTTACCCTACGTGATATACAGGATTCGCCTTTGTCGTTAAGTGGCTCAGACCAACCGTCAATTGAAGAGTGGCTTGAGGAGTTTCAAGAGAGCGCTGCCGCAGTTAACTGGAACGCTTTACAAAAATTTATCTATGCGAAGCAGCTGTTAAAAGGGGCGGCAAGAGTTTTCATACGCAGTCAACGGAGTGTCACCGGTTGGGGCTCGTTACAGCAAGCACTGAAGTCAGAGTTTGGTACTGAGGTATCGTTTATCGAAGTACACCGTATGCTACAGAATCGTCGTAAACGTGGCAACGAAGATTACCGCGAATACCTGTACAGCCTAATGGAGATTGCCAAGCCGGTAAAGCTGGACGATATGAGTCTAATCGAATACTTCATCGAGGGTATTCCTGACTCGAAACAAAACAAAGCAACCTATGTATATATATCAAGCGAAGACAGCGAAGGAGCTGAAAGAGAAAATTCGAGTATACGAAAAGGTTCGACCTGGCCCGCATCAAGTGACCAGTGCGACCCCAATGCAGCCAAATACAAGAAAATAAGGAAAATAAAATAATACAAGAAGTAATGCTTTAAGTGTGGTAATGCATCGCATGTGGCTAAAGATTGCCAGCAAGGGCAATTCAATTGCTTCAATTGTGGGCAACCGGAGCATCGCGCTGTTGACCGTGGTAGAGCAAAACCTGCCATTGAAACCGAAAGGGGTAATATAAACACTTTGACTAACGAAATATTTCTGAAGATTGCTCTAAATGGAAAATGTATTTTCGAAAACCTTAAATTGATACTGGGTGTGATCTGTGCTTAATGTGCTACGATGTTTTAATGATGCTTGGGGAAGACATCAAGTTGAGTGACGACAAACGACGTCTCGTAGGAGTAGGCAGTGGTGGACTATAGGCAAACAAGTAAATTTAATCGTGTCAGAAGATTTGGTGAAATTTAGACCAAAAATGGAAAAAGTTGAGAAGAGCCAGCAGGTAAGCAATAGTACTGTCGAAGAGATCGATTTGCTAAGAGAATTTGGGAGAATATGCCAAGTGGCAGGAACTGAGGAGTCTAAAGAGTCTGAGATAGATTTATTACATCTCAATAGAGTAGAGTCAAACACAGTAGAAACATTGATTACTAACTATGCGCCGAAAATGACACAAAAGTCACTGATCGAAATGAAAATTTTGTTGACCGACGATGACCCAGTTTACGAAACGCCAAGGCGCATGTCGCATGCTGATAAAGGTACCGTAGATAAGCAGATTGTAGGTACGCAGAAGGGCATCAGAGTACGGTTTGCGCATTAAATAGAGCAAACGCTAATTTCCTATGGAAAAAGTCGACTTTTTATTTGATGTTTATTTGATGGGTCTTAAATTGAAAATCGTCACTGACTGTAACGCATTCGCAATGACAATGCAGAAAAAGGATGTTCCATTAAGAGTTTTCCGTTGGGCTTTATTTCTACAGGATTTCGATTATGAGATCGAGCACCGAAGTGGAAGAGAAATGAGGTATGTAGATGCTCTAAGCCGAGTTTACTGTCTGATGCTGGAAGACTCGCTGCAACACCGATTACAGCAAACCCAATTACTGGACCCTTGGATTCGAGCGGGTGTTAAGGTACTGGAAAAAGGTGATTATGAGGACTGCTTCGTGAGGCATAGTGTGCTGTACAAAGATCCCGCTAACGAGCTAATAGTCGCACCTGCGTTGATGGAAGACGAAATCATCAAAATATCTCATAAACAGGGTCATTTCTCAGCCAAGAGAACACAGGAGGCAAAAGTCATTCTAAATCCCGCAGTTACTCGCGAAGGCATCAAAGGTCGTAAAGGGTTGCGTCGAATGTATTCTTACTGAAAGTAAATTTGGAAAGAAGGACGGATTCCTAACGCCAATAAGCAAAGAAGACCGGCCTTTAGGAACTTACCACGTTGACCATGTGGGGAAAATGGAACAGACCAACAAACGTTATAATTATATTTTTGTGGTGGTGGACGCTTTCTCTAAATTTGTGTGGCTCTATTCAACCAAAACAACTGCAGCAGATGGCGTAGTAGGTTGCCTTAAGAGGCAAGCGGCAACGCTGGTTGAGCGTATTCATAAGATTATTATCCCGATGATATCAAAGCTATGCGCCGAAAATCCCAACCATTGTTACAAGTACGTCGACCGGGTCCAACAGACCATCAATAATACGCCACCCAGAAGTACAAAATTCTCACCATTCATGGTGCCATTTCATTTCACCATTCAGGGGTCGAAATGCGAGTGAGTTGTGTTCCTGAATTGCAAGAGTTCCTGGCAGAAGCCACCATTGAAGAATTACACGCTGAACGAGAAGCAGAAAAAAGCGCAAGACAACATCAATAAGATCCAACAAGAAAATCGCCAAACATGTCAACGCCTGGAAAAAACTTAGCGGTTCTCAGAATTGAAAAAGAAAACTAAAGCAAGAAAAAGAAGTTCAAAAAGAAGAAACCCAGAATAACAATGGAATTATATTTAGAAAAAAAATCGCAAAAAGAAAACCCAGAAGATAAAAAGGATGAAAAAGTAAAATTAGTCAGATCCAGATTCAGAATCATTCAGAAGTACATCCTACTGCTGCTAAGCTTTTATGCGATAACACATCACAACAAGTACAAGACCTTGAAGAAGATAAATATGGGAACCCAGGTACATCTGAAATTCCAAATCCATGTCCATATCTTATAGAAAGTTCAGAAAATGGAACAGAAACGCTCACTGCAATTCCAGACGTTTTGGATTTTAAAGATGTTTCTTATTTAAAATTCAATAATAATGTTCCAATAATATCGAACCAATTTCGCACAGAAATGATTATTCGTGGATCCCCTATATTTCAGAACGAATACAGTCTAAATGCAGTAGCAACATCAGCTAATCGTCTAATGCCAAAATCTTGGTTTTATTCCTTCTTGGTAATGAAGAAGGAATTGAAATTAACCGATCTTGGTTATAATATTTACTAAAAAATAAAGCAGCGTACTGTTTTTGTTGCTGTTTATTACATCAAATTCCGCTACCCAATCATCTTTCGTAACTGCACCTGGTTTTAATAAATGGAGCAAAAAAAATAAATTGATTAGCCATGAAAAAAGTCTAAATCATCGAAAATCATTTACAACTTGGAAAGAAGCAGAAGGAAGATTACTTAGTAAAACGGAAATCGATGCAACATTAGAAGCAAATATATTGCAACGAATATTAGCTTGCATGAAGTATCTGATTATACAAAATCTTCCTCTTCGTGGTCATCTTGAAAATCTAGCGCTTCAAGATGGTACAAATGTCGGAAACCTATTAAGTTTACTTAAACTTCTAGCTCAGTTCGATACACTACTAGCAAATCATCTTAAAAATGTGATGAAAACGCCAAGAACTGTCTCATACCTATCACCACAAATTCAAAATGAATTTATTCATCTTCTGGCAGCCACAGTTCGAAATCAATTAATAAGTGACATCAAAAGAAATAAATATTATGGACTATTATTTGATTCGACTCCTGATATCGCTCAACGTGAACAAATGTCCCAAGTTGTTAGGTGTGTAGATATTGATTTTAACCACAGAAAAGTTTCTATCAACGAATCTTTTTTGGGATTTATTAAAATATATGCTAAAGAAAAACTAAATTCCGATCAGCTTTTATTAGCAAACTGTAGACCACAATGTTATGATAATGCTGCCGTGATGTCAATTTCAACCATCAGCTTTGCAAGTGCCACAGGGTTGTGGAAAACTCGTTTGGTCATCTAAAAGCCAGGTATTGCGTACAAATTGCATAGGTCAAATGGGTTGTACCCATCTATTATAAATTTTTGATGCACACATTAATGTTGAATTTTGCAATTCGGTGAAATCCATAAAATATGTATGCAAATACGTCAACAAGGGATCAGATGCGGCTATGTATGCCCTCCAAAATGAAAATCAAAACGACGAAGTTACGCAGTTCCAGTTGGGAAGGTATATTAGCAGCAGTGAAAGTTTTTTGTGAATTTTTGGATTTCCGATTTATGAACGTCATCCAGCAATTCAACAACTTAGCGTGCATTTGGAAAATGGACAAAGAGTCTATTTTACTGCTGAAAACGCAGTACAGCAAGCAGTGTCTTCAAATAATACTACGTTGACTGCGCTCTTCACACTGTGCCAGGAAGATTCATTTGCGCGCACACTGCTATATCAACAAGTCCCTTCTTTTTATACTTGGAAGAATAACAAATGGAACAGACGTAAGAGAGGAAGCCCCGTAGATGGACATCCCGGGGTCTTTTGAGATGAAACAATGTCAAGAATTTACACCGTTCATCCCAGCCAGCAGGAATGCTTTTTTTTGCTGCTTCTAAACGTGAAAGGACCGACATCATTTCAGGATTTAAAAGTCGTCGAGAATAACGTTTGCCCAACATTCAGAGAGGCATGTTTGAAAACAGAACTTCTTAAAGAAGATGCACAATGTGAGGCTACTATGAGAGAAGGGTTGGTAACGAAATCCCGAAAGACAAAATCCCGAACGAAAAAATCCTGAAATTACAAAACTAGTTTTTCGGTATTTTCCGGCCTCTTGAAAATTTTAAAACCACTAGCAAAGTTCAATTTAGACACTATTAGGAGGCACGGATCTTAATCCTCAGACAACAAAATTCTCTCGATAATGCAAAATATTTTTGCATGAAAAGTCTTCATGCTTGGCGGCCTTCGGCCGTGGCAGGGATTATAACCCTCAAACAACAAAATTCTCTCGATAACGTAAAGTATTTTTGCATGAAAAGTCCTGATGCGTGGCGGCTTTCGGCCGTGGCAGGAATTATAACCCTCAGACAAAAAAATTCTCTCGATAATAAAAAGTATTTTCGCATGAAAAGTCTTGATGCGTGGCGGCCTCCGGCTGTTGCAGGGATTATATCCATCAGACAACAAAATTCTCTCGATAATAAAAAGTATTTTCGCATGAAAAGTTTTGATGCATGGCGGCCTTCGACCGTGGCAGGAATTATAACCCTCAGACAACAAAATTCTCTGGATATTACAACTTTGCTTTTCTGCCATTGTAAAAAAAGATGATTAGGCGCATATCTCGCTTTGGAAAAAATTTTGACTCAAATTTCATTTCTTCATTAATTTCAAATTTTATTTCGTAATTTTCGGGATTTTTTATTTCTGGATTAAAAATTTTTCGGGATTTTGTCGCATCGAGATTTAGTCGTTTCGGGATTTTAAAATTTTTCGGGATTTTGTCGTTTCGGGATTTTGACTGTCTCCAATGAGAGAAGCATATCATTCACAATCACCAGCAAATTTGAGAAATTTATTTGCATTTTTGCTACAAGTTTGCAATGTGTCAAACCCCCAGACATTATGGATAAATGAGAAGCTTTGTTAGAAGACTTTTTACATAGGGCTTAGCTTGAAAATTTAAATATGGTCCACAATGAGAAAATTTTTAATTTTGCTCTACAAGCCAATGAGGATAAGATATTGCTTTTAGGACGAAGTGATCTTGCATCATTTGGCCTCCCAAAAGTACCACAGAGTGAGCAGCACCCTATCAGCTATAAATTAGTTCACGAAACGTCATACAACATTGACGATCTCCAACAAGAAGTTCTCAGTAATGCGTATTTGTTGATAATTGATAGCGTTACTCATCAAAAAGGAGGACTTTTTTACTTGAATGCACCAGGAGGAACCGAAAAAACTTTCCTAATAAATCTTATACTTTCCAAAATTCGTCATGGAGGTCAGTTTGCAGTTGCGGTAGCCTCTTCGGGTATTGCTGCAACCCTACTTCGTGGAGGAAGAGCAGCACACTTCGCGTTCAAACTCCCTTTGAACTTGGCATAGATTGGCAATGCAACGTGCAATATCACCAAGGGATCGGGAATATCGGATGTTCTAAGAAGAACCCAAATTGTTTTTTGGGATGAGTGCACAATGGCGCACAAAGCAGCATTTGAAGCTTTAAACAGGACGTTACAGGATCCACGAGGAAATACAGCTATTATGGAAGTAGTTACCCTGGTTTTGTCTCATCTTTGGAGGAATGTTAAAATCTTAAAGCTGTCAAATATACGAGCCTACTTACACGGGAATTAAGATTCTTCTACTTTCGCTAAGAAAATATTAATGCTAGGCAATGGTCAGATAAATTCAAATCATGAAGGCGAAGTGGATATAGAAAATACATGTATACCTGTGGGCTCAATTGACGAATTAATGGAAAGTATATACAAGTACATAGTGGATCACTACCTGGATCATACGTGGCTATGTGAAAGAGCCATATTTGCTCCAAAGAATGATGCTGTGGACAACATTATTGTATAGCTTTTGCAGAAAATTCCACGC
Organism: Conops quadrifasciatus; assembly: GCA_949752815.1. Classification (NCBI taxonomy): domain Eukaryota; kingdom Metazoa; phylum Arthropoda; class Insecta; order Diptera; family Conopidae; genus Conops; species Conops quadrifasciatus. Next base: position 12,647,123 of record OX457080.1, on the reverse strand, counting down.
GGATAAAAATGAAACTGTGAATTACCCTACAGAGTTTCTAAATTCTCTTCAACCTCCAGGCACATTGGCCACATTGGCGCTCCGCCATCCTACGCTGTTTGGTATTGAAAATGGGGAAAATCGGACTAGTGTCACGCCTTCTTCTTATAGCAAATATACAATAATCCGTGCTTATAGCTCAATTTCTTGACCTGTAGACCGAATTTTCAGCTAAAATTTCCGAGTTCATCATCTTACACTAAAATATATTCTCAAAAATGGGCGTGACACGCGCACTTATATACTATGCCATATAATGAGGTGTTCGGTAGAAAAGCGGTGTTGTTGATGAGTTAATAGATCAAAATTTACTCCCTGTAAATTAAAAAAAAAAAGTAGGTGTCACCCGCTCACTTTTCATCACTTCGACAGATGAGGGTGTAGGGTATATGAGATTCGGCCAGGCCGAAGATAACGCTCTTACTTGTTTAAATTGCAGATCGCGCACAAGATATAAAATAACAAACAAAACGTCTTACGAATGTAGGCGTTGTCTAGGAAATCCGCCAATGTGCATTCACTATTTTAAAAAATGTCATAAGCAAAATGAAATAACTACCGATGAGGAAAGGATAATTTGTGAAAATTTTCTTATTAATGAATTGTTATTTTTCTCAATGTTATGTAATTTTTTACCACAAACCATAAATAAATATATTAAGTATATATTTGATTCATTCATATATACTGGCAACTAAAAAAGGTACTGCAGTTATATATATACAGTATACATGTAAATATGAATACATGTATATACTGTATATACATATGTATATATATATACAGTATTGCAGTAGTGGGCTCTCTGAGTGGCAAAAATAACTTGTATGAGACAACACTGCAAATGCAGGTATTATATTTTTTTTAGTTTTTATGTCTACTTGTAAAATGTATCATAATCCTTTTGTAAGATTTGGTCTACCAATCCTTTAAATAGCATTTATGGGATGGGGGGTGTTCAAATGTAAATTTGGACCGTCCGCGAAAGTGTTCAGTAAAAAATTTTGGGCTGAAGCTGCAGTAACAGCGGCCTACATAATATTAGGCCGGAACACGGAATCGTATTCCATGTAGATCGAATTCGCGGTGCCCTGAGGAAAATTGGACAAATAAAAAGAAAAGTCTAAAACATATGCGTGTGTTCGGTAGCAAAACTATGATGCATGTGCCAAAAGAAAGACGCAAGAAGCTGGATTTAAAATCCAGCGTCAGTAGTGCGTCAAAAGCTTTTCGGCTGTATAACCCAAAAACGCGAGAAGTTATAATAAACCGCGACGTCGTATTTCTTGGAAATTGTACTAATATAAAGCCAGTAAGAATTTGTTGCATGTTGTGGCAGTTTCACCAGACGTTTTCAATTCAGAGGAGAAAGAGCAATATGGAATTTTCAAACGTAGAAAAAAAATCAGACAATCAAATCTCGCAAGAAGTCGGTGTCATTGCAGAAGATCCTAATGCAGATTCAACTGACTTCTAAAGCGCTGATGAAGCGCCAAAAGATAAAGAGATGAAGCGCGTAAACAATGTTGTGTTGAGGTGATCTGAGAGATTGGCAGATAAGCGAGGGGAATATAATTTTTGTGCCACTGAATATCTGGTGCAAGAATAGCCCCAAGGCCTAAGATAAACGTTATCCGGTCCCAATAAAGAAGATTGGAAGCTAGCTGTGAACGACGAAATAGGCTCGCTGCAGTCAAATGAGACATAGGTTTTGACTGAGTTACTTCCAGGCAAGAAAGCTATTAAGTAAAATGGGTTTTAAAACCAAAACGAATGCCAATGGTGAATTGATTCGACGTAAAGCCAGGCTTGTCATAAAAGGATATAGTCAAGAGAAAGGCATAAATTATGACGAGACGCTTGCACCAGTGGTTAGGTATACCTCTATACGCTTACTACTCGCACAACTTGTTTATTCATTAAATGGATGCAGTTACTGCCTTGAAGGCGAAGTTGACCAATGCATGTATTATCGAAGAAATAGCAGCGAAATCTCCGGTTTCTACGACGCCGATTGGGATAGTAACCGTGATCAAAGACGGTCGACTACTGGCTATTTTTCCACATTTCAAGGTGGACCTCATATTTTGGTGCACACGACGACAGCGTACAATTGCATTTTCGTCGAATGAAGCTGAATTTATGTCAGTCACTTCGGCTATTCAAGAAGCAATATGGCTTAAACAATTCCACAAAAGTGGAATACAAGTAGCAACCAACAATTCATATTCACCTCGAACATATAGACATCAAGGACAAGTTCATCTGTTAACACTTGGATACCGGCAGAATCATTCTTCGTTACATTTCTACAAATGAGATGCCTGCAGATATTTTGACCAAAGGCGTAGCTAAAGCCAAGCACATTCTCGAGCTCTTGGCCTTATTTGATTTACATCGATTAAAACTTAAATTTGTATGTTTGCTGAATTTTAAATAAGCGTTATTTAGGAAAGGTGTTGTAAATTAGAATAACCCTTACTGTTGTGCAACCCTGTTGTCATTATACTATATAACAGCTGTCAAATAATAAACATTGACTTCTTTCTTTCTTTTTGTACTTCGTAAGGCAACGAACGTGTTTTCATTTCACTGCTGCGCGGATTCACTTTTATATCTCAAATCAACAGCTGTTCCTCGTTTTCAAAATTATCTTCCAACCGTTATTGTAAGGGGAAAGGTGCTTGTGTTTTCTGACGATGTGAAGCTATTTTTATCCTGTTTATTGGAGAGTGATGCCATGTTACTTCAGTCTTAGAATGATGTAACACAAACTGCATGGATCTAAATTTAAAGAAGTGTAAACAACAAATTGCATTTATCCGCTGTTTGAATCCTTCGTTCCGTAATTACAAGGTCTGTTCGAAATCTATCGCGAATTTTGAATTCCCTCAGGCTACGTATGTATATTCGATTTTCAATTTTTTTTGTGGCTATATCTTGCTACTTATGTTCCTCACTTATGCTGACAAGTTAGTTCGGCCACTTTGAATGTTCAGTTAGTTTTTGACAGCTATTTTTCTTGAACGTATTTTGGCTCGTCAATTTCGACCAAAAACAGCATCGCACTAACATTGCTAAGGAGATGTTGGACTCTGTCTGTGACGACTCAAATTTGCTCAAAAGTCATAACTGATGACGAATCATGGGTTTATAGGGTTTATAGTGGGTTTATGTGACGTGGAAACCAAAGTTCAATTATCACAATGGAAGCTGCCGCACGAGCCAATACCGAAAAAAACGCGCCAAGTTCGGTCGAATGGGAAGGTTATGGTTACGGTTTTCTTGAGAGACAGTCAAAATCCCGAAACGACAAAATCGCGAAAAATTTTAAAATCCCGAAACGGGCCCATCGCGAGCACTAGCCGCGGACCGCCGCGCCATCCACGCGCTGCAGTTCGCGGCCGTAGAGGGCAATCTGGCGGCAAATATATTTACATATATACATATTTTAAAAAATTCATAAAAATAAATAAAATAAACGGTTTGCTCTTTTAGCCAATTCTTAGTTCTATTTCTTTGTCATTGGTAGAGTTATTTTGGTTTTGTTAGCCTTGAAAATTCTTTCGTCGCCGAATTTTGGCAACGTTACAAAAAATAATTTGCCTCCTTGCAAAGATGTTTACCGCTACATTTACGGACTGGGTCAATTTAACTCATATGTATATAAAGTATTAATTTTCCTTACAGATTTTGTGTTTGCATCAAAAAATTGCGTATGTGTAGAGCGAGTCATCTCATCTCATTATCTCTGATACTTGTATTGTATAAGCACATGGCAAGGTGTTGTATGACCAGAGCGGGTCATCATTGTGTTAGTGATTGCGATAAAAAGTGTAAGCACGGGTCGTTACCCAGTGGAAAATGGAATGCTTCCATAATGCATTACGTCAACCTTATTATTCATTCAGGAGATATCCACATAAGATAAACTACTAAACCTCTAAGTTAAACTACTCTCCCCTTTGCGAATTGGGTACTATTTTTCACACGGGTGAGGTGAGGGGATACCTGGCTCCACCCAGTCTAAGTCTCATTACATACATTTTAGCTTTGGAGACAGGAATTATAGACTGCGAGCCGAAGATTTAGAAGCGCAAAAAAGTTAAAGTTACAAGACTCTCCCCATAGCTGGGTGGCCAAAATTTTTCTGACAAGTAGAGGGACATATCTGCTTGCACCCTGTATAGGGTTCATTACAGAAGTTTTTGTTTTGGACGATTGATTCGGCATACAGTGTGCGACGAATATGTGGATATTCACCGAAGTTAAATTATTAAACTCTCTCCCCTTTGCGAATTGGTTATAATTTTTCACACGGGTGAGGTGAGGGGATACCTGGCTCCACCCAGTCTAAGTCTCATTACATACATTTTAGCTTTGGAGACAGGAATTATAGACTGCGAGCCGAAGATTTAGAAGCGCAAAAAAGTTAAAGTTACAAGACTCTCCCCATAGCTGGGTGGCCAAAATTTTTTTGACAAGTAGAGGGACATATCTGCTTGCACCCTGTATAGGGTTCATTACAGAAGTTTTTGTTTTGGACGATTGATTCGGCATACAGTGTGCGACGAATATGCGGATATTCACCGAAGTTAAATTATTAAACTCTCTCCCCTTTGCGAATTGGTTATAATTTTTCACACGGGTGAGGTGAGGGGATACCTGGCTCCACCCAGTCTAAGTCTCATTACATACATTTTAGCTTTGGAGACAGGAATTATAGACTGCGAGCCGAAGATTTAGAAGCGCAAAAAAGTTAAAGTTACAAGACTCTCCCCATAGCTGGGTGGCCAAAATTTTTCTGACAAGTAGAGGGACATATCTGCTTGCACCCTGTAAAGGTTTCATTACAGAACTTTTTGTTTTAGACGATTGATTCGGCATACAGTGTGCGGCGAATATGCAGATATCCACCGAAGTCAAATTACTAAACTCTCTCCCCTTTGCGAATTGGTTACTATTTTTCAAACGGGTGAGGTGATTAATTCATCTTCTTCTTCTTCATATTCTTCTTCTCCTCCATCTTCACCATCATATTCTTCTCAATCATCATAATCATCATCAACTTCTTCTTCTCCGTCATCATCATAATCATCTTCTTCATCTTCATCATCCTTATCTTTTTCTTCTTCTTCTTCTTCTTCATCAACATAATCATCTTCATCTTCTTCTTTATCTACTCCTTCTTTTTTCTTCGAACATTCATGAAATACGGTATCACATGCTCTATTCATACTCTGTCCAGACGATGTCGCTTTTTCGACGAAGCTTTTGTTTTCTGCTATTAACAGGTTATTGAAAGCTCTCACATTTTCTATGTTACGACTCTTGTAATACGCTGTCATTAACAGCAAATTATAGAAGCTTCCACCCGAATTCTCTGTTAAAGCATGATTCTAAGCCATTTCCACTATTAAAACTAACTAGTTTACTGCTATAACCAACTTTCTGCTAATTCTACTCGCTACACGCGTCGGCGGTTCTACTCGCCGGTTCGAACTTCACGCCAGTTGTGTGGGAGATATGCTCCGCAGAATCAATAAAGATCTCGCTTCCCTTGACTCATGGTCTAAGGAGAAATGTTTAAAGCTGAACACGTCTAAAGTGCAGGCAATAGTGATTTCACATACAAAAGAGTCTCTCAATCTGCCACAACTAGTATTATCAAATGAAAATAACCAATTCGTAAAAACTGTTAAAAACTTAGGATTCTTAATTAATCAGAATTTGAGCTGTTCGGACCATATTAACATGACGGTAAATGTACAATGCTCTAAGGAAACTGAATTGTTGAGCCCGTAAACGTCATTTTTGGTTTAGTAATAAAAGTAACTCGATAGAAGAAAGTCGTGCGTTTTCTCTTTGTGCGCGAAGGAGTAATTATCGCGTTAATCGCCTTTTATTTGAACCATCCCCAACAAAAGTCATCATATTTTTGGTCCTTCGAGCCGGATCCCCGAAACTAAACGTATCGACACATTATTTCGTCAAATTGAAACAAAACGTAAATCCGCATAATCGATATCGCGTGTGCTCGTGCATAACCTCAAACTTCGAATATTCTAAAGTTCCGCGAAATTAATGGGACAGAAAAAGTAGCATGTCGAATCTAAAAACGAGAGACTGCAAAAAATGCAATTAAACGATATATGCAACAGAGCAAGGATACGGAGAATTTACCAAACCGCGACAAAATTGATAGTTTGTTAAAGCTGCTTGAGGAACAATAATCACGATTCAAGACTGCTCAAGACGCTGTGGAATCCAGTTGCGGCAATGCTGCGTTGGAAGATGAGGAATCCGGAAGAGAGCAGGCCGAACTTTGGTACATAGAAGCTCTTTCCAATTTACAAGGAAATTTAAAGACACTGAAAGCTGAAGAAATTCGTCGAAATGCAGCGGTTTCTAACCTACCAGTGACTCGCTCAGTCAGTACTCCTGTTCGCTTACCTAAAATGGAACTTCCATCGTTCCACGGCAGTGCTGTAGATTGGAGCAGTTTTTGAGACTCGTTTATGTTTCTTATTGATTCCAATGCTAATCTGTCAGGCGTTCAAAAATTGTATTATTACGGAGCTCTCTAAAGGGTGAAGCACTAGGTCTTATTCGCTGTTTTTAAACTTTGGATGCTAATTATAAGGAAGCTTGGAACCTGTTAAAATCGCGGTATGAAGTGTTACGTGTAATTATGGATCATTACATTCGAGCAATTTTTGCGATCGAACGAGCCACTTCTGATTCTGTCACAGCAATTAAAACAATCTTGGACGCCAAACGAAACATGAGGATACCATCAACCACTCCAGAAGGCGTCGTAGAGCAATGTCTGCAGTATTTAGAAAGCGTAATACGAGTGGATGATGCTAAAAGAATAATAACCATTTCGGACTGTGCGCGCTCCATACAGCATTCAACAACTTTCCACCAACTGGCAATTGCTTTGGAGGATATGCCAGTTGGCATGTAATGGTGTTTAATTTGTTCCATATATTAAATACTCAAAAGTTTTTAGCCCAAGTTTTTCCTTTTCTCAGTTTCATTTGTTGTTTTCTTAATTTCACTTGTCATTTTCTCAATTTTATTTGCTCTTTTCTCAATTACAATTAGAAAATCTAAATTTTAATTGCTCTTTTCTCAATTAGAATTAGAGAAACTCAATTTCAATTGTTCTTTTTTCAATTACAATTAGATAATCTCAATTCCAACTGGTCTTTTCTCAATTTCAATTTCAAAATCTCAATTTCATTTGTTCTTTTCTTAATTAAATTTGACAAATTCTCATTTACAATTGGAAATGGTGTATTGCACAGAAAAACTGAAGTTTTCATTATAGGTACTATCTATCTCTCTCTAAATCTGTTTACCTATCCACCTATTTACTCCTATATTTATCTATCTATATACACATACATATATCTAACTAATAATTTACTTTTAGATACTATCGGACTCACCGAAGCGATCCTGAAAAATTATTTAGAAAGGCGCTCAAACTGATGAAGAAACACTGCTCACACCAGATGCATTTTCAGTGCAAAAGGGCAACACCAGCCGACTCGCTGAAAACTCCTCTCGGCAGCTAATCAACGTACGTACATCTCTAACCATTTTTATACCCTACACTCGAAGGGATGATTTTTCTCGTGCTTATAGCTCAATTTTTTAGCTTGTAGAGCGAATTTGAAGCTTTCCCGAGTTCACCGTTTCAGACTTAAATACACTTCCATAAATGGGCGTGGTCCACCCACTGGTGACGAAAATAACGATTACAGAAAAACGAATAGAGATATAGTCTTGAGAGTGGGAGAAATCGGACCAGTGTCACGCCTAGTTTTTAAAGCGAATGTGAATGCATCAGTATTTAGAGCTGAATATCTCCGCATGTTACAAAAATCACAAAAAATCAACCCAATTTTCCTACATATTGTATGTCATACAAGAATTATTCGTTATAGCTAATAATGCGAATTTCCTTGTTTTTAAAGCGTTTTTAAAGCGAATGTGAATGCATCAGTATTTAGAGCTGAATATCTCCGCATGTTACAAAAATCACAAAAAATCAACCCAATTTTCCTACATATTGTATGTCATACAAGAATTATTCGTTATAGCTAATAATGCGAATTTCCTTGGAGAGAATTCTGTCTGTTCTTTTGTAATGACTCTGTCTCCACACCTTTTGATCTGTTTTGTAACTTTTTTAAAATCTTCCTGTTTATACGAGCGCCAAATTAATGCGAATTTTGCGGAAGAGGAATATTCATTTGTAAAACCAAACCAAAACTGTTATTACTCTTATACCCTACAACCAAAAAGATAATAACCATAGTTTTTATAACACCTCATAAAATTGTAGAAAAGGTCGTCAAAATGTTACAAAAATGCAATACTTTCAACGATCGTCCAGTGAATAGTTCAAAGGAGAAGATATATTTTTGCATGTCCGTGCAATTGCACTTGAATGAAGTGGCGGTGAATAGGGATAGCATAAAAAGGTCCGCATAGAAAAACCTTTCTACCTAACGAGATTTTTCATGTAACTAGAAATCGGTTATCCCAAAGATATCAAAATTAACTCACGCATATTTTTTCTAAAGAAATATAGCAAAGAAACAAAAAATGTTTCCATTTTTACCATACTTTTTATAACAGTTCATTAAATTGTAAAAGATTACCTTTTTACAACCCGTTTAAAAAATGAAAATTTTTCCACGATCATCTTTGACTATGTAAAAAAAGAAGAGTCAGTGACGTCCATAAGTTTTCCATTGCATGAAATATTGTATATAAAGCGAAATTCAAACTCGAAGAAGTTATAATACAATTCTTTGATTTGAAATCATCTAATCGATTGTTTCAAATAATATAAAAAGTTTTACCCAACAAATTGTACAACTGAATTCAACATTTTTAAAATGCCGAGACTTCGTAAGCAATTTGAAAATCACAGACCAACATCTTTGCGCATAAATTTAAAAAAATATAGAACGTCAGCGTGATTCTATTGCTCACTCCGAAAAGCGAGAGGATCCACAATTTCGGGATGTAGAACGTCAGCATGATTCTATCGCTCACTCCAAAAAGCGAGAGGTTCCACAATTTCGGGATGAGAACGAGAAAATTGCCAATATCGTAAAAATGAGCATGAAAGGGATTTAGTTGTGCATTCAAAGCATCGAGAAGATGTAAAATATCGTGAAGAGGAACGGGATGCATCTGGCCGAAGAGAGGATCCCGAATATCGAAGAATGGAACGTCAGAGAGACAATGGGTCACATGCAACTTCGGCAGAATACGTGGAATAAAGAAAAAGAAAGAAAGCGTCGATCTGCTGCTAGAAAGAATACTGTATATCGAGAGCTGGAACAATTGCTGAATACGGCTACCAGATTTTTGGAAAGTTTTAGACAATCTAAAAGAAATCGCCAAAATCGGAAGAGCATGTCACCGATCTCACGCGAGGAATATTTGCAAGAAATGAGCCGTCACAGGGGAGATATTATGACAACATATAACGCAGAAATAAAGAACGGTCCCACTGAGATCTGCATATGCTGCGGTGGTCTCAAATCAAATCAATTATTATAAAACGTAAGCCACATTTACAACAAGTTTTCTTTCTTTCAGAAGAATTTCCATCTGCATCCGGCCATTACAAATTTTTTAATACTGCTACAGTATTATTCGAGGCGGAGAGGTTCCACCTCTTTAGGCTCAACCAGGCAATGCATAGGAATAGAAAAGTGGTGAAGAGCCAAACTACGGATGCACAGGTCTTAATGTACGCACCCATACAGTGCACATGCATGGTTTCGTCAAGTTCGTACTTTCTTTCCATGCATAGCTTGCATAAAAATCTGCGATCTGGATCGCACTTTCCGTAACAAACAACGGAAAAAGAGTTACCACCCCACGCTGATTTCCAACTTAAATTTTTGCAACGTAAAATCTTATTATTTTTAATAAGTATTTTCCTATTGAAAAGTCCCAAAAAAGTACTACAAATTATTAATTTTTTTTTATTATTATTGGTTTTATTTTAATTTCTGGAATACAAACACAAAAAAACTGCAGAATTTCTTGACTACAGAGAAATCTTGCCAACTTCTCCCTCATTTCAATGGACGTTCTGCCACCATAGTGGTTTCTATTTTCCGAGGAACGTAGTGTCGGTAACGCGTCTTCTATTTCGCTTCACCACAATCCATCGTATAATACACCATCGGTATCTTCCCAATCCACGTAATTGGGTGGGCAGTAAACTGCCATTGATTCATTGTGTAGCATAATATAATTATGTAACAGAACGAAAACTAAAACAATCTTCTCCGCATTTTCTGAAAACATGTTGAGCGTTGTCAATAAAACGCGCCACTCGCTACAAGGATGCCGAAATCATTGTCGCTTTGGGAACCATAAGCACCTAAATCTATGTACGTAAAGCAGTATTTTGCGTCACAAGCGGCCAGGAGAACGATCGAATGGAAGTTCTTGTAATTAAAGTACTGGCTTCCACTGTTCGCTGGACACTTGATGGCAATATGTTTGCCGTCCACTGCACCAAAACAATTTGGCATATTCCACAGCGACTAGAAATCTTTAGTAATTTTATTCAGCTCTGCCATATTTGGTTGAAATACGTAAATTCCAGAAAGCGCTTTCTACAAAATGTCCGCAGACTAATACACAATTGACCGCACAGTCTCTTTGCCAAGCGTAAATGCCCATGCTATCACTTGCATAGAAGCACCTTGCGAAAGATATCTATAAATCAAAATTACCAAAACAGAAAACATATTGCAGAAAACTGGAAGAAACTTTTTTGTGCCAATGGAGCGAACAAATTAAGCAAAACCTCGTATACATTCCGCGTCATCCTCGTAAAATTTTAAAATTGTTGCTTGTCCAAATCTTTCATCGGTAAATATGACACCTTGAAAAATCCTTTGAAGTTTCTATCCATTCTATCATTGAAGTTGATCTCTCTGACACTACATGATCTATTTGTTTTTTTCAATTTCATCTCTAATTTCATTAATTTCGCAAATAATTTTTTGGCACTCCACCAGTAATTTAGCATATTTCAAATAAATTACTTTTTTGTTTGAATTCATTTTTTATTCATTTAATTTCACTAACTTAAAGTGAACTTTGCATTTTTCCGTCATAATGCTAACAGCTGTTTGATTGATTTAAATTCCATGCATTGCTTGGTCGTCGTACTGATGCATAAAATTAATAGCTTGCATTTCGTTTAGTTCTCTATCGAAACTTAACATGCATATGCACTGGCTGAACCTTTTGTCTTTCGTAAGGCCTAAGTTTCCCGAGAATTTCAAAATAACTGAAAGATTTGACGCCGTTGGAGGAACGATTTGTGGCACCCAGAATTCCATTGATGCGAATTGTTTCTTTAGGATACAATGTGCTGTCAGAGGAGCAGTGGTCAATGTGAGGGAGAAGGCGAGAAGCCGGTGGACATGATTTTGGATGAAGATTTGGAAGAGTTGTCCTACCCAACAATCTATTGCAGTAAAAAGAGGAAAACTACGCTAACCCAAGGCAAATTGATGAAATCTGAGGCGAGCAGTAACAACCGGCGATGTGCGCTAGTAGATAAAATACTCTATACGCACAAAAAATTGGAACTCATTAGAGTTAAAAACAGCATATCAACATGCTCAAGGAAAAAATCTTCCCGGAACGTTTTCACCGCGAGGAATTTGTTGGACGAGGATTTTGTAGAGACCCTGGTGCAACACGATGACGGCTTTCGACTTTTGAAAGGACTTCGCTCATCTCCGGCCCATTGGGAAGCTGAGAAGAAAAAGGTCGTTGCCGTGATTCGGCAGTTTGGTCTTCCAATATTTTTATCATATTGTCTGCAGCGGAGTCACAATGGCCAGAACTAATAGTAGTTCTGGTAAAATTGCTAAAAAATGAGGACATAACAGAAGGGGAAGCTATGGAATACACAACTCAACAAAAGTATGATCTCATACGCGCCGATCCTCTCTCATACTCTCGATATTTTGACCAGCGAATTCGTCACCTTTTCCGGTTTTTCAAAATAACTGGAGGAGTTTTTGAAAACTACAAAGTTGTCGATTATTACTGGCGGATTGAGTTTCAGCAGAGAGGATCAACACATGTCCACGGGATGTATTGGATTGAAAACGCACCTTTAATAGATTTGAAAGATTCAAATACTTTTCTTCCAGTTGTAGAATTCATTGACAAAGTTATTTCCGTCAAATAGAAATAAATAGTAGAAATAAATTTCTACTGATAAATTCTTTTTCAGATTTATCCAATTTTATTAATTACCAGCAGCACAGGCACGGCCAATCCTGCCTGAGAGAAATTCGAAGAGAGAAAGTTTGCCGGTTTAATATGCCGTATCCGCCCATGCCAGAAACGGAAATTCTTCTTCCTTTCCCGGATAATTCAGAAAATATTAACCAGCTCTAACTCTACCTTTAGCGAAGAAGAACTAAATAATTTTAATAATTTTGAGTCCTTTCTTTCACATCCAGGTATAAATATGTCCTACGAGTCCTACAAACTGGCGTTGAGGTCGTCTTTAAAGAAACCCAAAGTATTTCCTAAAAGAAAATTTCAAGATCGCTTCCTCAACGCTTACAACAAAACAATGCTCGGAATGCATCGAGCCAACATGGATATTCAATATCTACTGGACGCTTACGCTTGCTGTGGATGTATTGTTAATTATATTAACAAATCTAACAGGGGCGTGTCTCGCTTGCTACGAGAAGCAATGGATGAAATTCGTCCAGGGAATTTCTCCGTTAAGCAGAAACTGCAACACATCGGAAACAAATTCATCTCTGGAACTGAAATTTCCGCTCAGGAGGCGTCCTACAACATGTTGGGACTGCATATGTCCGAATGCAGCAACGCTGAAGTTTTCGTCAATACGTCACGTCCGGAAAAGAGAGTAAGGAAGGTGAAGTCGAAAAGGCAAATGGGAGAATTACCGAAAAACTCAACAGATATTTTCGTTCCAAATCTTCTGATTTACCTGATCTTTAGGTTTACCTGATTTCGCTTCGTACCACCGTTTTTCTAAGGTTGTAAAACGAAGTCGTACTCACACATCTCTATTAGAGGATGATGACAATGATTGTCAAGAGGATAACGAGACAGAGAATGTTGGAAAAGCATTACGCCTGAGAGATAACTCTGGATATATTTTTAAAAGAACTAAACCTTCGATCAACCGATTTAGTAAATTTAGCGCCAGCACAGCGAGGGAGGACTACTTTTGGGAAATGGTGATGCTCTATTACCCCTGGCGCGACGAAGAAGAAAACTTGCTGATCAATAATATGAGCACACCTGCTGAATCTTTAAAACTGTTATTGAAGAAAACAGAACAAAATTTGAGAAACTGAAAGAAGGTGAACTTGAGCATATTCTGAACGAGGTACAGGAGGAAAACGCCAATCCAGATGAAGTAGCGGATGACCACATAGGAACAACACAGTTGCTGGATGAAGCGTTTAGAGGTTTGGCAATCCCTGAGGTAAATCAAAATTATAATTTGTTGGATTTAAATTCTGTTAGGAATATTAACAAAGATGACTTTGAAGCTCCTAGGCTTATAAAGCTTCCCGCTCTCATTAACCGCAATAAGCTTTAAGAGTCTATACGTTCGTTGAATTTGAAACAACGGACGTATTTGACTCACTTACTCTGAATAATTATTCTTACTTTGAATAATTTAAAATTGAGAAAAACGTTCCATGACTTCGTTGGAGGAGGAGCTGGAGTTGGAAAAAGCCGACTTATAACCGCAGTATCCAGAGAACCCTAAGGTGTTACTGTGCGCTCCAACAGGAAAAGCTGCGTACGGGATTGGTGGAGCAACCCTGCATTCACTTTTTTCTTTACCGCTTAATCAGACGTCCGGCGAAATCAGGCCATTGACTAATAATACGGTAAATTGGCAAGACTGATCGATCTTCAGATCATAATTATAGACGAAATGTCTATGGTTGGGGCAAAAGTGTTTGCATACTTAGACTGTCGTCTCAAGCAAATATTTAAAAGTTCTCAACCTTTCGGAGGCAAGTCAATCATTGTTTTCGGAGACCTGAAGCAATTGCCACCAGTTGGTGATAGATGGATATATCATCCGAATACTAGCGATCCATATAGTACTATTTCAGGTGCTCCATTATGGGAATTGTTCCAATTCTTCGAATTGACGGAGGTAATGCGATAAAGACGGACCGGAAGACCGGACCTTCGCAATAGCTTTAAATAATACGGCGGAGGGCTAAATGAAATCCGAGGACATTTGTTCCTAACTAACGAAAAAGCATCCCATTTTAATTCTTAAAAGCTTAGCCAAATCTCTACTGAAGCTTATACATCCAAAGCAACAAATGTGGTTAAGGCTGCCGCAATTTCTGCCTCAAGTAAGCGAGCTATTCTGGAAGCAGTAAAAAAAGTTGAAACCATCAGAAACCCAGGGCCTCTGCTTTGAACTTTTGTTAAAATGCACAGCGAAATATATGCTTACAGTTAATGTGAATACTGGAGATGGACTGGTAAACGTCGCAACAGGTCAACTTATGTCGATCGACTTTAGAGGACAAGGAAGTCTTCCCACCTGGATATGGATTTTGTTTCCCGAAAGTGATGTTGGATCCATTGCGAGGAAGAAGTATCCCCACCGCACAGAACCGAATTGGAGACGGATTGAAACTGTGGAAAGAGTATTCCAGTATAAAAGGAATGAACAGGTTTCAATTCAAAGGAAGCAATTTCCTGTGGTTCCTGCCGAAGGAATCACAATTCATAAGAGCCAAGGTGCAATCTATCGAAAAGTGGCAGTTCATCTAGGACCCAGGATGAGACGAGCAGCTTTGCATATTGCATGCAGTAAAGCAACAGCTGCCTCAGGTCTTTATCTAATTGGTAACTTTGTGCCACCGAAAGCATTCGAGGACAAGGATTTGGTTTACAACGAAATGAAGCGGTTACGGTCAGAAAAGCACCTCGAAACTCCGTATAGTTCTATGGTTCAGCGGCCATCACGTCTACAAATTTTTTACCAAAATATCCAAAGCATTCACTCTCATTTTTAGACGTAAAACATGATTGTTTACTTTAAACGTCGGATATTCTGTGTTTTGTAGAGACGTGGACACTACCTGTGGAAAATACCCTACTCTATTCCAAATTTTTCCATCATCCACAGAATAGATAGCGACGAGAATCCAACAGAAAAAAGAAAGGAATCATAGTCTATGGAAAAAATACCATCGCGTCTCAGCTTGTACATTTATTTGACAGGGATTACAGTTGCCGAGAGAAAACCCTACAACTTACTGCTTTTAAAAAATTAAATTTTTTCTTTATAATTTTTTACAGAAACTCGTCTTTTCCAGAATGTCCTTTTAGAATGATGTTTTGCAACGCAGTGGAGGATTTGCGCGATTTTAATAGAGAAGCACCTGTGGAAAAACTTATAATAATAGGCGATTTTAACATATGCCGCAAAGCATGCAAGCCCACTATGGATGATGCCCTGTTGGAAAAAGGAATGTATTCAATTTTCGAAAATTCCGACGCGACTACCAAAGGAGGAGCGCAAATTAAATGGGCCCTCTTAAGTTTTTCTGTGCCAATAATAAGTGGCATAACTTATGAGACCGTGCATAGGTTATCGCGATGGAATAGTTTTAAGTATTGACTAAGTGTTAATGTTGATTTTATCGTATGTAATATATGTATATTGTAATTTTTTTTTGTGATATATTGATTTTATTAAAATGTTAATTTTACTTTCAACTGTCTATCAACAATTTTTAGTATTTGTTGTTCTTTTAATTTTTTCAAATATGTTATTTGTCATTATTGACCAGCGCATTCAAAAAAAAATTGTATTTGAAAAATTATTTTTAATAAACAGATAATCAGAATACTGCTAATTAAATATTTGTTATTATTAATTATTAGAGTTGAACTAAAAAAATTTTATACGGGTGTAGGGTATCTGAGCTTCGGCCGGGCCGAAGTTAACACTCTTACTTGTTCTTGTTCTACTTTTCATGGTTTTATGATTTTTTGTTTTATATAGTTTCCTGTTTGGACTGTTTTTTTATATAGTTTCCTGTTGTGACTTGTGGAATTATGAATTTTATGAGTTTGAGTTTATGAATTTTAATGAGTAATGAGATATATTTTGTAAATTTTATGGTTTCTTGTTGTTACTTGGTTTATTATGAATTTTGAGTTTGAGTTTATGAATTTTATGATTTTAGGTTTGATTAGTAAGATTTTGTTGTGTTTAAAAATTTTGTTTTGTTTAGAAGTTTTGTCGGTATTTTATGGTCGGGTGTGTTTATACCGTGTAGGTACTACTTTTGATGGCTGCCCAATAAACGTTTTTCGTCCTGTGCAAAGCAGGACTCATCAGTTGGGCTTTTTGCGTGTGTGTCAAAGTCCTAACAGGAATTTTTATATTTTTGGGTAATGTCTTGGTGTTCAGGTTATTTATTATAGTTTGCGAGTAGTGTCTTGGTGTATGGATTATTTTGTTTCGGTTTTTGGAATTAAGTTTTAGTTATAAGAATTGTTTTTTAAGTTCTTGGTTTCATTATGGTTTTAGTTTTAGTTATTGGGTTTTAGAAATGTTTTATTATTATTATGTTATGGTTTTTGTTTAAGCTCTTGTTATATGGTTCTAATGTTGGTTATTTGGTTCTGTCAATTGTTTTTGCTTCAGTTTTTGTTCTAGTTTTTAATGTGGTTTGGTATTAGACTTGTGATGATTGGGAGTTGTGATTTTTGTAGGTTGATTGAACATCCTGTGTGGTGGTGCAAAAAACTGTATTGAGGGGTTATATAATCGTTCTAAGAGAAAACGTTCTTTGGACGAGACTCGTGTTAGCTTTACCAGGCATTTGGCAATCTGATTGATAAAGGACTTTGTATTGTGGTCTGTGCTTCTCAGAAAAAAATTCTCAGAAAAGCATTTTGGTTGAATCATTCCTTAAGTAAGAGCGTGTGGGCTTTTTGGATTAATTGGTGACTTTTTGGCAGTCAAATAGATAAAAGGAAAAACATAGTGTTTTAAAGAGTGTGTTTTAAAGTAGTGTTAAATCTTTAAACCGAAAAAAGTGTAGTTTTTCTTTAAACACGAGAGTGCGGAGGCTGTCGCTTGGTCTTTTGGTTAACCTAGTTGGCGCAGGAATTTCGTCAATTGCCTTCTTATAAGGTTTTCTGGAAAAATTATTGTAGAAAAGTTACGTGTAGATATAGAGATTAGTTTCAAGATTGGGGTGGAGGAGTGTTTCAACGATGTTCTTACCAACTCATCTCTCTGGCAGCCATATGTATATAAAATACTGTTATGTATTACTGCTGCATATGTGTTACTGCTGCAAAAAACTAAACGCCTTCCCCTCTGATATTCTTTATCAAAATGTCAGGGAAATAAATAATAAATTGTCTGATATTTAATTAAAAAGTGTGAATTCTGATTATAACATTATCGTGTTCACCAAAACATGGCTGAGGCCTAATGTTTTAAATTCTGAAATTTTTACAAATAATTATGTAGTGTACCGGAAGGATCGGAACCGATTGTTGACTAATTTGATCAGAGGTGGAGGTGTGTTTATTGCTGTTATTTCTAAATTTTATTCACGCGAAATTCTTGTGGAGGAAACCTTGGAAATTCAGTTCTCTGTATCTATCTGGAAATTGAGCCTCTGTATATATACATATATATGTTGGTCCTATGTTCCACCTAATTCTGTGGGGAACATCTATGCTTCACATGCCAGATGCATTGCGAGTGTGATGGCGACTATGCTACCGAGTGACAGATTGTTTGTACTAGGTGACTTTAATTTGCCTTATGTTAACTGGGAGTTCTGCGCTGAAGACGCAGATACTCTTTTGCCGTCATTTGAGCGTAAAAATAACATTAGCTTCTGTAGTAACCTACCTACTTAATGTAGTTATTTTAAAATTAATTCACCAATTTTGTAAATAACAAAGTTAGCACATGGCAGCCCTTTTAGGTTGTCATATGAACGAGTTAGTGTGTTTTTGGGTTTTGCGTTGAGAAGCAACTCGTGAATGGACACTAGGTTAACTAAATATTAAAATAAAGGAATTATAAGTAAGATTTAATTTAAACAACTTTTATTCTGGTTGGACGATGTCTTACCACTTTTCGTAGTAGATTCTGAGGACGCGACAAATATTCTTGGCTTAAACTGGTTTCATAAGTTGCATTTCCAATTATCGATTCCTAATTATGTTCAATGTAATAATTTTTCTCTTTTGTCTACAGGTCAGGCCTCATCTGAATCGCTTGTCGCAAACACTAACCTTGCAAATGAACATCCAGAAATTTTTAAAGAGTCCCTTGGCCTAAGTTCTGTATTCAAAGCTAATATCACGGTAAAGGATACCGCTAAACCGAAATTCTGTAAGCCATATTCTATTCCTTTCGCCCAATATGAAAACGTACGTGTTGAAATAAATCGCTTAGTATCATGAAATGTTTTGAAACCCTTAAGTACCAGTGAATGGGCAGCCCCCTTTGTCACTGTTCGTAAGCCTAATGGGCAAATTCGATTGTGCGCGGATTTTAAAGTCGGCATTAACCCCCAAATTGAAATTGATCGGTACCCCATTCCTAAAGTAGAGGATTTGCTCTTCAAGCTCAAGGAAGGTCAGTATTTTTCAAAATTCGATTTAAGCGACCATCAAATTCAATTGACTGAAGAGTCAAAAAATTTCTTGTCATTAATATTCCCTTTGGTATATCAATATCAAAGACTTCCGTTTGGGGTAGCTAGTGCACCTTGCATTTTTTAAAGAATGATGGAGGAGCTCGTAAAGGGCATATCGGGATGTGCCACTTACCTTGATGATATTATCATCATGGCAACACAGACGATGAGCATTTCGCTAATATTAAAGAACTTTTCAATTGTTTTTAAAAATACGGCTATATGTCGTCGCGACAAATGTATTTTTGCCAAAAATCAAGTGGAACATGTGGGTCATATTATAGACAAGGTATAAGACCTTCTGACAAAAGATTGGAAGCGATCAAGATGATGCCCAGATTGCTATGGACGGAAGCTGTGGGAACAGCAGCATATCTTCGAAATCGTGTATCAAATCGAGAAATTACGAATACGACTTCGTATAGTGAATGGTATGGAAGGAAGCCTGATATTTCTCACCTGCGATTGATGAGATGACAATTTCTTAATTTTGACTTTTCAAAAATAAGACGTGGGAGCTGGAACCTATTGTAAAGTAATAACAATCTGGCAACTCCTTTTATCATTTTCCTTTTACCTTTCTTTTGTATCACTAATAAAGAGTCAGTAGTTAGTTGCCATCCAACATCGCTGCGCGTGTTTATTTTCTGCTCAACAGTTAATGGGCCTATTCATTAATTAAATAATATGGCGACAGGAGCTTACAGTTTTCCTTTAGAAAAACTTCGTGGACGCGAAAACTTCGATGTCTGAAGGAGAAGTGCAAAATCGTACTTAGTTTTAAAAAATTGCTGGAAAATAACAGAAGCTGGGTTGTCTGAAAATGCATCTGAAAAGTATTGTTACACCAATGAACGGGCGATAGCGGAGATTACGCTCATGGTCGAGCCGAGTAATTTCTCGCATATAGCAAACGCCCAAAGTGCAAATGATGCATTGAATTCGTTACTGTTGGCGTATGAGGATAGTGGCCTAACTCGCAAGGTAGAGCTTTTAAAAAAGCTAGTGCAGTTAAAACTAGAGCAGTTTCAATCTATACAGGACTACGTCAACGAAATGTTCATGACTTCTATCATCTTCAAACTCCAAAATGCAGGTTTGACTATAGGTGACGAAATAGTCGCTTTATTATTGCTCGCTGGTTTGCCTAACGAGTATCAAGCACTCGTTATGGCAGTGGAAAATTCCAAGGCAAAATTAACCGATTTTCAAAAGAGTCAACCGAGTCAAAAAGATGTCAAATTTGACTGCAACAAAGAATCCACGGGCAATGCTCTATACTCGAAGAATTTCCAACAAAAAAAGAATGACAAGAATTCTAATAAAAAAAAGTTTCGTTGTTTCAATTGCGGTCAAGAAGGGCATATGCGTAAGGATTGCCACAAAAATACACAGTCAATGAAAACTGCTGAATATGAAGGTAAAAACAGGACCGCGATGGTTTCGAATTCGCTGTTGGCAAGTTCGTGTTTTTACTTATACAGCGGTGAGAGTGTGTGGTACGTCGATTCAGGCCCAACTTCACACATGGCAAATGATCAGCGGTTGCTCTTGAAAGAGAGAGCAGCACATTATAACGAAATGGTTTTGGCAAACAAAGAGCGAGTTGATGTCAAGAGCGAAGGTGATGTCAGACTTGTGCTAAACGTGAACAAACGAAAAATTACAACAAATGTTAAAAATGTGGAATATATACCTAGCCTGCGCGCAAATCTGTTATCAGTGCGGCAAATAACAAAGCAGAATAAAAAAGTTGTGTTTGAGGGCAATGTTTGCAAGATTTTTGATACTAATGACACTTTAATTGCGACAGAACATGCAGATAATGATCTGTACAAATTAGACTGCGCACATATTCCAAAAGCAAAAGCAATGGTAGCAATTGACAGCTTTGAACTTTGGCATCGTAGATTAGCACACATTTGCAAAGAAAGCATGAAACAAGTGCAGAATCCAACTGCTGGTGTTAGTTACAGGACCACAAGTGATGAAGAATTACGATGCATTTTTCATGAAAGATGTTATACAGGTAAGCAAACCAAAACAACTAATAAATCAGCTGGAACTCGCGCTGAAAATCTATGAGGGATTTCCGATCTATCTAGAACGGATAATGGCACAGAGTATTGTAACGATAAATTTGTTAAATTTATGCGCGATTGTGGTATTGTTCATCAAAAAACCACACCTTATACGCCTGAACAAAACGGCGTAGCTGAGCGCATGAACCGTACGTTGATAGAGCGTGTCAGGTGCATGTTGACAAATTCTGGTCTAGGTAACATTTTTTGGGCTGAAGCGACGAATACCGCAGCCTATTTAGTAAATCGTTTTCCTTGTAGAGGCAACAACCAAAGTCCAGAACAAATGTGGACTGGAGTAAAACCAAACTTAAAGCATCTTCGTATTTTTGGTTGCACGGCGATGGTACATATACCGAAACAAAAACGCTTGAAACTTGATTGTAAATCAGATGAGTGCCTCTTTGTAGGGTATTGCTCCAAATCGAAAGCATATCGAAAATCTTTTTAAAAATACAAACGTCGGAATCAATTTAACCAAGCCGTCGGAACGTAATTTGATCGTTAATATTACCGAAGAAAATGAGGCTTGTGACTAATGTGTTATTTCCGGGAAAGTACTTAGTTTTACATTTCCCGAATCCCGGGAATTTAGAAATTTTTCTCGGGATTCTCTTTGTGATAACATTTATTCACATCTGGCAAAAATCCAATTAAATTTCTAATTTCGCACAAAATTTTGCTAAAAAAACAAATTGGCATCACTGATTTTGATGTTTTCTTATTGACCTTTGACAAATGACAAGACAATTAACACCTGATATTTTACACTTGACTTTTAAAATTTCAATGGAAGCTTACAGGTAAGTTACTAACTATTCTTTTTTCATATTAAAATTATAGGGTTACAAAAAACTTTTTCATTTCAAAGCATCCCATATTTTGAATAAAATGCCCAATAGTTAGTTAGTTAGTTTGGGTGGCGCCCGTTTCGCAAATCCGAGCGGTCCGGGCTAAGTAGCACAGTTGTGCCGTTTTAATGCCACAAAACTAAAATGCCAATCGAAGCAGGTATTTAGGAGGAATTGGTTGCTAAGTTTCTACAACCAATTAGTCCTGTTTACGAACAAGAGGAGACTTTCAAGCTTGATTGATGAAAGGTTCGTTAGATGGTCGAAAAAAGGTTTCCCTAGGGAGCTCATTCTGATTCGAGATAAGGCAGGGCATCTACAAAGGCATCTACAAAGTGCTCCACCGTCTCCTCATCAGCCTCCCTACAGCTTCTGCAGGATGTGTTGCGATTACAGCCTAACCTTTCCGCGTGCTTACCTATCATCCAGTCAGCACTGCAACCAACCTGGAGGGATCTTTCCTGGTCCTGGACAAGAGATAAGTGGACCTGCCAATGTCATAGGAGGGCCACAGTTGGCGGGATAGCCTACAGCTAGAAATCCCTTTCCATCTGGTGGAGGCCAGCTTTAGGTAATGATTTCTGATATTAGTTGCTGCTGCTCTAAAGGGAATCGGTAGTTGGAAATATGGCTGAGTGTCCATATTCGCACCCTTACGTGCAAGTTCATCAGCCATTTGATTGCCATAGATGTTTCTGTGTCCGGGTACCCAGAGAATGGTGATGGAAGCTCTTTCGCATAGACGTCTCAGGGTATGTTTGCAATGTTGGACTGATTTAGATTTAGTTTCAACAGCCACCAGTGCCTTAATAGCAGCTTGGCTGTCGGAGAAGATACCAATCTTTTGATTAGGGGGAGTATTTGCATTTAGGATGGCTTTACAGGCCTCCGTGATGGCCACAATCTACGCTTGAAATACGCTCGCATGGATTGGAAGTCTGAAGCAGAGCGATAACCCGAGTTTGTCAATAAAGACAACGGCGCCAGCACCCGCTTCCATCTTAGATCCATCCGTGAAGATAGAAATGTCAAATTCTTCAGCCAGATTACCCCCCCGCCACAGAGCCCTTGAAGGAAACAAGCATTGGAATTCGTAAGAAAAGCTAACTACCGCTCTTAAGTAGTCTGTCTCATTCGGGATTACCGCCTTGTCCGGCAGATCCAGTAAACTACTGTGACCGTAGATCCTCTGTTTCCAACAGTTGAGCTCCCTAAGTCTAAGGGCGCTTACTGTTGCTGTAAATCTAATTTCTAAGTCAATTGGGAGAAGATGTAGGATAGTGTTAAGAGCGTCCGTCGGGCAAGACCTTAATGCTCCCACTGCCCCCACACAGGCAAGTCTTTGTACTCTTGCTAGACGTTGACGCTGATAAGTCTTGGATGTGGTCGTCCACCACACCAGAGCTCCATATGTTAAAATAGGTCTGACCACCGCCTTATAGGTCCATAGAACCACACCTGGCTTGAGACCCCAGGTTTTCCTGAACATTTTCTTGCAGGCATAGAAAGCTACACACGCCTTCTTAAACCGCTGTTCAATGTTTAATTTCCATGTAAGTTTGCTGTCCAAAATGATACCTAAATATTTGGCACTGCTTGATAACTTGACTTCAGTGTTCCCCAATAGAGGAAGCCTAAAAGGTGGAATCTTGGTTCGCGTAGTAAATAACATCAGCTCTGTCTTGCTAAGATTTACGGCAATACCGCAGCTAGTCGCCCAAAGACCGATTTTCCTCAGAGCCATGGTCAATATGCCCAATAAGAAAGATGAGAAAGTGAAAGTTGCTGAAGTGTGGAAATATTTTTCAAAGATTAACAATGAATATGCAAAGTGCAACAATTGTGAAAAACAAATCAGTTGTAAAGGATCATCGACTAGTGGCATGGCTCGTCATTTACTTTCGTTGCACAATCTTAATCTTAATAAAAGAAAATATCAAGAAGATGAAATTTTGCCAAACAAAAAAGTTCAGCAGCAGCCATCGCTTCTTAGTTACGCCAACAGACAGTCGTTGTCGGAAATTGTTGCAAGACTAGCTCCATCCAATGCAGCTAGTCTTACAACAATTTCCGACAACGACTGTCTGTTTGACTATAAATGCTATCTGTAACAGTTAATTCATTCGGCAGTCTCTAAGCTCCCGAAATTTCAATTTACCTAAAGATAGGAAAAATGTTATGAATTTAATTCATAACTATTTTGAATTTGCAAAAAAAGTAGTTATTGGTGAAATTGGGAAACTACAAAAAAACGGAACTAGATTTTCCCTTACTTTAGATGAGTGGTCAAGTTTGAGAAATCGAAGATACATGAATGTTAACATACATTTCTTCAGTGGAGACATAATACATTTAGGTCTCATCAAAATTGATGGCAGTTCCTGTTAGCCTAGTTGCTAAAAAGGTTACCGAATTTGGTCTATCACAAAATGATATCGTCGCATCAACAACTGATGGAGCAGCTGTTATGCTAAAATTTGGACGAATATCAGAATATTATCATCAGTTGTGTTACAATCACGGAATTCATTTGGCTGTACCTAATATCATTTACATAGAGACTGAAAATAATAATGAAACTCAATTAACTGGTAATTCCAGTCCCAATGATAGTGATAATAATTGTTCTGATTCAGATAAACTTTTATGCTCTTCACTTATATCAGAATCAAATTAAACTCCTGTATTACGTTGTGATCTCAAAGAAATTGTAAAAAGCGTTTGAAAAGTAGTCAAATTATTTAGATTCTCACCAGTGAAGAATTCAATTTTACAAAATTATGTAAAAATTCAACATGGAAAAGAATTAAATTAATTAATACTTGACTTTAAAGTTAGTTGGAGGTTAGGCATAGTAGTTATGTTAGAATGATTTATCAAACTATACGACAGTATTAAAAAAGCTTTAAGAGATTTAAATTGCTCAAACTATTTAAACGACGATTATATGACAACAATTCGTGAATTGGTGGATGCATTAAGACTAATAAAGCTAGCGGTTGAGGCTTTGGGAGTCTCCTAATTAGCGAAAGTATATTAAAATTTCTTATGAGTCTTTGAAAGAAAACAGTTCTAATATTTCTAACGAACTATTAGAAGCAATCAAAACAAGAGTAAAAGAAAGAAGAGACCCAGATTTGATTTCATTACTTAAATATTTTCAAAATCCATATTTTTTTTCAAAAGACCTTACTATAAACGTTTACTTCCCAAAAACTTAAAAAAAAATATAAAACGATTAGCAGAAGAATTCTTCATCAGACTTTTTAATGATGAAAATCAAACGGGACAAGATGTAGAAACAGTCGAATTAGAAAGAGAAAATGAAAATTTAAATGATAATAAAAATGAAATTGTTACTACCTTCGATATTATATCGAAATCGAATACAGAAACAGAAAAAGATTTAAAAAGATGATTAAAACTTGCAATTGAAGAATCGAAAAAAAAAATTGTGTGGCTGCTCCCACTATTACTACTATGAACTTCACCCAAATATTGAGGAAGGAAATGTTGTTGTTTGAAGGGACTGGTAAAATGACACCAAATTTGGAAAAATTATTTAACGCTCTTAATTCTATTCAACTGATACGTGGTGGTACCTTGTCGTGGTGTAGGGGCTTAAGTCTTCGGCTCTGTGGGCTAAACTGACGGGACATCCGGTGCTAAGCTGGCTGTCCTGGTGGGGGCACCCGTGTCAGAAAGGTCGCTTAGCCGGGGATGAACTAACACCACCAACTGGGCCGGATCAAGGTGTAATACGACCCGTGCCGAGGATCAGCTTGGCTGGGGGCCCAATATAAAAAATAGCCCAGTCGCAAACGGAGTATCCGGATACCTGGCGCCCGCCCTCCGGCTTAGCCAGTCTTACCTGTGTATTGCGAATCTCTGCACAGGCGAACCACCCTTTCTCTGCAACTCGTGGGAACTAAATGGAAAACAAAAACAAAAACCAAACCAAAACAACAAAGAAGTTGGCCGACACTCTTAGAAAAACGGCTCCGCTCCTACTGCTGGAGCTGCTGGAGTTGTGTCCTCTAGGGCAGTCGCCGGTGGTGACGAAGGTCGGAAGAGTGGGGTGAAGGAAGCTCCGGCGGTGACAGTGGTGGCGAAAGCTGACGTAGCGTCTGGCCAGAGCATAGCCAGGGACTGTCAGGAGAAGGAAATGTCTGCGACGGCAATGACTGACGATCAGCCGTCTAGTTCCTCGAAAGCGGGACAAGGCGGTGAGAGAGACAAGAAGGCAAACTACCGTACCCGACGACATGCCTTCCGACTGAGGGACAAACTACGGAAGATCCCTGAAAAAGATCTGACCGACAAGGACAGACAGTCATTGAACTGGGTGGCGGACATTCTCGGTCCGACTGAATCCTCAAAAACCGATCCGGCGTCCAAAAGACAATGGTCGGCAGGTGAGTTAGTTCCGCCGGTCGGAAAAAAAGCCATGGTGTTTGCCGCGGCAGACAAACATCCTACCTTCAGTGAAATCTCTTTTTACCTACCTACACTCAGAAAAGAAGTCCCATTAAATCGTTAATAGTACGCCTATTGATTTTATAGTACAAGAATTAATAGGATTTTCTTATTAAAACAACAATTTTCTATTAAAATTAATAGTTTTTGAAAATTGAGGTATTATTATTCTAATGAGACGCATACTATTATTTGTTTAATATAACGAAGATTTATTATTACTAGAAATACTTTAACCTTAATAGAACCAAGGCAGTCCGTAGCCAAGAGGATGTGTGCTTGCTTTGGAATACAAAGAGTAGAGGAGCAGAGGTTAGAATCCCGACGCCGCACACTGGGGCGACACGGTCAAAAATCGGACATTGGGAGGAAGAAAAAAATGTCTTTACATTTCAAAAATAAACATATTTTTAGTTAAACAATTAATTAGTGTATATATTAAGATATATAAAGGATGTGTTCTACTTATTATTGTTATAGAAAACATGTACAAAGTTTGACAATAAATAAACGGAAAAATTTCATTGATTTTAGTGCTTATTTAAAACATTCATGAATTCCAAAATAAAAGGAAATTTATAAAAAATGGATTTCAGTAATTATTTATCAACCCTTACTAATATTATTTGTTAGTTAAAAGGTTCCTATTCTTTCATTATGTATATATAAAAACAGTTTCTTTTAATCGTCTAAAATATTATTAATTTTTTTTTAAAAGTGGGAAAAGTTGTAGGGGTCAAAACGGATCAAAATATACAATATATTTAACGATTCTGGGGAGTGTCTAGTTTACGAAAACCTATACTTATATATACCCCTGAGTCCCCCTTTTCATGTAATAACGCGATAAAGTATTATATTTCTGTCAAACTTCTATCTGGACAGGTACTTGAAATGACTTAATCCTACAACAAGAACCGCGCTTCGATTTTGTTGTTGTAGTTTTTGCTGTTGTTGTTGTTTTCTACAGGAATTCCGAAAACAACAACAATGTTGGTCGCTCTCATATAGCTTCTGAGTTATAGCCCTTTGAAAGTTGAAAATGTCAGGCCTATATCTCCTAAACTTTACAAGATACCTATATGTTATTGATTTTGTTAAAAAGCTAATCGTATTACCTTTTATTTATATAAAATAACATTTTATGAAAAAACTGTTACTTTTAGAGAAAAACGAAATTTAATATTTTTTATCTAATTTTTTTTTATTAAATAATTTTTTTTAATAAAATTTGTTGAACAAAACTAAAAACCTACATATTTTTGGTACATATTTTGCCTACACCGCAAAACTTGAGGAATTTTAGGAATTTGGTATACCATATTTTGGTATAACGAATAAATGGCCTGTGTACTATAGTAGAGCAGGCTCAAATTCGCATATTATGAAGGATAGGTAAAAGTAGGCGGACCACGCCCATTTCTTTACTGAATATGTGTTATTGAAGCATGAAACTAAATGTGATCTTTCACATTTGTCACTTTGGTTTTGGCCCAGATACTGAGCATTTACCATAGACTTTGTATGGGAGAGGGGCGTGTTCATGGACCGATTTTGTTGATTTTTACATCAAAACTTACACTCGAAAATAGAATGCCGTACGCCAAATTTTGTTGTTCTACGATCAGTCTTTCTATGTATGTCCGGCTTTTGTACTACGTCGCCCCATTGTGCGCCGCCATGGAAAAATTAAAGGTAAAATTTTGAAATACGAACTAAATTAAAAATCATGGATAATTAAATTTAAATTATGTGTGTGGATCAGTAATGATGATCAAATCAACATTAATAATATACACAAATAAATTAAATTTAAAAAAAAAAATTTTTACCAAACCGGGAATTGAACCTGCGATTGTGAAGCCCGCAAGTCGCCACTCTATGTTCCTGCCTATGCCCTCTACATTTTGTGTAGGAAATTTTACTTACATATAACATGCGTTATACGGCATTTTGAGAGCTATTATGTGACATACTTTTATTTTAAAATGAGATACTATTAATTTAATGGTACAAAAACAAGTATTAATACAATAGTTCAAAAACTATACTTTCAATGTTGCTAAGCACATTGACAAAAAACAATAGTAAATACTATTAAAAAACTATTGATTTAATAGTATTTTTTTTCTGAGTGTACCTGCATCACTGCAAAGCAGCGTCGGATGCTCTTATTCTTCGTCTCTCCAAGGATGAAGACGACTTCGCCCTGATTCAGGAACCTTGGGTCGTTGATGGCCAGGTATGCGGATTAAGGGCTCCCGGGTACAACCTATACTACAGGAAGGGTGAAGGTAGGCCCAGATCCTTTATTTTGCTGAAGAAAAAACTTAATGGTTTCCTTAATAACAATTTTAGCGCTGGCGATATTACAGCTGTAGCGGTGGAGGCTAGAGACGGACCTTACTGGCTGGCCTCCATTTACATGCCTTCCGAGGAAGTAGATCCTCCATCAGCCATTACCGGAGGACTTACTGAGGCGGCGTATCGCTGCAAGGCTTGTCTGGTTATTGCATGTGATGCAAATGCACAGCACACCATCTGGGGCAGCTTAGACACGAATGATAGAGGTGAGTCGCTTTTTGATTTTATTTTAAGTGCAAATCTCCATATTTGTAATACGGGTAGAGAGCCAACCTTTATTACTAGAAATAGGAAGGAGGTTCTAGACCTCACGATTGTCTCCCAGGGCATAATTTCCCATGTTAGCAATTGGAGGGTCTCTAAGGAGCATTCCTTCTCTAATCACAGATATATCGTTTTTGCTCTTGAGGGGCTTTCCGTTGACCGTGTTCAGTTTAGAAATGTGAGGAAAACTAACTGGTCTAGGTATAGGACTGAACTTGAGGCGTCTTTGTCTGTCGGTCCAGGAAATGTGGCAAATGGAGATGAACTGGAGAACCTGGTGGAGTTCTTCTCGGCTGCTCTCAATAAGGCTTTTGAAAAATCACGTCCCTTTATAAATCCCAGAGGAAAGAGGAAACCACCTTGGTGGAATCCTTACCTCATCGACCTGCGGAAGAGGTGCAGACTCTTATTTAATCTAGCCAAAGCCAAGAATGACTCTCACCTCTGGAACGAGTACAAGGCTACACTAAGCACCTACAAAAAAGAGATTACAAAGGCAAAAAGATGCTCATGGAAGACCTACTGTGGCAATATCATGAGCACCTCGGAAGCCTGTAGACTGAGAAAGGTTTTATCCTCCAATCGCACTGTTGTTGGTGCGTTGAAGAAGTAGGATGGATCCTGGACCTCTTCTAGGGAGGAATCACTGGAAGTACTGGTAAACACCCACTTTCCGGGAAACAGCTGTGACAGAGACACACATGTTGATGCTGAGAACTACTACTTTCTTTTAGAAAATCTGGAATATCTGGTCACAGACTACAGAGTGACTTGGGCAATAGGCAGTTTCAAGCCGTTCAAGTCCTCTGGACCGGACGGCATAGCTCCGGCGGAGCTGCAACATGCTCGAGATCTAGTCACACCGTGGCTGGTGGCTATTTATAAAAGCTGCCTACGAATAGGTTACATTCCATTGAAATGGAGAAGTAGTGAAGTGGTGTTTATACCGAAGGCTGGAAAGTGCTCGTATGACACTGCTAAGGACCTACGACCCATTACTCGATCATCCTTTCTGCTTAAAATTCTGGAAAGGATCATCGATTTACACATAAGAGGAAAGTATCTTACGAAAGTGTCCTCCTCTCAGCATGCGTATCGAAAAGGAAGGTCGGTAGAAACTGCACTACACTCCTTGGTAGGTACTATTGAGAAAACATTAGGCTGGGGGGAATTCTCTCTTGTAGCCTTCATTGACATTGAGGGGGCTTTTAACAATGTGAAAGCTAATGCGATCTTAAATGCCTTGAGATCTCTAGAGGTCGCGGAGCCGCTAGTATCCTTCATCAGTCAAATGCTTAGGAGCAGGACTATTGAAGCGCGGCTAGAAGACGTTCGTATCAAAAGGAAGGTATGGAGAGGGACACCTCAGGGGGGAGTCCTCTCCCCTCTTCTGTGGAGCATAGTGGTCGATGGGCTGCTAAAGATTCTGGAGAGGGCAGGCCTTAAAATTGTCGCTTATCCCTCTAACCGTTAAGAGTGCCTCAAGGCACGCATCACAAAAATAACGTTTAGCGCGTAACGGTATATTTTTTACTGCAACATTTGTCAGGGAATTGTTTAACATACATATATAGTTTGATTGTATGCGAAAGTTTATCATTGTGATAGAGAGTTCAGCTAGTATTATCAAATTTGTGTGAAAAGTCAAGCAGTGAAGACGTAAAATTTGTGTGGGTGAAAGTACTCATTTAAAAATAGAAAAAAAGTGTGACATTCTCAACCGATTTCAGTGAAAAATTTTTTTTTTAAAGGGTACAGTATTTTGCTTTCAATTTATTCAATTGGATTCATAAAAAATGAATTTATGTGTGTTTTTAGAACCGAAAACTGATGAGTGCCTCAAGGCACTGTTGCGGGTTGGTGTATATTTTTGTTCGTTATATTTTATTCGTTATTTTTATACGTGTTAAATACGTTTTATTACGTTATTTGTATATTTTAGTCGTTATTTTTATTCGTTATATATTTTTAAATATCTTTAGAAATGACGACCTCTTTTAGACGTCCAAAATTGGCCGTCTTGACTGATGAACAGGTGCGGGAAATAATGGAATCGGTACTTTCGGATGAGGAACTTGACGATGTCAGTGATAGTGACGATGATATCGACGATCAAAACTACGAGATAGATGAAATCAGTCCAGAAGATGACAAATGCATATCACAGATCATTAAAAACATGCAGACGACTGATTCCTTTGTTCATCAAATTAACACGTCGTTCGATATAAGTGCCCTTTCCGAGCTTTCGGCCTCATCAACATTGAATCCAATGACTGACAAGGAAAATATCGAACCAGCTGCGGTAAAAACTAATCAAGCAAAAAAAATAATAAAGAGACCCCGTTCTCCATTACCATTAATGGAAAGTACTGGTCCTCTGAATGTGCCTTCATCCGGTAGTTTTGTTGGTGAAAGTAAGATTGGGGATTACGGATCTTTGACGGATATATAATTTTATGCTTTTCAGGTTTAGAATCAATAACAAAAAATGGAAAAGAATTTTCGGCAATTACATGGCGTAATAAACCAATGAAATTTCATGTAAATGAGGTTGCTTTCCGTGGCAATTCGTCACTGCCTCCCGAAATTATGGACTTGGAATTACCTATGCAGATATTTTGCTATTTTTTTACAAAAGAAATAATGGAACATATTGTCACAGAGACGAACCGAAAAGCTCTCAGCGAAAACATCATAACACAGTTCAAAGTGGACGTTGGTGAATTGCATCATTATATTGGAATTCTAATTTACATGTCGGTTTATCATTACCCAAATTTGAAAAGCTACTGGGGCAAAAATGCGTTCGAGCCCATTAGAAATACGATGAGTAGCAGAAGGTTTGAAACAATTAAAAAATATTTATCTTTTCGAAATGAAAGCGAGCGAATAAAAAAAAGGCCAACCCGGTTACGATTCATTATTCCGTATTCGCATTTTAGTCGAGGAACTCAACAAACGATTTGATTCAGTGCCCAAACAAGCTCGATTGTGTGTTGATGAACAAATGTGCAGCACAAAAATGCAACATCATCTTCGGCAATATATGCCTAACAAGCCGCACAAATGGGGAATTAAATTGTTCGTGCTTTGTGATTCCTTCGGCTATGCATATCGTTTTGAAATTTATAATGGCGCAGGCGATAATATTATTTTACCGAGCTGTCCTGACCTTGGCGCAACTGCGAATGTTGTTGTGCGTTTAACTCAAACCACTACGAACTTCGTGCACCATATAGTATACTTTGATAATTTTTATACTTCTCTACCACTGTTGGTATACTTGCGCGCAAGGGGGATTTACAGTCTGGGAACAATAAGAATACATCGAATACGAAACTGCAAACTTCCGACAGATATGGTTATGAAAAGTAAACCAAGAAGTTTCTCTACAGAATTTGTAGGCTCTGCATTTGGTGTCGACATCAGCAATGTCTTATGGAAAGACAATAAATGTGTGCGATTGGTTTCAACTTACGTTGGTATTGAACCATTCACTAGATCAAATCCCTATTTAGGAGTATCGAAGATACCACGTTATGACCGGAAAACTAAAAAATGTGAGGAAGTCGATTGCCCACAAATTATACGTGAGTATAATAGCCATATGGGTGGTGTAGATTTGCTGGATGGGTTAATGGGCCGCTATCATATCCGGACCAAGTCACGTGATACAATGACTCGGCTTTTTTATCATTTTATTGATATGGCAACTACAAATGCCTATATTTTATACCGACGCATCCACAACGAAAAAATAAACGATTCAAGCAATATTTCTGCAAAACACCTACAATTGCTTCAGTTACCGCAATTTCGAGAAGCAGTTGCTGCTGGTCTTGTATCGTACAGCAAGAAAAGTGCAGCTGTTCGCCCACAACTTTTGCTAGACACCGAAAATTCACAAACAGGTAGCATACGAGTTGGAGAAAATGCAAAACATCAGGTTGATGACATCCGTTTCGACAGCATTGACCACTTTCCAATTTGGTTGTCGAAGAAGGATGGCAAAAGGTGGTGCAAATTTTGTAAAAAGTCGCAAACACAGTGTGTTTGTGAAAAGTGCAATGTTCATTTGTGTTGTTCAAACTCAAAAAACTGTTTCAGAGAATACCACAAAAATAAATAAATATTAACTCATTAAAAATCTGAAAAATCATAAGTATGTCTTTTTTGAAGCTAAACCTGCATAAGTGCCTTGAGGCACTCTTCCTTGTTTTTGATCTGGGAGGTTACCGAAGCTACCAAATGACTTTTGGATGATTTTTTCCGATTTAGATGGCCATAATTAACTAAGAAAAAAATATTTAAACATTTCCTGCCGTTTTTAAAGATTTGCGGGTTAGAGGGTTATGCGGTTGATCTTGCTGTAGTGGCTTCGGGCAAATACCTCAGCGTGATCAGGGACTTGATACAGTATGCCCTGAACTTAATATTAAAATGGGCTGGTCCTAGGGGCTTAAGGGACAATCCCCAGAAGATGGAGCTTGTCCTATTCACAAGGAAGCATAAAATTCCTTTAATAGAACCCCTCATGGTGGGGGGAAGTTAGGCTCAATTTTCAGGAGAAGGCTAAATTTCTTGGCCTGATTCTGGACAGGAAACTGAGCTGGAAGCTTAATACTTTGGAAAGGGTAAGGAAAGCCATGGTGGCCCTTTATTCCTGCAGAAAAGCTATTGGCAAGAAATGAGGCCTCTCTCCGAAGATTACTTACTGGCTGTACGTGGCAGGTTTTAGGCCGATACTGCTGTATGGGGTGGTCATTTGGTGGCCCTCCTTAGATAATAAATCAAATTGTAGATTACTGGAGAAAGTCGAGAGGTCTGCTTGCTTATGTATTGGGGGAGCACTAAGGTCTACACCAACTGCAGCTCTCAAGGTTTTACTACACCTTCTTCCAATAGATATAATGGGGAATCTGGTTGCTAAATGTTCAGCCGTGAGGCTTAATGCAGTATATGAGTGGACCAACAGAAACGTTGGTCACCAAAGAATAATGGAAGGCCTATCCTCCTCTTTTAGGAATCTTGACTACACTGCTCCGACTTTTCTCCCAGTTCGCAAGTTTGGTATACTTATACCAGACAGGAAAGACTGGGACGTTGGGTCAGTGCCGAACAGCGATGGGATACACTTGTATACCGATGGTTCAAAGCTGGACGGCAGAGTAGGTAGTGGGATTTTCTCCGTAATCTGTGGCGTAGCAGAAAAATTTCGTCTTCCCGACCACTGTAGAGTGTTTCAGGCGGAGGTTATAGCAATCCGCGAGGCACTGTCATGCCTGAAGGAAAATAGGGTACCTGGAAATGATATCTATATCTTTACCGACAGTCAGGCAGCGATTAAATCCCTGGAATCAACCTTTACCACATCTTTGGTTGTTAAAATCTGTCACCGATCTCTTAACGAGATGGCAAAGCAGCTTCAAATAAATCTGTGCTGGGTACCAGGCCACAGAGATATTCCAGGAAACTGCCGCGCGGATGAGCTTGCTCGTCTGGGAACTGAAATGGTTATTACACCCCGTAGGGCTAATGTGCGTATGTCAGAAGCGATGTTAATCAATGCATCTATTATAGCGTAGACGAAAAAAGTATGGTATACGTAGCGATATATGTCGACGATGTTTTGGTATTTTCAAAAGTACCAAAAGGCTACGCAGCGTATTAAGAACAAGTTGTCTTTAAGTTCAAAATGAAAGACATGGGTTCAGCGTCATCCGTGCTTGGCATGCGTGTCCACACGATAAGGTAAAAAACTAATTAAACTTGATCAATCTTAACATATTTTCAGTGTACTAAAACGTTTTGAAATTTATAATTGTAATGCTGTATCCACACCACTCGACTTGTCACAAAAGTTAACAGCAGAAATGTATCCACAAACCGAAAAAGCAGCAAAAGAGATGGAAAACGTTCTATATATGGAAGCAATTGGTTGTCTTCTATATGCAGCGCAAAACAGACGACCTGACATCAGTTTTTCAGTCAATTTGCTGAGTCGTTTTTTACAACATCCCGGAAAAGCTCATTGGGTTGCAGTAAAGCGTGTGATGCGTTATTTGAAGGGTACTATTGATAAAGGCATCGTGTACAAGAAAACAGCTGAAGGCCTTACTGGGTTTTGCGATGCTGATTGGGCAGGAGATATTGACGAAAGACGTTTAACATCCGGTTACGTGTTCATGATGCAGGGTGGAGCTATTTTTTGATCAACACATAGACAACGGACGATTGCATTGTCTTCAACCGAAGCAGAGTTAATGTCAATTGTGGGCGCGATGCAAGAAACGATTTGGCTGAATCGGTTGGAATCGGAGTTGATTCCTGGAGTTAAAAAATCAACAATACTTTATTGCGACAAAAAAAGCGCAATTCATATTGTTCGCAACAACAACTTTTCACCACGCACTAAGCATGTGGACATCAAAGCGAAGTTCATACGAGAGAAGCTTGAAGACAAATCGTTAAAGCTGGAGTACATCCCTACTAGCGAGATGTTGGCAGCCGGATTAACGAAAGGCGTACCAGCACCTAAAAATTATTATATTTGAATTATATTTGCGATTAGTAGCTCGCGATTTTAGTTAAACTCAGGGTATAGACTATTTCGAGATTTTTTCGCCTGTAGTCCGTTATGATATGGAACTGGTGCAATTTGACGTGAAGACAGCTAACAAACGATCTCTCTCTCGTTCTCTTGAAGTGATTTATATGCAGAAACCACAAGGATATGATGATAAATCTGGTCGTGTTTAT
The DNA here is from genome assembly GCA_949752815.1 of Conops quadrifasciatus. Taxonomy (NCBI): domain Eukaryota; kingdom Metazoa; phylum Arthropoda; class Insecta; order Diptera; family Conopidae; genus Conops; species Conops quadrifasciatus. Next base: position 12,611,501 of record OX457080.1, on the reverse strand, counting down.
CGACTGAAAAAATGTCTTTATGGGCTTAAACAAGTATCCAGGAATTGGAATGACAAGTTTAAGGAATTTGTAATGTCTCATGGTCTTTTGCAACCAGAATCGGATCCGTGTGTTTTTGTAAAAGAAGCTAAAACACAAGATTGTATAATTCTGTGTTTATATGTTGATGATGGTCTCATAGCTTCCAAGCGAAAGGAAATATTTAATTCCTTTGTTTCGACATTGATGTTGGAGTTTGAGATTACATGTCATGAACCATAGTGTTACGTCGGCATGGAAATAACTCGTGATCGCAACAAGAGAAAGCAACAAGGTTACATTTCTCGTGTATTAAATCGGTTGGAATGGAAGAATGTAAGCCAGTAATATCTTTAATGGACCCATCTTTTAAAAGAATAGAAGCGCTTAAAGAGGAAAATACTATGGAAAAACGGTTTCCCTATCGAGAAGCAGTTGGCTGCTTAAACGTCCCAAAAATGACATAATTTAGTAAAAAGTGTAATATTCATCATGAAATATATCCTGAAAGGATTGGCATGCGTACATACTTTTTGCGTGAAAAATGTTCGCTTAAAAATATCTAGAAATTAATTTCGGAATTTTTTAAATTCGTTCGCCAAAGGGCGAAACTGGTCAATATGTTTTCTGCTTTATAAGAACGCATCACAGCCGAAACACGAGACCGACGAATATATTCAATAAATATTGAATATAAAGTCAGTATTTAAAATTAAATAAAGTCAGTCAATAAAATTATTAGTATGAAATACTAAAGTGGTGACCCCGACGTAATGCTCAGAAACAGTCTTGGTGAACAAATTTTTCGCGAGAGATTCTCCAGTGCCAGTTTTAACAAGTAATATACATTTTCCAACCAACGATAAGAGCGGAACCTTTTAGAACATCAGAACACGTTCTTCGAATTAACCTCATTTTTAAAGCTGATGTTAAAGAAACCTTACAATCTACGTTCTACAAGAGTACCTGGTTCCAACGACGAGAAACCTAATTGCGACAGTGAAATGGCGCAATCTAGCGAAGAAGCGAAACAGCAACCACAATTGGCACAAAGTGCAATGGAAACATTACGAAATGCACACGTTTCAGTGCCCTCACACTCGACTTGGCGACAGGTTCAAGTAACACCTTTCAATCGAGGAAATCCACAACTTTGGTTTGCCCAACTGGAACGCTCATTTCGACTTAGTGGCGTAACAGAAGAAGCAGATAAATTTGATTGGGTGACTATACACCTCGAACAGGATATTTTATGCGTTATAGAGATGCCACACTTTTATGCTAACGGGCCGATAGAGCATATCTACAAATTTTAAATTTAAGCTTCAAATTTCAATATCAAAATTAACAAGTAAGAGCGTTATCTTCGGCCTGGCCGAAGCGCATATACCCTACACCCGCATCTGTCGAAGTGATAAATAGTGGGCGGGTAACACCTCCTTTTTTTAAGTTTACAGGGAGCAAATTTTGATCTATTAACTCATCTACAACACCGCTTTTCCTACCAAACACCTCATTATTTGGTATAGTATATAAGTGGGCGTGTCACGCCCATTTTTGAGAATATATTTTAGTCTAAGGTGGTGGACTCGGAAATAAAATTTTGACTGAAAATTTGGTCTGTAAGCCAAGAAATTGAGGTAAAAGCACGGATGAGTGCATATTTTCAATGAAAAGTAGGCGTGGCACTGGTCCGATTTTCAATACCAAACAGCGTAGGATAACAGAGAATATTGGTGCCAAATTTCATGACGATACCTCTATTCGTTCTCCTGTAATCGTGATTTCCACAGACGGACGGACAGACAGACAGACAGACGGACGGACATGGCTAAATCGAATCAGGAGGTGATTCTGAGCCAGAATATATATATAGTTTTCTATACCTGCCACGCCTCCTTTAATGCGTTACAAACGGAATAACGAACAAAGTGAATATACCCTCATCCCTTCGGGTGTAGGGTATAAACAAAAATATAATTGTAGTTTATTGTAGCATCGTACAGATCTGATGATTATGCAATTATTATGTAGTAGATTAATTGCCATTGAATGGTTCAGATCTGGCAATGGTATTTAATAAAATAAAATAAGAAAATGCCTTCTCTTCCGTTTGGATCTTTCGGCAACGAAAACGTGTTCTTTCTCCTTAAAAGTTTAATGTTAATGTAAGACATTACAGTGGCGACGAGGATTTAACAATTAACATTTTACCCCTTGCACTCGTGGAGTGTCTTCGAAAAGAAGTTAATTCAATATTTCATCGCAAACGAAATCTCCAGTGAAGTGAGAAAAAAGGCGATTTTACTAACTTCGTTATCGGAAAACGCTTACACTTTGCTGGAAAATTTAATCAGTCCAATTGAATTGCATCAGGTAGCCGCAACACTGGAAAAGTGTCTTGAAGTGATGGGGAATCATTTTAAGCCAACCACATCACTGTTCACTGAGCGCTATAAATTTTACGGAGCAACAAAGTCATCAACCGAAACGGTGAATGAGTGGGCAGTACGAGTAAGAGCTTTAGCGGTAAAGTGCAATTTTGAAGAAGGTCTTAATATGGCAATTCGTTACAAGTTTATCATGGGATTGGAAAAGGGTCCTGCCCGCGATAAGATTTTTTTGGAGAAAGAAAATGCGACTTTGGACTGGAGTAAGTTGGATTGGAGTAATGGAAATCGCTAATACAGCTGAATATATTGTAAAGCAACAACAGAAATTGAATGACATAGGCATTATAGCAGAGGAAGAGCTGAATTTCTTGCGTAAAGCGGATAGGAAGCAGAAAGAAGTGCAAAGACAGCAAGGCGTTAAATTGCAGCAGCACTAGCAGAGGCAGTAGCAGCAACAACAACAACACTGTGAAGTATGTGGGTGTAATAATCATACTACAAATGATTGTAAGTTCAGATTTTATAAATGTAATAATTGCAAACAAAAAGGACATTTAAAGAAAATGTGTAAATTCACAAATAAAAACTTAAATTTTATTGATAGTTCTGATCTCAGTTAATTTGCAATTAATAGTTCTGTAGATGATCCGATTTACGTTAAGATTATCGTTAATGAATATCCGATGCAAATGCAATTAGACACGGGATCTGAAAATAATGTAATATAACTCATTCTTTAATAATTATAATTTTAAAAAATTTACTTCGTTGTTAAAGGTATACAATGGGGCTAGCATAATTTCTCTCGGGGTTTGCGACGCAAAAGTTAATTTCAGAAATCAAAATAAGGTCCTTCCATTTTTAGTTATTGAAAATGGAGGTCCTCCATTGCTTGGTCGAAAATTTCTTAAAAGTTTAGGCATTGATTTCTTAAATCTAAATTATTCGGAGCAAACGAATGACGTTAGGAAAGTTTTAGATAAATATAGCAATCTGTTTAATGGGTCTTTGGGATTGTTTAAGCAAGGTGTGGCACGTTTACAAATGAAAGAGAAAGCTGAACCAACAATGTTCTTTAGACCACGACCAGTTCCCCTAGCTATAAAGGAAAAAGTTGAAAAGGAGATTGACAAGCTAATAGCGTTAAACGTTTTAGAACCAGCCGATTTCAGTGAATGGGAAACTGAGACCTATTATGCCAGTATTAAAGAATAATGGTGACATCCGAATTTGTGGAGATTACAAAGTAACCGTCAATCCTCAACTACAGGTTGAAAGATATCCTTTGCCAAGAGTTGAGGATATTTTCGTAAAACTCCATGGCGGGGTGGAATTTGTTAAGTTAGACCTTAGCAATGCATATTAACAAATCGCATTAGATAAGGAATCGCGAAAATTCACAGCAATTTCAACGTCCAAGGGACTTTTTCAGTACACAAGACTGATATATGGCTTAGCGTCAGCGCCGGCAATTTTTGAAAAGATAATGGATTCTTTGTTGGCCGGATTAGGAGTGACAGTGTTTCTCGACGACATACTAATTATCGTCGCATCAGCATCTAATAGAAGCTTACCGATTAAAAGGTTAGAAAAAGTTTTGCGTTTGTTAGAGAACGCTGGTTTTAAGTTAGCAAAGGCTAAATGCAATTTTTTCTACAGAGAGATTGAATATTTAGGGCATGTCATTGATAAAAATGGTTTACACTGATCCTGATAAAATTAAGGATATCACAGAAATGCGAAACCCATCGAATGTTAAAGAACAACAGGCTTCTTTAGGAATGATTAATTTCTACAGGCGGTTTTTACTAAATGTTTCAACGCTCCTCAATCCATTACATCAGCTGTTACAAAGCAATAGAAAATTTATATAGATAATAAACCGTTACACCATAGTTTCAGTCCAAAAAAGGGCATACCGGAAATGGCATCAAACATATTACAGCGTATTGCACTTATACTGACTGGATATCACTTTGATATAACGTGTGTGAAGTCAGATCGCAATATCGCTGACTATTTTTCCAGGTTTCCAATAAAGGGAAACAGTGAGATTAATGAATTGCCAGAAGGTATTTATGTAAATTATTTCGAAAACGTTTCGGAAGGAAAACAGTTTGTTAATTTAGAAAGAATAAAAAGGGAAAACGAGAAAGATGAATTGCTGCAAAAAGTGAGGAAATGGTTAAAATTAGGATGGCCTAAAAAATGTACCGAGACCGCTCTGTTACCATTTTTCAATAAAAGAGTAGAATTATCTGAGGAATCAGGATGCTTGTGCTGGGGTTACCGAGTAGTCATACCCAAAAAATTACAAGCTGAGGTAGTTAAATTCTTGCATGCTACACACATGAGTATAGTTAAATTGAAGTCTATGGCCAGAGAATGTTGTTGGTGGCCAAACCAAAGTAATGATTTGGAGCTAGCAGTAAAAAATTGTGAACCCTGTTTAAGCACTCGCTCAAATCCACCAAAACAAGAACTATAACCCTGGGATAGATCTGAGGAAGTCTGGTCTAGGGTGTACATCGTTTTTTTTTGACCGTTTCAAAAGCGCTGGTGCCTGGTAATCGTGGATAGTACCAGTAAATGGGTAGAATGCATAGACATGGGCACAAATACTACTAGCCGTGCAGTAATATCGGTGTTGCGTGAGATGCTTGCACGTTTCGGTTTGCCAGAACAGGTTGTTCCAGATAATGGAACAGCGTTCGTTTCAGAAGAGTTCAATAATTTTTTTTTAAATTAAATGGGATTCAGCATATTACATCACCGGTGGGACATCCATCTACAGACGGCCAAGCGGAAAATTCGGTTAAAACCATTAAATCTGCGTTAAAGAGGAATTTATGTAACTTACCATTGTCGGAATTGTCGAAATACTACACACTTAAGCACTGGAGTGTCTCCAGCGAATATAATATAATGCAGAAAGAATATAATGCAGAGAGAGTATTTTAAAGGTAACAAAAGTTATGCATTCCAATTAAAAGATGAAGTAAGAGTTAAAAACTATTCTCGTCCGGGAAAAGTGGTATGGACAAAAGCTGAAATTTCTAAAAGAATTGGAAAACAAACCTACATTGTAAAACACATAATAATAAAATATGGAAAAGACACACGAATCAGATTATCTTATGTAAACCCAAATATGGTAATAATGTTTTAAGTGATCCATTAACTCCTTTATTTTGTTCCAACGATAACATCCATACTGAAAATAATAAAAGTGCTAGTAATACGGGAAATATTATAAATAATAACGATATACTAACACCAGTTAAGAATGTAGCTCCATATAATTTAAGAGCCCGAAAACCAAAATAATACTTATGTAACACAATTAAAGGAGGGAGTATATGTAGTATATTGTAGCATCGTACAGATCTGGCAATGATTATGTAGTAGATTAATTGCCATTGAATGGTACAGATCTGGCAATGCTGTTTAATGAAATAAAATAAGAAAATGCCTTCTCTTCCGTTTGGATCTTTCGGCAACGAGAAGGTGTTCTTTCTCCTTAAAAGTTTAATGTTGATGTAAGACATTACAATAATCAAAAAGTTTCATTAGCGAAAAAGAAATCTGAAATTTGTGACGACAACGCCTTTACCACGTATTCAAGACAGTCACCTTATACGAGTGCCGCGTTAGCCAAGACATAGAGCAAAAACAAACAACAAGCCAAAAGCCACAAGAAAGACAAGTGAAATGAGATCGAAATATTTTCTGTGACCATTGCGTAATGGTTACAGAAAATAATAAAGAAATAATTCCTGAGATCTTTTGCACTTTCTCAAGAATTATTATCAAAAACAATGTTGTAGTTGCAAAAATTAATCTAAAAATTAGGGCCACCAGACCAAAGTCCACTCCAAAAAGTACTTTATAAACGGGCCCTTCTGGCCAAGAGAAGTCAGTTCTTAGTGAGTTAATAATGAAAGTTAACAGCGGCAGCCGATTACTGTGGCGAAGTTTTGTAAGTGCTTGTAATAATAGAGGACAAAGTGAGAGAAAATTTAGAAGTGTTGAATTATTGTGGTTGGGACGTGGGTTTGCAGTAACACTATAATTGGAAATGGGGCCTGTTTGTTTCGGGCCATCTCCTATATATTGTATGACACTGTAACGATCAAGAATCGTTACAACTAAATCCTTAAATACAGTAAGGGAACGTTCAATCAGAGCATTCTTCGGCCTAGCGGCCACACCCCTGTCTCGCAACTAGAAAGCCAGGGTTCGTATCATCACAAGGTCACGACAACCACTTTCAAGAAAGAATATTTTATTTAATGTTTAATATAGACATTAAATAGAAATACAATAATTAAAGACAAAATAGACGTCAAAAATAAAATAAAATAAAAAAAAGACTTCAAAAAGAAATCAAAAATATTTCTTTTTCAATCAGGTTCTACATGCCCAACAACAACACTGTCGTCAAATATACAAGCGACACACTAATTAATTTTTGTTTTCATTTACTTACGGACGTATAATTCCCATCGAGTTCATAAACTCATAGTAACTTAAGACAGAATTTTAACAGCAGAAATCGACCTGATCACAGGTAAGATCTAATTGTATATTGTGACGTAGGTTCATAGCCTACCACAAAAATACAATTTAAGATTTGCTTGCCAGGTCCGATTATTCAGTTCGCTGAATAAGACTAAAATTTTTGATACGACCAAACCAGCTTGACTGGGAGGTTTTCTTATTTTTTTTGTATGACCAACCAGCTTATCTGGAGGGTTTCCTCATTCCTATTTTTTTCGTACGACCAACCAGCTTGACTGGAAGGTTTTCAAATTTCTTATTTTTTTTGTACGACTGACCAGCTTGACTGGGAGGTTTTCCATTTCTTATTTTTTTAGTACGACCAAACCAGCTTGACTGGAGGTTTTCACATTCTAATTTTCTTTTTTTTTTTTTGTACGACCATCCAGCTTGACTGGAGAGTTTTCTTTTAAGAAATTAACTAAACAAAATTTAAAATTGTGAGCGACCCTCTGTCGCTAGGCACTCTGCCTATTTTTTTATGAAAAATTGTTAGATTAAGATTAAGAAGTGACTCTCAGTCACTAGGCATTCGGCCTGTCCGGAAATTTACCCAAGATTGTAAGCGACATTCTGTCGTCAGGCACTTTGCCTGTCTGCTTGAAATATAAGTAGAATAAGTGAAAACCAATATACCCCGTCCGAGCTGAGTTACCAGTTAGCCAGTGAACTGATTGACACGTTGGTCAATCGTGCGGAATTCGGTAGCGGTAGTGAATTTCCTAGAGGGTTGCGAGATCCCTCTACTATGGACACTGGGGCCGCTGAGGATACCCCGGCTGGGAAAATAAACTCGTTACAACACAGACTTGATGGCCATAGAAGTACGTGAGGGAGTCGTGCACTGGATTGGTACTGCAGGTAATGACGTGGGACGACTATGCTTTTGACAGGATCTGTCACGTGCCTATTTCGATGTGTACGTACGTAGTGAAGTGGGTGCGACAATATCCGAGCCTGCCACTTTTTTTTCACTTCGGCCTGTCGTTGTGAAGAAAGCAACTAAGAGGAGAAGAGAAGTGACTACTATGACTACTACCTAATAAAGAGGTGTATAGCACGTCACAGTCTCAATATAAGCAAAATAATCCTGGAATACGAGTAGAAAGGAAGAGACGATGTAGGGCTTAATAAAAAGTGTAAGATTATCAACTTGTTTTGTTACTTTACGTTTGTATTTAATATTAATATAAATTTAATTTTCAATTTTCAATAAAATTTTCTACATTCGAATTCTCATCTTATAAGCGACACATACAAATGAAATTATAAATAAAAAATATATTTAAAAAGAAGAAACGCAGTCGTTTATTGATTCAAAATTGAACCACTACAACTGGCTGGCAGGAGCCACCAAACCTGAAATAATTTAAACCGGGAAATAATAATTTAAACCTGGAAAATTTTCAAAGAAAGTCCACATTCAAGTGGCTGGAGAATATACAGAATTCTGGATTCTGGATACGTTAGATCACCAAATCGCGTATATTAGAAATTTTTAATTCTTGGCAGTACAGGCAGCATTAACGGAACAGCCACGACTTCATCGATTAAAATCTACCACCACAAGCTTCATCCTCATCAGATCCATCAATCTTAACATCGTCCAATACCATGTCATACTAACAAGCTTAGACATAGAGCAAATAGCAGCAACCGTAACAACAACAGCAAGTACAAACACGTGAAAGAAGACGTAAGGTACCCTTTCATCTATATAAACAGAATATATTAAAAAAAAAATACTTAATTTACCTTAAACTTAATTTTAATAATAATTTCTAATTAATCTTAATATTAAATTTACCCTCCTATTATTGCCTTAATAAATTAAATTAACTATCTAACTAAATTAATTAATTAATAAAATTATTATTATTTGAAATTATATATTTACTGAGTTATTAACGAGTTAATAATAATAATTTGTTACCATCGAATTCCCCTAAAAGTTGTCGTTCAGTTATTACTCCTGAAGTTTCCAAAAACATCATATATCGAGAATTTTGTAAACTCCCTCCCCAATTACACTTAATTATGTTTCGTTCTCCACCACACAACAACGACAGGTCATTAATCGACCTTCCCATAGAAAACATGACAAATAATCCCAACGAATCTTTCGTTATTAATTCAAATCAAAACTCTAACGAAATTTGTGCGACAAGTATAAAACTTCCCCAGTTTTGGACGAATTGTCCAGAAGCTTGGTTTATACATGCAGAAATTATATAAAATATTCAATAATTATATTAAATAAATATGAACATACAGTGACTGCTCTTCCACAAGAGGTCATTATGACGATATTAGATTTTATCCAAAACACTCCACAATGAAATAAATATGTCGCTTCAAAGAAAATCTTAATAAAAAGACACACTTTGAGCGAAAACGCAAAATTAGATCATTGGTACTACTCTCCGGTCCTAGTATCAGTCAAAATATGTTACAGAAACTTTGGTTAAAAAAGCTACCAAGGAATCTGAACATAATTTTAACTAGTACAAACACTAGCGACATCAACGATTTAACAAAATTAGCACACAATATTTAAGAAGTCATGAGTAAAAGTGAAATTTGGACAGTCGAGAATTTTTCAAAGACACAAAACGAGAACACTAATTAACAAATTTAGTAAAAACAAAAACTCTTATGTGCGAAATTTTTCAAAAGTTGTCAATGGAAATGAGTTGAAGTTTATGTCAAAATTATTCTCAAATACCTAACCAATTTACTCGGTGGCCACAAAATAAATACTTCTGCGTACCATCCACAAGCAAACGGGATGGTAGAACGGTTTCACAGACAACTGAAAGCCGCACTAATGTCTAAAAATGAAAATTATAAATGGTACGACGAATTACCAATAATTCGTTGTTTAAGATCCATATATAAAGAAGATCTTTCAGCTACACCAGCAGAAAGTTTTGGTCTTCGGCCAAAACTTAAGATTACCAGGCGAACTTATTGTTCAATCCAATGAAATCCAGTCACCTTCAAAAGTAATAAATAATTTACGTGAACATTGTAAGAAAATACACACAAACCTGCGACATCATAACGACCCCAACACAGGTATATATGTGGGAGTATATTTGAGCAACCCTGAAAATGAGGAGAAGGGCTGACTGGTTGCGGAACGAGAAAACAGTTAAAGACGACGACGACAACTCGGCGCACGCGTAATCGAGAATTGCTTATTCTGACGTTGAATCCATTTCTTTCAAGAAGTAACGAAGGAAGAAACTCAAATCCCCATACAACGCACACAAACAAGAGTGCACTACCAAGATTCTCAATGACTTTTCGAGATTTCGAAGACTTAATTAGACCTTTTGACGGATCCAATGAAACGCCAGTAGAAGTTTGGCTTAAAGATTTCGCAGAACAATCCCTTCTAATGCAATGGGACGATTTACAAAGATGAATTTTCGCCAAAAAATCTTTGCGTGGTATCGCGAAACTTTACGTGTTAAATGAAAGATTCCTAAATTCATGGCATGCAATAAAAACCGCGTTTCTTAGTGAATTTAAAACTGTGACCAATAGTGCCTTATTGCACAAGCAACTACGATTACACTTATTATTTACACTTATTATTTAGCACTGGTCAGTTTGCTTTTTAGATGGCACAATGTATTTCGTTCAACGACCAAATTCAAACTGTGTCTGTTGCGCCGCCTTGCGGCCTACTTATATGCGAGCTGACACTTGGGTGGAAGATTCTGGAACTAGTTAGTAAATTGTCGATCTCTCTCTACTTTCCATCTCGCGCTACATGTCGCGTTCATTGCATGCATGCTGTCGAAGATTCTGGAACTAATTTGTGTAATTTGCCGTTCTTTCTATCTCGCGCTAGATGTCGCGTTCGTTGCTTTTATGCTTTCCACGATTATTCACGATGGTTCCTTACTAGTGTTTCCGTGAAACTTCGATGGCAAATTCTTCACAATATTTAGATAAAAATTAATATCTGTAATTATAATTTACGTTCAAGAAGTGTTGTGCATTTGTGTTCTATGGTGCTTACAACAGAGGGTATAGTATTATTTAAGAATACATTTGTTAATGTGTAGCAGCTGATGCATTTGTTCTTAATCGTATTTATTATTAGTCTTCTTGTCATATGATTTTTTATTTAGTTTTATAATTAGTTATAATACTTGCACTAAGATAATGATTAAATTTAAATGATTGATTTGTAATACAATTGAATATGCATTGTACTAATTTCGGCAGATGCCACTATAAAAGCTTCAGTTTGTGTAATGTTATTTTAAGCAAATCAATAAGCTCTTTTCGATGTTTGAAGTTATTCACAGAATCAAACTTCTTTCTCTTCAATTCCTGATCTTGGCGAATAAAGACCATCAAAAACTAGCTCCTGCGTTTCGAACAACTACCAAGCTAGAACTAAAATAAAATTAGAGACTAAGACACTCTTTTAGGCTCTGGTGGCTAGTTTATTTTTTCTAAGGACAAACCCTGACGAATGGTTAAAACAACCAAAGCAAACTAGGAATGAAAGTATGTTTCGATTTGTTTGTTCGAAAGAAAATATGGCCATTGCAACTGAACATTCTGTGAGAAATATTAAGCTCATCATTTCGCAGTATTCGTCCAAGATATTGGCAAAGTGGACCAGCTCCGGAAGAAACAAAGAGCGATTTCTAGGGAAGTTTTCCGAGTGGCTAATGGGTCCACGTGTATCATTGGCCCACTCATCTGGCCCAGGTAGGTCTATGAAGGAATTTTCCGAGTCCAGTGTTAAGACCAAAAGAAGACGAGGCGATGGCCTTATCCAATCCAGAAGTGAAAGTGAATTAGCGTACGCTCCAGAGGTGTCATCGCGATTGTCGGGCAGCAGAAATGCTGCGCAAGTGATAAAAAATATTGCCAATGAGTGCAGTACAATAAAAGGTGATCGCATACCAAACAAACAAAGGCTTTTAACCCCCGACGAATCTTTGGCGTACTATGTAGATAGCAAATTAACAAGTCACTGCTACAAACAGACTCGGAAGTGGAGTATTAAAGTTGGATGTGAGGTGTTTCCGTCATTATATAGCGTTAGAAAAGATAAAATTGCTTGTTTTCCTCCAAACACACATATGCAAATTGTAATCATTTATTGTTTTGCCTCCCTGGGACATTCATAAAAAGAAAGAAAAATTAATGCAACTCTGGGCGGCCATAATGAATACGGGGTTCAGCTGACAAAGGAGGAAAAAACATTATTCTTTTAACTTCCGCTGAGAAAAAGACAGACAAGAGAATGTCAAGAAAATAAAGACAAAAATAATCTAATGAGATCCATAATTTGTAAAATTCTAAAGCTTCAGATGTGGGGTTCACCCAAAGAACAAAAAAAAACTCGAAATTAAAAGAAAACGAAAAAACTGCAATGGCTCAGCTCAGCCACAATGCGCAGCTGAAACGGCTTTATTCGGCTTATTTGGAGTAATCTGGTAAAGATGATGGCGCTAAATTTAAAAGAGCTGATGATGAAAATCTATTTATTTCCGCGAATACTGCTGAGCTAGGATTCCACTGCCGGCGCTACATCAAGTGCCGCTGCCGTTGTTACTACTGACGTTGCCGTTACCACCGCCGCTGCTGTCACCACTGCCGCTGTCGTCACCACTGCCGGTACTGTCTACTGCCGCTGCCGTCACCGCTGTAGGTAAAAACTTTAATACGGACATTGATGATCCTGCTACTGAAAATAATTTTATCGATGTTAAACCGGCAACGGATGTTTTAGATCAGCAGATCAGCAGCTTGCGTTTAGGAAAAGACTCAAAATAATTGAACTACAGCAACAGATTCACGATTTGTAGAATAAGCCTAGCTACAGCGATTGCAAAATTCACTTTAGTGAAGTAGAACATGCCATTCCAAGGTTCAGTGGCAACAACCCAGCTCAGTCTATGCATAACTTTTTTAAAGACTTTGAGGAAATCATGCAAGCAGTGAATGCCGATGAACACTTCAAGCTTTTAAGTCTACGTCGTTCATTAGTTAACGAATTCGATATCGCTGTTAGTCGTCGTGACGTATGTAGAATGCTATCCGGGAGGAAGAAAGAGGAGTCACTACACTCCTATATTCTAGTGATGCAGTCGCTGGCTAAGCAGGGCGATATTGAAGAAGCCGAGATCATCGAGATTATTTTGGATGGAATCCGTAATAACATGACCAATATAAATTTATTGATGACTGCACGGGCTCTCGCTGAACTAAAAAAATTGGTGAACCGATATGAGAAATATTTAAAGGCAAATACTACGGACGCCGGACGACACCCGTCATATGCCGTTCCAACAAAATCAACGAGCTATAGAAAACAAAACTGTGAGAATTCTGAACGCATTGCACGTAAAGAACTACCTTTATGTTATAATTGTTCAGAAAAGGGACATATTAAGCCAAATTGGAGGATAAGAGAATAAAGAGGAATTGGAGGAAAAACATTTAAATGTATTAAATTAAATAACTTGTTTTATTAAATTAAAAAGATCAATTACATAAAATTAAACCAATATTTCGCCAGATGATGAAATGTGTGTGCCGTTAATCTCGGGACGTAATTTTCTAAAAATGTTTAAGATACATACATTTGTGATACATTTTGCGCATTCAAAATAAATCACAATTCAATGATGAGCGGAATAATGCGTCATGAGATCCCAACTATGATCCAGCAGTCCGAAATAAAGACACTGATAATAGACGCTTATGAGAATTCAGAAATTTTAGAACCTTATAAGTATCAAATAAAAATTCATATAACAACGGACAATTCATTTAACAACGGAACTATTTTAAAAGATCTGGAATCTACAGGATTCCGGACGACCGAGCAATTCACCATATGCCTCTGCTGTAGTTATGGTGAAAAAAAATGGTAAGACGCGCCTATGTGTTGATTATCAAGGCTTAAACAAAATAACCGTAAGTGACAACCATCCACTACCCCTTATTAAAGATTGTATAGAATATAGGTAATTCTAATAGGTAATATATAGGAATATAGGTAATATAGAAGGTAATTCTTCGTCTTAGATTTAAAAAATGGATTCCATCAAGTGGAAATCTCTCCAGAATCCATTCCATATATAGCATTTGTGACCCCAGTCGGTCAATACAAGTTCTTTAAAATGCCTTTTGGGCTTCAAAATGCACCTGCCGTTTTATGTTGCAAAAAAATTTTTATGTATATTTATTCATTAAAAAGTATCGATATATACTATATATATATGTCAGGTGGTCGCGCCCTTTGTTTGAGTCGGTTGCCGATTTTTAATCGTAAATTGTTTTTTTGTAATGAATATTTTGAAACGATTTTTCTTTTTCATCGGGCGAATCGAGTAGAGCTCTATTAGGTTAACCCAATCCGCGCGGAAACGGAAGTTTAACAAATTTGTTCTTATATACTGGGGAAGCACCACTATATATAGACCATTTAAATCTATTGTCCTTCGTTTATAAACATGTGATGGCAATAATCACTGCCATCAACAAATCCTAAACTAAAAACCACATTTTTCTTTCATTTTTTTCAAATTACTCTCATTACTTACTACTTTCATTGTATATGGTATAAATTTACATTGTATAAATTACTTTCGATTATATTACAATAATTTTAATGTAATATTGTATTATATTATATTGTATTATATTATATTGTATTATATTATATTATATAATATTATATATGTAATATTATATTGCATATATTACATATGTATGAATGTATAAACATTGTCCATATAATAATACGAACGTATAATATGGTATATACATATGTACATTTAAATAAAATGTAAATAATAAAGAATGTAATATACCTTAAATAAGTGTATTTGATACAAATTAAATTATTATTTGAAATATTAGGCTAAATGTATAAACAACATGTAAATTAATATTATAACGGACAAATTAAACTAGAATATAAGGTACGGTTAAAAGGTACAATACAAACGACAATACGAACAGTGACCAATAGGAGTGAGCGAGACAAATGCAACACATAATGCAAAGGTAAATACCCAGCAGAACCAAAAGCAGAATGAATAAAAGTTTGCACGCCATCACGCAACCAGTCAGTCGTCGGCTAGCCTCGATGCAAGCAACATCTCCTGAGCTCCGCAAAACCAGTCCACCGTATCCTCTCTCCACCCTCCTTAGATTTGCTTCCACTCTCTTAGCTTGTAGACTTTGTAAGTCTCTCTAAGACGGGAATAAATCTCCTCTCTCTTCCCTCCCTAGATTTGCTTCCACTCTCTTAGCTTGTAGACTTTGTAAGTCTCTCTAAGACGGAAATAAATCTCCTCTCTCTTCCCTCCTTAGTTTCGCTTCCACTCTCTTAGCTTGTAGACTTTGTAAGTCTCTCTAAGACGGAAATAAATCCTTTCGTTCCCTCTTTACTCTGTTCCCTCACCAACTTGCGAGATAATCAAAACACGACAACACAGTCAAGTTCTCTCTGAGAGTCACCGGCAACGCAGTTTAAACTTCTCTCCGAGAACCAGTAGTCAACGACCACGCACTGGTTGCCATTCTGACGCTCTTCGTCACGGCAACGCAGTTTAAACTTCTCTCCGAGAACCAGTAGTCAACGACCACGCACTGGTTGCCATTCTGACGCTCTTCGTCACGGCAACGCAGTTTAAACTTTTCTCCGAGAACCAGTAGTCAACGACCACGCACTGGTTGCCATTCTGACGCTCTTCGTCACGGCAACGCAGTTTAAACTTCTCTTCAAGAACCAGTAGTCAACGACCACGCACTGGTTACCATTCCGACGCTCTCCGTCACGGCAACGCAGTTTAAACTCCCTTGAAAAATCACCGGATGCATTCCACGCATCTACATCATTTCCTCCATCAAAGCAACACAGTCTCACCAACGTTCACCAAGACCCACGTCGTATTGTCGTTTTATAAAACCAATAATTAATATTAAGAACGACAAATTGAAGTAGAAATAAAGAAGAAAATCCCAAACAAAGAAATTTCCTTTAACGAACCTTGGTAACCCTGAGTCTTATCTCAGCATAAAAGAAACGTCGTTACAGGTGGCGCCCGAGCAGGGACCCATTTTCATCTTTGACTTCAAGACTCTAACACATACTTCAAAATGGTGGGAACATCATGGGTTTACAAAATGAGTAAGGACGAACTCGTAAAAATTACTAAAGAACTTGGTCTAGAGGAATTTGGCACAGTAGATGAGTTACGGAAACAGCTGTCTACATTTATCAACCAAAAAGGATATAGCAGAGACATTGAAAAACGACTTGAGGAATATGAGACTCATTACGGCAGGAGTCGACCAAACTCACCAGCTCTAATCGGATTCACCGAGGGCGATAAACTTTTACCTTCCATTGTTTTCAATAATACTCAAAACAATCCTACAGAAAGTATACCAGTGGAGTATGGGGTAGTAATCGAAAAAGTACGTAAGTGGTCAACAAGGTACGATGGAGGTCGATACCCGCTTGAATTCATTGAAAGAATCGAAGAACTTGCCGCTACCTACAATATTCAAAACAATATGCTTCCGCGTACAATGCCAGAGTTGTTCAAGGATAAAGCGCTTATGTGGTACCGCAACAACAACAACAATTGGAAAACATGGGACTCCTTCAAAACAGACTTTCTACGATTCTTCCTACCTCCGCGATACTTTGAGAAATTAGAAGATGAAATACGGATGAGGCGGCAAAACCCAAAAGAATCATTTAAAGAATACGTTGTTGGACTCCAAGATATCATGCGACATGCGAATTATAACAGCGCACAACAACTGGAAAGGATTTACGAAAACTCCAGAACAGAATACAAATGGTACATACGTCGCAGAGATTTTTCAACATTGAACGAGCTAACACTATTAGCAACAGATATGGAATGCCTTAATCTAGACGAGCCAGACCAGCACACATTTCGAAACCACAAAGAAATGAATGATGAGACGCCTCCGGCTAGGACAAAGGAGCGCCATTCAGCGGTTGGGTCTCGAAAAGAAGAGACACATCGAGTAGCCGAAGTAGTTTCCGAACGACTTGACCCAAGAACAGCCTGCCGAAGGTGTGGACAGCAAGGTCACTTCCGTCAGAATTGCAGATCGCCACCAGTTCTTTTCTGTTGGACTTGCGGCAAGAAAGGTATCAAGACTATAGACTGTTGCAGAAGGGGGACGGGAAACGACGTTGGAGCCCAACCATAAGGAGGCAGGACAGGGCTCCGAACATAACAACCTCCACCATTTCAACACCAGCAAGAAACAACCCAAACTCAAAATTAGAACTACAGTGTGGACGGATTGTGGCCACGATAAAGATTGAAGGCCAGACAGTAACAGCAACGATAGATACAGGTGCAACGAGAAGTTTTTTTAAGTGAAGCTCTAGCTGACACACTGCGAACCCAGGGAAACCAGATATCAGCATGTACCAACGTACGCCTAGCCAATTGTACCATAATTGAAACAACTTTAGGCTTAAAAGTAAACATCGATTTAGGAAACAAAGAATTCAGTATGCCACTTCTAATTCTTCCAAACGCAATCGACGGCTTAATACTAGGATTGGATTTCTTAATGCTAGCAGATACAACTCTGTCACTAGGAGGAATTAGCTTATCAATCCAAAGAGAACAACCGCCAAATCCCCAGACAGTATGTCCCATAGTACAAAGTCAACGAGTCATAGATCAAGAAACGATAAATGAGTTCCTGACAACCGAACTTACCGCCTTTGAGACAATCAACGGGCCAACAAACATTGCATCTCACAAAATAATCTGCGCAGATTTCGTAGGACCACTTCCTCGAACAAAACATGGAAATACCGTAATGCTAGTGTTCATCGACAAGTTCACAAAATGGACCGAAATAATTCCAATGCGAAAAGCCACGTCAACAAATGTGAAAAAAGCCTTCAGAGAACGAATCTTGTCCCACTATGGAGTACCGAAGATCCTGGTCACTGACAATGGGACACAATTCACGAGCAAAGAATTCAAGAAATTTATGCAGGAGCTCGGAGTTAAACAACAATTCACAGCACTATACACACCCCAGGAAAACGCTGCCGAGAGAACAAACCGAACAATTAAAACAATGGTATCTCAGCTAACCAGAGGAGACCAAAGAAAATGGGATGAATTATTGCCAGAGGTATGGTATTTTTCGTTACATACGAAAATCAGGTTTATGGAACATATTCTGAAGATTTCATATGATTTGGATTTTGGTGAAAAAGGAACCGTAAGGAATGTTGAAAATAGACTTCTGAGAGTAAGAAGTCTTCTTCTTCTGAGAGAAGAAGAAGAAAGTTCAAGCAGAATTTAAGAAAGAAGGTCTCATCATCGACATGCCTAAGATTGGAGCTGGGAAAACAAATGATGGCAATACGGCTAGGAGGTTTTTTGACGATCCAGTTACTACTTCTCGAATCACTGGAATAGACTTAAATTTAATATTTAAGTTTAAAGTTATATTACAAGTTATTTTGAGTAACAGAGAAATAAACCCTTCAAAATTTGGTAAATATACTGAAACCACTGCGAATCTTTATAACGCATTGTATCCATGGAGAGCAATGTCCCCCACTGTCCATAAAGTATTGATGCATGGCGAACAAATAATCCAAAACCATATACTGCCTATTGGAGAGTTATCTGAAGAAGCTCAAGAAAAACGAAATAAGGACTACAGGTACTATAGGGAGCACAATACCAGAAAGTGTTCACGGGAAAGTACCAACGAAGATTTGTTCAGAATGCTTCTTATTTCTTCAGATCCCTACATTTCATCCTTAAGGAGAAAATATACCAAAACTTCTACACCTTTAAGTAAAGAGGCAGAAGAATTGATTTGGAAACCTATAGATGAAGATTTCGTTGAAAATTTGTAATACCTTTTCTTTTAAAATTTTATATTATAATTTAATACAATATACTTAAGTAAATAAAACTCAAAAAACTTTAAAAACTTTGTGTTTTAAGTAAATTGCTTTAATATTTTGAAGAAATATTGTTACTTTTCGAAATTACAAACCTTTCACTTAAACTGCATTGGTTATTGGTTAGATATCATTTTTTAGGTCTTTAGCATAGTTAATATATATGTCCTATTGCAAATATAATGCTTAATAGTCAAAATATAAACAGGTAAAAACATTTTTTTTGTGACGCGACTTTTTCACAAAACTCTATTTTTGGAAATTTTTTAAAAATATTAAAAAAATTGCGAGACATATGGAATTTTTTTATTTATAAAATACATGTTTCTTCTTTCATTTGCAAAAAACCGCATCTAAGTGTCTCAACCCGTTCAAAAGTTACAGATTTTTGACCGTGAAGAAGTCAAAAACAGCCATTTTCCTCCACTGTGCGTCGTAAAGATGCAATGATAACTTATTTTGCATAACTCCGTCCCCTAAGTGGTTCAAATGGGCATGGCAGTGTTGCGCCGTAAAGGTGAAATTTTGCTCATTGTGGGAGGAAGGTGGTGACCACTCAAAATGGTCATACAAGTGTGTTTTGAGCCAATCTAAAAAAAAAAATAAAAAAAAAAAAAAATATCAAAATATAAAAAAAAAAAAAAATCAAAATAAAATAATAATAAAATAAAATAAAAATATTATAATAATAATATAATATATATATATATAAATATTATATATATAATATATAATATAATATAATAAATATATATATTATATATTATGTATTATATAATATATAATATATATATATTATGTATTATATAATATATATTATATATATATTATGTATTATATAATATATATTATATATATATTATTTATTATATTATATATATTATATATATATATTAATATTATTAATATTATTATTATTATTATTTTTTTTTTATTAAAATATTCTAAATATAATTTTTTTAAATCATTAAAAATTAAATCATTAAAATATTTTCAAACGTTCAAATTTTTTTCAAAATCATTTCATTTCATATCGGACTGAGCCACAAGAACGCGTGTTATAAAAGGGTGTTTTTTATACTGAAAAGCATTTTCTTCGTAATTTTTGTTTATTTCATCGCAAGTGGAAGGAAATTTTTTTCCAATTTTTCGAATGTTAAATTGTTATTTTTCCTAGCGATTTCCCAAGTAGTTTCTGTGCAGCTATGCCTCCGAAACAACAAGCAATTGGTATATTTACCCCTCAAGCAGGAAGGAAAAGGGCAATGCGAGCTTCAGAAACAGACGAGCAACGGAAATCAAGATTGGAATGATTCGAAATCGCACAGCTCAAGCCCGTTGATCTGAAACAGACGAGCAACGAGAAGGAAGACTAGAATATCTTCGAATATGCACTAATCGATCCAGACGAACACTGCACGCTGATTTAAATCTTCATTCAAGTGTGGTTATTGGAAAAATGGATAAATTATGCGCGTACTGCAATGCCCTCAAGTTTAAAAATGAACTATCAGGAATGTGCTGCGCGGGTGGAAAAGTGAAACTGCCAAAATTCACCACCAGAACCATTAGCAACGTTGATCAGCTGACACAAATCAATCGAAAATTTTTTCTTAGTCTAAAAAACATACGCAAGTACAATTTATGTTTTCAGATGACATCGTTCGAAGGAACTATCGTCCGTGAGAATTACATCCCAAAAAAAGTGCAAGGTCAAATTTATCATCGTGTCGCTGATCAAAAATTTCTTCAAATATATTTCATGGGAAACGCTGGTAAACAAATCGATCAACGTTGTCGATTCAATACGGGCACTAAACGATAAATAGTCGCTTTATTCGAACAATTTTTATTCGATCAACACCACCAATTATTTCGATTGTTCAGAACTTCTCTTGAAAATATGTCAGCTAATGCCTACAAAGTTGTAATTAGAACAACAAAACGACTGTCGGCCAACACGAAAGACAGTACAATGGGCCAACAATCACTAAAGTAGCGATCGTTTAATTCGCGTGATATAATTCTCCACTGTAGAAATGGTAATGTTAAGCGCGTCTCGGAAGCACATCGCTCATATGATGGATTGCAATATCCAATTTTATTTTGGCAAGGAGAAGATGGATATCATTTCAATATCAATTTGAGAAATCCACAAACAGACGAGGAAACGAACAAAAAAGTCAGTGCCGTGAATTACTATTCATATCGATTGATGATTCGCGATAATGCTGATAATCATATTTTGAAATGTCGACAACTGTTTCATCAATACATTGTCGATATGTATGCGAAAACTGAAACCGAACGACTCCTCTATATTCGACTAAATCAAACCAAGTTGCGTTCAAATCAGTACATTCATTTACGTGATGCAATTGTTATTGATTTCAATGCGAATCCCAATGAATAAGGAAAAATGGTCATACTATAAGGAAAAATGGGCGAGGTGTAAACCACCATAAAAAGAGAACAGAAGAAAACAGAGGCAGAGTGAAGATGAGCGACAGGCACAGCACAAGGTTATAACATCTGAAGATTTTTGATATTACGCCGTATGTCTACAGTTTAGTTATTAAAATCGCTGTTAAATTGGGTTTTGTTAAGGCGTATAACTGCAGCCATTTTCTATGTATTTTCATGAAATAAAAATGTTTATTTCACTTTCTTTTCAAGTTCTCAACTATAAAAAGCCTGAAAGATTTTTATTACGCCGTACGTCTACATTAGTTTACAACCTTTGCTGCCATTTTGAAAAAGTCCGGTTCGATTCAAGGCCAAGAATTAGAGTTTGCTGTTTCGTGTTCGAGAACAATTGGAAAAGTGGTTACTGACACATGCCGGTCAGTACCAGATCCAGTGCAAAATTAGAAAAAGACCAGGAAGACCAGAAAAGAATCGACACTTCTGCAAAAGCCGAAAATATGTCTTCAGACGACGCCGACGGATTCGCCACCATTCTTGCCAGCCTGAACGCCTTGAGGGTGTCAGTAGAAGCATTACAAACCAGTACAACTGAAAGCCAAAAGGATATAGAGAGCTTGCGAAGCCAGATGGATGCACTGCCAAGCACATCAATTCGCACAGCTATACAACCTGAGTCGCAACAATCATTACAAGCAACGGTGAGTGATTCTTCACACAAGTTATATGATCTCCCGGTGTTTTCAGGTGATGTGGAAGAATGGCCATTGTTTGCATCAAGTTTTAAAGACACCACTGATTTATTCAAATATAGTCATCGACAAAACCTCATACGCTTGCACAAGAGCCTGGTGGGTCCGGCCAGGGAAGCTGTGTCATCGATGCTGATATTTCCCAATGACGTGCCAAAAGCATTTGAAGAACTTGAATTCCGATTTGGACGCCCTGATTTGATAATCAGATCGCTAATTAGTAAAATACAAAGATTCCCGGATATTAATGAGAAGAATTTAGGGCAAATAATAGCGTTTTCCACAAAAGTGCGCAACGTTGTGTCATTTATTACATCAGCCAAGTGCGAACAACATTTGTATAATACTACCATTTTAGAACAGTTAGTAGCAAAGTTGCCAGCAAGCCATCATTTTGATTGGGCCAAGCACGCAGTTTCTATTAAGCCTTTTGCTACAATCACAAATTTTTCGGATTGGTTGAGTGACCTTGCCAAAGTAGTTAGTTTAATGCCTCCAGTAGGTCAGACCGTTTCGAAAAGCCATATGCCGCAACAAAGAAATGTGAAGCCACAGCCCCTCCAGCCACGACGCATTATGGACATGGTTGACAATGTTCAAAAGACTGTTTTAAAATGCTACCAGTGTGGTGACGCCCACTATATTCCAGAATGTGCCATTTTTAAAGAAAATCTTGACATACCAGCCCGATGGGAAAGAGTAAAAGCCCTTAATTTATGTTTTTCATGCCTCCGTAAAGGCCATAGCACTGCTACTTTTCGATCGAAAAAAGTATGTGGAATCGGTGGATGTCGACGTTCTCACCATCAAAGTCTTCATGATCAAGTAAGCCAGTTCAAATCGGGCAGCAGCGCGGTGCAGCCTGTTTTAAATTGCCACACATCTTTAGAGGCAAGTAAGCAATTATTTAAAATTCTGCCATTAACGTTGTTCGGACCTAACGGAAAAGTTCATGTATACGCCATGTTTGACGAGGGCTCTGCTATTTCGATTTTAGAAGAAGGCGTGGCAAGGGAGTTGGGACTTAAAGGCCAATCTCAGTCTCTAACACTCCAATGGTACGGGGAAAAAACGACCACCGAAAATTCATCACGGGTCAGTTTAGACTTAAAAGGAGCAGACGAGCTCGAGAAATTTACAGTCAAAAACGTGCGTACGATTAAAAATTTGAATTTGCCGAGCCAATCGTTTATTAAAAAGAATTTTAAGCATGTGGAGTGTATTCCAATAAAAGATTATGTTGATGTAAAGCCTGTTTTGTTATTGGGCCTAGAACACGCTTACTTAGGAGTGGCCAAAACGATTGTACAAGTTAACTCAGTTAGTCCAATTGCCGCCCAAACTAGCCTGGGCTGGGTATATGGGCCAACAAATTCAGTTCATACTCTGCAACCATTTATACTTCATATCCGTGAACAGAAGCAAGACGAATTACATGAACTGATAGCTGATTATTTTTGTACCGATAATTTTGGAATGAATGACAAACTTGCATTACCGGAGTCAGAAGAAAATAAAAGAGCTAGAAAAATAATGAATGAAACAGTTAAGCGCATTGAAAGCGAGCAGCACTATGAAATCGGTTTACTGTGGAAAATGAATTCGCCTATGTTTCCGAACAGCATTGAAATGGCGAAAAGACGACTGTTGTCTATTGAAAGAAAAATGAGTTTGGACAAAAATTTTACAGAAAGATATTGTAACGAGATGGCAAAATATATTGAGAAGGGATATGCCAGAAAGCTCAAAGACGATGAACTATTTAATAAAACTCAAACGATCTGGTATTTGCCACATTTTGCAGTCTGCAACCCACACAAACCAAACAAATTACGTATAGTCTTCGATGCTGCCGCTTATGTGAATGGAGTCTCACTGAACTCAGTATTGCTTAAAGGACCCGAGCAAGCAAAAACCGTTGTTGGGTATCTTATTTAAATTCCGCGAAGGAACAATTGGAGTGGCTGCTGATATTAGGGAAATGTTCTCCCAAATTAAAATCAGACTGGATGATCAACATGCTCAACGATTTTTATGGAGAAATGGCAACACTGATGAGCCAATTCAACACTTTATAATGAATTCAATGATTTTTGGAGCTATATGTTCACCATGCTGTGCTGAATTCGTGAAAAATCATAATGCCAAAATATTTGAAAACCAGCACGCTGCTGCCGTAAATGCGATTATCGAAAAACATTATGTTGACGATTTTGTTTGTAGCTTTAGTGATAAAGAGGAAGCAATTGAAATTTGCAAACAAGTAGTTGAAATTAATTCTAAAGCTGGATTCGAGTTAAGGGGTTTTGTATCAAACGACGCTAAGCTACAATCAATCATGAACAACAAGCCTATCGAGGAGTTGATCGAAGCCAACTCTCAGCCAATCAATATGGAACGCCAGTCTGCAGTAGAGAAGGTACTCGGTATGTGCTGGGATACAGTCACGGATAAGTTTAAATTTAGAACCATGTTCCATCGTATCCCACAACCGGTACGGTTAGGAGTACGCCCCCCAACAAAACGAGAATTATTAGGTGTAGTTATGGAAGTTTTTGATCCGTTTGGGCTTATAGCCGATTTTTTGGGATATTCAAAAACAATTGTACAAGAGACCTGGAAACACCAGTTGGATTGGGATGAATACATTCCACCTGAAATACAGGGTTGGTAACGAAATCCCGAAAGATAAAATCCCGAACGACAAAATCCCGAACGACAAAATCCCGAACGACAAAATCCCGAAATGACAAAATCCCGAAACGACAAAATCCCGAAATAACAAAATCCCGAAATTACAAAACTAGTTTTTCGGTATTCTCCATCTTCTTGAACATTTTAAAACCACTAGCAAACAATTCCAAGAAAATAAAAAATTACTCTTATTTTACTTCTCTAAAATTATTATTTAAAAATTAAAAAAAACATTATAAAAAAAATTTTAGCAGAGCCCTCTCGATAATGTGAGGTTTTTTGCATACAGGTTTTTTCGGGTATTGGCAGCCTTCGGCTGCGGCAGGGATCATAATCCTCAATCAGCAGAATCCTCACGGTCATGTGAAGTTTTTTGCATACAGGTTTTTTCGCGAATTGGCGGCCTTCGGCCGCGGCAGGGATCATAACCCTCAATCAGCAGAATCCTCACTGTCATGTGAAGTTTTTTGCATATTGTAGATTATAACCTTCAGACAACAAAATTCTCTCGATATTACAACTTTGCTTTTCTGCCATTGTAAAAAAAGGCAAGTAGGCGCGTACTACGCTTCGGAAAAAATTGTGACTTAAATGTCATTTTTTCATTAATTTCAAATTTTATTTCGTGATTTTCGGGATTTCTCATTTCGGTATTAAAATTTTTCGGGATTTTGTCGTTTCGGTTTTTTGTCGCATCGGGATTTTGTCGTTTCGGGATTTTAAAATTTTTCGGGATTTTGTCGTTTCGGGATTTTGTAATTCGGGATTTTGACTGTCTCCCGAAATACATGCTAAATAGATCGCTTGGTGGAGTGAATTTCAAAAGGTTCAAACCTTTAAAGTAAGCCGTTGCTATTCAATGCATATACATAAGTGTACCAAAATCGAGCTACATATTTTCGTTGACGCAAGCCAAATTGCGTTCGCCGCTGTCGGATATTTTAGAATAACCTGGCCGAAGGGAATAGATGTCGCATTCGTTGCTGGGAAAACTCGGAGTGCACCTAAAAAGTTGATGTCCATTCCTAGGTTGGAATTACAAGCTGCTGTACTTAGTGTTCGTCTGTACAAACTGATTCGTAAAAATCATGACTTACGAATAGATCGTGTAATTTTTTGGAGTGATTCACAAACAGTATTGTATTGGATTTGTTCATCAGAACGAAAATATAAACCCTTTGTTGGACATCGGATTGCAGAAATTTTGAACTCATCAGACCAGTCGCAATGGTGTTGGATTCCAACTTATCATAATGTGGCCGATGTGGCAACTCGCCCTGTGTTTCCGCCGACATTTCAAACGAACAATGAATGGATCAACGGTCCCGATTTTTTACAACGTGACGAATACCATTGGCCGACAGTGCAATTAGGCCCGCGACCGGAAGTTCTAGAGGAAGAAGTCAAGTCGTGTCATCTAATAGGACAGGCAAGCAATACCTTTATTAAATTTAACCGTTTTTCTTCGTTCTTAAAGTTAAAGAGAACTACTGAGAGTTAATGGACGACTCGATGAAGCCTTGTATTTGCCTTTTGACGCTAGGCGACCTATTTTGATGCCAAAGAAGCACGTCGTCACCGAATTAATAGTTCGGCATTTCCACGAAAAGCAACATCATCAAAATATTGCCGTTACCATTAATGAAATTCGCCAGAGATTTTGGATACCTGACATCCGAGCAGTGTTGAAGGTTGTTCAACGCCGTTGTATATCATGCAAGCATGCCAAAGCCATGCCGGCGCCGCCGTTAATGGGTCAGTTACCGGTCGATCGGGTGACTCCATACATTCGCCCCTTCACTTATACAGGCGTGGACTTGTTTGGGCCTTTCAACGTCGCCATAGGACGTCGTCGAGAGAAAAGGTGGGCTGTGATATTTACATGTTTGACGGTTAGAGCTGTACACCTGGAATTAGCCGAGACTCTTTCGACTGATGCCTTCATCCTCTGTTTAAGAAACTTTATAAATAGACGAGGCACACCCACACGATTACGAAGCGACAATGGAACAAATTTTATTGGCGCTCAAAAGGAATTCAAAATGGAAGAACATCTATTGGACACGGATCGTATAACCACTGAGGGCACTAATAAGGGTATCGAATGGATTTTTAATTGCCCTGCCAATCCGAGCTCAGGTGGATGTTGGGAACGCCTCATTCGAATCGTTAAAGGATTACTTCATAAAACGTTACACGAGGTTACACCAAGAGTCGAAACTTTGCGAAGCGCATTAATAGAAGCAGAAAATATCATAAATTCACGCCCACTTACAGAAATACCTTTGCAATTCGAAGAAGATGAACCGCTAACGCCCAACCACTTCTTGTTAGGTTGTGTAAACTCGACACAAACGCCACATCCAACTGAAGAAAAAACATGTCTCAAAAAGCAATGGAGAATAGCACAAAGTTTGAAAGATCGTTTATGGAAAAGATGGACGGTGGAATATTTACCACAACTTCTACGTAGGCCTAAATGGCATGATAAAGTAAAACCATTACAAACAGATGATTTAGCAATCATTTGTGATCCTAATCAGCCACGGAGCCAATGGAAGAAAGGACGTATAACTAAAATCTTTAAAGCCAAAGATGATCAGGTCCGTTTCGCCGAAGTCCGGACATCGCATGGAGTAATACGGCGCCCATCCACAAAGTTAGCTGTCCTCAAGGTCGGTGGTGAATCAGAGTGATTCACGGGGGGCGAAGTGTTGGTGCGGATGGACCTTTGTGACGAGGTGTAAACCACCATTAAAAGAGAGCAGAAGAAAACAGAGGCAGAGAGAAGATGAGCGACAGGCACAACACAAGGTTATAACATCTGAAGATTTTTGATATTACGCCGTATGTCTACAGTTTAGTTATTAAAATCGTTGTTAAATTGGGTTTTGTTAAGGCGTATAACTGCAGCCATTTTCTATGTATTTTCATGAAATAAAAATGTTTATTTCACTTTAAGTTCTCAACTATAAAAAGCCTGAAAGATTTTTATTACGCCGTACGTCTACAATATGTAATAAATGACCCTGTTTTGGTTTGCCGCAGTCTTCGTTCTCCGGCTTAGTTGCTTGTTTTCTTTTCTTCGTTCATTCTTCGTCAATTTCGTCGGTAAACTTCGGTTATATGTATACATAAAAATTTTGTCAGTTTTGTGTCGAAAAGCAAGCCGGACCGAGCGGAAACTGCGGTAAGCGTTAGAAATCACTTAAAGTTTTATAATTGTAACTTTTTTTCTTGTTCTCGCAATTCCTTGATTGCGTTTTGCTAGCCGAGTTCAAGTACAAGTGAAGAAGTAGATGTTACGCACGCCGCCCAGACGAAGTGCCCGCAACCAAATTAAAAGACAAGATTTAATGTCAAAGGAAATGACTGAAGCCAGTCAAGCCGCCGAGAAGGCTTTTAAACTAAGTAGTTCTACAGCGGTTCCAAGTCAAGGTTCTCCAGCTACCACCATCGCAACAAAATATCAAAGACAACGACGAAGGCCGCCATTTTGTAACAGACCTTTGCCGCCGTGTCACAGCAAAACGCCAGCGCAGCTCTAGTCAACGTCAGACAGCCAGTTGCTGGTACAACCTCTGCCGCCTTTTTACAGCCACTCGCCGACGCAGCCAACGTCACAACCACACCAAAAAACGCCGTGGGAATCTTCACAAAGGATCAGAATCCTGCCTCTGCAATAAAACATCTAGATTCGTCAACGGGTAACGTAACAATCAAAGTCGCCACAGGTGTCTTTGCAGACGTTCGAATGCCGTCAGTAAATTCAACTGACTGCCTAGGGCAACCAGCGCAAAGCCCTCAATATAGCGTCATGGCTGTCGCGCCAAGAAAGTTGCTAGACCTTCCAACGTTTTCAGACCAACCAGAAGACTAGCCAATATTTTACGCCGCGTACACGCAGTCGACAGCTGCGTACGGTTATACGAACTTAGAGAATAACCAGCGGTTGCAAAAGAGTTTAGCTGGCGAAGCCAAAGAGACTGTTAAGTCATTATTAATACACGCAGACAATGTCAAGTCGGTAATCGACCAGCTCTCCTATCGGTTTGGGCGGCCGGATCAGCTCATTCGTAGCCAGCTGAGAAAGTGCGACGATAGCCGAAAGATGGGCCAAAGTCAAGCGCCATAATTTATGCTTCTCGTGTTAAAGGTTAGGACACACGACTCGCCAATGCCACGACAAAAAGTTGTGTCCAGTCGAAGGTTGCACAAAAAACTTCACGAATTACTTCATGAGACATCATTAAATAAACCTCCGTCGCAGAC
The DNA here is from genome assembly GCA_949752815.1 of Conops quadrifasciatus. Taxonomy (NCBI): domain Eukaryota; kingdom Metazoa; phylum Arthropoda; class Insecta; order Diptera; family Conopidae; genus Conops; species Conops quadrifasciatus. The sequence continues at coordinate 12,582,405 of OX457080.1, read as the reverse complement.
TAGCGTGGACGCTGAAATTGAGAATACAGTTTTCAGTTGCTCTGCCAACGTAGCTAAGACAAAAGATTTGCTGTATCGGGTATTGCCAGTTACGCTTTATGGTCAAAAAAAGGTAGTCAATACGTATGCGCTATTAGATGAAGGTTCGTCCATAACAATGGTGGATAATGACTTAGTTAACGAGCTTGGGCTTCGTGGCCAGAATAGAAGCTTGAATATACAGTGGGTTGGTGGCAGAATTGCTCAAGAGCCAGCAGTGGATCTGTACATTAGTGGGTACAAGAAACAACAGAAATATATATTAAAGGATGTGTATGGAGTCGCAAACCTTAATCTGCCCACACAGAGCCTAAGCGCAGATGATTTAATTTCTTGTCATGCAGACTTATTACCGCAGCCATATGAAAATGCGGTAGCCAAAATTCTAATCGGCCTCGATAACTGTCATTTAGGTTTCCCAACTAGATCGATAAATATAAATGAAAATGGACCATATGCAGCGAATACTGCACTAGGGTGGGTGGTATTTGGACCGACTAAGCATTTCACACGCAAAGAAACATATAGTCTTCATACGAGTGTAGTCAGTTGCCAAAATTTGCATAAATGACAGACTATTTTAACACAGAAAGTTTTGGTGTGAGATCATCACCTCCAGTCGAAAGTGAAGCTGATTGCCGCGCTAAGGAGATTTTAAAAAGCACTACGGTAAAGATGGCAGATTCCAAACAGGGCTTCTTTGGAAAAGCGATGACATCGAATTGCCAGAGAGTTATCCTATGGCCCTTATGCGTCTGATTGGTATCGAACGGAAAATGAGACGAGATGACAAGTTTGACGCCGCCTATTCTGCTATCATCAAGTCATACATATATCCCCAAAAATTATGCAAGGAAACTGCAGCCAGCAGAAGTCGAACTAATTGGACCACATGGTATCTTCCGCACTTTGGTGCGGAATTAATTAACCCAAATAAGCCAGGGAAGTTACGATTTGTTTTTGATGCCGCCGCTGAAGTGAACGGAATCTCATTAAATTCAGTCTTGTTGAAAGGGCCACAACAATTAAAGTCACTGCCGTCAATATTATTTCATTTTCGTGAGGGCAACGTGGCCGTATGTGGAGACATTCGAGAAATGTTCGACCAAGTAATAATTCGTGCTGCTGATAGATGCGCGCAAAGATTTTTATGGCGGGATGGTGACGAATCAAAACAAGCAGAGGTGTATGAGATAAAAGCCATGACCTTCGGCGCTGCATGTTCACCGTGTTCAGCCGAATACGTTAAATCAATAAATGAGTAGTGAGTAGTGTTCGGGACGTTGTTGGAGTTAGACCGTCGGAAAAACAAAAAACAAAAATAAGAGTGCAAAACAGTGACAACAACAAATCAGTTCAACAACACGCAACAATACAATAATACACACAATCATACACAATAAAACAATACAATAAATATAATTCTTAAAATAAACAACGTCCACAAAATTAATAATTCTAAATCAAGAAAACCAACAAAATTCTAACATAAATTAATTTTAACATAAACACAAAGCAGAAAACACCAATTAACTGCGGGCGACCAGGTGAGGGGCTTTTCTATGCTCTCTGCAGGTATGCCTTGTATTTGTTTGATCTTTTCTCTTCTCACTCCTTTTCTTCTCCTCTCCGTTCCTTACTCCTAAACAACACCCGTTAGCTGCGCAGGCGGTTGTGTGTGCACAGTGGGCCGAAGCATAGCAAGTTGAAGGCATAACACTGAACTTGTCGTGCTTCACTTGTCTTGCAGTGCACACTTGGCCGCTTGTGCAGCTATCTTCCACACTTGGTTTACAGTGGGCGGTGATGACGAAATTTCGCATAGATTCCATGAATATACGTGGCTTAAGAGCGAATTACTTTGCGGTCTATGCCCATTTGTGTACTCATCATCCTCATATAATGGCACTAGGTGAGGCCCAGGTGGGCGAGGATGCAGATCCACTGGACTTTCAGATGCCTGGGTATCACCTACTGCCATTGTTTTCCCTCCACAGAGGCCTCGCCCACCCATCTACATTCGCAGTGATGTCGCGTACCAGTGCCAGCAACACTTGAACACGCCGGCTGCCGAATTTAGCTCCTTGTGGGTTAAATTCAAAATCCAGTCGCACATCCTGCACTTCTGCTTCATATATAGAAGCCCGAATCTAGAGAGGCTATCCACTTTTAATAAGCTGGATGGTCTCTCTGATTCGATCTCCAAAATTTTGGAATTGAATCCGAACAGTGAAATTGTTGTTGCTGGTGATTTTAATGTTCATAATTCCAATTGGCTCCGTAATTCGAGTCACACAACTCCCGAAGGTTTGTACGTTGAATTGTTTGCTGAGTCAAACAATGAGGCTCAACTAGTGAAGGAACCAACACACTTTCCCTGTGTTGAAGGGAAACACACTTCCCCTGTGTTGAGGAAACATTCTAGACCTCTTTTTAACTTCACATCATAGTAAGTATGATGTTGATGTTCTTGCACCGCTTGGTAATTCGGACCACGCTACAATTTCTGCTACCTTCTCATATTCTAGTCTTCAATCTGCTTCTCCAGTAGCTCCGAAGCGGACAGTGTGGCTTTATGAGAAGGCAAATTGGGATGATCTGAATCTATTTTTCAAGCATTTCAATTGGCAATTGTGTTTCAGTGATAGAAACGTACATGCCGCGGCGAAATTCGTAGAACAAATAATTTTACTGGGCATGCGGTCTTTCATCCCCAGTAAACATATTCCAATTAAACCTAAAGACCGTTCTTGGTTTAATGCGACTTGCAGACAGGCAGTCAGGTCCAAAGAGGTAGCGTTCAAGAATTGGCAGTCACATAAAACTGCTGAAACTGAACTGCTTCGCAAACAGGCTAGAAACAGGTGCAATGCCATTCTAAAGCGCGAAAAAATTTTTTTACGAACAGCGCCTTAGAAGTAGAGTTCTTGAATACCATAAAAGTAGCAGGAGCTTCTGATCGTTTGTGGGGCGAGTCAAGAATCAGACATCGTCGTCTATTCCAACTCTCCTCATGAATGATCAGATCTTCACTCACTCGGTTGACAAGGCAAATATACTAGCTAAAATGTTTGCTGAAAACTGCTTTCTTCCCGAAAGTAGTCAACCACTTCCCGTAATCGAGAGAGTATCTTGTGCTGTGCCTGAGATACACTTTCGAACGCGATCAGTTGAAAGAGTGCTTGCAGGACTCAATGTAAACAAATCATCGGGACCGGATGACATCTCAGCCCACGTGTTGAGGAATTGCTCCTCAAAGATTGCCAACGTGCAGCCAATCCCCAAACAAAGATGAGGCTACTAACCCTGCAAATTACCGGCCCATAGCAATCTGCTCTACGCTTTCCAAAGTCATGGAGAGCGTAGTTAATTTTAACTTGTTGTTGTTGTTGTTTATCTAGAGCACAATGAATTGCTGTGATCGCCAATACGGGTTTCGTGTTCATCGTTCAACTGGCGACCTGATGGCGTTTCTCACCGAACGATGGAGCAATAGTATCCACCATTTCGGTGAGAGTAAAGTTGTTGCTCTGGATATCTCCAAAGCATTTGATCGAGTGTGGCATAAAGCACTCGTTTCAAAACTCGAAGCATATGGAGTCGGTAATACCTTCACTCGATGGATTTCGAGCTTCCTCAGCGGACGTTCTATCCGGGTTGTGATAGACAGCTTCGCTTCCGATGAGTACTCCATTAATTCTGGAGTTTCGCAGGGTTCCGTCCTGTCCCCTACACTCTTTCTGGTTTTTATCAATGACCTTCTGTCGTTGACTCATAATCCCGTCTATTCTTTTGCTGATGACAGCAGCATTTGTCACTCATACTCGTTCTCCAAACGACCTTCGCGGTCTGACATAAGCGGAAAGAGGCGAATCATGGGTGACACACTCCAAAGTGACCTTGACAAAATCTATGAGTGGGGTCGAGCGAATCAGGTCAACTTTAATATGAGTAAGACCCAAAGCTGCATGTTAACTCACAAGGGAATGGAGGGTAATCCCTGTCCCGTCCTTAATGTGGGTGGTGTGGATTAGAGCTGTGCACGAGCCGTTTTGAAGACAGCTAGGCACAAATCGGCACGACTGCTGTTTTGTGACTGCCATATGAAAATCGCAATAAACAGCAACTGCTGTGGTGCCTTTACCCGACCGATATTTATTTTACTGCTTGTTTGAAAATTTGCAGTTGCTGTTTTAATGTTGATGCATTTCTATCTCGTTCCTTCCGCTTAATCTCCAAAGGAACGAAAGAAACGCAAACAACTCTCCCTCTTTCCCTCCGCTCAAACTCCAAAGGAACGAAAGACAAGAATTTGCGCCGCTCGCCACTCCGTCGATGGTGCTTTGTTTTCACCAGAAGCGTCTGAAAAGTAATTAGGAAATTAAGAAGAAAAAACTCTCCCTGTTTCCCTTCGCTCAAACTCCAAAGCATACTTATTCATTATTCCATATATCGTTTCTCGAGAAAAACGACAAAAAAAAGAAACGAAAAAAAGGGAGAGGCACGCAATGCTTTTTTTCTAACTAAAAGCCTAGGAGACGGCTGAACGTATGTATGTATTTAATATGTATGTATGTGCATTTCGTGTGCCTCTCTTATATCTATTTAGCAATTGTTGGCATTAAAACTGCTGTCATTTTCGACTGACAATTTTGTTTTTGTTTCAAGCAGAGCACAAGCAATAAAGGCTGCGAGTGCAAATCTGAAATGTTTTATCAATTTTTACTGCTAAAACGTTGTGTGTTTTAGAAGTAGTCTTAAAACGGCTTGTGCACAGCTCTAGTGTGGATGTTGGCGAGTCGTCGGCTCTTGATGTTCTGGGTATGTCGATACAATGTGATCTTCGTTGGAATGATCACATTTTCGATGTGTCGAAGGAAGCAGCCAAGTGCCTAGGCTTTTTAAAGCGGTGTAAGGTATATTTTACTCCTGTCGATCTTCGCACTATCTACATCACCTACATTCGCCCCAAAATTGAGTACAATTCGCATATATGGTCAGGGGCTTCCAGAACATATCTGCAGCTCCTGGACCGTGTTCAAAATCGTGCGATAAAGCTAATAGGAGACAGTAGGGTATCCAAATCTATTGAATCCTTGAAGCGTCGTCAAGATGTGGGGTGTGTGTCGTTATTCTACCGTTATTTTTTTGTAGATGCTCGAGGGAGTTGGCTAACCTGGTTGCACCGGCCCAGGTATTTAACAGACAAACACGGCTGTCCCAAACGGCTCACCCCTTTCACGCATTACCGCGAGGGCTCGTTCTTGGCCGCACTGTTCGACTATGGAACAATCTCCCTGCGACTGTCTTCCCGTCTACATATAATGTCAAATCCTTTAAAGCAAGTGTCCACCGTCACTACTCTTCTTTTCCCCCCACCCACTAACCTATCTTCCTTTCACAGACCAACAAATGCTTGCATGGAGAGGGGGTATCCCCTGAGTCACTGAGTCCACTTAATCATGTCACCTATAGCCAACGAGCCATTAAGTCGATTATTGACTACCATTACGTGGACGCAGACAGTTTTACCTCAGTTAAAGAAGCCATTGATGTGTCACTTCAAGTGCGTGAAATCCACACCAATGCTGGATTTGAATTGTCAGTAACTCACCAGAAGTATTCAAAGCACTTGAAGGCAGTTTAAATTCTGTGGCGATTGGTAGCAAAGACACCCAATGTACTGAAAAGGTTCTCGGCATGTATTGGCAACCGAATTCCGACACTTTCAGGTATAATTTGAAATCTAATTATGTTGAAAATAGCATCATCACTGGATCGAGATATCCAAAAAAGCGAGCTTTTAAGTGTGGTAATGTCGATCTATGACCCACACGGGTTTCTCTGTCACTTCAGGATTTCAGCAAAATTATTAATGCGAGAGGTCTGGCGGCGCGATATACGATGGGATCAGCCATTACCTAATGAAATAGCAATGTCGTGGTTAAAGTGGCGACAGCAGTTGTCTAGCGTCGTAGAACTTAATATTCCACGTTTTTATTTTGGTAGTGGGAAACCTGAAGAACTTCAGCTTCACGTGTTTCTTGATGTCAGTGAAGATGCCTTCGCCGCAGTACCATACTGGAGGTATATAAATGCAGGAGGCGAAGTAGATACGACTTTTGTATGTGCTAAAATAAGATGTGCGCCACTGAAGCCGTCAATTATTCCACGGCTGGAGCTGCAAGCAGCCGTTTTGGGAGGTCGATTATCGAAGACGGTTTTGGAAGAACACTCTTTCAGTGTAAGCCGCACGGTTCTTGGAGCGACTCCAAAACAGTTATCAAATAGACCGGCAGCGAACATCGGCGCTATTAATCCTTCGTGGCGCACAGGATTGCAGAGATCCTCTCATGTACTAAGCCCGAGAATTGGTTATGGTTACCAACACACGAGAATGTCGCTGATTAGGCGACCCGGTCAAATGGTAGTCAGTTTTTGCTCGAACTCACGCTGGTATAAAGGACCGCCATTCTTGCTACAAAATGAGGACAATTGGCCGCGTCCGGTCGATTCTGTTATCGCACAGCTTTACGATGGAGAAGAAGAGGAGCTGCTTTCAAAGTATACATTGGTGACATCGAAATCTCAGCTGGTGGATATGAGTCGGTTTTCATCTCTTGCTAGAATTACGAGGACATTTGGCTGGGTAATTCGGTTTGCGAATTGCTGTCGCAGGTCACCAAGGTCATCGGAGAGTAGTGGTAGCAGTGGTGCAGTAGTAGTGGTAAGATAATGCGTGCTATGCCAATGACGCCTATAATGGGCCCTCTGCCTGAAGACCGGGTTACACCATTTGTAGGCCGTTCAGTTATACAGGGGTTGATTACTTTGGCCCTGTTAACGTCGCTGTTGGTCGTCGAACCGAGAAAAGTTGGGTAGCCTGACGAACCTGTAGAGAAACTTTGTTCTTTGCGAAAGCAATGACGCATCGCGCGGCAGTTACGTGATCGTTATTGGAAACGCTGGGTTCTAGAGTACTTGCCTACTCTAACAAGGCGAGCGAAGTAGTGTGAACAGACGAAGCAGATTGAAGTAGGCGATGTGGTGTTTGTTTGTGACCCGGTGATGTCGCGGCGGCTGTGGTGTCGAGGTTTGGTGCAGAAGGTGTTTAGAGGATCGGACGGAGTGATTAGACGAGCTGAGGTCAAAACCGCCGCGGGAATAGTATGCCGTCCAGTGTCCAGATTAGCAGTTTTAGACGTAATGATGGTGAATCCGTCGATTCACGGGGGCGGGGGTGTAATGAATGACCATGTTTTGGTTTGCCTCAGTCTTCGTTCTCCGGCTTAATTGCTTGTTTTCTTTTCTTCGTTCATTCTTCGTCAATTTCGTCGGTAAACTTCGGTTATATGTATACATAAAAATTTTGTCAGTTTTGTGTCGAAAAACAAGCCGGTCCACGACGCGACAATATAGCTCAACAATCGCCTTCGGATCGTCATTATATTACTGCGCGTGCTTTCAAACAAAACTGAAATCTTTGGAGAGATGGATTTCATTGTCAAGCATAATGTTTTTGGAGAGACACGCTGTTGGATGTATTCCATTGAGTGGCAAAAAAGAGAATTACCATATTCACACATTTTGATTTCGTTGATCGAAAAAACGACACCAGATCAAATTGATCAGATCATCTCAGCAGAAGTACCAGATATCGACATTGATCAAGATTTATTTGAAGTCGTCACCAAAAACATGATTCATGTGGCTTACTCAACAACAATTCATCATGCATGTCTAATAGGAAATGTCGAAACGATACCCAGGAGATTTATTTACTGACACTACCACTGGCAACGATGGATATTCCCTTTATCGTCGGCGATCAACTGAGGATGGCGACAAAACCATCACCTTAAATGTACGAAACAATGACATTGAAGTCGATAATCGTTGGGTTGTACCATATTCACCGTTACTCTCGAAGACGTTTAAAGCACACATCAATGTCGAATATTGCAATTCGGTGAAATCTATCAGGTACATTTGCAAATATGTAAACAAAGGGAGCAGCATGGCGGTTTTTGGAGTGGAAAGTGCAACTCGACATATCGATGAAATCGATCAATATCAACTGGGACGCCATTAGTAGCAATGAAGCAGTATGGCGCAGTATGTTGATCGAAGGCTGGACCGATTTAGATAATTTTTTTAAAAATTTCTTTATGAAAATTTCTTAAAGAGAAGCGAAACAATTTACTATTTTCTATTTGATTATAATAATTACCATATTTAAAAGTTAGTATTTAAATCGAATATGAAACATATTTATTTGAAGAGAAAAAATATTAATCTCAGGAGCTGATAAAAATATTTTCAGTCGGAAGTCAAAAAGTTTTTTATTTTGAGATCAAATTATTAAACTAATAGTTGAGGCAGCAAACTGCAACAATGTTTCTATAAAAATATTGCATTTTAAAAATTTAGTTCAACAGATTATAACAATTTTTCCAACAGAACGTGAATCTTAGGTAAAAGTAATCAGCTGCGCCTAATTTTTTTATAACATTTTCTTACTGGCAATAGCATTTTTATTACATTGCACGCCAAGGCAAAACATAGAACAGCAGGCTAAAATGACAGAAACCAAGTCAATCTCTTGACTTGCCTGAAATTTTTAGTACAAAAAATAATGAATGTGAAACCGAATTCGGCCACATAATATTAAAGGCATTGAAAGTAGGCCTTAGCAGGGATTTTGCTGATTGGAGCAGCATTTGCGACAGATGGGAGAGCTCCTCTCCTTGCGTCAGAGAGATATTCGCAAGCTGTCTCACTCCTTATTTCTGCAGGATTGGCCAAAATATGGTGACGCAAGAGCGCCACAACTAGTAAGTTAGCAGTGTTTAGCTCGGTTAGATATTATGTTTTTATTTTACAGATTAACATAGATTTCAAGCTTATATTTCCTGAAAAGGAACATCTACTGTTCAGTAAATAGAACCACTTCCGCACTCAAATCAAGATCTACCTCAATACAAATATATGCAACGATAGCAGCAAACGATTGTTGTCATCACTTGGGAATTATATCAGTAAAGGTTGTCTATTGAATCAAATTACATTTACGTTTTATTTTATATGGCTTTTTTAGACTCAGAAGATTATATAACTTCTATGCTACTGGCTTCGGTTCTGCCTTCTAATGTGCGATTTTTTGACAAATTTGGCAACAGCAAACGGAAAGTCACCATACTTGATTCGCAAGAAAGCCTCGTTCTCCGTTTGATATGCATTATGGTAGGAAATTCGAGGAAATAGTGAATAAGCACTATTCTTTAAAGTTAAATATTCAACCATTTCTTATAGTTGAAAGTCTTTCGGATAATGCTGTTACAGCTTTTTATATTTATTTTACAAAATCCTTTATAATTTTAGTCATTTATTGAAGCATTCGATTCCTGTTTAAAAATATTTATGTGTTTTTGCTGAAGTATCCTTTCCCTTGTGCGTGTGTATGGAATTTTATTCAGATTTTTATGGCATACAAACTCCATACGACATCAAATCGCCAAACATTTTCTAAATAAAAATTAAAGTTATAAAGTGTGTAACGATCATAAATCGTTACAATTATTTCTTAATTGTTAACCGCTTCAAACTCATAGAGTCTCATAGCCTAGTGACTAGAGTAGCCGACTCACGACCAGAAAAACCCAGGTTCGAACCTCGGTACGAGCAACATTAAAAAAAGCATTACAACTTATTTTTTATAATAAAAATATTCCGTCGCCATATAATTGGTAAAATTTTAATTACTAACTTTGAAAAAAAAGGAATTGAAATCGTACCATCGATTTCTCACAGTGAAAATAAACCAGAAATTAACACACAAACAGGTACATATAGACAAACATACACATCAACAAACGAATAAAGAGATAATTACAAACAGATGCACTTTTCCCTTTTTTGCTTTCATTTTTGCATGAAGTGCATATAAATTCCTGACAAGTTTAACAAGCTTAATCCTCTTAAGACATGTTTTTGCGCTCATCCAACAACCTGAGCTCAAGACAAAAACTGTAGTATACAGGTGAGATGGGTTTATAGCCCACCACATGTAAATACAGAATTTTATTTGAAACAGGTTCGAAACCCGTCTCTGTTTACGAACCGGTTCGCGGGGGAAAAATAAGTAGTATAAGCGAAGAACCTTCTACCCCGTCCGAGCTGAGCTACCAAGTAGCCAGCCAATTCGGCAACGGTGGTGAACTTCCCGGAGGGTTACGAGATCCCTCGATAATGGACACTGGGGCCGCTGAGGATACCCTGGCTGGAAAGAAAAACTCGTTACAAGTGGATATAAATTCGTCCACTTATTAAATGAAACTCATTATTACGAGTACTATTTTTACTTAACTGCCATGATAACTACAGTAGAAATCGGTTATAACGACATTGAAGGAACCAGAAAATTTCGTCGTTATATCCGGATGTGGCTGTAGTGGTACAAAAATACTTAAAATGAATATAAACACAAAAAAGAACAACAATTATTTATATTTATCATATATGTATGTATCTGTATTAACTCAGCAATCATATAAAAAATATGATGCAAATTCGTTTTGTCCCTCGGTGTAGGGAAACGGCTATTTCGATAAATTATTTATTTAAAAAAATCATAACGAAACAAACGATAAAAAGTGTTGAATAATTAATTTTTGAATATTCGTGACCGATGACGCTAGGTGCCCGTTGCCGAAGCGAAGCGAGGCCTAAATTCCAAAATATTCGTATCAGCAAATAGTGCAATTTATTCAAAGTTTAGAGCTAGTTGTTCGTCAAAAATGTCAGAAGATTTCAATCCGATTTTTAAATAAAGCAAGTTTTGCTTTTCTTAAAGGTATTTTGCAAACTCTTAATCTAAAAACTGATGACTTTATAGATCCTATAGATCGTTGGGAAGTATAGAACGGTTTGAAGAGTATTCTAAAACTTTTCATTTGATACTCGAACCAAGTTCATTTATGAAAAGAGGCTCCTTGGTGGCACTGCAAAGCTGTTTATAAGAACTTTGAAAATAAAAAACTGGATTAAGCTGAAAGATACGCTTGTGGGTGAGTTTAAGCGTGTTGTCACTAAAGCATATGTTTTCACCAAGCTTAACGCAAGAAAGAGACGGCGTGATGAAACTATACAGCAATACGTGGTGTCCATGCAAGAAATAGCATTACATAATCCCATCGAGGAAGAAGATTTGATTCAGTTTATTAATAAAGGCATATCGGATCCCGAAATCAACATGAGTACATTGTACAACGCCAACAATATGAAACAGTAGAAGATGCACTTCGGAAGTATGAGAAATTCAAGAACAGTCGTGACAATATACCACTTAAACGTAGTAATTTAAGAAAAAATAATACACTAGTTATGCATCTGCTAATAGTTTGTCGGCAAAGAAAGAAATCACCTTTTTTAAATGTGGCCCCCTTGACACATTGCCAAAAATTGCTCAAATAGTAAACCAGTTTTGACTCTTAAAGCCAATAATATCGATAGCTGATGATAGAAGCAACGCTTGTTGAGAGATTATTAATAATGTTTCTAATCAGGAAACCAGTCGCATCCAATCACAGTGTGGCAAGGATTTTAACGATTTTGAGAAAGAGGTTCGTTATCGATTCACCGATGGTCGTTCCGTATACTCTTGCATACTAACATAACTTTTGGACTCTGGGAGTCCAGTAAGCTTTGGTTAAGAGAAGTATTTGCCGCAGTCGATGATTTCGCCAATGGAAAAAAACAGTCACTCGTATTGCGGAGTAAACAACAGCCCGCTTCAAGTAATCGGAAGTGTTAAAGCTTGTATATTATTTGATAATTTAGAAACTAATTTGTGTTTATTTGTAGTTAAAAATCATACAATGAGTTACCCAATTGTTCTTGGAAGGAACTTCATCGACAGAATTGGTATGGTATTACGGAGAGCCCACAAAAGTTGAAAATCAACAAAATGTCATTTTGCCAGAAACATCAAACAACGACGAATATAATCGTTCTTCAAGCGTAACATTATCGTCAACAAATAATTGTCCAGAAATGCATGTTGATACGAAATTGTCTTTATCGTCTTCAGATCAGTGTCATCGTCCGCAATTGAGTACGTTTGATGAAGAAGTTTATCGTATTCAATAAATTTTTAATATCGTCGTGAGTGGTAATAAATCGGAATTAGATATAAAAGTTAATCCAGAAATACCATATAATACTCAAGAATGTGTAAAAGGAATAGTTAGGTTAGGTTTTGTGCAGATTTACAAAGAGATATTTTCGAGGAGAAACAATTTAAAATGGAAATTGTTTTGTCCACGGATGTCCTTTTTAATTTTCCACCACGCAGGTTCCTCACATAAAATCGAATTAGAAAAGACCCTTGACGATTGGCCCAATAAGGGTATAATACGAGAGTTTAACTCACAATACGCGTCACCGATTGTTCTTGTTCAAAAGAAGAATAAAGAGTTGACGTTGTGTTTAGATTTTTAAGAGCTTATCAAGATTATGCTTCGTGACAACTATGCATTACCTTTGATTGAAGACAACATAGACCGGCTCAAAAATAAGAAGTACTACACAACACTAGATTTAATAAATGATATCATGTTCCACTTGGTCAGTACGAATTTACTTATACCGTTTGGGCTTTGTAGGTTTTAATAAAATCTGTAAGATTATCAACTTGTTTTGTTACTGTTGTTGAATCGAACAGCACGAAAGAGCCAGACGACTAGCTTTGAGCAGCCGGTCGATATACACAATTCATTCTACATATAATCGAAGAGTCAGTCTTGCTCTAACTGTCAACGCGAACGGTAACGACGAGAAGAGCCACGGAACAACAAAAAAGGGTTTAAGAAACAAACTTGACTGTTCATCCGACTTAGCAATTCCACGCATTTTTGAACATAGGATCATATTTTCGACACGACATCGCGCGTCACTAAGCCGAGTGTAATTCGGAAAAATTCCGAAGTACATATATTTCGATGTAAAACTAATGTTAAAAACTTATTACGTGGCAATAAAGAATTTATACCAAGATGGTCGACTCGTTCAATCCGAAATTTGTCCGAATAGGTTTTCTCGCAAAAAACGAAGTCCTAAATTAACAACTTTAATCCTTTTTTAGTCGTGACGCGTTTAACGCCAGCTGCGCAAAGTTTGTGGAGCAATTTGGAAGCTTATGTGGTTCATTTTTTTGACGCCAAGTCTTATGGTAGACTTTCCTAGAACCAGCAGCCGTTTCAATAAAGGAGTTCCACCACAGCGCCTTAAGGATTTCGTCATCATGCCATTGCCCCGATCACCAGTTCGAGCAACAGAAACATCAACTTTGCAATCGAGGGAGGAAGGCTCCGCGGAACGTACTATTGTACCGCAGAATTCTGAGAGTGCAAATGGAATGGAATCGTACACGCGATCATTCGATCGCAAGTTAGAGGAGATGAGAAGCGAATTCAGTCGACAGATGCATGCCATGCGAGAGGTAATGATCTCCAATAGCCAACAACTTAAACAAACAGTGAGTAGTCTACGAGGCGAGGTCAGTGAGGCGAGCTTCGTGAAAATGCCAGTTCTCAGCCGATGCCGTCAGCTTTATCTTTGTCATATACATTTATACAGGCCGACAATACAAGCCTTTTCGCCGCTACCACAGCCGACGATGCAGTCCGCTTCATCGCCACAATCGACACCTCCAGCTTCTCAGCTAGCACAGGTCTTCTCACAACCACTAACAACAACAGTAGAACAGCCATTACCTTCGTTAACAAGGCAGCCATCTTCGATGCCTCAAGGAACGTCGCTACCAACAGAACAACAAGCAAACGGACAGCCATATTGGCCCAACAATCCGCCATCTTATATGCCACAAAATGGTAAAAGGGTAAATTATACAAATAAAATTCATCCTCTCCCAATCTTCACAGGCGGACCAGAAGAATGGCTAACGTTCGTGGAAGCTATCGAAGCATCCACCGGGAAATTCAAGTATAGCAATCTCCAAAATATTATGCGCCTAAGAGAATCCCTTAGAGGGCGCGCTCGCGACACGGTAGAAGCGCTACTGTCGAGTTCCGTGAACGTAGCAGCAATAATGGAGTTGCTGAGAGAAGCGTTCGGTCGCCCGGAGCAGCTGGTAAGAAGCCAAATCCTAAAAGTGCAAGCTATAGCGCCTATAGCAGAAGTACCTTACCTTCTTATAAAGGTAAGGTAAGGTATAGACTTATAAACTTTGCCAATCACGTAGTCAATATGACTACGTATTTAAGTACCATAAATGGTAATACCCTCCTTCACAACCCTACACTACTGAGCAAAGTTGTAGCCAAGCTGCCCGTGAGCGCAAGAATGAAATGGGCAGAGAGAAGTCTCCAGGTAGAACCCTGTGCGTCAATAGCCGACTTTAGCAAATGGTTAAGTGAAATGCGCCGGTTGGCTAACACAGTGTCGGATTCGCTACCCTTTTCCTTTGTCAACGAACAACCGGAAAGTAACAAACACACACAATAGCACACACCATATTCTTTTACACCACTCTCAAGTGAAACCAGATAAAGGCGGCATTCAGCCAAATGAACCGGGCAACAGTTCAGCGCTTCCTCAGGACACACTAACCACACCGCTACAACACTTTAATTGTCACACAGACAACTTTAATGAACCCATACTCTTCCAGGTTATACCAGTTAAGCTGCATGCCAAAGGAAAGACGCTAGAAATATATGGCTTCGTTGATGACGGGGCTAACGAAAGAGCCATCTTCACAAACGAAGAGACATCTGCACAGCCGTACGAGTTTCAGCAGTAACGAGCATTGAAGCCGAGATACAGTCGATGCGGACACGCAGGTCAATGTACACGTTCTTTTTCTTTGTCAAAATTAGTATATAAAGTCATCTCTGCCAATTACTAAAATTGGTATACAAATAAGTTCATCTCTGACAATATTCAGAAGTGGGATGAATCCTACGGACTGTACGATTGTGGAACTAAGGGCAAAGCTCCAGGAGCTTAAAAAGAAAACAGCCGGTAAAAAAGCAGAGTTGGTGGCGAGACTCTACGAATGTGGAATAAATGAACTTAATAGTGCGACGGAAACATCGTATCAAAATGTATATGTTACAAGAACAGAACCAGTGGCTGTATCGACAAATATTACAAACGCAGAGCCGGGAGTGAAACAACTCAGTGAAGATGTATGCGAACTCCGGCGCATGCTGGAATCGCTATCTCAACAGCTTAATGAAACCCTAGTCTCCAATGGTAAGCAAAAAACTATAACATGAACTACACAATTGAACGCCTCGCAACAAGACCTGTTTTTTCCGTTACCAAATACGGTTGCCCTTACTCAGACGGAAATTGTTGAGATGGCAACTCTCATACCAGCTGACATCTTTATACGAGCTTTTCATATTCTCCATTGTTCTTTTCGTTTTTCTCTCTCTCTTCCGTTTTGGCCAGCGTTGGTATAGCACGCATTTTATATTTTGTTCGCGCCTTCATAAAATTAAAATTCATCTTAATTTATATTATGAATCCTCATTAAATTAAAACTACAACAGCTTATGGACCCAGGTGCGAGTCCCTGAGGTTTAAGTTCATACTATTATTAAAGCGCGTGTGCGGCTGACAAAAAGGCAAAAGTTAGATTCTACACAACGAAAATGAGTTCACTCTTTAATGTTGAAAAATTGAACGAGTGTAATTATGACATTTGGAGCATACTGATAAAAAGTGTGCTAGTACATCAAGACTTATGGAAACACGCATGTGGAGAGCTTGCTGCACCAAGTATCGAGAATGAGAAGTATGCGGAATGGAAGGCCAAAGACGAAAAAAGTACGGCCACCATTATACTTAATGTAACGCCAACACAAATTAACTACATAAAAGGTTGCAAAACAGCTAAAGGAGCGGGGAACACCTTGCGTGATATCCATAACCCAAAAGGTCCGGACAGAAAAGTGACGCTCTTTAAACAGTTGTTAAATATGCATATGAACGATGGCAATTGCATTCAACAATACGTCAGTAATTTCGATTCAGTCGAGGAGAAACTCGCAGAGATAAGAGTTACCCTCCCAGAAGAATTGCGTGTTATAATGATGTTGGCAAGTTTGGCCAAATCATTTGAGAATCTAGTTGTCGCACTAGAATCTCGTGATGATCTTGCAGACCAACAATCGAGCAGGTTTGCAGACGCGAAACCATCAAGCTATAAGCTATAACCATCAAGCTTCAGCTCTGCAGAATGTCTTATTCGTGCCAGGCCTCCAGTGTAACTTTTTATCTGTATCAAAAATTGTGGAAAATGGTTACACGGTTCAATTCAAAATGGATCTCGCCGTAATTAAAGATGAGCACGGGGTGCTTTTACGTGCAAACAAGGTTAGTAATCTTTTTGGTTGAACTAAATAAAAACAAATTGTTTTTTTCGAGAGCGACGGACGAAGCATTGAAGTGGCACAATCACTACTTAAATTTATCCAGTCTACGAGAACTGATAAGCAAACAAATGGTGCGAGGCTTTAAGGATATTACGTTTCCATCGAAGATGGATTGTTTGATGTGTATGAAGAATAAATGTACACAGAAACCGTATAGAAGCGCAGATAATCGTGCATCGGATCTCCTAGCATAGTACATACTGATGTATGCGGTCCTATGTGAAATGAGTCGTTAGGTGGAGCCAAGTATATATTAACGTTTATTGACGACAAGTCGCGGTACGCAGTTGTATATTTTCTGAAAAATAAATCAGAAGTATTTGGAAAATTTAAACAGTTTAAAACTATGACTGAACGTCAAACTGGAAACAAATTAAAGGTCCTTAAAAGTGACAACGGGAAGGATGAGGATGAATATATATCCGCAGAAGATGTATTGCCAATAGAAGCTGTTAAAAGGTTACGGGGAAGACCCAAAATTAACCGCACTGGTGCGCGAGGCAGACCGAAGAAACAGTATAATGTTTTAGGTTTAATTTGTGCTGAGAACGTAAAAATACCTGCGACAGTCGACGAGGCGTTATCTAGTGAATATGCTAAAGAATGGCGCGTTGCCATGCAAGTTGAATACAATGCCCTGCTGATGAATAAAACTTGGAAAATTACAAATCTTCGAAAAGATCAGAAAGTTTTTAAAAATAAGTGGGTTTTTACAGTAAAAAGGGACGCCAACGGTAATGTAGAGAGGTTTAAGGCAAGGTTAGTAGCAAAAGGTTTCTCTTAGATATACGGCGTAAATTACACTGAAACATTCTCTCCGGTTGTGCGTCACGAAACCATCAGAATGATTTTTGCTATTGCCGCAGAATATGAACTGCACCTCCACCAGATGGATGTATCGACCGCTTATTTGAATAGAGACATAGACGAAGACATTTTTATGACTCAACCAGAAGGATTCGTCGATGAAGATGTTCCCAATCATGTATTGAAGCTAAAAAAAGCACTATATGGACTAAAACAATCAGGTCGCCAATGGAACATAAAATTAGACAGCATATTGAAAAATATTGGTTTTCATCAATGCGAAAGCGAACCTTGCTTTTACACCCGACATCGAGGGAGTAATATAAATATTATTGCGATATACGTCGACGACCTGTTGATAGCCAGTTCAGATTTGCAAGATTTGGAAAATATTAAGAGTAACATTGCAGAGCAGATAAAAGAGACAGAAAAAGGAACTGTTTTTGAGTTTGGAATTTGAGTTTTAGAAAGAGACGGGGAAACAGGATCCATCTCTGTCAGCCAAAGAACACAGATTAGGAAAATACTAAAAGAGTACAATATGGAAGATTGTCGTCCTATATCAACGCCTTTAGACCCCGGACATAAGGTTACCTGTGAAAATAAAGATTGTAAAAAGGTAGATCCCACTGAATATCAATCACTTATAGGGTCATTGTTGTATTTATCTGTAAATACTAGACCTGATGTTTTTCATTTGGTATGTAAACTTTCCCAGCGCAACGTTGATCCACATAATGAGCATATGGCAGCCGCAAAACGAATATTGAGATATTCAAGAGCTACCCAAGATAAAAGCTTAAAATATTATCGCACAGATTAACCAGTCGAAGGATTTGTCGACGCCGATTGGGGCGGTGACGAAAGTGATAGAAAATCTTACACGGGTTACACATTTCATCTTGCTGGAGCTGCTTTTTCTTATCAATCGAAAAAGCAGGCTGCTGTTGCCCTCAGTAGCACCGAGGCAGAATACATGGCACTGTCATCCGCCGTCAAAGAAGCAATTTACTTGAAGCATTTAATCAAAGAAATAGAATTAGAATGTCCTAAGAAGATCACTATTAATGGAGACAACATAAGCGCCATGAACCTTGTTAAGAATGCTATGTACCACTGTCGAACAAAGCATATCGACATCCGCTACCACCACATTAGAAACATTTATAAAAGTGGAGAAATTTACTTGAAATACTGGTGTACTGGAGAAATGGTTGCCGACATTCCCACCAAAAATCTACTCAAGGTTAGTCATAAGAAATTTACCAAAATGATGGGACTGCATCTTTATACGAGCTTTTTATATTCTCCATTTTTTTTTTTCGTTTTTCTCTCTCTCTCTTCCGTTTTGGCCAGCGTTGGTATAGTATAGCACGCATTTTATATTTTGTTCGCGCCTTCATAAAATTAAAATTCATCTTAATTTATATTATGAATCCTCATTAAATTAAAACTACAACAGATATATTACTTCCTAACGGACAAATGACTGTACATCAGACCATCGGTGGCACGATGTTGGTTTTCGCAGACCGGCCGCCGTTGTTAGCTACATCGACATCGACGACAACGATGCAGCCTCAATTTTTGCAATAACATATGTATGTATATGCAGTCCAATTCTGCTCGACAACATGATTTTCCAATTTTGCAGCCGAATACGTCAGCTGCTCGACAACATGTTTTTCCAAATTTGCAACGTTTGCTAATCGTTTTTCTAGCTTTTCTAGATTGAAACGAACTATAGCCTGGATGCTGAGATATAAAAACAACTTGCGTTTTAAATCCAGACGAGGAACCTTGCTCGACGGAGAACTGAGTTCAGAAGAAGAGCAAGCCGCCTAAGTCGCCCTATGCCATTGGCTTCAACTAGAACACTTTTACGACGACTTTTTTAGACTAAAGAAAAACGGCAAAATCAGTAAAGATAGCCCATTGAAGGCTTTAAACTCATTTCTAGCCGACGATGGGTTGATACGAGTAAAAGGCAGGGTAGAAAATGCCATTCGTCTGACGATAGACGCCAGGAACCCGATAATTCTACCAACGGAAAATCACGTGACGCGCCTAATCGTTAATCACTTCCACCAAAAATTTTGTCATGGCAATGCATCAACCATCATAAGTGAAATCCGCCTCCGGTTCTAGATTCCGTCGCTACGAAGACTAGTCAGTAGCGTGCAGGCCAACTGTCTGACATGCAGGGTGAGGAAGGCCAAGAATAGGCAGCCACAGATGGGTGTGTTGCCGCCGAAAAAAGTGGCTCCTTTCGTCCGAGTGCTCTCATACAGCAGTGTGGACCTATTTGAACAAATGAGCGTGTCGGTCGGACGTCAGAGGCAGAAGAGGTGGATAGTTTTGTTTACATGCCTAACTGTGCGCGCCGTACATTTCGAGATAGCAGCAGACCTTTCCAGCGACGCCTTTATATTGTGCTTGAGAAATTTCATAAATCGCCGCGGAGCTCCGGTCAAAATCAGAACCGACAATAGCAGCAATTTTGCGGGAGTTGCGAATGAACTTCGTGGGGCCGAAGGTTTTTTGGATCATGACGAAATCACGAACAAACTCTTACCCTTGGGCATAAAATGGACGTTCAACACCCCACATGATCCTAGAAACGGTAAAGACAAGAGGAGCCACGAAACAATAAAAAAGAGGCGCCTAAAATCTTTTACAAGAATTAGGCGTAAAGCAACAGTTTACCGCCCTTTACCATAAAGATAAACAGAATTTCCGACATACGTTAAATTTATTATTAAATTTATTACAAGTCTTGTCACTTTTATGAAGCAATTAGCATTAATTTGTTCAAAGTGTATGGTTTCGTTATATAACATAGATCGGCGTTCAAATAAGTGGTGGAAAAAGGTGCTATAAGCTGCTTCAGACGGGTTGCGTCAACGACTTTATTCTATTTAAAAAAGTGCAGAAAAATAATAAAATTAAATACTATGACTTCATCACTGATCTCTCAGAAGAATTGATTGCGCATGTGTACCTGCTTGGTTACATTTTGTTTTATTTTTTCTTTTTTTTTAAATGAAGTAGGCAGGCGGGTTCAAAAACAAAAGCTACTTGGTTATTTTAACTGGAAACACTTGTAAAACTCTGTCTTGTAATATGAATTAGAACAAGTAGGCGGCAAAAATTCAGATGTGTGAGGAAGGAGAGAAAAAATTCATGCGAAAGACGAAAGCCGGCCGAAAAGATCTAAAAGAAATACATTTTTAAAAAGCGTAATTCAGAAATTTCGAGTTGAATTTTCTGGAACAATTTTTCTAAAATCTTTACAAGCGAAAAGTCAAATCGTTCCGATTTTCGTAACCCTAATAGTAATTGGATACATTTGCAAGTTTTGATAAACTATTGAAATTATCAACATAAGAGGATTTTCTTAAGTCCATTGCCTTTGTGCTCGTAAAACGCCGTGGTTAGAACCAAAACATCTACAGAACTGATGTCCAACTTTTCCTACAGGGGCAATGCTGTCTTGGCCATGACTATCGATCTCCAAAGCGTATGTTCAACTGCCGCGACTGCGACTTGTAATTGATAAACATAAGCTTCTTCATAATTTCATGTTTATTGTATTTGTCCAGTTATTGTATTAACTGTTCCATTCTATAATTTCATTTCAATTTCATGTCGTTTACATTGAACTAGAATATTTTTATAATGCTTTAAATGTATCTAAATTCAATAAACTACATTCAGAAGTCAGTTCATATCCAGACTCAAAGAATCAAATCGACGCATTTTTATTTTCGGTGTTTATCAGCGGTTTCGGTGCTAGTTGCTAATCAATTCGGTGCTAATCAATACATAGTGCATAACATAGTTAGTTGTAGTCCAAGTGCTGCAACTAACTTATCATTCTTTGTTAGTTCAAGTTAGTTGTTAGTTGTTAGTTTTCATCATTTTCATCAATAGTTAGTTGTAGTTTAAGTGCTGCAACTCATCGTTGACAAAAACAATCCAAGGAAAACGCTCCTTGGCAACATTTGGTGACCCCGACGTGATCAGCTTTAGTGATCACCATGTCGGCATTCGACGATCTTTTCACGATCCAAGAGACAACTGGAGAAGCAATATTCGCCATTGTCAGAAATTATAAAAAGGACTCTGCAAGCAGAAAACAGAGCTCAAAGTACTTTGAAGAGCGTATAGAACGCTTAAAGGAATTAGTGAGCCTTAAACTGGCAACAGATGCCACAATTAAATCATTGCCCGAACCGCCATATGACCACAACTACTTTACCAAAAGTTTTTACACTAAAGTCATGGCTTTGGCAACGCAATACAAGGCTAATTTCGAGACTGCACTTCTAGCTCTACGTCGAGAGGCAGCGGAAGAAGCAGCAGGTTGCCAACCAACCGGTTCGACAGGAAGCAAACAAGAGGTACAGAAAAATACCTCGTCTACAAAAATCTTGGGTTTGTTAAGGAGACAATCCGCATCTTTAGCAGCCTTGCGCAAAATGTGCGACAGAATAAAAATGGATACAACAGAACATCCACGACAGCATTACCAGGTAAAAATGGACACCTTACAACACATGTAATGCATCAAGCAGAAGCTCTACACCTCAATATTTTTGAAGCCTGTGAATATCCAAATTCTGAGGGCTATGATGAATCAGAATTCAATGATTTAGATGATCAAGCTCATCAAACATTGGTGGATCTGTCAGTCAGGGCAGATAAAGATACCCTGTCGAGAACATCTGAAGCTAAATCCACTTTACCGAATTTAGCATGCTCAGTGCAACTACCCAAGGTGGACATTCCGACATTCAATGGCGATTATCTAAAGTGGAATCAATTTTATGTTCTATTCACGCAAATGGAGTAACTACCAACAATTCAGAAAATGTGGTATTTAAAAATGAATCTCTCAGGAGAAGCAGAAAATCTCGTTCATCACCTGACTTTATCAGAGGAAAATTATGAAACCGCATGGACGATGCTCAAGGACAGATACAATAATGTAAGAATCTTGACTTCCACATTAATTCAAAAGCTATTGGATCAACCCAGCAGTACATGTTCTGTGGCCTCCATCAAATCGCTACATGACACCACTCAGGAATGCTTGCTGGCACTGAATAACCTCGGTATTACTACAACAACGTGGGATCCAATTCTGCTGCACATATTGGTCAAGAAAATGGACAAAACAACAGATATGGATTTTGAACAGTCGTTGACAAATCCAAAAGCACTGCCGACGATAACAGAGTTTTTGGCGTTTTTAGAAAAGCGATTTCAATCACTTGAATCATTCAGCCACAAAGAGAAATCTCCATCAACATATACAGTAGCAAAAAATTGCACGCTAGGAGCAGCCATACGCCAAGGATCAACTACGTGCAAGTCATGCAAAATTGGGACTCATCCATTATTTGCTTGCTAAGTATTTTTGAAGCTTCAACCACTGGAGCGACTTTCGTTTGCGAAGAAGCAAAAATTGTGCATAAATTGTTTAAAAACTGGTCACATGGCAGGACAATGTACATCAAGAAATTGTACCAAATGCAATAAGAAACACAACACTCTTCTTCATATTAATGGAGCAGATGATAAGAAGAAGATAGCAGAACACCCTTTCTCTACACTAGCCATGAAACCACAAAACAGCTCAAACTCAGCAGCTTTAGCAGCATCAAATAGCCAGAAGCTTCAGTCGTACGTATTGCTTGGAACTGCAGTAATAAAATTGACAGCAAACAAGGGTAGAGAAATAGAGTGCAGAGCTATTCTTGACTCCGGTTCGAAAATCAACCTCGTGACTGAAATATTGGTTAAGAAACTGGGAGTCAAATCAATAAAAACCTCCATGCTAGTACAGGGCATCAGTCAGGGAGACAAGAAAGCAGATCATCGAATCAATGTCAACATGCAGTCTAAACATAACAAATTCTCAACGCGGCTAGAAGCCTTTGTACTTCCACAGATAATATCTCAACAGCCTTCACAAACATTGAACATTGCTGAATGGCCAATTCCGAATAATATTAAGTTAGCTGATCCAAGATTCAATTATCCCGATACGATAGATGTGTTATTGGGAGCTGAGTTCTATCATCAGTTATTAATGATTGGACAAATTTCACTAGAAGACAACCTCCCGACATTGCAAAATACAGTTTTTGGTTGGGTACTGTCGGGCAAAATTGACTTTACTTTACATTCCACTAAACAAATTAACTCAGTGAAATGTGGAATTTGCACCGCGATGAAGACGGCTTAGAAGAAAAGATTGAACGTCTATGGAAACTGGAGGAAGTATTACCAACAAAGCAAAGGTTCTCCAATGCAGATGAGCAATGTGAAAAACTTTTCCCTGTAGGAAAAGTTCGACATCAGTGCTGTAGATGTTTTGGTTGTAACCATCAATTACAAGTCGCAGTCGCGGCAGTTGAACATACGCTTGTAATTGTAGATCGATAGTGATGGCCAAGACAGCAGGTGAATAACACTGCAGGTGATGGACTTGTGAAAAATAGTGTCCCTGTAGGAAAAGTTGGACATCAGTGTTGTAGATGTTTTGGTTCTAACCACGCCGAAAGTTTCCATTTGTCTCTTCGCCATTAAGCCAATTTAATAACCGAAAGGAGGTCATTTAACTTCTTCATCAAAATGATTATACAACGAAATCGACATTGTTTGAGAGACCAAACCGACCGATTAAACCAATAACGACCCGAGAGATCTAAAAACTTTCCCGATTGAAAAGGGATTCATTCATCAAAAAGAAGCGGTAGAAGACTTATTACGCCTATCAAGAAAAAGCGTTGAATCTGTTATCTTAAATAGAAACGAAATGAATATTTGCGATGTTTAAAGCAAAAATGAATTTGCCAATATTGTAATCCAAGAATTTAATAAGTTAAAGGTACAATTACATCGTGGGATCGTGCACGAACCATGAACACATTCAGTGAGTTTCAAACGCCTTTTTTGTGATCTTAATAATACAATAATGGTAAATATTTTCCTTCTTTTGCATTTTCTTTAAATGTTTGGTTTGAATACGAGTATTAAAAATAGAATCCCTTTAAATATATGTATGAAGTTAATATAGTTAAACTCCTAGACAAATAATTGTTTATAATCTGCTATTCAGTGAATTTATAATCGAGGATAGAGTTTTCGAATTTAATATATAATCAATAATTTTATGTACAAATCTTCGTAGAATGTCATAATTCAGTCTATTTAGCAATATCGGGTATGGAGTTCCAGAAAGAGGTATTCGTGAGCGGGAAGAGTTGTGAAGTGAAAACGAATCGTATGATGGTTTAAATTGTTAAATCCAATTTTTTTTTAATTTTCATTGTAGCAGGCGACGGAACCCTCCCAACTGAGAGAAGTCGGTACAACAAAAACGAACGTCCCCGTTTATATTGATTAGAATTTTTTTTTTTTAAAGAAAAACAAAGTGAATTGCTATACATGTCAGACAATTTGCTACTATAAAGAAAATTAGATCAAAAGGATGCGCTTCCTCGTCATCCAAAAATCTTATAAATATTGGCGACCATTTGCCAGTAAAGACGTCGCTGCGTAAGGTGCACTGGAAATAAAGCAGGAAAATAAAAATAATCCTTTATACATACATATGTATATGCAAAATGTGTAATGTTCCTTTATGTTTCGACTGTTTTACTCCCTTTCATGTCTAACATAGATACATACATGAATTTTTTATAAATATTAAAATAAATATAAATAATATTTCATAACTTTTTTAATGTTAATCTTGTGTTTTCCTCGTATATTGACTAAAGCTCCTAATCTAATGACTTCTGCAATATAGTTTACTGTTGGGACATATAATCCCAACTGATTTAAAAAAAGTGTCTATGTTTGATACTGTTGGGACATTTTATCCTGACATTTTATCATGAAATGGAAAAATATATTGTATCCTTTTATCAGTTTTTACAAATATCCTGAACCATAATATATTCCTCGACCTACATGTAAGTAGATACAGATAAAGGAAAATGAAGCTCCGTATGCATGAAGGGTACGCGATACCCTTTATTTATTCCATTCTATCAGTTCTACCCATTTTCCATACTCTGCTTTTTATACATATTAATTGGCAAAAGTGTTAGTTTTTAGTTTAAATCCGGGAATAAATGTAATACTAATGACATTTTAAAGATGTATGTGTAAACTGGTCTATTCACTAACCTTAATGTGGGTTTCTTACAGATTAATATATATTTAATCCAGCTTGAATTTGCCGCTGTAATTCCAGATTAGGGTGGTATAATATCATGAAATGTTGATTATATTGTCTTTTTCTAGTTTTCAATAAGTAAAAACATTACTCAACGATTGACCTTTGCTTCCTTACAAACATTCAAATACTCAAGTCCACTTTACTGCGTTTTTGTGTTTTTCCGGTGTATAGGGACGATTTCAATTTCATCCATGCTGACAGCAGAAGGGCGACACATGATCCAATGCTAACCCAATCTTTCTCGACGTAATCCATAAGCGAAAACACTTTCCCAAAAGTTTAAACCAACACCCTGCCATTGGATGGCAACCTTCGCTTCCTTGGCCTAATTCAACTCGTTTAATCCGTTTAAAAAAAAAAAATTCACTCTTCTTTCCGGTGGAGGAAAACTACGGATTTTATCCATATTGACAATCCCGATGTTTAATTCAGAACGGATTTTCTCCAATTTAAATTATCAGTGGATGTTATTGGACGAGCGCGGTTATGGTCAAAATAAAGCGAAGCGAGCTTCAGGTTTCCTACATAGCCTAAAATTTCAATGTAAAGGTATATTAATAATTAGTCT
This sequence comes from Conops quadrifasciatus, assembly GCA_949752815.1. NCBI lineage: Eukaryota > Metazoa > Arthropoda > Insecta > Diptera > Conopidae > Conops > Conops quadrifasciatus. The sequence goes on along the minus strand of OX457080.1, from coordinate 12,556,271 downwards.
TATTTGTGTATTTTAGATTTACCTTCGTATTTATGAATGCTTTGGAACAATATTATCCAATAAAGTGAAATAAAGAAACCGAAAATTCCCAAACCAAAGAAATAAGATTTAAAGTGTCAATAGCCTTTGCTTCCTTGGGCTCAATTAACGCATCCAAATCCTTTTGACAGAATTTTTCTTTCCGGTGGAATGACAAATACAGATTTCATCGATGTTGACAATCCGATATTCAGAATGGATTTGCTCCAATTTCAATTATCAGTGAATGTTATTGTACGCGAGCGATTATGGTAAAAAAGGCGAACGAACTTGTTTCCGGTCGATAGGAATGATTTACATTTCATCCATGCTGTCCATTCGTCGCTTAATTTTCTTTAAGTTTACATAAAAGGGCACATGATCCAACACATGATCCAAACCTGCCGTTCTGCACGTAATTAATAAGCAAGAACACTTGCCCAAAAGCTTAAGCCAACACTCTGCCATTTGGATAGCAAACCTTCGTTTACTTGGGCTCATTCAACTCGATCGATCTTTTTATGACTGAATTATTCTTTCCGATGAAGAGATAAATACAAGTTTTATATAAATACAGACATGTTGACAAATCCGATGTTTAATTCAGAATAGATTGATCCATTTTCACATTATTAGTAGATACATTGTACGTAGGCGATTTTGATCAAAATAAAGGAAGCGAACTTTGTTTCCTAAAATTTGATTGTAAAGGAATATTATTAATTAGTACGTTTTATATATATTAGACTTACCTTTGTATTTATTCATTATGTTAAGATATGTCTGTGTAATTTTTTGTGAATGTTTCGGAACAAAATTATCCAATCAAGATTAATTAAAGAAGCAACTAATCAGGCCTTAAAGCCAAAGAAAACATTTCGAGCCACAGATGGAGACTGGGCACTTGGAACTTAAAGTAGATTGTTCAAATTTGAAAGGACAACTCAAGAAATATGTATAATTGAATTCCCAAAAAAATCTAAATTCTAGAAAATTGCCTTTTACCACAAAATGCTGTAAATATCAAAAAAGCCTCGCTCAACACGGTAGTTACGTCTCAGAAAAATGCCGGGCACACACAATCTGATAAGAAACATCTTTCCCGCCAGCAAGATGTAATGTCAAAAAAACATTGGCTGCGTTCAGAGCGGTCAAGCGGTGTTGACTTTTTGCTGGTTTTTTTGTCTGTGGGTGTAGAAAGGTCAGAAGGGCTGACGAAGTTGTTATAGTCTGAACACAGTCAAATTTCGTTGACTACAAATGACGTCGCTAGTGTCAAAATTACATTGGCTCTTATGGGAAACGAGAAAAAAATAAAATTTCGTTGCATTCGTCGACGAAAGCAACGTCGGTAGTCGCTCGTGTTCTAATTCCTTAGCCACATAGTACGTCTTGTTCTTCTTTTCTTGTTTTTTTGTCAACTATCATCGCTCATCGCTCATCGTCGACGAAATGACTGTTCAGGCTATTAAGGTTTCGTCAGCCCTTCTGACGTTTCTTCCCCCTCAGAAAACGAATCTTTTCGTTGACTTTGCTTGACCGTTCTGAACGCGGCTATTGGCTCTTTTAGGAAACGAGAGAAAAAAAAAACAAATTGTCGCTTGCATCCCAGCAACAATGCCGACACCGATTGATTTTTCGTAGTTTGCATTCTGTCGCTGCTCTTCTTCTTTTTTTGGTGGTTTGTTTATTATCCCATACATCCATTCGGGTTTTGGGTATAATAAACAAAGCCTACAGAGGGGGTAGGGGGGAATAAATGAGTTAATGGATGTTTTTTCCTCGTTTCTTCCTGTTTGTTTACGTTTTAACACGGAGCTTAGGGCGAAGTTACATTGGTTGCATTCAGAAACGACAATCAATTAGCGGTGATTGCTTTTTTTTTGTCTTAGGGGGTATAAAGGTCAAAAGGGCTGACAAAGCGGTCGCCATTTTTTCTAGCGAAAAATTTGTACGCTTTATCTGCTCAGCTTATTCCTTCTGTCATTCATTTCAGTGATTGTTCACCTTTGTTTATCTTTTTTTTGTATACTATTAGCAACGACTCAGCAACGCGTTCTGAGAACATGATTTACCCTGACAAGAACCAGCGCACACTGATTGTCGTTTCTGAATGCAACCATTGTCAATTTTTGATTGACCAATTTGTCAAATTGTGTTTGTTTCCTGTAGAAATCTGCCAACTTCTCTCTCTTATTCTCTCAGGCTTTGGATAGATTTCCACATAAAAACAAAAATAACTTGAAAGATTATGCCTTAATCACAGTCAGAACTGCAACTGCGAACTGCATTCTTCAACTGTCAAAGTTCACGTGGGCTGAGTCTTGCAGTTCGCTGTCGAGCTAATTCTAATTTTTTCAACTGCATTTTGAATATTGCGTATTGTTGTTGTTGTTCTTGTTATTCTTCTTGTGTGTTTGTTGTGTATGTTTGTTGTTGCTGTCGCTGTTATAGTTGTGTTTCACAAAGCTTGATTGCATTTGCAGTTGCAATTCGCAGTTGCGATTCTAACTGTGTTCAAACTATTAGTCAATCAATATTTGGTAATGTAATAGCTTGAACAAATCGAAATTTTCACTATTGAACACATAAATCCATCTGCTAGCTGGCAGCAAAATGTCAAATGCTTGGCAAAATGTAAACGAACAACAAGAAAAAGAAGAACAAGTGTGATCAGCAAAATTAAAAATGTTCAATCGATTGCTCGACAGCAAGCAGCATTTACTGCTGGGCAGAAAGCAGCCATTTATTTTTGCTCTCTCCCATAAGAGCCAATGGCTGCATTCAGGACAACAAGCTGTGTTGGCTTTTTCTTGTCAGAATAAATCATATGCTCTGAATACGTTTGCTGAGTCTTTGCTGAAAAACAACAACATTTAAGCAACAACAACACTTTATGCCAAATTCCACGTGGCCGCCACACGAGAAGTAAACAAAACACTGAAAATGAGTGACAGAGAAGAAAGTTCTGAGCAGATCCAGCATACAAATTTTTGGCTAGAAAAAATGGCGACGGCTTTGTCAGCCCTTCTGACCTTTCTAACCCACTCAGACAAAAAAACAGAAAAAAGCCAACACAGCTTGTTGTCCTGAATGCAACCAATGTAATTTTGACAGTTGCGAGGCAGCAAGCAGCATTTCGATGTGTTCAAGCTATAACTTTGCAATTTTCCGCTAGTAGCTGTATTTATTGAATTTTGATTGTGTTTAGTTCTCAGAGTTTGACAACTCCAGCTATGTGTTCAATGCTATAACTACTTCCAGTGCAATGTGAGAAATGAAATTTTAGATAAATGCCGAAAGTTGTGTCCCGAAGTATAATTTGCTCCGATTCTAAGGACCAGGAGGAGTATAATGAGGAAAAGCCGCTCAACTTGTATTATTGCCTTTGCGGAAAACTCTCCCTAATATTTGGTTGGTATTAAATTATAAAATTTCCTGCAGAAATTTTATTTTCATTTGGTTTTACTCAGATTATAATATAGACGAACTACCTCTTCGAAAAGTAGACGGAGCGCGTGTCATTGATAGCAATAAACATGCTGTAAAGTTGACTTATAATGAAGGTAAAACTGTTTACATCAAAAGAAAGAAAGGCATCGAGAAGCAATATCGCTACAATGTAAGTTCTTGCTATAATTTGTTGCTGAATAGTCTATATCATTTTCGATTATTTATAATCACACATATAATACTGGTTCGGAATATATCGCTCAAAGGAACAGAACTATTTATATCCCTCTCAAAAAAACTGTCCCAAAAGTTGAAAATTTTTTTTGACGCAACGTTTCGATCGGAGAAGATGAAAAAACTTTTTTTGGGCAAATAACGAACGCGAATGATGAAAAATATTCGGGTTTTGGCAAATAGCGATCACAACAGATGAAAAAAAACCGGGTCGCGTACAAAACGATGGCTGGTGATGGAAAAAACTTTGCGCAGACACAATTTTAAACTATAAAGATGAAAATAAGATTTGTAGTTGAGCCAAAAGTAAAAAAAGGAGCGGAAAAATCGTAGACTCTCATCTCACTCAGTCGATCACTTCGTTCGTTTACTGAAAATGCAAAAATTTGGATCGAGCGAAAAAAACAAAGTAGAATCGACAAAAATCACTTCGTTCTTGTATTGAAAATCTGCAGTAAGAGTAACGTGTGCATAATGTGTGGTATGTAATAGAAAAAGCTTTAAAAGAAGTAATGCCTTATAAAAGGAATACTTATTTATTAGATTTTAATTTTCAATATTTTTAAAATTTTTGATATTATAAAATTCAATGCATCCAATATATTTATATTATAAAATTTTACTAGCAATTATTGGAACTTATAAGCTAAGCATTCATTGAAAGCATTTTTTGTTCGGTTGCAAGCACAAATTCGGTCGCATTATAATTGCCTATTTAATTATTAACGGACACTTGAAACAATTGTCCACATTTCTTCATAAAATATGCTACCTGCTGGCCCTCAAATAATCGTTTTTCATCAAATGTAATTACTGTACGTTGAGAAATTTTCAAGGCCAATTTCCGATTTTGTCTCTTATTCTTACGTATGCACATGCTTAACTTGAAAATTTATTGCATATATTTATTCCGATGTGGGCCAAAGGATTAATATTTTCGAATAATAACATTTTTGACAGCGCTGGGGAAAATAGCTGAAATTGCGATATTTATTTTTTTTAACGTAGATGAAAAAAGATAGTGAGGATCGAAAAATTGTTCTTTGGTGGGGGATATGAATTCAGCGATATAAAAAAAAACGTTCTCCGAACCTAAGTATAAATATATTCAGTGTAGGAATATTAAAAATTTTTTTTTATAAGTAAAGTTCTGTCTCAAATAAGTTATGAAAATTAAAAATTTTTTTATGGCTAAAAAAAAAATACACCATAAAATGTGGTGTATCATTTTACAAAGAACTTTACCTATAAAAAAATGTTAAATTTTCCCTACGCTGAATATATTCAACCTTTGTATTATTATATGTGTGACTATAAATAATCGAAATTGATATAGACTATAGGTAATATATTATAAATAAGACCAATGACAAATTTTTCTTTTTTTAGTGCAAATCCTGCAATCTTCCTGTATATTACCGCCACAATCCAGATGCAAAAGTGACTTTTATTCTAAATGGAGCTCTAGTCTCTCACAAAAACGACATCTATACTGAGGCATCTGTTGATAAAACTTCCAGCGCGGTAACAAAAGACATATCTGATGTAAAAGAGAAGGTATTGGTAACGCGACATACCAAGAATATGGGAAAGTTCAGCTCTGTAACCGTATCGACCATCGACGAGGAAGAAGATGAAATTGAAGCGGTAATTTCAAGGAAAGCATTTGCATAATAATATGTAAATTTAATCTTTTATATTTTAGCGTGAGGTCGCCGACAGCTACGCAAACAATGCAAGAATCATTGAGAAACAACTACAGCGAAAGGGTGGAAAATTAACAGATGCAGTAACAAAGTCGAATTTAGAGGAAATTATTCCCAACAAAAAGGCGAGGGGTACACTACTTGATAAATAAAGAATTTTTTTTCCATAATAAAAATTGCACGAACACTAATTGTTAATTAACTAGAAAGCTGACGCATTAAATTAACGTGATCAAGTCACTAAAAATTTCTAAAAAATTAAAAAATAAAATATGCCAAATCAATCAACGCAATCTAAGAAAAACAAACAAAAATTTGTCCCATTCGGAAATTTTTATAGGTTTTTTGAAAAAAATGGCGTAGCCGTTTGGATTTTTGAAATGTTAACGGTTAGCCAACGATATGCTTTGATATTTGCAAACAAACAAAGCATAACGTGGAATAAGCGTTCCGTTCGCTTATCTGAAATAAGGCTATAAATAAACTAGAGTTTTAAGAAGTCTGTTATATTAAGGGCCAGATTTCTGATCAACCAACGTTGCGTTTATCGTTAGTTCTGCTTTATTTTCCAAATTTGACGTTGTTTACCAGCAAAAACAAGAAAATGAACAAAGCAGAGCTAACTATAAACGTAACGTTTGCTGATCAGAAATCTGGTCCTAAAAGAAAACCTCGTTTTATATTAAATGCAACATTTTTAAAAATTATCTATTTTTAAACAATAAAAAAATAGACACAATTTTTTTTTTAAATTTTAATAATCAAACAGTTCAAAAATTAACTGTGACTGAAATATCGGAACATATTTACTTTAGACAAGTGATTCCAATTTTTTTTTTAAAATTTTTTGTTGTTAGTCCTCCTTTTCCTGACCACAACAAGCCAAAAAAAAAAAGTCGCTCTGTCTTGGTGGCGGGGCTAGAGCCCTTTGAAATTTGAAAAAAAACCCTTAATATCTAAAACTGTAAGACATTTTTTTTGTTATTAGTATTAGAAGTATTTAGATGTTAGTTAGAAAGCTAATAAAAATGTCGTTAATTTATGTAAAATAAATAACGACAGTTATGCCGCCCCCCAAGTAAGAGCGACATTTTTTTTTGGCTTGTTGGGGTCAGGAGCAGGAGCACTAACAAAAAAAAAAAATAAAAACAAAAAAATTGGAGCGACTTGCGTAAAGTAAATATAAGCCGAAATATCTGGTCCAGAGGCAAACTGTGACGGCGTGTCAGTTTAGAAGTAATCGTCGTCAAGTAATTTTTATGTATCTGTGACAAAGTCACAGTTTAAGAAATATCGCTCAGCTTTATCCCGGAAATATTTTGTTGACATTACATGGCTTAAAAGATAAATTATAAATATGAACTATAAACGAAGAAACTTTGCACCCATTGCCCACTTTCAATCCCAAGCAACCCTTCATGACAAAATAATCGGGCCAAATTTATTGACGCGGTCTTATTGCTAGTCGTTCTATTGTAGTCGTCATTTCCATATTTACCAGGCTTTATTTCTTCCCTCATGAGGCGACTCTTTGGATGAGAAATACACTTGGAAAAAATTTTATGAAGATGATTTGAATTTCTTCATTTAACCTTTACAGATCTACATTCAAAATTAACCATTTCGAAATGCCTGTGCAGATTTTCCTGTTATTGATAAAACTAGTAGACTTTTTCCTGTATTGTAATTAATATGATTTTTTGGATAAAGATTACTATACAATTCTTAAAGTAAACGGCTCACATGCGCAGAGGAAGAGCTAAATTTTATCCTCATCACAAATTTTAGAACCGGAGACTGCAGAAGAAAATGTGTTTTATTTAATATACCGGGGTGGTTCCAAGTTTTGTCTTTGAAAGTGAAAATATGAAAAATTATGTCGGGTCTTGGAACGATTTCATAATTTAATACCGTCGAAAAGCGCAAAGCATATCAAGAAATAATGAAAATTTGCATCGTAGTTTTAGTGGCTTCTTAGTGATGATTATTTCTTCTTCGTGACTATTTCTTCATAAAAATTATAAAAAAGATTTCCAGCGTACATTCGTATATTTAAAATATTCCGGTAATTATATATATTGGTTGATTTATGCAGCACAAATTTAGCAGAAATGAAACATGGTAAACTATCGTGAAATATATTTCAACAATGAAATCAACAGTAAGGGGATTGTGGAATACGGTGCTATGCTATAGAAACTTTTTCGCAAATTAGAATCGAATAATTTACATGTAAAAATATTTAAAATATTACATTCTTAGGTATAAAATCATTCCTTTTGATAAAAAAATTTTTCTGTGTTAGAATTTTTCATTGAAATCACAAAAAACTTTTAATTAGATGGTATTACGGTACACCGCAGAAAAGTTGATGATACTTATTTTTATTTGGTAATATGTATATATAGAGGAATTATTTTATAACCCTAAGTAGTAAAAAACCCATAAACAAGCTGTTTATATTTACTTTCCGTGGAGTTTAAGAAAAAATGGAATAAAGAATGTGTAATAATTGTGTTTTCTCTTTGAAATTTGACTGCTACGTAGCTTCTCAATTGGAATATTTTTGCATTTTATTTTTGTTATTCTCATTCTAAGCAGGAAATGTTTAGCTTTTCGCTTTAAAAAATGTTTAAGGGGAAAATATCACCTTCAAATAGCGGGAATACTTAATACACTACTAATCGTTCCATTTCCTCCATCTTGCAATCAAGCGCCATTGAATTCATTGAAGTATTTTAAGCTATAATCTTTTCCTTCCTATTTGAGCCAATGTCCTTTTAGTATTTTACTGCTCTTCTTCGCCCAATTCATGCTTAATTTTAGAGAAATCAAATTCCTCTCCAGTACCACGTTTGAATATATCGAGGACGTCTAAGCAAGTTGTTTCAAAGTGTGTAGTTGCATCATAGGATTCGGATATAAAGATTTGCGAATCCAAACCGTTGTCAACTGGCTCCATATAATCAGAGATCGATATGAATTTTTGTGCAATCGGTTCCAAAAGATCTAAACCAGGTTTAATTTCATTTTCAGGTTGGGAAGATTCCACAGTGGTAGAAACCATGCCAACGAACCAGCCCTTGGCAGCCACCTGATGAGTGTAGCTGACCAAGGAAACGTAAATATCAGATTTGCGTCCAACTTGCTTCTGTGGAATGATTATTTGAGTTGAAAGAGCGTCCTTTGTATTGGAAATAGGATGATCTAAAATGCAAATGCAACGAATGACTTGTCCCTTCTTGCGGACCTGGTGGAAAAATATTTCCCAAAATTCCGCTTAGCCCTTCAACTTTATGCTTTATTAAAGAATAATAATACCTTGTCCGGAACGTAGCTTGGGTCACAGTAGACCTGTTTACATTTTGCCATCTCGTCGCCAGAACGCACACCTATTACCTTCCCTCCCTCTCCTATTACGATTTCGTCGATGGGCTTATCCAACATATAAGTGCCACCATAAATGGCCGATAAGCGCGCAAATCCCTGTGGGAGCTCACCTAATCCGTACATTGGATAGAGGTAGGGAGACTTTCCATACCTAGCCAAAGAATCAGAATAAAGTTTTATACGCCTTATGGTATTAACCGCCAACGCATTCAGGTATTCATCATCGCGGAACAACGCCAACGCATGTCCGGTAAAGTCTTGAGTGTTTTTATCTAAACCAAACTTATCGTAAAGAGATTGCATGTTCGACTTTGTGGGATCGAAGTCTTTCCATGTGCTCGGATCATCCTCCTTGAAATCTTGGACATACATAAGAAAATTACGGAAGCGTCGCTTTTCAAACATTCCTTTAAAAAATATTTATGTAAAAAATAAAAATATATATTATTTCAAAGAATTTGTTTTAAAAGGTATTTATTCGATTTAAAACTTTTGGATCAGACTTTCTCTTCTACTTTTAATGTTGTTCAAAGTCTACGAAGTCTGTTCAAAAAGTATCGCCAATTTTGAATTCCCGAGGGTTACGTATATTGGTTTTTTAATTTCCTTTTGGCGTTATGTTGGTACTTATGTCCCTCACTTATTCTTGCCTATTCCATAAAATGGATCAAAGAATCTGTATCAAATTTTGTGTGAAAGTCACAGGGGGCCGCAATGTGTGAGCAGGGGCGTTATTATGGTGCAAAAGCCAATTTTTGTTCTTTCACAAATCCGGGCGTTTCTAGCTTATCGTTTCACGTAAATTGCGCATAACTTGCAGGTAATATTCCTTATTGACCGTTCTACCCTGTGGCAAGAAGTCATGATGCACCACGCGCCTGCAATCGAAGAAAACTGTAAGCATAACCTTCACATTCGACCGAACTTGTCTCAGTTTTTTCGGTCTTGGCTCGTGCGGCAGCTTCCATTGGCATGATTGAACTTTGGTTTCCACATCATAACCATAAACCCATGATTCGTCACCAGTTATGACGCTCCAGAGCAAATTTGGGTCGTCGCGGACAGAGTTCAACATCTCCTTAACAATGTTAATGCGATGCTGTTTTTGGTCGAAATTGAGCAAAAATCGAAGACGAGCTAAGACACGTCCAAGCAAAATAACTGTCAAAAATTAACTGAGCATTCAAAGTGGCCGAACTTGTCAGCATAAGTAAGAGACATGAGTACCAACGTAACGCCACAAAAAATTTAAAATCGAATTTACGTAACCCGCGGGAATTCAAAATTCGCGATACTTTTTGAACAGACTTGTATGTTACTTGGTCCTTCTAATAGTAGTGGCACGACGAACACATGTGAAAATCAATGTGTAATACGTTGATGGAATGAAATACTCCCCAAAGAGTAAAGCGCAAGCATTGGTACTTTGGCATTGGCATGGAACCTTTGACCTCTTTGGAAACAAATTACTAATGCCTGGTTTACACAGTGCGAGCTAGCGTACGAGTCAGCCTTCCGAGTAGCTGCACTGCAGTAACTCGCAACGTTTGGACGTAACTTACGAGTAACTCGTACGTGTGAGTTGGTTAGTAGCTCGCATCTGAGTTACTTCAACATTTTTTGTTTTCACTCGCCTGCTCGCCGTGCCAGCCGGACAGCTGTGCGTGCAACACGTGTTTTTTTTGTGTACTACGCCGAATCGTTCGAAATGGCTGCAGATAGATGGTCTTCTGACAATAATATTTCATTCGTGAAACTCTACAGAGACCAAGAAAACCTGTGGAATTGTTTCGATAAAAACTATCGAAATAGAGATATGAGAAAAGCATCTTTTTTTTTTTTGATATTGGCTATGGTTATAGATATTTTCCAATTCCTGACATAATATTGTTGTCATAGAGCGTATCACCGTTTTTATACCCTACACCCGAAGGGATGAGGGTATATTCACTTTGTTCTTCCGTTTGTAACGCATTAAAGGAGGCGTGGCAGATATAGGAAAGTATATATATTCTGGCTCAGAATCACCTCCTGATTCGATTTAGCCATGTCCGTCCGTCTGTCTGTCTGTATAAATCCCGATTACGGGAGAACGAATAAAGCTATCGCCATGAAATTTGACTCGAATATACTTTGTCATCATAGGCTGTTTGGTATTAAAAATGAGAAAAATCGGAATATTTCCACGCCTACTTTTTATAGCAAATGTGAATTTTCCCACGCTAATAGCTCAATTTCTCAGCTTGTGGAGCGAATTTAAAGCTAAAATTTTATTCCCGAGTCCACCGTCTTAGACTGAAATATATTCTGAAAAATGGGCGTGACACGCCGACTTGTATACTATACCATATAATGAGGTGTTTGGTAGGAAAAGCGGTGTTATAGACGAGTTAATAGATCAAAATTTTCTCCCTGTAAATTAAAAAAAGTAGGTGTCACCCACCCACTTTTCATCACTTCGACAGATGCGGGTGTAGGGTATATGAGCTTCGGCCATGACAATGTATATTCGATGACAAATGTATAAAGTATATTCGTGACAAATGACAAAGTATATTCGTGTCAAATTTCATGGCGATAGCTTTATTCGTTCTCCCGTAATCGTGATTTATACAGACAGACAGACGGACGGACATGGCTAAATCGACTCAGGAGGTGATTCTGAGCCAGAATATATATACTTTTCTATACCTGCCACGCCTCCTTTAATGCGTTACAAACGGAAGAACAAAGTGAATATACCCTCATCCCTTCAAGTGTAGGGTATAATAAAACTTGGATCTTTGACTCTTTTGAATTTGGCCCATTCGTTAATCCATTTTATTTTTATACCCATTTCAGGCGCACCTCCCTTATTGTGCATTGTTGAATACTAGGATACATATGTACCTATATTATATACTTTAAAAATATGTAGACCACCATGAACCAATGCTAAATAATCCTAAGCCGGAGGCATGATCGCCTAAAAAAGGAAAATTAATCCTATAGTTTTTGAATCGATATACAACATAAAGCGATACAGCAGACAAACGGTGCTAAATTTTTATACACACCTAGTTAAATTCAGTTTGTTACTTAAATACGTGTCACGCCACAATATGTTGATAGAGAAAATTAAATGAAAGACAAATACATACTTTTCTTTCTCACATTTATCCAAATTAAAAGAAAATAAAAGTCTCACCCATCAAATCCGAGGCCAAGGCTTCTTTCTGGTCAACGGGCACTTTTGCTATCTTTCCGCCTTTGTACACGTAACTACCTTCAATTGACTTGAACTCTAGGTAGCGAGTCACACCCGTATGAATAAGCAGTTTCACCAGCTGACCGTTGGCCATTAAAAATTTCGGAATCAAATCCACGTTCCAATCACGACCACGGCCATACTTTTCCCCTGGGCTTTCACAGTTATAACGTTGGAAAAGTTCCTCCAATGGTGTAATCGATGCTGACTCGCCTCCATAGTATTTATTGCGGTCAATATGTAAAACCTTCTTACCCGAAACAGATAGCATTCCACTCAGGATGCACTCCTTCAGTCCAGTTCCCAAAACAATGGCGTCATATTCCTCATTCATTTTCCTGTGCGCTTATTTTAAAATTTTTTGCAAAAATTATTATATTTAGCAAAATTCTCTACGTGCGCAGGACCGACTTCGATTACTTGCCACAAGAGGGTTTTTCCTTTCAAATGTTCAATAATTTTTTTACTACTCGTTGCTTATCGGTAAAAAGAGGACCAACGAGTATAAATGCAAGAATACTTCCTGAAAATATTCACTCGTTGTTTGCAAGGTTTTTTATTTTAATAAAGCGGACCCTAGACGAAACAAAACATTGTGCAAAATTTCTGCGAATTGCTGTCCAATTGAAAATCGAAATCAAGGAAACATTGAATTCGATTTGACAGTTCAGAACTTCAAAGTCGAACTCTGACGGACTTTATGCTGCAAACACATAGAAATCCGGTAGTAAACTTTAGTGCTTGGTGCGTTTGTTTACAAAATGTTGCGCAATCATGAAAATTGTTTTAAGATTAAACTATAATGGAATTAGGCATTAGGTAAGCGGGGATGCGCGTTTTATTTGTCACGGCAATAATAAGCGTATACCCGCGACAAAAGAAAAATGACTAATATAATAGACTATAATAATATATTTTTATAATTATAATATAATAATATAATATAATATAATTATAATAATATAATAGACTAATATAATATAATAGACTTCAGAAAACTTGTTGTCTTTTGTGTACGTTAATTTGATGCGATCCGTTTCGATATCACTTTATGTTCCCTAATGTTAACGAAATTTTAACGAAACTTGTATTAATGTAATATAGTTTGTACCAGAGATTGTACCACATATTAATGTATTATAGTTTGTACGAGAGATTAAACCACATCAGACATCTTACAGCCAAAACACATTGCGGCAGCAACAGCAACTCTCTCTCGCTGCTCAGCAAAGTACATTAGAGCAGCGACAGCAAGTCGGCTATTTGTTTTTGTATTCTGTATCCCATTCTCTCGTCTTGAAAGAGAGCTTACTCTCCGTATATTTTTCAATACAATTTGTCGGATTTTCAGTGAAAATTGACAACACTGAGTGAAAAAGAGAGTGGAAAAAAGAGAGTTTTGCTTGCTGCCGTAATAGAATCTATTTTTCAGGGCAGCGGCAGCACCCATAAGCCTCTATATAATTTGCTGTTGCTGTTGCTGCCGCTGCCGCAATGTGCTTTGGCTGTAAAGCTTTCCTATATTTTGTATGAATTTTTGAAAATAATGAAAAAAAAATTGCCCAGGGGTGTAAACCACCCTGATCGTTGCTAATTTCACGAGAGTGTTTCTCGGATGAAAACAACATTTGTATAAAATATCAGGAGTTGGGTGTATGTACATTATTCTGCTCCAGCACTTTTCAGTAAATTAAAGTAAAAGTAAATAGAAGTTATATTTATATTAGAAATATACATGTCATCAGCTATATATTTGGAAAATTATTTAGATGGTTAGTAGGAGAAAGGGTAGTTGCGTTAAACTATGCGGCAGAGGAGCCGTAGTTCGCTTTGTTTAGGGCTTGACTAGGAATAACTAATAAATTTGTCTCTATAAATCAAGTGCAAACACTTGCACAATTATATTTCTCACCTTTTTTCTGAATTAATTGATCATCCCTCAGTGTTGTCCACCGCAGGATTGGAGTCCTTGCCCACAGAACTAGAACGTAATTTTAAATTGATGAGGAAGCTGGACGATAGGGCCCAAACAGCCATGAAAAGCATTGATAGTCATGCTAAAGATTTCATGCGCTTATTGGCTACCGATGGTGGGTCGGGAATGACAGAGGAGGAGCGTAAGCAACGTTTGATGGATATTCAAGTGTTGTTTGGAAAAGCAAAGGAATACAGCGACGATAAGGTGCAGCTAGCCATACAGACTTATGAGTTGGTCGATAAGCAAATCCGGCGTCTGGATAACGATTTGGCCCGGTTTGAAGGCGAGATTCAAGAGAAAGCATCATCAACGCGCAGCAAATCTGAAGAGGCGACAGTAGTAAAGAGTAGGCATTATTATAATTTGATTTAAAACTTATTTAAATCTAATTTTTATTTGTAGAAGGTCGCAAGAAAACAAAGGACACTAAAACTTCAACTGGTAAGAAAAAACGAGCAACATCGTCGGATGAAGAACCTGGTGCTCGTGCTAACACAAGCGGCACAGCGGCTGGAAACACTGCGAGCGGCGGCCAAGGTAGCAAAAAGAAAAAGCAGAAGGTAAATCAAGAAAAAGAGAATCGCAAGGGCGGGCAAAAGGTAATCATTACATTTATGAAATTCGTTTGTAAGGCACTGTTTTGAATGCTACTTTGTGGAAGTGTAGAAAATACATAGTTTGATTTCTTTGGTGTTTAGCATGAAACTGCTCTAAGCTATATCGTTTTACTTCGTTCATTTTACTTTCGTAGTATCGGCACTTTACTTTGCTTCAGTAAGTTTTATCGTTTATTAATCCTTTGAGTGAGTTATTATCAATTATAACTTTTGAGATTGAAAATATTCCTCTATAAAATATTTATGGTTAACGTGACAACTAACTTTTTTATACATTAGGACGATTTTTAAAAACGGTTAACACTACAGTTAAAATTCGTAATGTGTTAGAACCGACTAAAGTAACTAAATTCTTTCAAAAATAAGTTTTTAGAAGTCGGCCTGAAAACTATTAGTTCCTTATGCAAGTTATAGTTACACACTTCTTTAAACCATGAAATGCCAGCTGATAACACTGTTAAACACACATTTTGTGACATGGATCTTTTTAAATGTCTCTGATGTATTTCGGCATCCTAAAAACGAATTTAAAAACAGAAATTGCCTATCTCCAACGAATTTTTGGTAATAAGAATTTGTATGTACATATGTAGTGCGTACATAAGAAGAGGCGGATTTGCAAATGTGCGTCCTATAGGCTAAATCAGATCGCCCCCGCCTATGCTATATATCTTAAAAAACTAAAAATAGGTAATGAAATTAGGTATATGAAAGTTATACAAATGTTTATTAGAATCAATTCATCAAGTTTATTACAACATTCACTCAAGGCCGAAAGAATACTCGTCTCCTTTGATGTACTAGGTATATTATTTTCGAATTCTTAAATCGGTGGTTGCGGAATACTTTTGGTGAAAAAAGAATCAATTTCTTAGTACTCCAAAATTTATTTTTATATTGTTTGTTTCTCATCTCACCTTTTTTTGTATTCCGATCCCATTAAACGCATACTACCATCTGCCATTTGTACGTTTTAAATCTATAAGGTAGTAAAGTAAAAGCACGCAAGAAAAAAGCAAAAGGATTAATTTACAAAATATATTTCGAATTAAAATGTTATTAGTTATCATTAAAAATAAGAAATTATCAAATTAAATGCACATATTATTAATGCACAATTAATGCAAGGAATAATTGTTTATTAGAAAACACTATATAGTCAGGATCACTGTATGCACATTAGGGAGCTGCATGAGACCTCTCGAATGATTCGAAACTGACATAGCAACATTTTTGCGTCGATGCAGTGCTTCCATTTGATTTCGAATCAAGCCGTGACTATCGAAAGCATATGTGGCAATGTTTTCAGCAGCGCTTTCAAAAGTCACCGCTTGATTTGAAAGAAAATTAAAGGATTTCAGACAACCCCTGAAACTTGTAAGACGTCTTGAACAAGCCTAGCCGCCGTAGGCTATAGCCTAGCTAGCCTATTTAGAAATTTGCCACAGTACATCAGTATACATACGAGTATGTTGGATAGATTTATCTAAATAAATAAATATTGCTTCCCTTGTTATGTTAAGAGATAGAAACGTCAAAAACAATATCTGAAAAATGCTCTGGGACTCGCATCTTTAGTGCATTTTTATATTATTCTTATGAATTATTCTTTTGAATTATTATTCTTTTATGATATTCACACTCATGGGTGCGTCCATTGCTAGAGTAGTCGATCTCTTCTTTACCAATTTACCGAAAGAAAAACAATACGAAAAAATTAGATATCACACAGGATAACGTAAACAAGGTCGGCGCTCTAAAAACAATACGAAAAAATTAGATATCACACAGGATAACGTAAACAAGGTCGGCGCTCTGGCCAGTGCTGTGACTACAGAACTTGGAACTTGGAATTAAAACAAAAGATCATGTTGCATTGCTCGTCAAAAGTAATGCACACTGAAATTTTGCACAGTTACTGATCTTACACCGTAGAAATCCACTTCTGTTTTACCCATTTTACCAGGATGGCTCTTTTCAAATTCCTTACTCTTTTAAGCCGCAAAGACCGAAAGTCCCGGATAAGACCGGGCGTAAAAAGCTAGTTGATATTTAAAAGGAAGCAATTTTTAGAAATCTATATATAAATACGGCACAGAAAAATGATTCCCTCCCTCCTGAGAGTGATCTGTTTATCCAATTTCAATGAAACGTATACTGATTTTTAGCTACTTTTCTCCTCTGCTGCACAAAAAAATGGAGACGAAATTCTACCTGGATCGGGAGTTATCAGGTATTATTGGCGGTGGGTGGGGCCACGGGGATTTTTTGACCAAAAAATTTTTTTGCACTAATCGATAGGAAATGTCGCGAAACGGATTTTGGTCATGGTGGGCGGTGGGTGGGACCCACCAAAGGGGTCACAAGGGGTTTTTTGACCCAAAAATTTTTTTTGCACTAATCGATGGCAAATATCGTGAAACGGATTTTGGTCATGGTGGGCGGTGGGTGAGGACCCCCAAAGGGGTCACACGGGGGTTTTTTGACCAAAACATTTTTTTGCACTAATCGATAGCAAATATCGTGAAACGAATTTTGCAGGTGGTGGGTGGGACCACCAAAAGCGGTCATACGGGGGTGTTTTGACAAAAAAAAATTGTTCGCTGTACGCTTAAAACGAAGTCAGCGTATGTATGTGTGAGGACTCTCCGAATAAATGTACCATGCATTTTGGTGTTGCTGCAGTGTGTGTCTAATAGAAATAGACTTTATTAGATTCAAGTTTAGTTAAATTAAAATCTCAATCCTAAATTCACAAATAATTTCACAACAATCAACTTTCAAAATGGAAGACGCCGAACATAACGAAATCCAAAAAGCGTTTGAATATTAGTGAAAAAGTCAAGATATTGAACGAAGCATATTTGATTTGGTGTGCAGGTAATGTGATGAACGAGATATGTAGATTGCATATAATTGAACAATATTATGAGTTTTTGATTAAAACTTTGTATTATTTCCTTTAAAAGATGAAAAAGTGAAATTATTAAAATTATATCTTCATAATCTTTTGAAAAAGTGCGTAGTAGTTTTCCTAAAATTTTGAATATATTGTCGTTGACACTTTTCAGCGCTTTAAGTAAGGCTTTTAGTAACAACGAATATGAACTTTCATTAATTGGTATCGTTTTAAAAACGTTTTATATAAAAAATTTTTTAATCTGATTAGCTTTTTAAAAAAGTTTTAAAAAGGTTTCGGTTTTTGTTGTAGTTTTCAAAAGGTCGAATTTTCGACCACGGGCGACAACTAGTAAAGTGAATTCCAAAGATAAAGTTATCGATGTTGAAAAATTTCAAGACGATCATTCACCACCGCATGGCGACCCTACAATCCTATCATCATTACGTAGCGATCCTGCCATCAATCACATCAAGTATAAATTGACATTACAATTTTCTTTTAGGTATGTGTGGTTGCTTTTACCTGTTTTCGATATGAACACAAACAAACAAACATCGATATCCTCTGACATTGGTACATAGCATAGCTCTAAATATCCTTCGTAAATATAGGTGAGCCATAAGGCTACATGTTAAGATCCGTGTTGTATTAACGCAGAAAAATACACCATTCTTTGTAGGGGGTAAAATGATTTGATCGCCCATCTCACTATAGTTTCGGAGATGCCATTGCATTCGTCAGTATCTACGAGTGTTCCATCTGTGCAACTCAGGACTTGGGCATCCATCAGTGCTTCTGAAAGCTTCCTTGCTGCGTCCAGTCCACTTACCCGTTCCTCTACATAAAATGCGTGGTGAGGCCATGATGCGTGCCATCAGCCTCCTCAACATTGCCACCTCAGTTGTGTTCTCTATGTTAGAGCCGAAGTTTTTTAGAAGAAGAAGAGGTTGTCTTGGTCTTTACCTATTTTTTGTACAATCAAAGTTCTTGTATTCTACCCATATCTCAGTCATCTTAACCAACTTGAAAGTATCGCAGAGGTGCGCTTATTCTCTACTAGCTCAAGGTTCTATCAGGGAGGTTTGCGTTTCCGCCTAGGCCTCGTTATGGAACAAGCCAATTTATAAGAAGTTAAAAACCCCACAATATTATCAACAAATTTCTGAAGGGCCTCAAGGCTCCTAACTGGCGTCGGATGACCTATTTTCCTACTCAGTACCTTTTCATACTTTTCCCAGTCTGTATTTCTGGGGTGTCTCTATGCTGTATATGTAGTAACAATAGAAAGAAAGAGTAGTAAAAACGCCGTAATTGTGATCCGAGAAGGAGGTTTGCATAAGCAACTTCAAATTACAGATCACAGTTGTTTTGTTGTTGAAAAGAGTGATGTCCAGCACATTCAGAGAATGTACCTTTACAGCTGGGTTTCCTCCCACTATTGGCTATCTATTGACTATTGACAAATTACAGTTAAGGAAAAATTGTAAAAATAGATCAATTAAGGGGATACACTCTGCCCACCACCAATCATTGCCCCCTGGCCCTTATTCCTTTAGCAAGAATCTTCAGCTTGTCAAAGAGTGCTTTGTTGTGATCCAAGCAGGACGCGAGAAGTATGGTGTTCCCACCGTACTCTACTTCCACAACCATCGAGTCATCGTAGCTGTAACAAGAAATAAGATTTGAGTTAATAAGAATCGCGGTCCGAACTTTATTTACCGTAGTAGATGTAAACAATGTATAGTTTCGCGACCCAATCCATAAACCCTGTTACCCGAAGATAGGGCTCCTGAATTAGGGCCCCATCGTAGCCGCATCCTCTAATGTAAGGAGGAGCTCGGCTGAGACGATCCTACTGTAATGAAGGTTGATCTGATGAAAGCCTTGGTGACCTCGGGCCGACTTCGGCTCCACAGCCGCCGGCTTCTCCTTTAACTGTTTGAGTCTGTGTCGGCCAGGTCTTTCTCCACTTCGTCAGTGTTAACATTAACATTTGGTTTCCACCATCCTCCATTGCCACGTCGTCATTTGCCCGTAGTGGTTCGGTTGAGGACCACTACTGTCAGATTTGCGCCTTAGATGTGTTTTGAGACCACACTGGCCTTCCGACTAACGGACAATGCTTCGACCGCAGCTTTGGATGTAGAAGGGGTTTGATCCAGATGTTGCAGCTTCTTGCTGTCTGACTTCTTATCACTCTTGGACCTTTGTCTATTCGCAGTCATTTGCCTTGAGACGCTCGGCCTCTTTGTTGGCACGTATTTCTTTTTACCCGCGACGTAAAAAGAGGGTGCCCCACCCTCTTACCACCATGTTATTTGCTCAACCAGGGCAAATTTCGTTTCATTTATTTATACATACGAGTATATACAAGAAGAGCCAGGCTCTTATGTTATATAGTGCAGGTGATATTACCGCTCAATCGAACACATAAGCTCAAATAAGCATTGAATTGCAACTATCATCGAACTTATAACCAAAATACGAAACATTATTTAAATAGAAGAAAAAATGAGGATAGATGAAAGAAAATGGCAGAATAGAATGAAATCGACGAATATGCTACAATCACAGTAATCTCATATCCACAGAAATCGAACTATTAAAAATATTAATATTAATAAAAACTATTAAAAATTCAAATTGCTGCGTTATATTCGGAGATGCTTGAGGTTCTCCTTATTTGATATTCTCTTGGTCTCGCCCTTGTTATATATTGGTGTGGCAACCACAGAAGATACAGGAGAGCTCGAGGCCTTTTCTTTCGTTAATTTGATGGTAACGATGTTTAGGATGAGTCTTGATCGACTAGAGCATATGACCGCTTTAAAACTGACATGACCTGTTACCGACACCCCAGTGGTGGCCGCTGGCGACACGCAGAGAATATCCTTTATCTCCACCGTGCCCGCCGGTGGTCGCAACCATACTTACCACAAACGTTTGGGTAGATATTCCTACCTACTTTTTCGTATTTGGATTCGAATCCATAACCAAACATAAAAAGAGTGGGTTTTATAACTTCTGCCAGGTTTTTTAAAACCGCCGCTTCTCTAGAGTACAGAGACGAACCAGAACGCCGCTCATTATGGGAACAGACGGGCCTGGATTTCTAATAGACGCTGATACGCCAGTGGATGACAGCCGCGCCCACCATGGTGGAACAGACGCTGTCAGCCTTTATCCGGCTTTGAAACCGGCAGGTTTCGCGTAACTGAATTATTTAAATCCCGTTCCTTTAGAGAAACGGAATGTAACATGTCATTAAGAATTCACTTTTCGGTGCTTCTCGATTCCTGTCCGGAAAATTTGGGTGCCGTAAGCGACGAGCGAATGGTTTCACCAGGACGTTGGAACCATAGAAAAACGATACTAAAGCAAACTGGATAAGCTGGACATTAATCTGGGATACCGCAGAGGCAAAATATCCCCGTAAAACATTCGCAACAACATTTTAAAGTAACTGTAACATTAACGTGCCGATATTGATATCTTTTAGTATAAAACGCAGCATTTCGTCATCATTTTCTGCTTTCTAGTGTTATTTTACATACCATACGCCCTGCCCTGTTTATCCATGTCACCAAAAAAAATTATTTTTGTTTATCAGTGTAATTGCACAGCTTTCACTGTCAGTTTGTGGCTTCATTGTATTATACTTTTATTCAATTGTATCTCTGTGAAATAATTATCCCGAAACTATTTAATTTTTCCATATGTTTTATATAGAATAAAGCTGAAGCTGATGATTCAGAAAAAGAATTAAGTGCTGCTACGCACCCGAGTGATGTGCTTGACATGCCGGTGGATCCTAATGAACCAACCTATTGTTTATGCCATCAAGTGTCTTACGGTGAAATGATTGGGTGCGATAATCCGGATGTAATTATTTTAGCACGTTTTTTAACATATCTATCCTGAAAAATAACCTTAACCTTCTGTATTATAGTGTCCCATTGAATGGTTTCATTTCGCTTGCGTTGGACTCACAACAAAACCGAAGGGTAAATGGTTTTGTCCAAAGTGCACACAAGACCGTAAGAAGAAATAATGTATGGCGAATTTAAAAAGAGTTAAGAATAAGTCATAGATTAAATTTTATATTTTTATTGTTCGCTGAGTATTTGCGAATATTTTATTTTAACAATTAGGCAATTCACACTTACATATATTATGAGTGTCACAGTTTAAAGTCATGTGGAAAATTGTGAATTGTCTAATTGAAATATAAATTGTATCAATGAATTCAAACTTACAATTTATTTTTAATAAACAGAAAAAGAAACCAGTGAGTAGTTTGACCTGGACCTGATGAATTGGTACAGAAACAATGAGAATCGGAATCTTCTCACCTGAACTGAATCTGTAACTTTGTTTTGGTGAGAAGATTCTGTCATAAAGTTGTTTCCGGTGAATATACTGGAAAACAGTGAGCACTCTGAGTCTGTAAGATTTTCGTACAAACAGTTTCTCGCCTCAAACGTCAAATCTTTTCACGGCTTTAAATTCCGTTAGTTTTTGAAATTTTGCTAAAACAGAGTATCTTTTAAACGGTTTTCAATTAACACGGCTTACAAAATTAGCGCTCATAATGAAAATATAAATAAATAGAAATATTAAGGCAATTTCGTAGAATTTTTTGAAGCAATTTTAAATTTAATATAATTTTTTTTATTTTATGTGTAACATTATGTACATATATTTGATTAAAGTTAAGTTAAAGTTATCTTGTAATATTTCAATATAAAAGTCGTATTGCAATGCAGTGATTGTTTAAACTGACTGAATCTAGTAAACTTAGATTCACTGCCGTTTTTATTTGTTCTTTCTAGAGATCAATTCTCTTTCCTTCCGTTTTTAGAACTTACTTATCATTGTAATTTATTTAAGTGTTTTATTCAAAGAGATGAGCAATAAAACAATATTTTCTATTATTCACTTTTTGCACATTACCCTCGAAATCAAAAGAGACACGTGAATCCTTATGTGAGCTTCGCGATACACTTTATCTTCTTAGTTTTTTGTTTGCCAGTCGCTAGACTCGGGGGAAATATACTGTGTTTTTGGAAACGGCCCTACGCCTTTTTTATACCCTACACCCGAAGGGATAAGGGTATATTAACTTTGTTCTTTCGTTTGAAACGCATTAAAGGAAGCGTGCAGGTATAGAAAAGTAGATAGGCAGGTATTGAGTCGATTTAGCCCTGTCCGTCCGTCTGTCTGTCCGTCTGTGCTTGCTCTAACTTAGTTTGATTGAATGATATACATATGTACACATCACAGTCGTTCGCTTGCATACATACTCGTACATATAATATACACGACACTTTTTAATTTCGATAGGAGAGGCCCGTTATAGGGTTGCCTTGACAACTCGAGGGCCACAAGAGGTACTACTTGCTTGTTTGTGTCTTACCACGATATAAATTCATTTATTATTGACATCTATTCTGTCCAGCACAATGTTTACTGAATTTAAAATTGAGTTTGAATTCCTCTACAACCCTTCATCTCCTATTTAGAGGTAGACTTTTTATAAAATAGGTACCCTATGGCCCTCGTCAGGGTTCCAGCTATATCCACACCAAATTTCACCAAAATATCGTCATGAAATTTGGTACGAAGATTCTTTGTTATCCTATGCTAATAAAAATGGGGGAAATCCGACCAGGGCCACGCCTGCTTTTTATAACGAATATGAATACGTCCGTGCTTATACGAGGTCTGTTAAAAAAGTATATGCGAATTTTGAATTCCCGAGGTTACGTATATTCGATTTTCAATTTTTTTGTGGCGTTATGTTGGTACTCATGATCCTCACTTATGCTATTCCATAAAATGGATCAAAGAATCTATATCAAATTTTGTGTGAAAGTCACATGGGGCCAGATCTGGGGAATACGGTGGCTGCGGCATCATTATTGCTGTTTTTGGCAAAAAGTTCGCGCACAAGCAACTATGTGTGCGCAGGGGCGTTATCATGGTGCAAAAGGCAATTTTTGTTCTTCCCCAAATCCGGGCGTTTCTGGCGGAACGCTTCGTGCAAATTGCGCATAACTTGCAGGTCATATTCCTTACTGACCGTTCTACCCTCTGGCAAGAACTCATGATGCATCACGCCCCTGCAATCGAAGGAAACTGCAAGCATAACCTTCACATTCGATTCGAAAAGGGCGAACTTGGCGCCCTTCATCCAGCAGCTTCCATTGGGATGATTGAACTTTGTTCACGTCATGACCATAAACCCATGATTTGTCACCACTTATGACCCTCTGGAGCAAATTTGGGTCGTCGAGGAAAGAGTTCAACGAAAGAATATGTAATAAATAGAAGGCGCATCTCATACATGTTTCAAAAAAGTTGTTCAACATCTCCTTAGCAATGTTAATGCGATGCTGTTTTTGGTCGAAATTGAGCAAAAATCGAGGACAAGCCAAAACACGTCCAAGCAAAATAGCTGTCAATAATTAACTGAACATTCAAAGTGGCCGAACTTGTCAGCATAAGTAAGGGACATGAGTACAAACATAATGCCACAAAATTGAAAATCGAAGCGGGAATTCAAAATTCGTGATACTTTTTGAGCAGACCTCGTAGCTCAATTTCTCAGCTTGTAAAGTGAATTTTAAGATAAAATTCTGTTTCCGAGACCACCGCCTTACTTTTTAAATTCGGCCAATAAAAGATGGAGTAATATGGCCAAGTTATAATCTTAGCAGGACAATGAACGAGGATGTCTAGGCTTGACATCTCACGGGTGGTCTTTGTTAGTACTGAACACTGGCCCATTTGGAGAAATGCCAGTAGACTTGGAATCCCGCACAATGTGGGATGTCGCAGCTGCCATGACTCCAGCGTTATGGAATCGGTGGAACATTTACTATGTCAACGCCCGGCTTTGCAACGGACTTAGATTTTCAGAAACGGGGAAAATTTTTCCGGAAAACCTGAAGTGGTATACAGAATCTTGAACCTTGAATGTTTTCAGGGTTGTCTGAAGTGCTTCAATTTTCTCTCAAATCAAGCGGCGACTGTTGGAAGCTCTGCAGAAAATATTACCACATATGCTTCATTCCACTGGCGACAAAAACGAAAGCTCTCCCATATAGGAGGTAAAATTCGCCACGCCAATGAAGGAAAAACTCTTGTTTTTTTAAGAGTTTTTTCTTCATTTTAGAAATCCAGATAATTTTAAATTAATTTTTTTAATAATTAGCAAATGGGCTCCGGGAAATAACGCCCAAATGAAATAAAGCCCCCTTTTTTTTTATATGAAGTTTTGAAATCGTAAAATTTGGGTGTTATTTCATTTTGGTGTGGGTTTTATTTCATTTTTTTGTAAGAATTATAAAATTTCTGAAAATGAAATAACGCCCAAACTTTAATGCATGCAGAAAGACCCAGAATAGAGGAAGAATTTTCAACAAGGAGATAGTTTTGTTGGCTGAGGGATTTAATCCCTGCCACGGCCGAAGGCCGGCATGCAGAAGGACCCTGGATAGAGGAAGACTTTTCAGCAAAGAAGATGGTTTTGTTGGCTGAGGGTTTAATCCCTGCCACGCAGAACACTTGGCATGCAGAAGAACACTTTGCCTGCGCAGAATGATCCTGGATAGAGGAAGGCTTTTCAACAAGGGGATGGTTTTGTTGGCTGAGGGTTTTAATCCCTGCCACGGCCGAAGGCCGGCATGCAGAAGGAATCTTTGCCTGCGCAGAAGGATCCTGGATAGAGGAAGGCTTTTCAAGAAGGAGATGGTTTTGTTGGCTGAGGGTTTTAATCCCTGCCACGGCCGAAGGCCGGCATTCAGAAGGACACTTTGCCTGCGCAGAATGATCCTGGATAGAGGAAGGGTTTTCAACAAGGAGATGGTTTTGTTGGCTGAGGGTTTTAATCCCTGCCACGGCCGAAGGCCGGCATGCAGAAGGACACTTTGCCTGCGCAGAAGGATTCTGGATAGAGGAAGGCTTTTCAAGAAGATGGTTTTGTTGGCTGAGGGTTTTAATCCCTGCCACGGCCGAGGCCGGCATGCAGAAGAAATGAAGGAAGGAAGGCAGGGATTCAAACCGTCGCACAGTGGTCCAGAATAGAAATTCATCGGCCAAAAATCTGTAACTTTTGAACGGATAGGAATTTTTGAATGCGGTTTTTTTCAATCGACAGAGAAATGTTAAAATATCTTTGCACTGGCACCGAGATCTATGTAGATGTCTCAGGGTCAGAGCCGTAGGGCTCCAAAGTCGAAAAATATTTTAATTTTTTTAAATTTTGGCAAAAAAACGTATTCAAAGGTAAATTCTTGAAACTTTTTTGTACTTATCTATAAATTGAGGATATATTCGTAATGGCTGTGAAGTTTCAAGTGCATCAGTTGAGTTTTTTATAACTTTTTGGCCCCCTGAAAAGGCGTCTACTTTTGGATGCTTTGAAACTAAATATCTCCGCCATTTTTAAAAATTTCGATTTCCGGTTTTTTTTTTTCATAGCTGCTTCGTAGCTAACGCATTTCAACATTTATCGCAAAATTGGGCCTTATTTTATTTTTTTGGGCTTTATTTCATTTTTCGGAAAAATTTTAAAATTTATTAAAATGAAAGAAAGCCCAAAGTGGGCCTTATTTAATTTTTTATTAAATAACGCCCAATTTGCAAAATGAAATAAAGCCCGCATTGGGCCTTATTTCATTTGGGCGTTATTTCCCGGAGCCGAGCAAATGTGATTCTAAAATTTTTTTATTTTTGGCTTCCCAATCAATAAAATTAAGCTTTTGTAATAATTTATTCTTGGGTTTAAAAATTTTAAATTGGAAATCCTTAATTTTGTTAACAACTATAAAATTTAACAAATTTTAACTCTGTTACACTATCTACATTCTTATTCATGTCCTATAAAACTATTTTAATAAATTGTTTCCAAATAAATAAAATTGAAGCAGGCCTGATTGCACATTACTTTTTCTCTTCCCTGAAATCCTTTCATTGATATTTTGCCACCTGGGAGGCCTTGAGTTTCAGTTCCCACTTTCACGCTTTCGCCACATTCGATAGAATCCATTAGAACGTTTGGCGTTAGGCGTGTAGTCACTTTCCGCGTTATCAAAATTACTGAGTTTATGCATGCTCGACTGAATTTCCAACGATTTTTGACGTGTGTACTTTTTTGTTGCTTGGTACATCTTTTCAAGGAAGTCTGGCATCTGCTTTTGCGTTACCCAGGACTTTATTGATTGAGGAATGGCAATTCCTGGATCGTCGTAGTAGGTCAGTATGTAGTGAACACCTGGGTCGTTAAAACCCCGGAATGGCTTTATGACCATAATGCTCCAATAATTTATGACGCGCACTTTATCAGAGGAGGCCGGATAGTTAGGGTGGCTGGTACCGCGACTGCAAATTAGCATCACTTTTCCGTTAGTATCCGTCGTAAAGCGCCGACTATAAACATAATCGCGGTTAGCGAAAAACTTTGGCCATAGCATTTCCCAATATATGAGATGTGAGTTGGTTTGCGGTTGTGGATCTTCTTCGATGACTTTCAATACTATCGCAGTATCGTCCCAGATCTTCCGATAATTTAGATCTGTCTGAACATTCAGTAAGTCCGCAGCGGTTATGTCGTCAAATCGTGCATATACTTTGTAGGCGTACATTCCAGAACGCTCCTCTCGTTTCCAGATGGAAAACTGATTTTTGCTTAGGTATGGCTCCCAAGGAACTTCTTCGGCGCACTGAATTTTCGCCTCAGTGTCGGATGCACTCTGTAAATATGGCCGCCGGCAGTTGCTTATCGTCTCCTTATCAGCTTTGCGACATTTTTTATTGCCCACTCGACAATAGCAGTACTTCATATGTTTTTCTTTACACAGAGGACAGAGTTCGTTCTTTGATAAAGTATCAATGAATTCTATGTCTCGCAGGCACATGTCGAAATTTGTAAGACTCAGACGCTCGCGCGACCAATCAAATCGTTGCTTAGACACCTCATTGAGACCTACGATGCTAGCAACACTTAACATAATGCTACGAAGTGGAGGCTGTAACTGTCGATGGTAGCAACGTAGTATCATTTTTAGACCATTCGATCCATAAACTCGGTGGTAAAAAGTGAACAACTGCTGAATACGTCTGGATCGTTGCGCGAGTATCGATTCGCATTGATATGTCCAAGCACGCAGAGTAGCTTTAGAGCTGTGCTTGATACTTGCAATTATATGCTTGCAGAACATTTTCATTCCTCTTTAATCTACTTGCACATTCCTATTTTAAAATTTCATCATCTTTCCATTTATTTTATCTGCGAACACTTGCATAACACCGCTGCAGGAGGGGTCAATTGGTCTTTCTCGATTTGCCTCTCTATTCACGCGCTTCGGCTTTTCCCTACCGTAAAGTTTTTTGCCCCAAAATTATTAAACTACGGCATCTACAAATTAATTTTTTAGTCTCACTTTTTTCTTTAGTCTGATCCGATTTGTTTACGTCCCTCAGTGGTGTTACATGTGCTCCAGATGCCTAATTTTGACAGTTATGTGATGTAATTGGAGATCGTCGGCCTGCTCCACAAATTTTTATTAATTTTCAAAAGCTTGTCAGGTTGGCTGGGAGGTTTAGAAAAATGAAATTTTACATTATTTTATGGCTTTTTGTGTTTTTTTAATACAGGTTCATTTTGTGATTAGTTCGTCAGTAATTTTACTCTATCAGAGATAATCAGAGATAATTCAAACAAAAATCATGTTTCAGCTGCCGTTTTAATTTTTGTTCAAATGTCAATATTAGACGTTGTTTACACATGCGACGGATTGCATGCCTCAAATTGCTCCTTCATGTTCACATTATGGTGATGAATCGCAATTAAGCGTGTTTTTTAGAGTTGAGCAATCCGGAGATTTTTTAGCTACAATTACTAATTGTAGCTAATTACAATTAACTAATTAACTAATTACAATTTACTATTAACTAATTCTCTCTACGCTGTTAATAACAGAAGCAGTGGACTCTGTTTCTCTCATCATCTTCTTCCCTACACCCTGAAACAATCGTTCCCCCTTTCAAGATTCGTCCTCCACGTGTTCCAAGAGAAGTTCGTTCCAAAACTAAAACAAACTATTGTTATACCCTACACCCGAAGGGATGAGGGTATATTTACTTTGTTCTTCAGTTTGTAACGCATTAAAGGAGGCGTGGCAGGTATAGAAAAGTATATATTTCGGCTCAGAAACACCTCCTGAGTCTATTTAGCCCTGTCAGTCCGTCTGTCTGTTCGTCCGTCTGTGGAAATCACGATTAAAGGAGAACGAATGGAGGTATCGTCATGAAATTTAGTACGAATATTCTTTGTTATCCTCCTATTTGGCATTAGAAATGGGAAAATCGGAACTATGCCACGCCTATTTTTTATAGCAAATATGCACTCATCCGTGCTTATAGCTTAATTTCTTTGCTTATGGAGCGAATTTTTAGCTAAAATTTTATTTCCGAGTCTACCATCATAGACTAAAATATACTAAAAAATTGGCGTGACACGCCCACTTATGTACTATACTATTTAATAAGGTGTTTGGTAGGAAAAACGGTCTTATCGGGATCCTGATGATCCTAATCAAATCCCTGTAAATAAAAAGAAAGTAGTTGTCACACGCCCACTTTTTTCCCTTCGACAGATGAGGGTGTAGGGTATATGAGCTTCAACCAGGCCGTAGCTAACGCTCTTACTTGTTTTTTCTTTAAAAATTTTCTTGAACACTCTGAAAGATACAAAGTTCGTTGAGGTATCAAAACTTAGGAAAAATAAATGAGCTTAAAAAAATAGTTTTTTTTTTTAAATAAGGCGGCACACGGCTCTGAATAGTTGCCCTGGTTTTCTCGCTTCAACCTCTATACTAAAGTGCCTAGGGATATGACCTTGATACCTAAAGATTCCTAAAATTGTAGGCTATCGTCTGAAATAGGTGTCATTTTAGAGGAACATTTTTTAGGTGACAGCTACGGACCCTAAACCTTTTTGATTTTTCTTATATTTCTTTTCGATGTAGAAATTTTGTTATTCGCTATAATTTGAATTGTTAGTATAGAAATATAGGCTCCTATCCCTAGTATAGGATTGCACAATATTCAGTAAGATCAATTGGGTATATGTGGCTAGAAAGTCCACTAAATGTTTTTCAAGTTTTTTCGCTATAGCTTCTATACTAAAGGGGTAGGGATATAATTTTGGTACCTAAAAATTTGTAGAAATATACTCATATAGGTGACATGTTAGAGAAAACTTTTTAGGTTCCAGGTACGGTGATTTTCATTTAGGTTCCAAAAATGTTAAAAATGTTTTGATTAATATATCGGTACAGATAAGAACTACGTTTTCTAATTGCGTCTTTTATTGATTATTAAAAAGTTTTTGAAAATAAGTATTCCGGAGCTCTGTTAAGTAGGATGTTTTACACCAAATCGTAGCTAACTACGGTAGGTATTTTCACGCACGTAGTCGAAAGTTGCTGAACTTTTAACTTTTCGACTGCGTCATATGTAATTTTTCCAACTGTGTCATTTGACAGCAGTAAATACAGTAAATTGAATAATGTCGAAGTTTATCCATAGCAATACTTTGACGTTAAAGGCGAAGTCTGACAGGTTTTAATATCATGGCTTCTTCCATTGCCTGAACACATAGCTGCATCTCGCTGCTGCGGCAAGCAGCAAAAGTTGTCAAACTCGGAGAGCTAAACACGAAAAAATGTCAGTAGATACAACTACGAGCGGCGAAGCTACGAAGTAAAACGTAAAAAGTAACAAAAAAAATAAGTGCAGCGGCGAGATGTCAAATACGAAATAGGTGAATCGGTAGCAGCATTGCCTCTGGGATGCAAACGACAATTTGTTTTTTTCTCGTTTTCTCGTTTCCCAAAGCAAAGTACAATTGATGTGTTTAGGCTTTAAACGTAATTTTTTTAGGTTTTTCACAAATCCTACTTTGTGCTAACTTACATTGCCAAATTTTGATTGACCTATCTCCCAAACTGTTTTGTTTGTTTTTATGTAGAAATCTATTCAAAGCCTGAGAAAATGAGAGAGAGAGAGAGAGAAAGAAGTTGACAGCTTTCTATAGAAAACAAGAACAATTTGACAATTTGGCCAAGTAAAATTGGCAATGGTTGCATTCAGAACGGTCAAGCGGTGTTGGCTGGTTCTTGTCAGCGTAAATCATGGGCTCTGAATGCGTTGCTGAGTCGTAAATCATGGGCTCTGAATGCGTTGCTGAGTCGTTGCCTCATAGATTACAACATTTAAACAACAAGAACACTTCATTGCCAAATTCCACGTTGCCGTCACACGAGAAGTAAACAAAACACTGAAAATGAGTGACAGAGAAGAAAGTGATGAGCAGATTCAGCGTACAAATTTTTTGCTAGAAAAAATTGCGACTGCTTTGTCAGCCCTTCTGACCTTTCTACCCCTTCAGACAAAAAACAAGCAAAAAGCCAACACAGCTTGACCGTTCTGAGTGCAACCAATGTAACTTCGTCCTCTACGATTTGACGTTGAAATCACAACCAGTGTTGCAGTTTTCAGAAGTTTCCTATCCCGTTATCATTGGTTCTGTACAAGTGAAGGAGAGTTGTGCACTGGGCGTTCTTTGTTATTAAATTTGGATATTTCGGTCATTTTATTATAGCTTATAGTAAATAATAGTAGAAATCGAAAACATGCCGCTAAAATTAGACATAAAGCGTAGAATAACTTCGCGTTCTGATCGCGTAAAATGTGTTGATTTACATCCATCGGAGCCGTGGATGTTGTGTGCGCTGTACAATGGCCACGTACACATCATGAATTACGAAAATCAGCAATTGGTGAAAGATTTTGAGGTTTGTGATGTTCCAGTCAGGTCCGGACGCTTCGTGTCCAGGAAAAATTGGCTCATCACCGGATCGGATGATATGACAATCCGTATATTCAATTACAACACATTGGAGAAGGTGCATTCCTATGAGGCTCATGCTGACTATATTCGCTGCATCGCAGTGCATCCAACACAACCACTAATTTTGACCAGTAGTGGTGAGTGCTGAAGTACAAATAATAGTACTGCCTTGATTTTGTAAAAAATGCAAAATGTGATTTAAGCATTGGAAGCACCCTGCTTCAACCACCTTTAAAATATGTATTTAATTCAAAAATATATTAATTAAACTTTCAGACGACATGCTGATTAAGCTTTGGAATTGGGAAAAAATGTGGGCGTGTCAGCGAGTTTTTGAAGGCCACACCCATTACATTATGCAGATAGTTTTCAATCCTAAAGATAACAACACTTTTGCTTCAGGTTCCCTCGATCGAACTGTGAAAGTTTGGCAACTGGGGTCGAATTTTGCCAATTTCACCCTGGAGGGTCACGAAAAGGGTGTTAATTGTGTCGATTACTATCACGGTGGCGACAAACCGTATTTAATATCGGGAGCTGATGACCGCATGGTTAAAATTTGGGACTACCAAAATAAAACATGCGTTCAGACTTTAGAGGGTCATGCTCAAAATATATCCGCTGTTTGCTTCCATCCAGAGTTACCCGTTGTTCTAACTGGATCCGAAGATGGCACTGTGCGCATATGGCACTCGGGAACGTATCGTTTGGAAACGTGCTTAAACTATGGTTTTGAGCGGGTCTGGACTATTGCGTGCATGCGAGGCACCAATAATGTGGCACTGGGTTATGATGAGGGTTCAATTATAATCAAAGTGGGGCGCGAGGAACCGGCCATGTCTATGGATGTGATAGGCAGTAAAATTATTTGGGCCAAGCATTCAGAAATGCAGCAGGTATTTGTTTTTACGGAATAATGTGGTTAATTTAGGCTCTTTCAAAATTCATGATCTATTCCTAAGGTAAATTTGAAAACTTTGGCTGATGGCACGGAAATCAAGGATGGCGAACGTCTGCCAGTCGCCGTTAAGGATATGGGTGCTTGTGAAATTTATCCACAGACGATTGCCCATAATCCAAACGGTCGCTTTGTAGTAGTCTGTGGTGACGGCGAATACATAATTTACACATCTATGGCTTTGCGCAACAAAGCTTTTGGTTCAGCGCAAGAATTTGTTTGGGCACTAGAGAGCAATGAGTACGCTATACGTGAAACCAATGGCACCGTGCGTCTATTCCGAAATTTCAAAGAACGCAAAAACTTTTCACCTGAGTATGGCGCCGAAAGCATTTATGGAGGCTACTTATTGGGCGTGAAAACATCATCGGGCCTAGCCCTGTATGACTGGGAGTCAATGCAATTGGTTCGTCGGATCGAGGTCCAACCACGCCATGTTTTTTGGAATGAGGCCGGCAGCTTGGTATGCTTGGCTACCGATGACTCATACTTCATTTTATCCGTCGACACAACGGCCACAGCTACCGCTCTAGAAACTAAGCAAGGGCTGGGAGATGATGGCATTGAAAGTGCCTTCGATGTTTTAGGTACATAAATATGCACGTACGCTTTTCATAAAAGCGCTTATTCTTTCTTAATTTCAGGTGAAATTAATGAGTCAGTCAAAACAGGCCTCTGGGTCGGCGATTGTTTCATTTACACAAATTCAGTAAACCGTATCAACTACTACGTTGGAGGCGAAATAGTGACTATCTCTCACCTGGATCGAACCATGTACTTGCTCGGCTATGTGCCTAAGGACAATCGCCTTTATTTAGGCGACAAGGAACTCAACGTTATATCTTTCTCATTACAATTATCTGTATTAGAGTATCAAACTGCGGTGATGCGACGTGATTTTGAGCGTGCCGATCAAGTTCTGCCCACCATCCCTAAAGAGCACCGCACGAGGGTGGCGCACTTTTTGGAAAAGCAGAGCTTCAAGTCACAAGCCCTACAAGTTTCCACCGATCCCGATCACAAATTTGATTTAGCTTTGCAAATAGGTGAGCTCGAGGTGGCACTTAAACTGGCACGCGAATCTGAGAATCCACAGAAATGGTCACAGCTTGCCGACGCCGCTTCACGAAAGAACAACATGGCACTGGTTAAAGAATGTATGCAAAAAGCGAACGATTTCAGCGGTTTGTTACTTTTGGCCACAGCTTCTGGTGATGCGGCCATGTTGAAAGAGCTTGGCGATAGTGGGTCGCAGCAGGAGCGTCATAATATCGCATTCCTTTCGTCATTTTTGCGCTCTGACGTGGAGCGTTGTTTAGATATATTGATTGAGACTAATCGGCTGCCAGAGGCGGCTTTCTTCGCACGCACTTATATGCCTAGCCAAATGTCGCGAGTGGTTGAGCTATGGCGTGAAGTATTGACAAAGTTTAATGAAAAAGCTGGTCAATCTCTGGCAGACCCGGCCAAATACGAGAATCTTTTCCCAGGTCTGGGAAATGCGTTGCGTGTTGAAGAATTCTTGAAAAGCACGGAGGAAAAAAGTTTGCCAGCGCATGTGGCAGCCCAGCTGCCTTTGAATATCGAGCGCAGCCCTTTGGAAGAAATGTTGGCGGCTGAGCAACGAGGTGCATTTGAAACAAACAAAAGTGTAAACGTCTCCAACGAATACAAGAAAAATGATGATTTCGTTGGAGCTATTACCGTTGCAGGAGCCACAGATGGCGGCGGATTTGGCTCATTACCAAGTGATATCCAGATAGCGGGCAACGACAACGGCGAAGAAGATGACCTAGATCTGGAAATCGAAGGCATAACACTGGACGACAATATCGATACGACAGACGTTAATTTAGACGACGATTTCTTGAGTGATGATTGAAAAATTACATTGCCGCAGTTTATTTCCTTCATTTGTTTTGTGTTGTTCTTCCTTTGCACTTTTTTAAAATTCATTTTCAAAAACTCAATGAAAATGACTCATTAAAACCATCAATTATTAAGTTATGCAATAAATAATTAATAGTTTTCAAACTTCATGATTATGTATATGGTTTTTAATTCCATAAAGAAGAATTTTTAAATAACACTATTTAGGACAATGGAAATTTTCAATATAATGTTGCCAACTATTCCACAAGTCTCTAAAATGCAATTAAAATTATACATACTATATTGTACTACACAATTAAATAAATTAAAAATAAAAATATTTATTCCTTTTTCTTTTAATTATTTTTGTGTGGTTTGTTTTACAATTCACATCAATTCACACAACAATTGAGCCGGGAAAGTCCGGCTTTGGATGTATTTTCGAGTATCCAAATTCATTAATTTTTCGAAACACTAAATCTTTGAGTTGTATTGTATAGAAGTTCAAAATTATACTGTATTGATGACGGGTTTTAATATAATCTTAGATCTATGTATTTATCAGCCATTAATTTCCTGACTACAGCGGCTAACGCCTGTTTTAAAATAAGCTCGTTTGTTATACCGTTAGTTAGTTAAAAGCTAGCTGGCACTAGGTACCCCACATAGACCTTACGGTCCTTTGTGTTACTAGCGTATGTATGGTACATTGAGTCTTTACGAGGTCACTATGTCGTTTATTATCCGGTGAATTCGCTTAGGTCAGACTGCTCCGCACGACCTTAGAGAAGCGCAGAAAGTCATCAAGTGATGCCTCCGCTGCTTGCTCCAGGTCGTGACACCAGTAAAGGCCCAGGCATTTGGCTCGACTGTCAGCTAAGGCTGGACACTGACAGAGCAAGTGTTCCACAGTCTCTCTTTCCCCAGGTTGTCTACACTTCCTGCAGGAATCTCTGGCAGCCTGTCCAATCCTATAGGCGTAAGCTGCGGTATAATAGTGCCCGGTAACCATTCCCACAAGAAGTCCGCAGTTAGCCCTAGTGATTGACACTAGGTAAATAAGTAGGTCCGTCTTCCGTCGTAGTGGCTCCACATGATTTTTGAAGCTTTACAGGTAGGAGTAGATATCCAAAACTTTTCTTTTATCATTTCGTTAGTCACAGTTACAGTTATACTTAAGATTTTGTAGAGGTATAAGAGCGCCCACCATGTTATCAGTTTGTAATGTGGCTCCTATATTTATGTGGCTCCTTCTTTGTTAATTTGTCGGCCTTTTCATTCCCTATTATCCCCGTGTGTCCAGGAACCCAATAAATATTTAGAATTTTGGTCTTCCATTAGCTGTTAAAGTGCGGCTTTACTCTCCCAAAACCATCAATGAGCTTTTTATACCGTTAATTATTAGCAAAAGATCTCGAACCAAATCCGAGCATGTAGTTTTCATTCAATTCTTGATCGAAAACTTCTATACATCAAACACATTGAAATTGTTGCAATGATTTATTTGTAAGTTACCTTCAACGTGTAATTAATACATAAATATTTAAAAAATCATACTTGCCATAACGGCATAAAATACTACAAAAAAATTTTAAAGTACTTTTCAAATTAGAAAATATTAGAACAACTGGGTACTATTTTGCAAAAGCGGTAAATATTAAAGAGTGTGCTTTAGTATGGTTTCTCAATTAATCGCGGCACATTGAAGTTCCGTACGTGTGAAATATG
Organism: Conops quadrifasciatus; assembly: GCA_949752815.1. Classification (NCBI taxonomy): domain Eukaryota; kingdom Metazoa; phylum Arthropoda; class Insecta; order Diptera; family Conopidae; genus Conops; species Conops quadrifasciatus. The sequence continues at coordinate 12,520,250 of OX457080.1, read as the reverse complement.
TTCACTTTATTTTTTTTTGCAATTTTATTAAATATACAACCTCTACACTTTGCACTAAAATAATGTAAGAATTTTCCTTTTAATTGTTAATGAATGTAAACGATGGTAATATTCAATTGTTACAGTGAGACTTCATATGAATATTATTATATGTATATATATTTACGAGTATGTATGTATATCAATAAAATTGTGTACGGTACACGTATCAGTAAGTATTTCATTAAAACATTTATAAATAGACAATATATGGGGATGTTTTTGTTTTAGTTTTAGTACAATGGAAAATTTGTCATTAGCTTTATGCAAAGTATAGCTTGTATAATAAAAACCAATGTAGATTGCGGCACCTACATCACGTTTTAGAAGCATCCACCAGAGAAATCATGTTATCATGGATGTTGATAAAAGTTTTTCAGTTTTTCTTACAATTTGTTTTTTCTTGTTTTCTGTGATTGCAAAGTGTTATGGATTATATTTTGCTATTATTCTTACGATTAAACTACTTACATAAATAACTATTAGTTAAAATATATGTAATTAAAAATGTATAGAATCTAAGCACTGGATATATTTTGGAAAAGATATGAACTAAAAATGGCTAAGCGCTGCTGCGACACAGTTCCCATATTTTCTTAATATACATATGAAGAGTTATTTTAAGTGATTCACACTGCACGAATTCATACATTCAAACAATAAAGGCCTTAAAAGTCGGCAATTAGGCCATCTCTATATTTCATCCTTCCCTCTAACTGTTCTCATACGGATGTACTCGTACTGCGAATGATTTTTTTAACGAATCCTCAATCCTTGTGCAGATGAATTTTCTTTTCACTTTTTTTTTTTGCTATTCGATTTCAAGTAGATTTTCCCGACTAATCCAATTTCTTTAACTTATCAAAGAATTTTATTCAAGTATATTTTAAAAATTTTTGTCGCATAATTCGTCTTTTTGAGAGTACACAATATTTTCTGTGTTCAACAATGACATCTGCCCACCAAATGTATACCATTATCATGATCATTATATTAGTTATTTATGTATATAGTCAAATTATAACATTAATATATTTTTTCACTTGCGCAAATTTTCTGAAAATGTTTTTAAATATAAAATAAAATCGTCGAATTCAGCAGAGCTCGACAGATAATAATTGTAGTGAAAAATTTTAACAACGTATTCAATTTTGCATTTTCAGAGTTTCGCTGCAGTTTTCTCCGACATGTTTGACACCTCAAAAAATAAAATAAAACAAACAAAACGGAAAAACTTTACTCGTTTTCCTTTGCCATAAACCAGCACTCACAAAGAAGACGACAGGCGGGTAACCCAAGCACTGCACACCTTTTTTCTGTTGTTTTTATAATGCCCCGTTGATTTTGTTGCTTGCTCTTCTCGTTCTTCTTTGTTAATTTAAGCTGAGAGTGTATTTTGTGTAGGTGTGTATGGTTCGGGTGTTTAGATAAGAGGAGGTAAGGGTATGTGTGTGAATCCGCGCGTGCTTACAGTGGTGAACATCGTTATCATTTACTTTTTGGTCATGATCTTCAAGTATTCCAAAGCATTCTGAGCTGCTTGTTTCTGTGCATCACCCGAAGTTGCGCCAGAGCCGTGGCAAACGCCAACCGGTAATGTTGATAGCTGCACCAGGCACTGGCACTGATTAGAGAAAGTTTTCTCCTCTATATCAACGTAGGTTACTTCAAACTGATTTTCATTAGCAATCTCGGAGAGCAATTTGATATAATCAATATTGGGTTCTCTCAAACAAGTTTTCTAAAAGAGATTAGAAAAAGAATTGTTGAACTATCCTATTAAATATAATAGAACTTCAATGAAATATATGGTATATGAACAGTTTATTAACAATGGGCCTAGACACCCACCCTGTCAGAAAAAATGAAATATATACTAAATTTATATATATATGTATATATATAATATATGTATATATATACATATACAAAAGGTACATGTTCGATAAAAGTACAAGTAAAAAAATATAATTTTTTTATTCTATAACTGCTCATTCAGAGTTCATTCTTTATTCCAGAAGTGTCCCAAATATATCTGTAGTAATTGGCGCTAGGGTGGACTTTAAGTCTTAAGCTAATGCTAACATTTTGGAAATTTTTCTAATACCAAAAACAGTACTTTAAAAAGTGACAGAACATCGTTAGCTAAAATTTTTTATCGTGCTTCAATGGGCATTGCTAATGAATTTTAAAAAACACTTATTTGCTTTTGGTACTCTTAAAATATACGAGACTTTCTACTTTTGTTACTTTTCTCGAACATATGCGATAATAAATTCATACTTTTTTTCTTAATTTTTTAAATGAAATTACTTTGGAGTCTCTTAAATAATAATTCTGAAATTTAACAAAAAGAATTTAGAAAAAATAATGCACTTAAAATAATAAAATATAGCCTAAAATATGTATTGATTAGCGCCTCACCTGTAATTTGAGAAGCTTCTTGCCTGTGGCATTTTTTAGTGTCTTATGGAATTGGGATACTTTATTACTGTGCTGGCTAGTCAACGTGGGCACAGTGATATCTTTCAAATCACCATAATAGTTTGAGGAATTACGATTCTGTAAAAAGAAAACAAACTTTTATGAAAACTCACCCAAAAGAAAGCCAGACACTTACTACCTAATTTAGAAGTAGCTAAAGATAATATTCTTCGATATAGTTTGAATAAGTAATCAATTGGTAGGTAACATGTACCATTTGAATATAAATTTCAGAGTATCTTTCACCTTATTTGAATACCTTTATAAATCGATTTTGTAAATAGTCAAATTATATTGAAGATTCTAGCAAAACCTACTTACGAAATGGAAAAACTTTTCGCAAAAAAAATTAGAAATAGAAAATTTCAAAGAAGTTTTTTGAAGAAGTTTTTGGTATTCTACCAAAGAACATTCATTGTCAGTTTGGTATTGAATATGGGGAAAATCGGACCAGTGACACGCCTACTTTTTTTTATTTTTAGCAAATATGTATTCATATATTCGTCAGCTTGTAGAGTGAATTTGAAGCTAACATTTTTTTTCTGAGTTCACCGTCTTAGACTAAAATATACTCTAAAAAATGGGCGTGGTCCGCCCACTGGTGCTGTAATTTACTGATGTTATAAATGAGTTAATAGATCAAAGTTTACTTCCTGTAAATAAAAAGAAAGCAGGTGTCACCCGCCCAGTTTTTATCACTTCGACAGACGCGGGTGTAGGGCATGTGAGTTTCAGAGAGGTCGAGAATAATGCTCTTACTTGTTTCGTTCTAACAAACCTCCATCTGAGGAATTTTTTTCTAGTTTTAGTATGTATATACATATATTCTATTTGACTTGCTCTAGAATCAATTAATTTTAATTGGTATATTATTAGTCTACAATCTGTGAAAATATATAGATATTTCAATGGTGACTTGAATTATATCATTGCTGACCTACACGTAGTCGACAAATAAGACTTTTAGAAAGCACCCTAATAAATAATCTTAATAATTTAAAAAATCTTTCAGACTTTGTTTATGTTGATTTTAAGTTTACTTCGTAGAGATAAATTGGAATTTTGAGAAAAAATTGTATATGATTGATTATATTGATATTGACTGATTACAAAATGAACAAGGCCAACAAAATGAAAATTTTCCTTTGGTGCTGGCAAACTGAAAACTGATTTGGGACGCATGTATTTGATATGCTGATTCCAAAAATGCCTACTTTTCGTAGCAGCTCTAGTTTTTTAAGATATACATATGTAGTTAAAAATGGTCAACTTTCTCCCTGAACAGCAATATGGATAGACCAAATATTTCTATTTTTGATGTCTTTGGGACAGTAGAGCTGAGGATCAGCACTAGGCTAACAAAAGTTAGCCCTTAAGAGACGTCATGGTTCCAGGAAAAAAAACGTTATCAACGAATCTTGGTTTGGAGAGGAAAAATTTATTTCCACCTTTGCATATCAAGTTGGGACTTATAAAGCAAATTGTGAAGGCGTTAAATCAAAATAGGCTTTACTTTGGGTGCTTAATACGTAAATATACTAGAATGGCATGTAAAAACTAAAAGCAAGCATATTGGATGGTTGTCAAATACGAGAACTTATAAAAAATCCACAATTTAACGCATCATTGGAAGGGATTGAATGTAATGCTTGCTGGTCTTTTGTTAAAGTAGTACAAAGTTTCTTTGGCAATCATAAAGCTGAGAATTACACATAATTAGTGGAAAATATGCTTTATGAATTAATTAGTGGTATTTAATTCCTCCATCAGGGAAGATGGATACCCACATGATGACCGACTACTGAGACAACCCATGAATTTTTATTTATTTACTTTGGTAAATAAATTTCTTTTATTTACTTTTTTACATATCTCACATTGTATTTTTTGATTTTTAATGATCCTTTCCCAAAAATAGAAATACTTTTAACTTGAAATATGCATGGGTTTTTAGAAAAATGACTACACTTCTAAATTTTTTTTTTATTGAGATTTTTTTTCTAAATCTCAATATAGCCTGCCTCAAAAACTAGAGCTGATAGACTAAATCTGAGAGATGTTTTGCATGCTGCACCAATAAATTACCTATAAACATGGCATCGTATAAAAAAATTTGTTTATATAATATATTCGAAAATATATTCAAAGGGAAGCTGGTTTAAAATCAATTTTACTTGGTACGGTACTGTACCAACTTGGTACTTTTAAGTTGGTACTGAACATGAAAGAAAGCAACCTAATAAAAACGTCTTAATAATAATAAAATAGCTAGCAGCAAAATGTGTGTTGGGCTATGTTATATGAGTATATTATATGATTGATTTTATTTTAATCATTGGTTATATATAAGCCTAGGCTATTTTCAGAAATTACTATTATCCTTTTTTCATACATAAGAACACTTACAGGTGACATGTAAGTGTTCCAGGTTACGAGTTAAAAATATTGAAGGTAACGAAGTTGAAAATGTTAAATTAAAAAAATTTTAATTTTTAAATTCTTCATATCTTCTAATAATGTCTAATGTGAGAGTTCTTACCTCGGTATCCAATTCAGTTCGCATAGATTCAGAAATCTGGTTATTGTCCAGTGGATTCTCCTGCAAACGTGTCCACATCTTGTGTGCAGCCAAACGTTTTGCAATTTTCTTGCTCTTCCCTTTGCCAACTTCTCGAAAATTTAAAATGGTACAAGCAATAGTAAAAAGACGCTCATGCGGCAAACCGACTTCAGTCTCGGTTTCATAAGTTGGTGGTGGCCAACGACGTGACATGCACATTTCCTGAAGCCAACCAATTGGGTTCCCCATGACGTTATCAGCACCACTGCACAGGAATACATTACTATGAGGAATTATCGTTATCACCAGATTATCTTACTCTCCACAGCCAGTTGCGTTGAGGTTACCATCAGTAGCACCTGGCGCAGCATTTGCAATGGATCCAGCAGTACTAGCAGTCTGCGAGTCTGGCAATTGCACACCAGTCAGCTTGTCAATGAGAGCACGTGCAGCCGAATGCTTGGCTTCCTTTTTGGAACGTCCCGCCCCCATTGCAGTAAACGGAACATCCTTGTCGTTGAATGATACGCGATATCGAAAAGTTGGCTGATGTATAGCTCCTTCGATCTGAACTAGTTCGTAACTGGGTGTAATTCCGCGGCGGCTTAGAAGCTCTTGCAATATTGAAACAGGAGTTTTCATACCCAGCCCATTGGCGTCGGTCTATACATAAGTTGTAAATTGTGTAGAATTATTTTCTTTTAAATATTTGACGGTACGTATAATAGCAATTTAAATTGAAATTATACATGCAAAAACCTGTAAAGTTTAATATTTGTCACGGTATTTTCCTACGAGTGGGAACAACAAAAACAAATGATTTTTCCCTTATTTGCAATAAATTAAAAAGCAGAATTTATAACACAAGTTTTTCACGGTTTGTGCTTTCTTGGCATTATAACAATTACCATTTTAAGAGTTTCCTCTATTGCCAATTTGCTGGCAGCTGCAGTCAGTTCAGTCATTTTATCTTTCTTCGGCTTTGGTTGACGTTGTACCACTTGCATCTTGGAAGGTGCAGGAGCAGCACCAGCTGGTATCTGACCATTAGGGACATTCTCCGTCATTATTGTAGACAATGGAACAGTTACAACAGTAGGATTATCATACTGACGTCGAGGAGCAAAGCCAGCTTGCTGTATTGGTGGTTGCTGTTGATCAAAGATGGCGTGCTCCATAGCTGAGCGTTTTTCTATTTTCCTTTAATTGCTCTGAAGTGCAAAGAGCAGTTTAGTGTAAAACTGTATAATAAAAGCGGTAGGTCGAAACCGAAAAAATCAATAACTATCGCTCCGCTGAGGGCTTCACCAAAATATGCTGTTAAATTTACCTTATTTTTATTATGAGATATGAATTTATATTAAAGATATTGATTTGCACTGATTTTTATTTAAACATAAATTATAATTTTCATCAAATTTATCTTTAAATAAATAGCAGCAAAATCGAATTCCGCACAACGCACGAGTTAAATTATTTGCTCGCTTTGAAAAAATCTGACAATGTCACTTTTCACCAGAGATATCTGCTTTTTGCCTCGTTATTCTATAAAAACACACAACATAAATATTAATCAGGGCCGATTACACAATGTCCGGTCAAAAGCTCTTATGAAGCAAACTCGTCGTGCCCAACGTATGTCGTTGCTGTTTTTTAGATAATCTTCTGGAATTACGTCATAGCTTCTGATTGCAAGATTTTCAATACAACAACGAAGTGATTCTTGTCGATTCTACTTTGTTTTTTTCGTTCCATCCACATTTTTGCATTTCCGGTTAACGAACGAAGTAATCGAATGAGTGAGAAGAGCGATTTTGAAGCTTTTTTCCTTCTATGAATAAGCGATATAGTTGGTTACTCAACGACAGAGTCGAAGCCATCGTTTCTAATCACTTTCACAGTTGAGAAATCTCTTTTTAGGACCGAGGTGATAAAAAACACTTTAATCGCTTTTAATCATTTCGTCTATTGAAAATCTTACAATAAATTCCGCGAACCAGTTTTGACCTGAGCCAATCATGAAGTTGTAACCCCACAGGAAAGCCGTCTTCGAGAGGCTTATATTTTTAACATTTTTAGTTTTTGTCGCAGTCGTACGCGTACGGCAGCATACTTTTTATTTTTTCTCGTTTCCCGTAATAGCCAATGTCATTTTGACATGTCGCACCGACCAAAGTCGGCCACCAAAAATAACAAGATAGGAAACTGTATTTGTCAAAACAAAACGAAATTTGTTGTACAATGTACAAAAAAAATGTACGCGATGTCTATTTAAGGGCATCGCGCGACGAGAGAGAGATTCGCGCATCGCGGTATTCTGCGGTTACAATTATACGGCGACTGATGATTGATGAGTCAAATGTATTTGTTTCCGAGAGCGAATTCGCGGTCTTTCGTGACTGATGAGTCTAAAAATTACTCACGTCTAAAGGGTAAAACACGTCCAAAATTTATTGCATTCAAGAGACTGTAGCGCTCTGTTGCGCTGTAGCTTGTATCTATACCGGTTTTGCTAATGCTTTTCTACCTTGGTTTGAAGAGCGTATAACTCCCCTATAGGTAGCGTTTATTTTTTTGATACATAAAATAGCATCCGACACCAGAATATTTGACAGGAGTGTCACCAATAGGCATGCAAAAACAGGGAGCGCTACCCTTACCTGAATGAAGCCATTGTTCTGTCGGTATGAAATTATTCATTTCCTGACTGATGCGTCTTAGTGTAAGAGTTTAAGAGATAAGCGTAAAATAAGGCGAAAGTCTGTGTCAATCATCAATGACTATGTAATATGCCCAAAATAAATTTTATATGGGTCGCTGGCTTTAATGAAAGTGGCACATCTTTGTGTTTGACCGAATCGTTCTCAAGTGATGACTTTTCATACATGCGGCAATTGTTTTTTATTTATATAGACTGATTATGGCACTCACGTCCTCATAGTTACTTCTTTCGCCCGAATTGCCACAAAAATGTACAATCATGTATCTCTGCTTCAAGTAGAAACAAAGAGACAGCTGTTTTCAACCATTTTGTTGCTCATGGGGCGAGCTATGAGCGTGTATTTTGCTGTTGCTGTTGCAGCGTTGATTGGGCCTAAGCCCTTAGCAATGGTTTTTAATTTTTCACTAATCCATAAAAAACAGTATCAGCCAAAGCACATTGCGGCAGCGACAGCGGCAGCAACTCTCTCTCGCTGCTCAGCAAAGTACATTAGAGCAGCGACAGCAAGTCGGCTATTTGTTTTTGTATTCTGTATCCCATTCTCTCGTCTTGAAAGAGAGCTTACTCTCCGTGTATTTTTCAATACAATTTGTCGGATTTTCAGTGAAAATTGGCAACACTGAGTGAAAAAGAGAGTGGGAAAAAAGAGAGTTTTGCTTGCTGCCGTAATAGAATCTATTTTTCAGGGCAGCGGCAGCATCCATAAGCCTCTATATAATTTGCTGTTGCTGTTGCTGCCGCTGCCGCAATGTGCTTTGGCTGTATACATTTCCTACACAACTTTTGTTTATCTCGTGTGTGGCGACGAAAACAAAAATTGCGCATGCATAATTGTTATCGTGTGTGAAAGGCCATTATTATTATCATTGCACTCAACAATCAACGGTAGTGTCTTATCGGAGTAGGTTGTTTTCCGCAGTTTAAACGTGAAACTTATTAAACTTTAAACTTATTTAAAAGTCTTGAAATTTAAGTGTTATTTGCTTTATGCTGAAACACAGAAACCGAGATTAACATAAATCACCACCTGGAAATTGGTTAATGAATTCCAGTAGTTTATTTGACTTACATATGTGTTTGTCAACAAAAAGATTAACCTTGAACTTGTATTAGCACAAGGAATATATCTAAAGCTGCGTACAAACAGAATGCGTAAATTTTGTCGTACTCCGACAAGATTTTGTCGGACTCCGTTTTGGTGTACGAACAGAACACGATGCGACACAAAACGTGTTTGTTTATCTATCGAGAGCAAGGTGCCATATTTACAGAAAAGGTTAATTTTTTGGAAAGTTTTTCCTTCAAACTTTCAACTGTCTAACAATAACTGGTAATCTGAACTCTGGCAACTCCAAAAATTGTAGAAATGAACTCACACACCCACAAAACACTAACACCAATAGGACATTTTGTAAATTTTCACAACGCATCCGACTCCGTATTTTTTGTCGTTCCGTATGTAAACAACGTTTTTTCTCTGTCTGTACAGCTCCATTGTATTCTGTGTAATACAACAGCTCCGTACGCATCCGACAAAATTTACGCATTCTGTTTGTACGCAGCTTAAATATATTGCTACGCCACGCATCCAACGTACGGATAACAAGCCACTCCTACAATTTTCATACATACTTTGCCTACTTGTGCATATACATACATACGTTTCGTCGCAGTCGTTTTCGATAGTGGTTAAGACCAGCTTTAATATGTCTCAGCCGGCTGCATTTCTTACCCGCAAGGAGACCTTCAGTGCTTGCCATCGTTTGCACAGGTGTGTTTTATCGGTGAAGTATTTTAATTAAACTTCCTATTATTTATTCACTTACAATTTGTATTTCGCTTACCTGTGGTTAATTTTTTTATAATTTATTTTTTTCAAATATAATTTTAGATAATTACTTTGATTTCAATTATTTCAGTGCTCAATTAAATGATGCCGAGAATATTGCTATATATGGAAAATGCAACAATCCGAATGGCCATGGGCACAACTATACGGGTAAGTGAGTGACAGGAAATGGATTTTAAATTCACTTTTGTGACTTTACTAGTAGGGGAAGTTAATTCCCAAAAATATCATATATATTTTCCCACTTTCCAAGCTTTTTATGGAATACTGTATTGCGCGTTCCACACAACAAATAATATATCCTTCTTCTCCTTCCTCGTCACAATTCTTAAAAAGTTGAAGTAACTGTTCGTGGCCCCATTGATATATCCACTGGCATGGTTATGAACATTACCGAATTAAAAGAAGCTATGGACGGAGTTATATTAAAAGAATTAGATCACAAAAACCTTGACAAGGACGTGGAGTATTTTAAAAAATTTGTAAGTTAAAACTACAATGTCCTAAACATTTATTAGAAAATCGTGTAACGTCCATTTCCTTTTTAGCCTAGTACAACAGAAAATCTAACCGTTTATATCTGGGATCATATACGCCAGGCTTTGAAAATACCAGAATTACTGTATGAAGTAAAAATCCATGAGACTGATAAAAATTCAGTTATTTATCGTGGCCCGTATATTCACAAGAATTTCTATGTTAACGGAAAACGTTGTTCTAAAACCTCTTGCGCCAATATCTCTTCGGACTCTGATTAAGTGGGGAGGTCTTGTGGACTAATTAAAGACAATGTATAAGTAAACTGCGTTCCTGCTGTGATTTATATACTATATTTTATGCACTATAGTGGTTTATTTAAAATATTTGCATTCAAATTTGCGTAAAAATTACACTTTTCAACATACATTGATCAATTTTCTAGTAAGTATTTTTACAAAAAATTTGAATTAATTTTTTTTTTCACTTTTTTTGAATACTTTTTTAATAAATCGAAAGGTAAAATTGTAATAAATTAATAAGAAACAAAACATATGTTAGCCGCATTAAAAAAGTGGAATCGCTTGGATTTTTTCATGAGCTCTTAAAGGATTTGTATTTTTATACAGAAGAACGAGCATAGATAAGATAGTTAGATAGTTGCTCGTTGTGATGTAATAGTAACAGTAGATATAAAAGTAACACATACTCGAATTCTATAATTATACTGTAGTTGAAAACAGTTGACATCTTCACTGTAACAGGCATTGACCGATTATACACTCGATTTCCATAGGCGGCCATAACTTCAGAAAATCCACAGAAGCAAAATATTTCGGTAAGCTAAAATAATGCTGAAAGTTGAAAGGAATGCAGAAGCAGAAAGTCTTATCCTTACCCCTGCGCAGAAAAGAAAAAGCAAATAAATTAAACCGTTTGCAAGCAACAACAAAACACGAAAGTACGAATATCCAAGACATGATGGAAGAATAAAAGGGTTAACTTCTCTGCCAGCGTCGCTCAGTTCGTCAAAAAACGACGCGGTCATAATGTGTGCTCCTGCAAGTTTTTTGAATCGAACTCGTTGCTCATTAATCTCTTTACTAACATATCTATGGTCGTTGGAACGAAACGTCAATGTTGTCATGATAAACTCCTATGATATCTAAGGCTTACGTCGATGGCAACTTTCAAATGCTTTAAGAGAATAATAATGTAGTAGAGTGTGACGTTGCCGCCACACGAGAAGTAAACAAGTACTCAAAATTAATGACAGAGAAAGAATGAGCTGAGCAGATTCAGCGTAAAAAATTTCCGGAAAAAAATGGCGAATCAGAGGTTTAAAAGTAAGCGTGGCACAACGGCGTAGCGAGGGGGGTAAAAAGGGGTCTATCATGCACCAGGGGTCTCCAGCGCGAATACTCTGTCATAATAGACAGTTTGGTATTTAAAATGGGGAAAATCTGACCAGTTTCACGCCTACTTTTTACTGATAATATCAATTTTCTCATTTTTGTAGCTCAATTTCTCAGCTTCACTCTGCAAGCTGAGAAATTGAGCTATTTGAAGCTAGAACTTTTTTTTTTTTTGAGATTTAAGTTAAGTTCCACAACGGTAGAGCAGGATAGTGGCCAATCGATTAGATTATAACGCCATTCAAAAAGAGTCAAATTATATAAAATCATATTCACAGGTAGGAACAGTTTCAAGGTTGCATGTTATTTTAATATAAAAGTTCACAGTAAGGATTATCACAAAAAACATACAGTTAGAGTTAAACTGGTTAAACTTTAATCGATGACTTTTATTAACATTTCCACAGAGCATTTTGTATATTTATTTTTAAATTTTTTATTAATTCACTAATGATTTGATAAAAAAGGAAATCTTTTACATTTTAACATATCTCCAGGAAATTTTATATATTTTTTTCACGAATGAATTGGTAAGAACAGAGAACATATCTTTAAAATATAGAATTTATTATTAATGATTATATTTTATTTTATATTATCAATGATTACTAAGATTTTTAAAATAATTTTTTAAATTAAATGTGAATGCACTAAGGTGCTTTATTTAACAGTTAAATAAACTCGATGTCGACTACATGACGACCATTTTAAGGTAAAATATATTCCGAAAGATAAGCCTGGTCCGCCCACTGCTGACAAAAGCCACGAGTCCAGGAAACCGAGTAGCAGTATCTTCATAAAATTTGGCGCGAATATTTTCTTCCACGTAGGGCTCTGGAGATAATAGGCTCCTTTTCTATAATTATTAACGGATCCGATTTGAGAGCTGAATATCTCAGCTTGTAGTTCAAATCTGAAGGTCAAATTTTAATTGCTATTTACGGCTTTGGTGAAAGTAGTCTTAAAAAAAATGGGCGTGGCACTCCTATTAGTATACTGTAAAATATCGTATATGGTGGTGTTTGCTAAAAAACCATGTAAACGAGTTAATAGATCAAAATTTACTATTTGTAAATAAAATGAAATTGGGCGCTATCCGCCAGCTTTATATGTATATTCACAGTTGCGGGTATACCCTGAGCTTCGGCCAGGCCCGAAGTTTTGTTCAATAGTAATAATAATTTTGGTGCAATAGTAATAACTAATAATAACTAGTAATAAATAATAACTATTATAAAAAATTTAATTTTTATTTAGATCATTATATTGCCTGGAACTAATTGCGGTTTTTACTAATTCTAGATGGTAGTATGTAAATTCTTTTTACTGACACAGGCCCATTTCCGGATCCAATCCTAGTCTGGATTTTTCTATATAGATTTTTTGTCTCAAATTTAAAACCAAACCTAAGTATAGGGACTCATGCTTTTACCCAAAAAACTTAGTATATATATACAGTTGACAGTATATATACAGTAGTATATAAACATTATGTTATATACGAGTAAATTATTTATATGTATTACTATACTAGCTGTTGCCAGCAACTACGTTCGCGTGAAATAGTGCTTGCTCTAACTTAGTTTGATTGAATGATATACATATGTAAACATCACACTCGTTCGCTTGCATACATACTGTCGTGTATATCATCCACACTTTTTAATTTGGATAGAAGAGGCCTGTTATAGGGTTGCCTTGACAACTCGAGGGCCCAAGAGATACTTCTTGCTTGTTAGTTATCACGATATAAATTCATTTATTGTTGACATCTATTCTGTCCAGCACAATGTTTACTTAATTTAAAATTGAGATTTAATTCCCCTACAATCTTTAATCTCCTATTTAGAGGTAGATTTTTTATAAAATAGGTACCCTATGTCCCTCGTCAGGGTTTCAGCTATATCCACACCGAATTTCACCAAAGTCGGTGCGGCGGTTTAGCCGTGAAACAGACAGACAAGCTAACTTTCGCATTTATAATTTTCGTCAGTTATGTTCACTACGCCTCTGGCGTTGCACTGGTCCGAATTTTCACATCTTCAATCCCAAAGGATGACAGAAAATTTTCGTGCCAAATTTCATGACGATACCTTATTCTTTCTCCTGTTATAGTGCTTTCCACAGACCGGCGGACAGACAGGGATAAATCGACCCGTAAATCTAAGGTCATCCTGAGCAAGAATATAGATTACTAAATCGACCATGCCCTTAATGCATTATTAACGGAAATACAAAGTGACTATAACGTGTGTAAGGTATCGGCAAAACCAGAATACCCGAGTCGCACACACTGTTGCATTATTTTAACTAATCACTAACTAACACGTTCTCACAATTTTTTTTTTAAGGATGGCTGAGTGGGAAAGAGATGCCGATATTAACGTGGCTGATGCAGAGTGCGGAATGGCTCACGAGTGAGCGGCTCATTTCGTCTCACGCTCGCTCGTGAGCGAGCGAAGCACTTCCAAATGGCTCATGAGCGTGAGCTAACAAAAAATGTCTGATGTCGCTCAGCTCACGAGCGTGAGCCGACTGAAATTTATCTTCGGCTTACGGCTTATAAGCGTGAGCTTTCTGAAGTGCTCACGAGCGCGAGCTGCAAACATTTTTTGTTAGCTCACGGTCATGACCTGTGAGCCGAAGAACAATTTCAGTCGGCTCACGCTCATAAGCGAGCAATTCCGCACTCTGTGCTTATGTAAAAGATAAAGGTAATTATTTCTTTTTCCCAAAACTATTGCCTATGAAAATGAATATTAACAAGTAAGAGCGTTATCTTCGGCCTGGCCAAAGGTCATATACAATACACCCGCATCTGTCGAAGTGATAACAAGTGGGCGGGTGATACCTACTTTTTTATACCCTACACCCGAAGGGTTAAGGGTATATTCACTTTGTTCTTCCGTTTGTAACGCATTAAAGGAGGCGTGGCAGGTATAGAAAAGTATATACATATATTCTGGCTCAGAATCACCTCCTGATTCGATTTAGCCATGTCCGTCCGTCTGTCTGTCTGTCCGTCCGTCTGTGGAAATCACGATTACAGGAGAACGAATAGAGGTATCGTCATGAAATTTGGCACGAATATTTTTTGTTATCCTACGCTGTTTGGTATTGAAAATGGGGAAAATCGGACCAGAGCCACGCCTACTTTTTATAGAAAATATGCACTCATCCATGCGTTTAGTTCAAATTCTTGGCTTATAGACCAAATTTTCAGCTAAAATTTTATTTCCAAATACACAATCTTAGACTAAAATATATTGTCAAAAATGGGCATGACACGCCCACTTATATACTATACCATATAATGAGGTGTTTGGTAGGAAAAGCGGGGTTGTAGATGAGTTAATAGATCATAGATAGATTGCTCCCTATAAATTAAAAAAAGTAGGTGTCACCCGCCCACTTTTTATCACTTCGACAGATGCGGGTGTAGGGTATATGAGCTTCGGCCAGGCCTAAGATAACGCTCTTACTTGTTCTAATTTACAGGGAGCACATTTTGATCTATTAACTCATCTACAAAATCGCTTTTCCTACCAAACACCTTATTATATGGTATAGTATATAAGTGGGCGTGTCACGCCCATTTTTGGTAATATATTTAAGTCTAAGATGGTGGACTCGGAAATAAAATTTTAGCTGAAAATTCGGTCTACAAGGTGAGAAATTGAGCTAAAAGCACGGATGAGTGCATATTTTCTATAAAAATTAGGCGTGGCACTGATCCGATTTTTCCCATTTTCAATACCAAACAGCGTAGGATAATAAAGAATATTCATGCAAAATTTCAAGACGATACCTCTATTCGTTCTCCTGTAATCGTGATTTCCACAGACGGACGGACGGACAGACAGACAGACAGACGGACGGACATGGCTAAATCGAATCAGGAGGTGATTCTGAGCCAGAATATATATACTTTTCTATACCTGCCACGCCTCCTTTAATGCGTTACAAACGGAAGAACAAAGTGAATACACCCTCATCCCTTCGGGTGTAGGGTATAAAAATTAAATTCGCATATTTGTTCCTTTTGCGATGTAGTAATACTTAGTAATTCATAATTTAATGTGTATTTAAACTATTTCCTTAATTTCTTTATAAATACAAAGAAAATAAAAAACATGTAATTTACCATCATTTGCGTTTTATTAAACATTTTGATTATTTATCAACCAGTGAAAAAGCTGTTTAATTTACCGACAGCGGTAAATTAAACAGCTTTAATTTACCTACCCAGATCGCTGTCTTGCAGGGTATAAGGAGTCTATGAGTTTTCCTTTGCCACGATATGTATGAAACGATCAATGAAATAGAAGAAGAACAGATCGATGAAATAGAAAAATTTCTAAATTCTCAAATTGAGATTTTTAACTGTATTAAATTTTGTACTCAAGATCTGAACTAACTACTTTCTATTAATTTTAAAGTTGCTTAAAACCTTAATTTATATATGTACATGTACATACTTACTACACTATACGAATACTTTGGTTTATTAGCTCTTTATATCTAAATTTTATTTTATGTGATGCGCAGTTTAACAATATTTGTTGTGTAACAAAGTAAATTATTACTCAGTAAATACATGAGGTAATATTTTTGTTCTTGAAATATGTACGTAATTATCCGTATTTAAGTCAGAATGCGCTCAGGTAAGACTACACGACAACCTTTAACATTATTGTGTACCGGTATTAACCTTGTCTTCAATTTTTTTTTTGTTCTTCAATTTTATTAGAATTAGTTTTAATTAAACTTAGAAGCGTTTCGTTGTTTATATTACGAGTCCGTTTCATTTAAATTTTTTTTTGCTTTTTAACAAAGTTCATACAAATTTTCTCTTTGATGCTATATAAAAGATATATTCATTTAATTTTATATAAAGTGTGTGTATATGTATGTGTGTGTTGCTGCTAATTACTAAAATATATTTAAAACTATTTCCATAATTTTGTAAATTTTGTATGGAAGAATTGTATTTTTGTATAGAATTTCTGATAATGTCCTGAAAGGTATTGTTTAAATCTTGGGATTTTCACAATTATCAATTAAAATAGAATCAAGCATTTAAATAACTACGAATTTAGTTCTAAACTTATTCAATTTACTATTTTTAGATTACACGAGTATTTAGGAAAAAAATTAGAATGAATCATCATTTATTATACATATTTATATTTATTTATTTACTTATTGGCTCCTGTCAAGTATCAATACAACACTGAAGGCTGAGCTATAATATGCTGCGGCTGGCATAAGCTACTGTTAGATTTCAACGAACTTCATGTCAAATGCAGAAGGCTGGCTATAATATACTTATGTGAACTACAATGTGTAAACAGCTGTTTCCGTACGGAAAGTGCGATTAGATTCGTTCCTTACATAAGGCAGAAAAATTGAAGGAAATTTTAACGAAACTTACTTCTACACTGTAGGGTTTCGGCATACGATTTCTGTGTTATCGCTCGCTTGCTGAAGTCGGCAGCCGCCTCAATATTCACATTATAGTTCAGGCTTGAGTTCTCAGCATTCAAGTTATGTTATGAACCATCAGAGGGCCAAGCACAAAAGGTACAACTGGTTAATTTTATTTGCTTTAATGAATTTCTATTATGAACGTATCTTAAAAAATTTGCTGTTTCGTCGTGAAAACGTCAAAGAATTTCCTTTGTATAAAATTGTCGGTGCGGAAAATTATCTGATTCGTATAAAAACCGGGAGTATACACTCCCGTGCACCAGCTAGCAAAATTTTTTCCTCCACAACTCTTCTCCAAAGCTACCCACTATAGTTTTAACGCGTTATTTGAGTAGTAAATATTGAGCTTTAAACTTTAAAAAAACACACACAATTCTGTTTTTTCACGGTACATACGTTCCAGAAAATATTGTGTAAAAAAGACACACAATGGGAAAATATTAGATATCTCGATTTTAACAATAACGGACTTCGGGTATTTTCAAATTAAACGGTTCAAAGAAAAAAAAAACAAAGAACAAAGTATTTCAAAATCGTGTCAAAAATACCGAATAAAACCAGGATTAGATGTATTTAATTAAGTGCAGTTTGCATTTTGGGTAGGTTATAATTTTGATTAAAAATTAAGTAAGGCAGACTTCGTGTACAAGCATGTAGCATATACTATGTATGTATTTATAATAATAAATAATCAAAGTTTAGGCAGGCATAAATTGTTCAAGTAAACTCTCACAAACCACGTGATTTTTTTAGTTTCTTCGAAAAAGCAAACTTTTGATAATGTCCCCAGCCTGATGCGGCTGCGATTTTTGTTTTTTTGAGACTCCTAATACAAAATCGTTTTTATTGTAATTGTTGCTCATATTTGCACCTTTTCTCTCAAAGTCTTGTTATGTATGTACATATGTACTATGTTAATATTGGATAGCTTTTCATATTCAACACAATCGGGAATAGGTAATTCCGTCGAACGTTTTCCCTTTTTGCCTTTCAGGTACCACGAACAATGTTCGAAATGAGTGAAAAAGTTTCCACGGAAAAAATTTATATCGTGAACAAAAATGTACATATATGGAGAATTTCCCTTGAATTATTCCGTCTTTATTTTAAAAAGGAATTTTGAAGCAAAATGCCGTCGAAATTCCCGATTGCTCTGATTGTGTGGATATTTATAATTTTGTGATAGGTGCAAGCTCCTATATCTATTATGTTTGACAAGAAATTGTCAGGCTTCTGACAGATATTGAAGTTTTATGACGATACCTACATTCGCTCCACTGTACCTCAACCTGAGACGTTAATTACGGGAATATAATTTCAGATTCAGATCTGTCCTACCAGTTTAGAAATGTAGCTCTAAAAACTGATGATTTATTGTTTACTTTTAAAAGTAGGCGTGACACTATTCTGATTTTCCCCATCTTAAATACCAAAACAGCCTACGATGACAGAGAATATTCGTGTCAAATTCCATTGCGATACCTCTAATTATTATCCCGTAATCGTGATTTACATAGAGACAGAAGGACAGACAGACACACGGACGGACATGGTTCAATCGACTCAGGATATGATTCTGAGCAAGAATATGTATACTTTTCTATACCTGCCAGGCCTCCTTTAATGTGTTTTGCAACTGGCTCCGAATTACTTCCTGAGTCTGTGGAAATCACAATTACAGGAGAACGAAAAGAGCTATCGGCATAATTTCGAATATTCTCTGTCATCCTTGGCTGTTTGGTATTAAAAAAGGGCAAAATCGGACGAGTGTCACGCCTACTTTTTATTGCGAATGTGAACTCATCCGTGCTTACTATTCAACTTATCAGCTTGTATAGTGAATTTTAAGCTAAAATTTAATTCCAGAGTCCGCCGTCTCTGACTAAAATATACAAAAATGGGCGTGGTTCGCCCACTGGTGACAAAAACGGCGATTACAGGAGAACGACCAAAAGTATGAAGTCATGAAATTTGGCACGAATATCCTCCCCCACGTCTCTTTAATATCGAAAATGTAGAAAATCCGGCTCCTGCTACGCCTACTTTTTGACATAATAATTATGCATCTGACTTGAGGGCCGAATTTCTCAGCTCGCAGCACGGATCTGAAGCTTAAATTTCATTGCCGTGTTGAGTGTATTTGTGAAAGTCATCTCACCAAAAATGGGCAGGGGCATAACAATGGGCGTTATACCATACCATATAATAATTATTTATATATTATTATTATAATTATTTATAATAATTATTTAGATTTAAGTATTTGGATATAAGTTTTTAGATTACTCCTAAAAAAATATATATTATCCCATATATTTTTAGTCTTATACATATATTTTGTCTTTTAAATATGCAATTTGATATTTTCTAAATTACTACTGTCGTGCTACGCTACATCTTTTAAAGTTATTATATATTTTGTAATATATTATATTATTCTTATATATAAGTCTTATATATTTTGTCTTTTAAATATGCAATTTGATATTTTCTATATTATTACTTTCGTGCTACGCTACATCTTTTAAAGTTATTATCACTTAAAACTTTTCGCTGTATGTCTTTGTTGCTTTGCATTAGATATATCTTATTTTGTTCTACCAAAAAAAGTACAGAAACAGTTTTTATAGCTTATACATACGATATATTAATATATAAATTACTTAAAAAAAACTTGTGGTTTTTTCGTTGTGTCGTGATTGAAGAAGCTATGAATAACATATTTATATTATATGTATATTGTATATTATAAATAGATACACGATAGGGGTACTACATAAGATTTTTTAAAATTAAAATATTTCGTTGAAAATAAATATAGTATTTTAATTTAGTACATATACTCGTAACAGGTATTAATAAAACCGAATTAAATTAAATTAAATTCACTTGATCATCAATGATTGAAATGGAGACTTCAAAAGTATGACTAGTATAGAAATTTTGGAATTTCTATGAACATTTTAGTTCAAAATTTCTTTGAGTGCACTCAACATACATATTCTATACGTATTTTTTTATATATCACTTTTATGGCTGGAGCCCGGATTGCGAATACTTATGAATGGTATACCTAATTCAAACTCATTGATTGGCCAATACCTTAGTAATGGCTGACGCTGCGGTAATTCCGACTCTGCGTAAAAGTAGGCGTAGAATACTAGAAGTGTATACGCTGCTATAAAGATAAAAATGTGCCAGAATCCGTGTAAATATGGAAAATTTATTGCTGACCAGGCATCACAAAACATGCGATCGTTAACCCAACAGAATACAGCCACAATCCAGACGGCAGTACTACGAAGGCCTAAACGATAAACACGCTGATCACGTACACTGTAAAAAAGAAGGGAAATAAGACAATATCTAAAGTTGTTATATTTTAAAGAAGTGCCTTTTTATTCAAAATGTCTTTTTCATTGCATAACTAACGTTAAAAATATATGCCCACAATTATGACAGTGGATTAAGTCAAGAAGCCAACAAAAATTAGTTCATCTGTTATTTCGTATTACATCTCTTGAATTAATATAAACTGAACAAAATTTTATGAACTTGTAAAAGTTTAACTGTTGAGGTGACATAGTTTTAACTCTTGAATTCAATGTTCTATTAAAATTATTTGTTTTTTGGTTCATTCTAATTTAAGGCTTTTTCGTTATTTAAAACATAACTATGATTAAATTATATAATTTTGCCACACAATAATTGTCAAACGTTTGTAATTTATATAAATTATGTTATGAACATATGTATATACGTATTATGTTTAAAACTGAATGCAATTTTGTACTACATTAGTGTTTTTGTCACTTATATGACATATCATGTCACTTCATTGACATTTGAAAAATTGTGTTAAAATTTGGGACAAATAAAATCAAATAAAATTTTGAATTTTTGAAAAATGAATGAAATGATATTCACATCCTACAAGAAACCTTTGGCCAAATTACAGAGCTTTGGCCACAATTTCATTTCCAGATCTGCGTATAAAAATTTACAACAACAAAACATAATACAGAACTGCCAAATAAATTAGGTAGATCAATTTCAAACGCAAGCAATTTAGACGTTAAATTACCTCAGCTAAAATACTTCAAAAAGCCACTCCGGACATAGCATAATCTTCTCGTTCTTTTAATTATTAAAGTAGCCTAAGTCATATGTAGCCTAAGAAATCACCTTTCCTTACAAGCTACACACAGTACATATGTAATTACAATAAATAAACCTAACCTAAGAGTAAATATAGTCCCAAACATTTTGGTAAAACGCAAACCTTTAAATATCTCGAAACGAAAAAACTGTAACTGATAACTATGGGCGTACATACTGGATCCTGAACCCATTTACATATTCTGTGGCAAAAAAAAAAGGTAGGCGCTTAAATCTAAATTTGCTATTTCAATAAAATAAGCTTTTAAAGTGTTTGAGACGTTTTTACTTAAATATTAGCAAATATGTTTTTACTTCCTTGTACGAAGTAAAGGAACTACATATTGTAATTTGCGAAAAATTTCGAGTTCCAGATTTTAACGGAAATATACATTTTGACCATTCCTAAATACATTTTGACTACTTTCGTCGTGACGTCTGTACGTGTCTCACATTACTAAAAAACCGCTAGCCGTAGAAAGTTGAAGTTTCGTATTTAGGATTGTTTTTACATGTAATTTTGCACCTCCTTTATGGTTACAATCGAATTTTGGTTGTGCCGAAGGGGCACTTTTTACACGTAATTTTTTTTACATGTAATTTTGCACCTCTTTTTATACCCTACACCCGAAGGGTATATTCACTTTGTTCTTCCGTTTGTAACGCATTAAAGGAGGCGTGGCAGGTATAGAAAAGTATATATATTCTGGCTCAGAATCACCTCCTGATTCGATTTAGCCATGTCCGTGCGTCTGTCTGTCTGTCCGTCCGTCTGTGGAAATCACGATTACAGGAGAATGAATAGAGGTATCGTCATGAAATTTGGCATGAATATTCTTTGTTATCCTACGCTGTTTGGTATTGAAAATCGGACGAGTGCCACGCCTACTTTTTATAGAAAATATGCACTCATCCGTGCTTTTAGCTCAATTTCTTGACTTGTAGACCGAATTTTCAGGTAAAATTTTATTTCCGAGTTCACCATCCTAGACTAAAATATATTCTCAAAAATGGGCGTGACACGCCCACTTATATACTATACCATATAATAAGGTGTTTGGTAGGAAAAACGGGGTTGTAGATGAGTTAATATATCAAAATTTGCTCCCTGTAAATTTAAAAAAGTAGGTGTCACCCGCCCACTTTATATCACTTCGACAGATGCGGGTGTAGGGTATATGAGCTTCGGCCAGGCCGAAGATAACGCTCTTACTTGTTTTGGTTACAATCGGTTTTGCCGAAGGGGCACTTTTTTGTAGGGTTTTGTAAAATTTTACATATAACTCAAAAACGGCTAGCTGTAGAAAGTTGATGTTTTGGACTGTCATTTTGGTTATAATCGGTTGTGCCGTTATATATAAAATTCTACAAAACACTAGAAAAGTGCCTCTTTTATATATAAAAGTGTTATATATAAAATTCTACAAAACATTAAGAAAAGTGCCCCTTCGGCAAAACCGATTGTAACCAAAAAAAGAGGTGCAAAATTACATGTAAAAAAAATTACGTGTAAAAAGTGCCCCTTCGGCACAACCAAAATTCGATTGTAACCATAAAGGAGGTGCAAAATTACATGTAAATACAATCCTAAATACGAAAAGTGCCTCTTTCTTAGTGTTTTGTAGAATTTTATATATAACTCAATTTATTAGTCGCACAAGGAAGTCATGTGTTCCACGCATCAGATTTGTTTAATAACTTTTGTTTTAAAAACAGTACAAACGTTTTGGTTTTACCTAAAGGTACAGTGCAATGTAAGGAATAATGTAGCACTCATAACTTAATTCTTTTTAAGGTGGACTTAAGTGGTTACTGTTTTTAGCTAAAGTATTAGCAATTTATAATACAGAAAAGAGTATTATTTTAACCAAAATAGCAACAAAAATCAAGTTACTGAAAAACAAGTAAGAGCGATATGCCACGCCTGCCACGCCTTCTTTAATGCGTTACAAACGGAAAAACAAAGTGAATATACCCTCGGGTGTAGGGTATAAAAAAATACTGTTTTCTATAAGAGGTTACGGTTACAAAATGTCAATTGAAAGAAAATAAAATTTGTAATTTTGAAATAATCTATATATACATATATATATATAGTATATATAAAATCCCTGGGTCGTATAGATGTTTGTTAGCAAAATATGGCTGGAACTTTTTTCGGTCTTTCCCCATCACTTAGAAACCTGAAATTTGCCACAGACGTTTCTGTGCATTTAATGTTGATGAGAAAAATTCAAATTTAAAAAATCCAAATGGCCTCGCAATTTATTTTTTAATAAACACATGCAAATTTCCGATTGGGAGAAAATTTGTTTTATTTTTCCTAAATTACGTTCAATGATTTGTCGAATTTTATTTTAGTTTTTTTTTTTTAATTTTTGTAAAGCACGCGGTAATTTAACGTGCTTCCTTTGTAGTTATTAGGTTCGTTCGATAACGTGCTTACTAGTACAAGAAAGGACAAACTTTTACTTTTTATACCCTACACCTAAAGGGATGAGGGTATATTCACTTTGTTCTTCCGTTTGTGCCGCAATAAAGAATGCGTGGCAGATATAGAAAAGTATAAATATTCTGACTCAGAATCACCTCCTGAGTCGATTTACCCCTTTTCGTCCGTCTGTGTGGAAATCACGATTACAGGATATAATCACAATTCATCCGTGATTATAGCTCAATTTCTTAGCTTGTAGAGCGAATTTCCAGCTAACATTTTATATCCGAGTCCACCATCTTAGACTGAAATATACTCTAAAAAATGGGCGTGATAGCCCACTTTTTATCACTTTGACAAATGCGGGTTCAAATGTAAGTTTTGACATTATTGTATTTTTTACTAGAAACAACGTCTTCGATAACTGTTGAAGTAAAATTCTCTTTGTTTACAAAATTTTAGGTTTCCTTTTTACTAGAACAGTAAGAGCAGATCTATTATATAAATTTACAGGCTAAGCAGTCTGAAGTTTTTCTAGGGTTTTTTTAGGGTTATTTTTTACTAGGTTACTTTTAGGTTTTAAAGAACATTGGAAAATACAATGCTTGCGTATTATTTATTATCGTCCTTGTCAATTTACCGATTCAAGTTATCGATTCGTTGATCTATTGTGCAAGAGTTACTTAAACTGATAAAGCTACTGGATACAGTATATACCAGGCATGGCCAAATTGCGGCTCGCGAGCTGCATGCGGCTCTTTGAATGAATGAATGCGGCTCTCACAAAGAAATGAAAAAATAAATAATACATATTTAATAATTTATTCAAATTGTTATAAAATTGGAAGTAATTCATATGTATAATGTTTAATATAATATGATTTAATAAAATCAATTATTATATTTGTGTATATTTTGTGCTCTTAATCGAAAATGTCTGCAAGTGGGATAATTCCCGTAATTTTATACAGTTCTGTTTGGACTCACTTCAGATTTTCGGTCTTTGCGAAAACCTTTGTTATTCTTTAAAGCCAAAAATGAAGAAATGAGTATGCGAAAAAGGTTATTAGCGCAAATACAGGCTTAACATACAAATGTTAAATGTTAAATGCCACAGGAGAAATGGAATTATTAGAACTTCAAGAGGATCACATTCTTAAAATGCATCAAAAATCAACACAATCTGCAAATGGGTTTTGGAAACTAGTATCACCATCAAAGTACCCTAATTTAAGGAAAGCTGCTAGCAGATTACTGTCCATATTCGGCACATATTATTGTGAGTCACTTTTTTCAACAATTAAGTTTATAAAATCAAAGCACCGTTCATAACTCACAAATGAGCTTTTAACGGAATTAATTCGTACCGCTCTAACTATGACCCCAATTTCAGAAAATGCTCGGCTAAGTTACAAACACACATGCCATCTACCAGCAAACAATACCTTAATTTAAATATATGTATGTATATGTTTGAAGACGTATTCAAAAAAATAAAAATTCCATACCAACTGATGTTTTTGATAGTTTATTTTTATGTTGGCTCCCGTCACGACAGATTATTGGAATTTGGCTCTTCTTGGAGTGAAGCTTGGCCATCCCTGGTATCAGCTAATCAAAATCTAACTATGTACTTTTAAATTACATTCCTATTATACAAGTGCCAAGCTCTAATTTTAGCAAGGCATAGTTACGTAGTAGAGGGCTGCACAAAGCGTCTTAAAGGTTTAAAACTGGCAAAGCAACATTTTTGCGTTAACTTCAGTGCTTCCATTTGATTTCGAATCAAGTCGTAACGGACGCTTCCGATAGTCACTGATTGATTTCAAATTAAATGGAACCCCTAAAACTTTCCAGACGTCTTGTGCAAGTACGCGCCTGCATTCATTTTATATGTGTATTGCATAATTAATTCATAACTAATTGTTTAAATTCATAATCGATTTAATAACAGGCACAAAAGATTTTGCCATTTTTTGTCTAGGATACCATTAAATATTTTT
The DNA here is from genome assembly GCA_949752815.1 of Conops quadrifasciatus. NCBI lineage: Eukaryota > Metazoa > Arthropoda > Insecta > Diptera > Conopidae > Conops > Conops quadrifasciatus. The sequence continues at coordinate 12,494,619 of OX457080.1, read as the reverse complement.
ACCTCTGTAGATCATGCACCATCATCATTATGGTCGGTATACCCATTCCCATGAGGACAAAAGCGTTTATAATGGGCTTCCATAAAGACAGCAGTGTTGCGATGACAGCAGAGGCAAACATAAATAGACTAAATAGTTTACTAAAGGAAATATATACAACGAAAAGCAAGAGAAGGAAAAAGAAGCCTATAATAAAATCGATATAAATACAAACTATTAATTTGTCTTTCGAGGGGTTTCATAACTTACCGATCATTGTGACAAAATCGTGGATAGTGTTTCTTTGGAAAGAATAAAGAATAGGCTGCCATAAAAACCCACAGTATGGCCAATTCATCGAGTAATTGACCAATTAGACTAAGCGTTGCATGAAAGTATATTGAACTTAAACCAACGATGATGAGTAAGAACCAGAGTAAATGAATTCCTTGGTTCACAAAACGTCCATATTCTTTGAACAAGTAAATTAACACCGGCGGCAGTATTAAAAAGAGAAAGTTACTAATCTGTAAAAATAAGGAGAGAAAGAAAGTCACAAACAAGAAAATAATAATCGATCTTTAATATTAATAAAAAATACGAACAATTTCCAGGTTTTAAAAATTGAATTATAGAATATAATTTATCCAGTATAGTACTTTTTACTTTTCTTACTTTTATTGTTTTTATACCCTTCGCGTGAATGGATGAGGGTATATTTACTTTGTTCTTGCGTTTGTAACGCATTTAAGGAGGCGTGGCAGGTAGAGAGAAGTATATACATTCCGGCTCAGAATCACCTCCTGAGTCGATTTAGCCTTGTCCGTCCCTCTGTCTGTGTGTCTGTTCCTCTGTTAGAGGAACACGATTAGAGGAGAACGAATAGAGCTATCGTAATGAAATTTGGCACGTATGTATATTCTGTTATCCTAGGCTGTTTGGTATTGGGGAAAATCGGACCAGTGACACGCTCACTTTTAATAGCAAATATTAATTCATTGAAAAACGAGTAGAGCATCGTCATTAAATTCGGCATGGATATTCTCTTCCATGTAGTTTGAGCTCTTTGATATCAAAAATGTAGAAAATCGAAAACTGGCACCCCTTTTTTAAGTGCCTCTTCGGCACAACCGATTGTAATAAAAAAATGCACAACAATCACAATGCACAACATTGGCAATCTGAGATAGCATCTTGCTTCTTAAGACTCTGCTTCTAGTAGAATGGAACGCATAATTTCCAAGGTGTACATCCGTCATCTTTGGTGTGTTGCGGAATATGTGGATATAAATTTCCATCTTTTTCCAAGAAGTCTGGATATTTTGCTGAATTGATTTCAATTTCGTATTTCTTTTGTTCGAGCCAGTGACAAATTCGATTCTCCTCTGTTTCAACGGTGTTTTTGAGGGTTTCTAATGGCTGAATGCTATGACATTACCTCGACGATATTGAAGTTCAAATTGATGTTGTTGTAATTTCAATGTCCATCGTGCAATACGTCCTGAAAGATTCTCAATAGAATTTAACCATTTGAGAGACAGATGAACCGTAATGACGGTAAATTTATATCCTTCGATATAGGAACGCATTTTTCGAATTCCCCAAATAATTGCTAAACATTCCTTTTCTGTTGTAGAATCATTTCTCTGTGCTTGGTTCAAGTGACGACTTGCGTACTCAGTTACCTTTTCGATTTTTTTCGGTTTCTTGAGTTAATACTACTCCTAATCCATAGTCGCTAGCGTCCGTTTGTAATAAAAATTTCTTTAAAAAATCTGGACACACGAGTATGAGTACCGGTGCTTCAGTTAATTTTCTCTTGAGATTATCAAAAGAATCTTGTTGACTTCCAGTGTTATCAAGATGCACTACTGTGGATGAACTACTTATGCAAAATCTGGAACAAAACGTCAATACCATAATGTAATACCTAAGACGCGGCGCAATTCTCGAAGATTTCTTGGTGGTTCCAGTTTTGTTATCAAAAACTGTGCAATCTTGTCTGGGTCCGTTCGGATACCTTCTGCACTGAGGACATGACTAAAATATTTAGTTTCGCTTTTGAAGAAATCGCACTTTTCTACGTTGATCTTTAAATATTCTAAGTCGGCTAAAAACAATAGAAAGTTTTTTTATATGTTCCTTTCTTGTTGTTACTGTTACGATGATATCGTCCAAATATGCAAATGCAAAAGGTTCCAACTCTGGACCAATAACTGTGTCTAAGGCTCGTTCCATTAATGTTCCGTTGAAAGAGTCCTCGTCCTGAAACCGTAAAAGCGGTATAAGGAATTACTGTTTTCCTCTAGCGGAATCTGCCAATATCCATTCTTGAAATCCACACTGCTTATGCACCGTGCATTCCTCAGACGATGTAAAATGTTCTGAATACGTGGTAATGAATATGCGTTGGCCACGGATTTGGGGTTTAACTGGCGATAACCCACACAAAGTCTCCATGTGCCATTCTTTATCATCACTAAAGCTACAGGGGCGCTATAGGAGATATGTGAAGGTTCAATAATAGCTTTTTTTAAAAGTTCGTCGATCTCTTGGTTTATAATTTCTTGCATTGCCGGATTACGAGGTATATAACGTTGCTTAATAGGTCGATTATCCGTCATATCGATTAGGTGCTTTGTAATATTAGACGTACCTCATAATTTCTCAAATTTTTGTAATTCTGCATTAAGAAATTTATAAACATCTTGGTCTGATATTTCTTCTTCTTTTTCTTGAATTACTGTGCAATTAAATGGTCTTTGAAGATAACGAGAATTGACCTCTCGATTCAGTGTAACAACTTGATTTCCTATACTACGTACAGCGCAAATTGCTTTTAGAAATGATGAGTGTTGGAACGAATTTCCGTCATCCCTTGTCAATTTTGGTTTGGAGACAAACCGGTTTCGGCGACGTGCCATCTTCAGTGTCTTTTTTCGTTTTGCTTTTAGAAAGTCAATTCCCAACAGGAAATCTTCTGTTCCTTCAGGAAGTACAAGAAATTCAATTTGGCAACAGCAGTTTCCAAGTCTGACCATCGAACTTATTGTTTCTGTGACTGTTCTTCGGGAATTATCAGCCATCTAAACTTTCGTCCATGTCTGACGAGGTTGACTTAGAACACTTCGAGTTGCGCCCGTATTGATAGTTGCTTCAACGTTTAACCCTTTCCCGACTGTTATTGTTGCATATATGTGATTATCTTCGTAACATAATTGTTTTAATGGAGGGTTGGACCTGTTGGGGGCTCCGTTTCCCCCTCCGTTTATCGTTTCCCCTCCACTGTGACGGGCTCCTCGAGTGTTTTCCGATTGTTGTTGCCTAAAACATTCAATAGTTTTAATATCTGCTCGTCCACAATCCAACAAAACCTCTAGGATTAGTACAAACTCTTTCTATGTGTCCTTCCTGACCCCATCGGCAACATGTTATTTTTAGATCATATAATATACTAGATGTACCCGTCCTCGCGTTGCTGTGGCTCATTCTGCTCAAATGGTTAGAAAGCGTGTGTTGCTTCCGACCACAAATGAAATATTCCTCATACAAACGTTGCAGCCCGTTTTCAACACTCCAGGGGTTGGATTTTGAAAAATGCCGAAATATGTATTTGATTAATTATACCAAAGAGTATTAAGACCAAGTTTCAAGCAAATCTGACCACAAATAAAATATTCCTCATACAAACTTTGCAAACCCTTTTCACCACCTTAAGGGTCGAATTTCGAAATATCCGTTCTTAGTGCTTGTATATATCATAAAGGAAACGTCTTTGCAAAATTTCAGGTCTTTCTAGGTCTAAGCGTTTAGCCTGGGCGTTGATGAGTCAGTCAGGACTTTCATTTTTATATATAGAGATTATTATTGGTAAAACGTACCATTCGATGTCGTTCTTCTCGAATTTGTTTTGGTGCTGCTTTAGTTTGTCCTGAATTATTCAAAATTTCTTCAAATTTGTCTGCTAATGCTATTAATTTATCAAGAAAAATCCTTCGGTTTAATGTACAGCTGATAATATTGTTTACTGCTCCGAAATATCCTTTCCATTTTCCGTTTCTCAGATAAATCGGTATGTCGCATTAAGTCCATAATTTCGAGGACATAATCATTAAATTTTTCATTAATTCGTTGACGTCGGCATCGGATCTGATGCTTTAATTTTTCAAAATAATAAGTCGGTAAGAAAAACTTTAAGAATGCCATTTTACACGCTTTACAATTTTTGTCCTTGTAGCCGCTACTTCGTAACCAAATTAGGGCTCTGTCTTTCAGAAGTTCATTATGCGCACTATCTTATTTTTATCTATACCGTAAACTTTAGTTAATTTTTCAATTCGTTCAATGAAGCCTAAGGCATCTTGTACACTATCAAATCTTATTGACCGTTTACAAACTTTATCAATAATCTCAGTATTCATTTTTATGTATGAATACTGAATATCTTCATATGTTTGAAGATTATATGAATCTTCAAACTGTAGATTCCTCACTTGATATTAATTGCACTAAATTTCGTTGAGTTTGGGAATTTGGTGACACCTCGATATCAGTCATAATCTCTTGTAATGTTGTAACGTTGAAGAAGGATGTGGAAAATTTAAAGTTATTTAAATCTTTTCTCTAATTCAAAGTCTTCGCGGGATGAAATTTGAAAATCGTCGTAAATCTTCAACATTTCCGGTTTCCTCTAGATAAAATTCTTGTGCATATAGAATTAATTCTTCCTTGCCAAGAGTATAAATCCACCATGTTTTCACCATTTGTGTCTTGTTGATTAAATCCCTGCTCGGTCCCTGCTCGGGCGCCATTTGTAACGATTTTCTAGTTTATCCAGGATCTATAGCCGGGATTGAGCTCGTCGGATAATCAGGATTCGTTATAAGATAATTTCTTTAATTTAGAAGACCCTTTTATTTTCTTAGTTTAATTCTTTTCCTTATTGAATTTTTAAAATTCGTTGATAATTTTATAACTTGAAGATACTTGACATAAAATTTCTAAATGGGGATTTCTAAATGTCCGTTGAAATCTGAAATTCAAAATTTTTCGCGATTACAGTACATACTTCCTTTACTTCGTACAAGGAAGTAAAAATGGAAGAAGTGATATAACTAATTATGTTCATACTGATGGTTTTCGAAGCCCGCAATAGGACACTGCAAATCCGCCGTTTCAAAAATCGGTTTGAGGTTTATTTATTATGCGTTCTTTATTTGTGTTGTTATTAACAAAGTGAATTTATTTAATAAAAAAAATTAATAAAATTACCTATTTAATCACTAATTTTTAACATTTTCATCATTATAAGCAACTGTGGATTTGCAAAAAAAACAAAGAAATAACGAAATATTCATTTATTTTATATAACAGTAAAAAAAATGTTTTCAATATTTATTAACACAATAGCCTTTTCTTTTGTCCTAGCCCTGTCCGTTCACCTGTCTGTCTGTCCGTCTGTGGAAATTACGATTACGGGGGAACGAATAGAGCAATTGGCTGTTTGCTATAAAAAATGGGAAATATCGGACTAGTGACATGCATACTTTTTAAAGCGAATATGAATTCCTCCGTTCTTATAGCTAAACTTCTTAGCTTGTAGAGTGAATTTGAAGCTAAAATTATATACTTTATTTTATTTATTTATATTTATTTTATCTTATTTTTTTAAGATATACTCCAAAAAAATGGGCGTGGCCCTCCTACTGATGACAAAAACGACGAGCACCCTATATAGTGCTCTTTAATCTCGCAAATCGAATCTTTTTTATAAATTTTTGTTTGTTTGTTTGTTCAATTACAATGATATGATTCGAATGTTTAAATACGAATGTGAGAATTATTTTATTATAAAATTATTATTGACTTAAAACAAATTATGTTTTTAAATAACAAGAAAAAAGGTAGAAAAGCATTCGAAAAACCGGTTAAAATACAGGCTAAAGCGCTACGGAGCGCTACCGTCTCTTGAATGCAGTCAATGTTCGACGTGACCTTAACCTGTCGACGCGAGTCATTTTTAGACTCATCAGTCACAGCGAAAGACGGCGCATTCGCTCTCGGCAACTTTCAAACAACAACAAATACATTTGACTCATAAATCATCAGTCATCGTGTAACAGACATAACGAGATAGGAAACTGCGTCAACGCCAATCGTATATGTCAAAACAAAACCAAATTTTGTACAATGGGGAAACATGTACAGTGTCTGCAGAGATTACTTCTGCTGTACGTGTGGTGTATGGGATTTTAATTACAGGAAGAAGTTACCGTTTTTAATGAATTTTAATTAAGTTATATTAATTGCATCAATACCGCGGTCACAATACACAAAGTTCCTGGTGGAATACTAAATTAATCTAACTAAACGGACGAAAATGAAAGACTGCGAACGCGTCCCTGATCTTCACAAAGTGGATTACCTCTAAAATTTATAAATCGAACCACGGAAATAGTTATTGGCTTTGTAATAAACAGTTTAACACGTTTAATTGCAAAATGCTAATGGGACACAGCGATGCATGCACTGGACTGTGAAAGTAGCACTTGTGGCAGTGGACGATGAGGTAAAATATATTTTAGCCACTGTAAGTATTAGAACTTTTAATATACCCTTATTAATTATGCCCGATTTTAAATAGGACGCGTTTCCAACATAAACAATGAGCAAGTAAGCAGTGAATGTATGATTTCATTTCAAAAAATGGCAATGAAAAACGTCAGCGAGAATTTATCATAAAAGTAAGAGCCGCCGAGAATGTCGCCCGAAAAAGAGGCAATAATATGAAGGTTAGTGACATTATGAAGCAGCGTTACATTTTGCGTTAACAATAGAAAATTCAGAAAGTGCGAAAAAATTAAAAGTACTTTTTCTAGCACTCGGTTTAAAGAACAATATAATTTCCTGTTCTAATTTACAATCTAATTTACATTAGTTTTTTTTTGTGTTAATTTGCACTTGCAATAATTTCTAACCTTAAAATACTTTTCTAAATTGGGTTCTAATTTACACTCACATGAACAGCAAATTTTCACTCCTTTGGTGAAAAGTAACTACCCGGGTAGAGAAAAGTGATCTGTGAGCATTTTGAATAAAATCGAAGTAAATTATCATTGTATACTTGAATTGCAGTTCTAGCAACACGTCTGCTAAAGTATTTTTCGGGTACTTAAAATCCTAACCTGTTGTTTTGTAATTAGAGTAATGGGGAATCTCAGAAATCTGCGCGTATACCTGTTATACCTGTTGAAGACTAAAGAGCTTTATAGCCAGGGAAATAGGAAATTCAAATTTCACAAATTGAAAAAAAAAATTCAAAGAAATGTAATTTTTAGTTTTGATAATTGGGAATTTTGTTATAACACGTCCCGATGGCGTTTCTAACCGTTTATGGCTTGTCCGAGGTTCCATTTTCTAGATAGTCTTTCATAAAAATTAGCTTCATATCCAATCTAATAAAGTAAACATAGCAAAAGTAAACATAGCACTAGTTTGTTAGTTCTTTTACACAGTCTCTTTCTGCACAGTCTGTTGCAAGGTAAATAAAAACATTTTTTAATTTGGGCAAAAATTGTAACTCGTATTCCATTTATTTATGCTTTCGTATGTGGAGAGGCAAGAAAGAATATTTTCATCGTAATGTAACAACTGACAACTTCTTTATATAGCTTTCACTGGCTAAGAAACTGCTGTATTGGGGATACTCATCTCTTTAAAGAAAAACAAGTAAGAGCGTTAACTTCGGCCTGGCCGAAGCTCATATACCCTACACCCGCATCCGTCGAAGTGAGGATACAAAGTGGGCGTAACCCGCCCGCACTTCCATATCACTTAATAGTAAATTTTGATCGATTACCTCATCTACAAAGCTTTTTTGGGAGAATATTTGATTCTAAGATGGTGGACTCAGAAAAAAAACTTTAGCTTAAAATTCACTCTACAAGCTGAGAAATTGAGTTATAAGCAAAGGTGAATCCATATTCGCTATAAAAAGTAGGCGTGGCACTGATCCGATTTTCCCGATTTTCAATACCAAATAGTGTAGGATAACAAAGAATATTCGTACCAAATTTCATGACGATACCTCTATTCGTTCTCCTGTAATCGTGATTTCCACAGACGGACAGACAGACAGACAGACGGACGGACATAGCTAAATCGAATCAGGAGGTGATTCTGAGCTAGAATATATATACTTTTTTATACCTGCCACGCCTCCTTTAATGCGTTACAAACGGAGGAACAAAGTCAATATACCCTCATCCCTTCGGGTGTAGGGTATAATAAGTCCTATTTATAGGATCAGTCAAAACAAAAGACAACAAAAGGCAGAGCAGAGTAGTCATTTAGCTGTATGGCTTTGGACAAAATGTTATATTGTGCTCCTATATCCCGAAAAAGGGAGGGGTGTTGTTTTGTTGTCATCATTTTACCGAACAAACGGAAAAATCATTTTGCAAGCAAACGGAAATCGATGGCCTTTGACAGTTTTCAATAATATGTTTTACATATCAGCGCTTACAGGCCATATTATATTCCGTGAAACCAACTCAACAAACTCTGTATCCATGAGACAGAGTGGGCGAATTACTGGTCTCCAACGTCTCGGTGAGAAACGGCATTCTTGCAATAAGAAATAGATAGGACACATAACGATTGCGATTTTGGGAAAGCCGATCAGAAAAGAGTGAGATAATTGGGAAGTTTATAAATAGCCGCAAAGAATATTATGCAAGTGGGCGTTACGCATATGTACTACAGCGAAAATCGAAGGAAGCGATTTACTCGTCACTGTTGCGTGAAATTTCAGAAATCAATTTGTGTAGAGCATAGCGCCTTACAGAAACTAAATGCCAGAATTGCTATATGTCGTAAAATTATTTATATAGTGACTTATAGTATAAAAATAGCTTAAAAATAATTTAATATTTTAAATTAATATACGTAATTTAATTTATAATAAAGTTAAAATAAATATAAACTGAGTGTTCTTTTCTCATGAAAAATGCGTAGGATTGCCATTCACATACACCTCTCGTTGGATGGATAAAATCTACTTTGTATTCTAAAACTATAATCTTAGTAATTTCATTCAAATAATTACATTGATTTTTTTATTATTTTATACATTCGAGATATTAGCAACATATGAGATGGCAAATATGGATGAAAAATCCATTTATTTACCCAGGTAGTTACTGTTCGCTTTAAGGGGAAAATTGAAAAATTGAAGAAAAAAAGCGGAAAAAATTGTATTTTCAAAATGAATTCTAGCTATTCTTTTAGAAAACAAAAATTTAGTCACTGAGTCGGAGCAAAATTTTAATAAAAAATTAAATGCCCGAGTTTCTTATACATTAACCTTCCCACCCGAACGAGCCATCGACAACAGGGGAACTTAACCTTTCCTTGACACCCGTCCTTCATCGTGGGTCTATTATGCTTATATATGTGCTTATTATAGCCTGAACACAGTTCATTTCGTTGACGATCAGCGATGATACCCAGCGGGCTCGATAGCCAGCGCTTCTCATTTGTAAATGAAAGAGACGCGCATCTTTTTCTTACCCGTAGGTGCTGCCAATATAGCGCTTCCAAAGATGTAAGTTTGGAAATAAAGAGGCATGTCTGAAATAATTGAGAGCATATTTCCGAATTTGATTCGAAAAGTTATAGCGCAGTTTTCCCAGTAAAAAAAAAACTACCAAAAAAAAGTTTGGAAACAAAAGCAGTCCGTAACCTAGAGAATGTGTGCTTGGTTTGGAATACAAAGAGTAGAAGTTCAAATCCCGACGACGCTATGAAAAAAATTATAGGTAAAATTTTCAAATACGATATAAATTAAAAATTATAGAAATTGAATTTCAATTCTAATGTGGGAGCAGTAATGATGATATTCAACATTAATAATATTGAAAAATAAAATAAAAAAATAAATTAAAAATTTTTTTACCAAACCGGGAATCGAACCTTTAAGCCCGCAAGTCAGCACTCTATGCTCCTGCCTATGCCTGTATATATTTTGTCTATGAAATTTTACTTACATATACGCTAGGCATTTTGAGAGGTTCGAAATTAATTTTCCAAATTTATTTTGATGAGAGGGCTGCTATGGTGACAATTTTGTTTATCGCATCTTCTTCGCTTCCCCAGGATACGATCAAAATGCGCATTTTTTGCGGACATGTAGAGTAAAAAAGGAAAGAGACTGTCATACCAAAAGGCAGCGCATTAGCGCACTTCAAATGCGTATCATCATGCGTGTTGGAGCGCTCTTTGGCCCGCTGGGTAGTTGTCATATACTATCGGCCGAACACAAACAAATTTCAATAGCGAAAGCGATGAGAGATGTCAAAGTTCTCGTCCATTTTTGTAAACAAACAAAACAAGTAAGAGCGTTATCTTCGGCCTGGCCGAAGCTCATATACCCTACACCCGCATCTGTGGAGGTGATAAAAAGTGGGCGGATGACACCTACTTTTTTTTAATTTACAGTGAGAAAATTTTGATCTATTAACTCGTCTACAACACCGCTTTTCCTACCAAACATCTCATTATATGGTATAGTATATAAGTGGGCGTGTCACGCCCATTTTTCAGAATATATTTTAGTCTAAGAAGGTGGACTCGGGGAAAAAATTTTAGCTTTATATTCGCTCTACAAGCTGAGAAATTGAGCTATAAGCATGGGAAAATTCACATTTGCTACTAAAAGTAGGCGTGAAACTAATCCGATTTTCCTCATTTTCAATACCAAACAGCCTATGATGACAAAGTATATTCGTGCCAAATTTCATGGCGATAGCTTTATTCGTTCTCCCGTAATCGTGATTTCTACAGACAGACAGACAGACAGACAGACAGACAGACAGACAGACAGACAGACAGACAGACAGACAGACAGACAGACAGACAGACAGACAGACGGACGGACATGGCTAAATCGAATCAGGAGGTGATTCTGAGCCAGAATATATATACTTTTCTATACCTGCCACGCCTCCTTTAATGCGTTACAAACGGAAGAACAAAGTGAATATACCCTCATCCCTTCGGGTGTAGGGTATAAAAAGAACAAGACGAATTATGTGACTATGAAAGTAGAAATAGAGCGAGCACCGGCGATGCTTTCGTCGACGATGAAGGGTAAATTATTTTTTTTTTTGTTCCCATAAGTCCACGTAACTTTGACACTAGCAGCCTCATTTGTAGTCAACGAAATTTGACTGTGTTTAGGCAATATATCTGTAAACCAACGCGAAAAAGAAGCAAACATTACAGGCAGGAAAAGTAAAATAACATAAAGAATTACGTCAGTTCCCGTTTGCTTCCGACTATGGTTTCCGATTTGATCGGGTCGGAAAGGGTTCTTCTCATAATCAGAGATAACGAGATAGGAAACTGCGTCAAGACCCATCGTATATGTCAAAAAAAAACGAAATTCGGTATTTAGGTGAAACACGTATAGTGTATGTGTCGTGTATATGTAGTTCACCACAAGACGTCACGTTTATATGACATTTCTTTTGTTTATTATTTTAACAGATGAAAAATGTTTAGCTTGTGAAAATTGTTTAGCTATTTCGCAAAGAAATTAGTGTTTTTAGTGAATTTTAATGAAGTTAAATCATGCACTGGACCTCGGAAGTAGCACTTGCCGGGGCTGTATACGAACGGCTTGCCATTTTGGAGCAGGATGATTGGCCTGCAACGGCAGGCATGGACATTTCAGTGCAGGGAATTTTGTTGCGACCTCTGGTATTTTTCTCCGGCCAATCGGAGTTGATGGGTCATGTTTTGAGTGGTACCGCATCGGATCCGATATCAGCATATCAAGGCACCACCTTGTCGCACAATCATGAACACTATGTGATACTATCGTCGGGAGCCACGGTCTTAATGCAATTGCTCGGGGCTCAGTCAATCGATTTGAATGGAAGTGGAATGGAAATGAACTTAGCATTTGGAATTTATAGGATCAGTCAAAACAAAAGACAACAAAAGGCAGAGCAGAGTAGTCATTTAGCTGTATGGCTTTGGACAAAATGTTATATTGTGCTCCTATATCCCGAAAAAGGGAGGGGTGTTGTTTTGTTGTCATCATTTTACCGAACAAACGGAAAAATCATTTTGCAAGCAAACGGAAATCGATGGCCTTTGACAGTTTTCAATAATATGTTTTACATATCAGCGCTTACAGGCCATATTATATTCCGTGAAACCAACTCAACAAACTCTGTATCCATGAGACAGAGTGGGCGAATTACTGGTCTCCAACGTCTCGGTGAGAAACGGCATTCTTGCAATAAGAAATAGATAGGACACATAACGATTGCGATTTTGGGAAAGCCGATCAGAAAAGAGTGAGATAATTGGGAAGTTTATAAATAGCCGCAAAGAATATTATGCAAGTGGGCGTTACGCATATGTACTACAGCGAAAATCGAAGGAAGCGATTTACTCGTCACTGTTGCGTGAAATTTCAGAAATCAATTTGTGTAGAGCATAGCGCCTTACAGAAACTAAATGCCAGAATTGCTATATGTCGTAAAATTATTTATATAGTGACTTATAGTATAAAAATAGCTTAAAAATAATTTAATATTTTAAATTAATATACGTAATTTAATTTATAATAAAGTTAAAATAAATATAAACTGAGTGTTCTTTTCTCATGAAAAATGCGTAGGATTGCCATTCACATACACCTCTCGTTGGATGGATAAAATCTACTTTGTATTCTAAAACTATAATCTTAGTAATTTCATTCAAATAATTACATTGATTTTTTTATTATTTTATACATTCGAGATATTAGCAACATATGAGATGGCAAATATGGATGAAAAATCCATTTATTTACCCAGGTAGTTACTGTTCGCTTTAAGGGGAAAATTGAAAAATTGAAGAAAAAAAGCGGAAAAAATTGTATTTTCAAAATGAATTCTAGCTATTCTTTTAGAAAACAAAAATTTAGTCACTGAGTCGGAGCAAAATTTTAATAAAAAATTAAATGCCCGAGTTTCTTATACATTAACCTTCCCACCCGAACGAGCCATCGACAACAGGGGAACTTAACCTTTCCTTGACACCCGTCCTTCATCGTGGGTCTATTATGCTTATATATGTGCTTATTATAGCCTGAACACAGTTCATTTCGTTGACGATCAGCGATGATACCCAGCGGGCTCGATAGCCAGCGCTTCTCATTTGTAAATGAAAGAGACGCGCATCTTTTTCTTACCCGTAGGTGCTGCCAATATAGCGCTTCCAAAGATGTAAGTTTGGAAATAAAGAGGCATGTCTGAAATAATTGAGAGCATATTTCCGAATTTGATTCGAAAAGTTATAGCGCAGTTTTCCCAGTAAAAAAAAAACTACCAAAAAAAAGTTTGGAAACAAAAGCAGTCCGTAACCTAGAGAATGTGTGCTTGGTTTGGAATACAAAGAGTAGAAGTTCAAATCCCGACGACGCTATGAAAAAAATTATAGGTAAAATTTTCAAATACGATATAAATTAAAAATTATAGAAATTGAATTTCAATTCTAATGTGGGAGCAGTAATGATGATATTCAACATTAATAATATTGAAAAATAAAATAAAAAAATAAATTAAAAATTTTTTTACCAAACCGGGAATCGAACCTTTAAGCCCGCAAGTCAGCACTCTATGCTCCTGCCTATGCCTGTATATATTTTGTCTATGAAATTTTACTTACATATACGCTAGGCATTTTGAGAGGTTCGAAATTAATTTTCCAAATTTATTTTGATGAGAGGGCTGCTATGGTGACAATTTTGTTTATCGCATCTTCTTCGCTTCCCCAGGATACGATCAAAATGCGCATTTTTTGCGGACATGTAGAGTAAAAAAGGAAAGAGACTGTCATACCAAAAGGCAGCGCATTAGCGCACTTCAAATGCGTATCATCATGCGTGTTGGAGCGCTCTTTGGCCCGCTGGGTAGTTGTCATATACTATCGGCCGAACACAAACAAATTTCAATAGCGAAAGCGATGAGAGATGTCAAAGTTCTCGTCCATTTTTGTAAACAAACAAAAAAAGAACAAGACGAATTATGTGACTATGAAAGTAGAAATAGAGCGAGCACCGGCGATGCTTTCGTCGACGATGAAGGGTAAATTATTTTTTTTTTTGTTCCCATAAGTCCACGTAACTTTGACACTAGCAGCCTCATTTGTAGTCAACGAAATTTGACTGTGTTTAGGCAATATATCTGTAAACCAACGCGAAAAAGAAGCAAACATTACAGGCAGGAAAAGTAAAATAACATAAAGAATTACGTCAGTTCCCGTTTGCTTCCGACTATGGTTTCCGATTTGATCGGGTCGGAAAGGGTTCTTCTCATAATCAGAGATAACGAGATAGGAAACTGCGTCAAGACCCATCGTATATGTCAAAAAAAAACGAAATTCGGTATTTAGGTGAAACACGTATAGTGTATGTGTCGTGTATATGTAGTTCACCACAAGACGTCACGTTTATATGACATTTCTTTTGTTTATTATTTTAACAGATGAAAAATGTTTAACTTGTGAAAATTGTTTAGCTATTTCGCAAAGAAATTAGTGTTTTTAGTGAATTTTAATGAAGTTAAATCATGCACTGGACCTCGGAAGTAGCACTTGCCGGGGCTGTATACGAACGGCTTGCCATTTTGGAGCAGGATGATTGGCCTGCAACGGCAGGCATGGACATTTCAGTGCAGGGAATTTTGTTGCGACCTCTGGTATTTTTCTCCGGCCAATCGGAGTTGATGGGTCATGTTTTGAGTGGTACCGCATCGGATCCGATATCAGCATATCAAGGCACCACCTTGTCGCACAATCATGAACACTATGTGATACTATCGTCGGGAGCCACGGTCTTAATGCAATTGCTCGGGGCTCAGTCAATCGATTTGAATGGAAGTGGAATGGAAATGAACTTAGCATTTGGAATCGCAACGCAAATGCAGAAATTAAGAAAAGGTACTTTAATTATTGATTAAATTATTATTTAAGTGTTTTATGTGATGTTTTTGTATTTTTTTCTAGTACGGGCGTTGCTGTACTTGGCCACACGGTTGCTCGATTTACTCACGCACAAATCCGCCGGATTTACTTTAGCTTTAAATCAAAAGAACAATGAAATGTATTATATATACATATGTATTATATAATGTATATAATAATATGTAACATATTATTTTTATAATTCAGACTGTATATTTAAATGTTACTACATAATATTGTAGGAAAAATTATTCATCTAATAACTTAAATGTTATGTATCGGATAAACACTTAATGTGGTTGTATGCATAAATAAATAAATACATGAAAGAACTTAAATTCTTATTATTTAAAAGCAATTCTTTTTTACCCTACACCCGAAAGGATGAGGGATAGATTCACTTTGTGCTTCCGTTTGTATCGCATTAAAGGAGGCGTCTGCCTGTAAGTCTGTCAGTCCGTCCGTCTGTAGAAATCACGATTAAGGGAGAACGAATAGAGCTAAGAAATTTGGGACGAATATACTTGGTCATAATAGGCTGTTTGGTATTAAATACAATACCAACATGGTTGTTTGGAACACATATGCAATCTTGCGTCCAGAAGATTTATAACTTCAAAACCATGTTCGTTATTGAACTTTTGAAATTTCGCTAGAATGTTTAGCTATTGCAGCAAAGATAAAGAAAAGAAAGTTACTCATAACTACTGAAAATAAAGAATACACCTAAACAAACAAATGGCGGAATTCTGTACATTTAGTTAACATTATTTGTATCGTTAAATACGATATCCATGAATAAAATAGAAGATTTCATCTAAAATTTATTCATTTCGTCAATTGTGGTGAAAAAATCAATGATATTATAAAGCAGCGTTACATTTTACGTTAACAAAAGAAAATTCCGAAAGTACGAAAAAGGTAAAAGTACTTTTTGTAGTACTCGGTGTAAAGAACACAATAATTTTCTGTTCTAGGAAGTAATTTGTACTCCGCGAAGCAAGAATAAACGTTTTGTTAACAGTTCAAGCACATTTATGCACTAATATATTTGCTAATTAAGAAAAAAATCAAATTTATTTGATATTGTAGCATACCGACAACACTGCTTTGCTACCAGAATTCATAAGAGGCGCAAAAATAGATGCGTTCTATACAAACGGGCAACACTAGTATCGGCAAATTCAATGGCGAGGTGAACGAAAAATTTGAGGGTATACCAACGCCATTTTATGTCTGCTTTTTTATTTTAATTGGATAATCAATTTGATTTTACAATAATTTCTTTTGCTTGAATTCTTCATAGAATAGGTCATACAGTTTCTTGTATAAAATAGTGGCGGATTTGAGCGTATAAAACAATTTACATTCGATTTTTTGTTGTTAATCTGCACTTGCAATGATTTCTAACCTTCAAATACTTTTCCCAAATAGGTTCTAATTAAGTAATAAACTATTTAAAAGTAAAATGGATATTAAATAGACTAAATAATTGGCATAAATAATTAAATAAAAATGTATGTCTTCGAATTCATTACTTATATGAATAATTAACTAAGTTGCTATCTCAAAACAAACATTTCGACTTAAAAATCTGAATTGTCATTGGGGTCTCAAAGCTGAACCCTCTCCGTTCCGATCACTCTTCATCAAGGGGGTCTGATAGTTGAGTTTCTATTTCCAATTACCCCTTCCCCGCGAAAGAAACACCATCAACAAACATCGGACTATGACTTTCTTATACGAAAAACCCGGTTCCCTTTCCTTGACACTCTTCATCCCGGGGGTCTGATAGTTGAGTTTCTTAGCTCAATTTTCGGCTTTTTCACGAACACTACTTTACGATTAGACGTCAAATCGCAGATCAGAGTTGCAAGTTTTTCGAGCCTTGACGCAGTTTCCTATCTCGTTATCTCTGCTCATAATTGAGAAGAATTCATGGGAGTTAAAGGCCCGGGCGTTCAGGAATAACCCCCTAAGACTAACCCCCGTATTCTAAGAGACGATATCGTTCCGAAAATCGTCTGTTTATATGCAAAACAACAAAGAGACGATTTTTGTTTTTGTTTTGCATATAAAAAGACGATTTTCGGAACGATATCGTCTTTTGGAATACGGGTGCACAAATTAGATGCACAAATCCGCTTGCAACGAAGCATGCATTAGACTTACCCTTATTTGGACGTTATTTCATAAAGCCAATAAAATCTTCACAGTCAAAAAATTTATCTACTTGCCCCTTTTTCCACTATGGCCTTCTTCAAGCCATCAAGAGTATGTAACCAAAGGTCTAAACGGGCTTATATTTACTTTACGCAAGTGGCTCCAATATTTTTTTTTTGTATTTTTTTTATTAGTGCTCTTGGTCCTGACCCCAACAAGCCAAAAAAAAAATGTCGCTCTCTCTTGGGGGCGGGGCTGGAGCCCCTTGAAATTTGAAATAAAATCGTCTGTATCTCCGAAACTATGTAAGCTGTTTGGGTGATATTGGTTCCGTTATGAAGCTAATTAAAATGTCATTCATTTATGTAAAATAACTTTTTATCGAAATATTTCTAGTTTTATAAATAAACGCAACCTTAGGTTTTTAGTAGTATTTTTTTTGATAAAATAATTTTTTCCAAAGAAAAATGTGTAATTAACCCAAGGAAATATAGTAAAAATAAGATAACATATATTTTAAGCTTTCTGAAGAAATTTATTTCGTTAAAATCGGTGCAGTATTTATAAAGAAAACTAGTTTTTAAATTGATAAGAAACTACTTTCTGAAATTATCTTATTATACCTTTTTACAATAATGCGTCTCTGGTACTATGCATTATGTTTGCCGTAATGGTTGTGGTGGTGTTAGTAACAAAGTGACATTAGACGGCGCTATTTCTTTAGATTTTCATATGAAATAGTATTAAAAACCTTAAGTTGCGTTTATTTATAAAACTAAAAATATGTCGATAAAAAGTTATTTTACATAAATTATCGACATTTTTATTAGCTTTCTAACGGTACTAATAACATCTAAATATCTTCTACAGTTTTAGAGATATTAAGGGTTTTTTTTCAAATTTCAAAGGGCTCTAGCCCCGCCCCCAAGGGAGAGCGACATTTTTTTTTTGGCTTGTTGGGGTCAGGAAAAGGAGCACTAACAACAAAAAATTTAAAAAAAAAAATTGGAGTCACTTGTCTAAAGTAAATATGTTCCTCTAAACGTATTGCAATACACTACTTGATAGAATGCCTAGCAAAATGTGAACTCCGAATACATGCTTACCGTATTAACGAACTCTGCTATGTTTGACGATATCATATAATTGCCCTCACACCAGTCCACAGGAGAGCTTCCTGGGCGCAGATGTTCCCAGGCCATTGTGTAAAAATCGAAACTTGAACTTTTGGACGCCAGTCAAAACGACCCTTGTGCAGGGAAGTGCAAATTTTGTAACAATCTTTTTGCGATTTAAAAAATGAAGGGATACTGTCAGTGTCGTATCCTTTCGAGGATGTTGCAGATGATTTTTCTTTCCGATTTGTTGAATAAAAATTTATTTAATTTTGCACGTATTTTTATTAAGTTGTTTTCCAGATTCGCACAGAATTTAATCGACAAGTCCGAGGAATTTCAATGGATCAAAATGCGACTCCAAAAATATCAATACAAATTTCATAAAGTTTTAACAAGTAAAACCTTACACTCTGAGATCAAAGGGTTTACACTAGCGTCGGACTTTTTAAGTTAAAACGCTTAAAAATCGCTGGCGACTTTGATCGAAGAGAAATGTCAAACTAACTGTAACTATATGGATTTTATGGAAATCAAGGAAAAAAAAAGTTTGTTGCCGATGTAGACTAAGTTTTTTGTTATCTTGAGATTTGAGCTAACGATAAATATCGTTGAATCACCGAAAAATTACACAGACGCATTATTGTAAAAAGGTATAATAAGATAATTTCAGAAAGTAGTTTCTTATCAATTTAAAAACGAGTTTTCTTTATAAATACTTCACCGATTTTAACGAAATAAATTTCCTCAGAAAGCTTAAAATATATGTTATCTTATTTGTAGTATATTTCATTGGGTTAACTACGCATTTTTCTTTGGAAAACATTATTTTATCAAAAAAAAAATAGTACTAAAAACCTTAAGTTGCGTTTATTTATAAAACTAGACATATTTCGATAAAAAGTTATTTAACAGAAATTAATGACTTTTTTATTAGCTTTCTAACGGTAAATAAAACGGTGATAAAAATATCTTTCTAATATATGATATTAGCTTTCTAACGGTACTAATATCATCTTAATATCTTATAAAGTTTTAAAGATATTGAGGATTTTTTTTCAAAGGGCTCCAGCACCGCCCCAACGGAGAGCGACTTTTTTTTTGCCTTGTTGGGGTCAGGATCAAGAGCACTAACAAAAAATTTAAAAAAAAAATTGGAGTCACTTGGCTGAAGTAAATATGTTCCCTTATTACCCCTCAGGATGCATTATTTCTAGATTTTTCTTATTTATTCAAACTCAGATTTCAAAATGGGATAATTAAATAATATTTTTATAATTTAAATGCAATATTTTTAATTAAATAATTCAAAATTCAGCTCGAACTGTTTTTCCACGGATTTTATGCTTGTTTTTCTTCGTCTCTCTCTCTCTCTCCAGTTAGAAAATCGTTTCTGTACTTTCAAGCGACTTCAAGCACTTCGAAGCGGGTTAAGAAGCAGACCTATTATGTGCTCGCAATAATAAGCTGTACCGTTTCCACGTTTCCAGCCATGTTTAAGTTCTTTCGTTTAAGGCCGTCCCTCATAAAGTCCGTCAGACTGCAAACTGTAAAGGACAAAACTATCAAAATAAATGCAGCAACTTGCTTATTCCTTCGCTGCCGGATAAAGTTGTCAACTTTCAAATAAACAAAAGCAACTGAATTTTCTAGTTTCAAAAATATTTCTCAAGAAATTAAATTATATTTCATAATTTCTCAATGGATGACGTAATAGAACTAATAATTGAGCCTATTCTGGCCAATCTTTTATACATATAAGAGATCTGTTATTCTGTTACGTCTTTTCATACGAAATTTTGATCTGTCAGATTTTCTTTGGTAGTCTGCATTTTCTTTGGCACAGAAATTGGTATTCTGTGCAGAAAAATCTCTAACAGAATCTGCTATAATCCGTAATGGAATAAAAGACAGATTTGGTATCTGTTATGATAACAGTTTGTGTCAAATTTCAAGTTCTCAACTTCAAAAATTTTAAACTTTTAAATGCCAAAAAAAAACGGCAAAGGTAAGTAAAAATTATAAGTATATTACTGTTTATGTAATTTTGTTTATTTATTCAGAAAAAATCACCGAGCATCCTTGCTGAAGCTACGGATCAGAAGCAAGCCATTCGATTTGCCAAGCGCACGATTCGTGCAATTATTTCGACTGGATAAAAATAATTATTGTAGGCAGACCTCGAATTCACCGGTTAGCTATAAAATGAAATCAAAAATTCATATTCTATTACATATTAGTTTGTACATTGGGTAAAAAAAATGACCATCCATATTGAAAAATAACAAACTGCTCCAATTTGAAGATAAAATTGAATTCCTGAAATGTTTTACTTTCTCGTGGACAAAATTAAGCAATTATAGTTAAAGGTTTTCTGCAAATCAACAGGCAGCCGATTTAGCCCTTTATCTAGTTAGAAAATATTCTAAATAAATGACGTCGCTAGTGTCAAAATTACATTGGCTCTTATGGGAAACGAGAAAAAAATAAAATTTCGTTGCTTTCGTCGACGAAAGCAACATCGGTAGTCGCTCGTGTTCTAATTCCTTAGCCACATAGTACGTCTTGTTCTTCTTTTTTTGTTTGTTTGACAACTATCATCGCTTATCGCTCATCGTCGACGAAATGACTGTGTTTAGGCTATAAGTGTTAGGTTTTGACAATTAAGTGTTACAAACAGGCATGCTTCCATCGATTTTAATTTTTGAGTTGGATTTTCGGCGCAACTTTGCTATCTCTATCCCACCAATTCATTTTCTCTCGTTCTCTTTTGCACAATCGTTCATTCTTCCACTCGTGTTCCAATGTAGTAAAAGAAGAAATTACTACTTTGTATTAATTCTTATACAAATTTTACTATACTATATATTTTAATCCCAACCGCAGCTTCCACAGCTATCCATGCTTGCTCCTTCATATGCTTATTTTTATATGCTGAACAGCATTTATCATAAATGCAAGCATGTTGGTGAACTGCCTCTATAATCTTTTCCTCCATCTTGAACTGAAAAATGTTAAAGTAAAATATATTTGAAATTTTAAACTATTTGACAGCTGCGTTGTTTATTGGTGTTGTCCCGTAAGACGGCATACATTTAAAGCTTGACAGCTTTGTACTTTGCAGTTTGCAGTAAATTTTGCTGAAAATTACCTTACGGCTAAGACATACTTGTATTCCAACATAATATGGTGTTCATACGGACTGAATTTTCAATTGAGATGTCAACTTTTCAAAAATTCACTGAAAAGACGACGAAAAGCAGCTTTTCGTCCATACAAATGCTGTCAAACATTTCTGCGAATTGCTGTTGTGCAATCTTTTGTGCCGTGTAGGGTAGTGTTTGCGTGATTGGCGCAATGATTGTCGCAATATAAAAATCATTTTGATATTTTTCGTTTTGCGCAATCATTTTGAGTCGTCTAGTTCAAATTTTGCATTACTAGTCAGAATTTAAAGATTTATACAAAAATTTGAAGTTAAAAGCAAATAATATTTAAATAGAGTAAAAAAATATAGGGATTTCGACATTTTAGTGGTAAAATTAGAAGAAGCATTTTCGGATATCGGATATCATCGCGCTCACTCAACCCACTGAAGCTAATTTCATGATTGCGCAACATTTTGTGCGTCTGTGGCCAAAGCACGGACAGTAATTCGCAGAAATTTTGCTCAAGCTTTTCGCCAAAACTTTTGCTCAAAGTTTTCGCCAATCATCAATCACCGAGTAAAATGCATTAAACAAAGGTATCCAATAAAGTTATAGGATGTAAACAGAAATACAGTAAAGTGTTGTAGCAAAATAATTGGTCTTATATTGTCAGCGTATATAGAATGACCGTATTCATAACTGGGATTATAGAAAATAACACAATAAAACAACAACAATTAAGCATAATAATTGCTAACTGCGATTTAACACAGTTATTTGTGTTGCGAGTGTAGACAAATTCGTTTGTTGAAGATTTCAAGGGATCGGATTAAACCGCTAAAATTCCTTATTAACCGGGGAAGCACGTTTAATTCTTTAATGTTAATTTATTAACATTATTTATTTTTTTTTATGTGTTTATTTATTTGCGTGATAAACACGTGTTTGGCGAAATTTACAGAAATAAGAGAAACATCAGTCATGGCTCGTGAATTTGAAGTACAAACTCAGAGTCAGGCTTCAAATATTTGGAGCCAACTCGAAAGTCAGCAGATGGACAAAATTGTATGGGGACGTCTTTATGGCAAAAACATCAAAGTAAAATCTTTAGGTACTAACATTTAAGACCCTTGAAAATTTTTGGATTTTTCTTGGAAGCGCCTGCACACATTATAAATATCCAAAAGACTTCCATGCATGCATATATGCACATGTTGTTAAAAACTTTCATTTCCTATACAATTTAGTGAATATTAGGATTAGAGAACTTCCAGATTGGTAATTCCCAATAATTTTAATGATCCAAAAAAATTGCAAAATATTACAGTTAAAATAAATTGCGCCATACCTGGGGCTATCTTATAATTAGCCCCAGAATTATGCATGTGGGTAAAATAAAGTTGCAGATGAATTTCTCGTCAAAAGATCAAAACTTTGTATACTATATGTACATATTTCATTATTGGGGTACTTCTCATTTTATTGTATAACTATATTATTGTTTTTTCCCCAACAGATTTAAACGAGAGTGATTTTGCAGCTGGGCGAGGTGAGAACAATGATCTTTCCTTAACTCTGAAGGATCTGCCTGAGAAGATGCTATGCCGAATTTCAAAAGTTCATTTTACTCTTAAACGTGAGAATTGTGATCTCTCAAATCCGGTATATATCCAGGTAAATACCTACTTGATGAGCTATAGGTATAACAAGCACTTTCAGTTGTTCTCTTTTCACTATTTTTTTAAACCCAAATCTAATTTTGTTTTTTTTTAAAATATTAGATAATTTTTAATATCTTGTTCAATCAGTTTATGTTAACCCTTTTTCAATATGGAAAGTTTAAAATTTTTTTTTCGGTAAACTATTTTCAAATTCTAATTACGGTTTCTAATAATTAAAAATAGTCATATGTTTATATGTACATATGTACTTCCTGATCGATACAGCATTTTTTAGAAGATAAAAAAGTTAAAACTTCCTATCATTGATTTTCTGCTGAAACAAAATGGGTAAGTTTTGGAAAAGACAGACCAAGCACATCGTATAAAATGTGCTAAATTTTTTTAATGTTTCGCTTTAAATCCCAATATTTTACAAAATATTTTACTATTTTTAAATCAAAGCAAAGTTTTTGTGAAATTAGTTTAAATATTATGTAAATATTACTATGTCTTTTAGGATCATTCTCGAAATGGCACCTACGTTAATGGTGAACGAATTTCTAAAAGAATATTACAAAATAATGATGTTATATCACTTGCTGATCCGAATTGCAAAGGTATTTAAACGAAGATAAAGATATGGATTTATTTTAATCTATACCTTCTCGATAGCCTTCGTTTTTAACGATCTTAGTCCTAATGAAGCAGAAGGGTTCCCGAGAGAAATAACTTCTAGTTACTACATTAGTCGCAAACTTGGTTCTGGTGCTTGTGGTTTGGTCCGATTGGTATATGATCGACGCACTTGCAAAGAATATGCCATGAAAATTGTTAAAAAAAATATGTTAGCAATGAGCGCTGTACCGACCAACAGCAATAATCCGGAACGTGTGTTAAACGAAGCCGTTATAATGAAGAGTCTGGAGCATGTAAGAATATGATTATGAAAATTTAAGACAATATATGTATATAGTAGTGGTAATTTTTCAGCCTTGTGTGATAAAGATGCATGATATCGTTGACAAACCAGACGCAGTTTATATGGTACTCGAATTTATGAAAGGCGGTGATTTGCTCAATCGTATTATTGACAATAAGCGACTTTCAGAGCGAATCTCCAAATTATTCTTTTATCAAATGTGTCATGCGGTTAAATATTTACATGATATGGGTAAGCAATGCACCGGTTTTAAAAAGACCTGATATTTAGTTTAATTTCTTATAATGCTTTATTCCTGCAATTTCTAGGCATCACACATCGTGATTTAAAACCTGATAATGTATTACTGGAGTCCGCCGACAAAGAGACTTTAATAAAAGTTTCTGATTTCGGATTAAGTAAATTCGTTCAAAAAGATTCAGTGATGCGTACCATATGCGGCACACCACTGTATGTGGCGCCAGAAGTTTTACTGACAGGCGGTCGTGGTGCCTACACTCAAAAGGTAGACGTTTGGAGTCTGGGCGTTATACTTTTCACATGGTACGAATATGTAACTGGTTTGAAATATTTGCGAAATGCGAAATAAATACTAGATTTCCTAACAATTTATGTATATCTCCTGAAAAGATTCCAGCTCTGGATTGTAAACGAAATAAAAATTTTCCCTTACAGCTTAAGCGGCACTTTACCTTTTTCTGACGACTATGGTTCGCCGGTTTGTGAGCAAATTAAGAGTGGCAAATTTCGTTTTAATCATCCATCCTGGAAGACAGTGTCACAACGCGCTACGTCACTAATACGAGAAATGCTTATCGTTGATCCGGACAAAAGACCCTCCATTAACGATGTCCTCAAGAGTTGTTGGTTAAGAGATGCACAAATGCAGCGTAAAGCTAAACGACTTATGAAAATTGTCGACATGGAGACTGATGACAATGATGAAAACTTTTTAGAACCACCCATGAAACGCTCAAGAAGATAAAAGGTTGTTTACTTAAGCCCAGTATTCTTTTTTTATTATACTTTATTTATTTGTTTGTTTTAATGAATGTGCCAAATTAATGATAAGCGGGTACTAAAGCAGGAAAAGTAACTGTCCGAATTGAATTTTGTCCATTCCGCACTAAATTGAACGTAGAAATTAGTTTTAATAACTAATTAGCAATTGGGAAGAATTAGCGGAGTAATTTCGTAGCCCATAATACTTTAAAAGAGCTAAGTTCCGTTGCGGCGACCAAATGCTAAAGCACTACTTCATAAATGAGATTTTAACGTTTTGCCCTTAAGTGTCATTGCATTTTCTCTATCAGAGAAAACCGAGTCAACAATAATCATGTAATCTTAAAAAATTCTATCAACAATAATTTTAAATCTTGGCGGGGGTGAGATTTTATATGCTCATGACAAGAAATTGCATATCAATAATTGAAGAATGAATGCAACTCATGTAATTTTGAAAGACGGAATGTTATTCTTCTGCTATTTATGTCTAAGAGACTTGTTTGTCGAACTTTTTTTTTGGTATATCAATGATACCAGCTTTTGCCAATAAGAAACAAAAAATATTAAGCTCATAAACTACATACATATTTAATACATATTGTGGTTTATACAATACGATTTAAATATCGTTTATTTATATCTTACTCTATTATGTACAAGTTACTTTTTGTATTTGTTTAATGTGAATGATCGTCATTGTGGCAAGTCAAAAGTGAATTTTTTCGATAACTGACCTTAACTGTTTCATATTATGTATGACAGCTGTACGAATTTAGTATTGTTTGTAACTGAGTATTTCTTTATTATTTTTTATTTGCATATATATGTACATATGTATATTTTAATAAAGTCATTAAAATATTTTGTATGAAATTTTTGTGCAAACAGTAAAAGGTCCCATAATTTTTAAAACTGAGTAATCAAAGGAAATGATAGGTTTTTTACTATTGAATAGTACATTTTATTATTTTTCTTGGTATTTCGATTAGTTTCTAATTTTATGATCACCCGTCAACTTGAGTATTTCCTGTTATTTAACTACGATTGTAACGATTTCCATCGCCTCGACGCACAACATCCTTGTATTCATCCATACGACGCATACGTGATAAATAATCAGGATCGTCGGTTTCCTCTTGTATTTCAACCAATGCCTTCTCCGCATCTTCTTTCTCGTTTGGATCTTGAGCAGCAGCAATGGCTTGAGCCTGATTCATACGCGCTATATTTTCTTCATCGGGAAAAATTCCTTCCTCGACACGCTGTGTATAAAAGTCATCAACCGTCATCACCGGCAAGCTGGGATAACCCATGCCAAAGACAGCCTTCTGCGCGGCACTTCTTGTAATAATGAAGGGTTGTAGGGGCTTCGGAAGGGTTTTGCCATGCGAATGTTTCTCACGTCCATTTGGCTTATGGTTATCTACAATGGCGAGACTGCCTTCGGCTGATTCCGACTTTGATGTATGTATTTTGCGCATTTCTATCATTTGCTTTTCCAACTTAATGCTCTGTAACTCTTCATTGCTCTCAATTATGCTTTTCTTCAGGTAGTTCAAGAAAAATTCTCGTTTAGCTTCATCGTCGATTGTTTGACTTTTAACAGCGTCGCGCATAACTTTTGTTTTTTCTTCCAATTCTTTTTTTCGTCGAAACTGAGCAATTTTATCATTGCGTGCATGAGCGGCACGTACTAGCTCCGTTAATTCGTTAGTGGTGCTGTTATTGTATTCCGATAGTTTGTCCTGTGGAGCGTCGCAGAGTTCATATTCGTGGCAGCGTTGTATGTAATCTCTGCGATTTGCAAGAAATTTAAAATAAAATATGATTTTCCTTTAAATGCGATCTTACTTAAAGTATATTTCAGCAACTTCGAGTACATTGCAGCGCTCACGGGAATTCAACTTCAAAGTAAGCTTTCCCAAGAAGAAGGGAAGCAATAGATATTGCAGGCTTTCTGTGGACACCTCATCTAGAAACTCATTAGCGTTGAACATGCCAATTTCGCTGACGACTCTTGTTGCTTGTTCCAAGTGTTTCATTGATGCCTGCACCTTATCCTAAATAGTGTTAATTTGTTATTTCTGTAATCACATTTTATTTTATTTTACTTCATATTGGGTACTATTGACGGGAAACGAAGTCTTGTCCAATTCCTCAAATAAATTCCACCCGTCCATAAAAATATCGTGCAATTTCTTTTCACCTTCCATAGTGTCTGACATTTCGTTGCACCAGAAATTTTATATAATACTAATAATGAAATGAATGTACATAACAATAAAAAGAACGTTATAAAAATTCAACAAATTCAGGTGATCGAATTTTTTTCGCAAAATTGGAAGTTAGTAGTATTGGGAATAAAAACTATCGAGTTATTCGATTGTTAAAAATTATTCATTGATTCGATAATTTTACTAAAATTACTAATTACTAAAAACTATCGAATGTTTCAGCATAGAGTAAGAAATAACATAGAGTAATAAATAATAATTATTTCTTACTCTATGTAATGTACTTAATAGTGTAATATTAATGGAAACAAAAATGAAAAAAGGTTTTTATATTAGTATTACAACCAATTTTTATAGTATTTTAACTAGAAGAAGAATAATTTTTTGCAAAAACCAAAAAAAATAAATATTTAATTCGTCGCAACTGTATAATTTACATGGAAAATAATGAAAATGCAAATGCTAGCGTTTTTTCTATTATGGCTGCGAAAAGCGAATGAATGAATGAATGTGGGAAAAAAATCATTCGATAGTACGAATCGTTCAGTACCTATCGATAGTTGAAATCAGTCGATAGTTCCCAGCACTACATAGAAGTTAGCTTTATTGAGAATATTGCGGCTTGTTTACAAAATATACGCAGTTACGCTAGTAAGCTAAGATTAGGTTGGCTTACACTTAACAGAGGTCTGCAATTAGTACATATTCTAAAAAACCAACAGAAGCTCAGTTAAGGCAAAGTTACATTGCCAATTTTTGATTGACCAATTTGTCAAATTGTCTTTGTTTCCTGTAGAAACCTGTCAACATTTATCTCTCATTTTTTCAAGGTTTGGATAGATTTCTACATAAAAACAAAAACAATTTGACAAATTGGTTAAACGAAATTTTACCATGTAGCTCTTCACCTAAAAAACTAACATATATTTATATGTATAAAAATGTGCTCTACTTTAGTATAAAAGTCATAGAAGGAAAACCCGACCAACATTCACTGGTTCCTCTAACCGCATTTAGGTAATTTATTTGAATGAATATTATGCAATTTTAGTTTAAAATAAAAGCCACTAATTTTCTCTAAATTTTGATACCACCTCAACGGATTTGATGTTTTTAAATTTCGGAAAATCTAAAGATAAAGAAACAGTAACATTTGTTTCGGTTTCACAAAGGATTTTTTTTTTGAGATCGTGGTACTGTAATAAGAGGGGGGCAACGATTTTTCCAGGGTGTGGAAAAGAAGTAATGCACATTTTGTGAGACACAGAATCCACAGTTCCTATTATTAATGGCGTAGAGGATAAACGGAATACGGAATATGTAAAAAGATATCCAAACAAAGGAGAAATAATACGATAATGCTCATAGTGTTTCAAATTCTTTAATGTATATTTTTGAGAGGGTATTTGTAAAGCCAGATAAAATAAAATATATATATATATATATATTAGCCTTTCTGTCAACTTTTGTTTATTTCCGAGAACAAGATTCCAGAAACAAATTAAATGTAAATGAAGAGTTTCAGTTGACTTTTTTGCAAGAAAATAACCTAAATATAGAAAAGCTTTTAAATTGATGTTTTAGATACTTAAACCTTTTCTAGATAACGGAGGCGTGTGGACAATAATAAACTTATATTTCAGATAAATTCTGGAACTAAAATGATGATCCTATTGACCTTAGCTTAAATTAAATACAGGAGCTCTTTATAAATAAAACTGCAAGTTTATTTTTTTAGTCTGAGCTTTTATTGATTTTCGAAAATACTAATTCCGGACCTCTGTTAAGTAAGTGTAAGCCACCCTAATCGTAGTTAACTACCGTAGCTATTGTCACGGTCGTAGGTAAACATCAGTTTTGACAATTGTCATTATTTTAACTGCCCGTAGAGCCTTTTTGTTAAATATTTCATATACTGGCAGAAATATTTGGTTGAAATACATTTTAACAACTTGTCTGCTTATTCTAAACTGTACTCGCGTTGACAAAAAATGCCTTGCTAAAAACAACTGCGATAAACACAGCCCCTGAAAAGTATTTGTATCTTTCTGGGATAATGGGGGATTATGACTCCGATGAAGATGAATCGCAATACAATAAATTGCGTTATGCAAAGGTTCCCACGGGTATGTTCGTTAGCGGCTGGGACGACGATAACGATGACTCGATCGAAGAGGATAAGAATCCTGAAGGTAAGATAATACAATAGAAAATATTTTCTTTACAATAATGTGTTGAGATGTTATACATTTTTCAACATAGCCAGCATTGAACGAATGATGTTGTGGGCAGTAAACAAAAACAAAATTAATGAAATACGGGAAATATTAAAACTGCGTCCGGATGCTGTAAATGCTGTAGATACAGATGGTTATACCCCATTGCACCAGTAATTAATTTATTCTAAAAATTGTTCAAAACATAAGTTCTCTGCCTTTCATTAACAGAGCCTGTTACAACAATTTTATAGACATCGCTAAGCTTCTGTTGCAGTACAAAGCAAATCCCAATGCACGTACAAATTTAGGTTGGACACCGCTACATTCAGCATGTAAGTGGAGTTATGCTGAATGTGCTCAGCTGCTTTTGCAGCATGGTGCTGATGTGAATGCAGGTTCGGAAGGTCAGCAGACGCCATTGCATGTTGCGGCTACTGTATCTAATTGTCGGAGTACAGCTACAGTTTTGCTATTGGATCACAATATTAACGCACAAGCGGTAAATAACTCTGAGGAGACAGCAGCTGGAATTGCGAGGCGTTCCGGCTTGACGTATCCTATTTTTGAAATGGGTCATACGGCGTATGATTACGACACGGGATTAATAGATTAGAGACATCGTTGAGAACGTTACAATACCAACCTATTTACTATACTGTTATAGTTTGTACGACTGATATCCCAGCAAACATTATGAGTCTTTTTGGACTCAGACAAGATTCACATTTCTGACCAAATACGCTCTTTATGGACACATAAAAGAGTCAGAAATTAACGTTTTTTCCTAGACGCCCTCGAAGAGAAGAGTCCTAAATAAGAGTCAGAAAAGACTCACAAAATTGTGCGTTTTGTGAGTTTAAAATTTCAATAAAAAATAATAATTTCTGAGCCTTTTATCATTCTTTTCGGAGCCCTTTATGATTCTTGTTGAGCATTTTATTATTCTTTTCGGAGCCTTTTATGAATCCTTTCTAAGCCTTTTGTGATTCTTTTCTAAGAAAATCATAAAACTTTTCTGAGCATTTCGTGATTAATTTCTAATTTCGGCTTTTTTGGACTCATAAAAGAATCAGATACTATGTATGTGCGTTTTTCCCCTTCTAGACGGCTTGCTGAAAAGTCTTAAATAAGATATATGGGCAAACAATTTGAATCTTTCCAGATTCCAAAAATTTTTATATTTATGCTGTAAAATGTATTTAGGCTTCTTAAAATTATACGATATAAATTTAATTTCAATAAAAGATTG
Organism: Conops quadrifasciatus; assembly: GCA_949752815.1. Lineage (NCBI taxonomy): Eukaryota > Metazoa > Arthropoda > Insecta > Diptera > Conopidae > Conops > Conops quadrifasciatus. The sequence continues at coordinate 12,463,887 of OX457080.1, read as the reverse complement.
AGTAGTTTACGCGTTTCAAAGAAGGTTGCGAATCGCCGGAGGATGATGAACATGTGGGTCAACAAAAACCAGTGACAACTCAAGGTAATGTTAAAAAAGATTATGATATTATCAAGTAGACTCACAATATAGACATGTAAATGACTCATTTCGGAGTTCTAAATTAGAGTGTATAGTTTTTCAATATTTTTTTGAAAAAAAAATTTAGGGATCATATTTTCCCCCTAAAAAAGATTGTTTTCGGAGTTAAAATATCATGTGCCCAGGTATAGTTCATAAAAAGTCTTTTTAGTCATATATTTTAACATTCATATTTGAATCATATAAGACACTTTTTGGAGTCTCCTTTTGGAGCACACATATTTTCTCCCAAAAAACGAGTCTTTTTTAACTCATAAATATGAACGCTCCTATAAATGTTTCCCGGGCTATTACATATGTATATGTATGTACGATATATAAATAAAAATGTAAATGTTAGTTCTCCGAAAGGTTCTTCTCTTCACCAATTAACTTTATATTCACAATTAATGTTACTTGAGTTGCGAGGATGGTTTTTATTTAGGTTTGGTCCTGATAGGTGGCGCCATAATAGAACTTCCATACTAATGGGCCAATTAAGCCCATATTCATACCATATTTAAGAAAGATTTATATATACAAAGGTGCTTAATTATAAACGTTATGACATTATAATCTAAAAAACAGCATGTACTACAATACAAGCTCGCATATTTGACAATAAAATATAAATATTAAAATATTTTAATTTAATTTTTTTAAGTCATAACATGCCCATGTCAAAAAATATTATAGAAATGTAAAATATGTGCGTAGGCTTATATGTACACAAATTTTTTCAACTTCGTTTTTCAGTTTGAATTTTAAGTTTGTTTGTATAAATTTTAGTGGCGTACAAAATTAGAAAGTACGTTGTGAATATGAAGTCAATCGGTGGAGTTTGGATCAAGGATCAATCAAGGATTTTATATATTGTATAAAGATACAGACTGTGCCGAAACAACGTTCGGTGGATTCCGCTAGTTATGTATGTACATATATAAATATAATTTTCAAATGTTATGATTAAAATTAGCACGCTTGTGGCATGCGTACAAAATGCTCATAGAAAGATTTAGTATAGTCCATCATTTGATCCTGCATGGCAGCCGGTACAAAATTCGGATTACCTTGTCCGCCTTCTATTGTGCCCTTCTTTGTGAAGCGCATGTAACTTGCTACAGTGGTTTCAGGGGGCAAAACTGCATTATCCTCCACAATACAACAGTCCTTAAGAATGCACCGTCTTCCCTACGAAGATAAAATAAAAACATCTTTAATATTTTATATTCACATTTTAAGACATAGGACTAACTATAACAGTGTTCTTTCCAATGTATACAAAAGATCCAATAACGGCTGCCGATACTACAGCATCCTCGCCAACGAACACATGATCCCCGATGTGCATGGGGAAGAAAGCAATGCCTTTACTGAATTGTTTGTAGGGCGGGCGTATTACAGCATTCTTGCTTATTACACAGTAACGTCCAGTGCGCACATTGGCCAAATCACCACGAATGATAGCTCCGCTTTGCACAATTACCTTACCGTTGAGAACTATATTTTGTGAGCCGCAGAGTACTGTTTGTCGAGAAACTTTATTGCCGGAAGCCTAGAAAAGTGAAGGGCTTAGATATTTGAAATTTTTTTGAGAGTGACGTCATGGATATTCTTTGACTGTTATGGTAATAACAAAAAACTACTTACAGTTTCCACGTATTCATCCTTACTGTAGTATGTATCCGGTACCTCCATGGCTATTTTCAATGTATTATATCAAATCTTTCTATTTTCTGGTAATGTCCATTCGATATTAGCTTTGTTTCCTACAAAGATAATGAGAATGGACAATCCGATGAATAATCTCTTAAAATCTCGGTTTTACGTGTATTTTTTATACTCTGTTAAGCTGTATTCAGACCGAACGCGTTTTGAACGCAATTTGCAGCTGCATAGCAGCAATTGAATCTATGAAAGTTTTCTCTGCAACCTGCTGCAGTGCTTATGGTTCTTTCTCCCGAAAAAGAAATGGCTATCTTGTACTGAAAATCGCATAACATCCAAGTGCTGCCAAATTTTGTCTAGCAAAAGCAAACAAAACAAATATGTTTTCAACAAAAAATACAAAAAAACGTAAGCATTTTAGAGAAATATAAATATGTGCATCTAAACAAAATGCTTATATAGCTGCATGCAGCTATACAAGTTAATGTGTTTAGCTATGCAGCTAGAGAGAGCCCCAGCTGCATTGTGTTACTACTGTTAACGTCAAATCGTAAAGTAGTGGCAACGAGTATAAATAGTAATAAGCAGAAGGCTGAAAATAACTCTTATTAAAACATTTATTCAAATTAAAGTAAACTTTTAACTTTTATTTTTAAAAGTAAAAGTTAACAGTTAACTTTTGACTTTTAAAAATACAAATAAAAGTTAACTGTTAATTTAAAAAATAACAGTTATTTGTAAAAGGTCATTTAAAATAGTCTTTTGTTGATGAAGTGGTGCTCAAAACGACTCAAACGACTCAAACGACCCCCAAAAAGACCCTCTAGGGATAGGAACTAATGTAAAACGGATTTTAGACATGGTGGGCGGTGGGTGGGGTCCCAAAGTGCTCACACAGGGGTGTTTTGACCAAAAAAATTTTATTGCATCATTTAATAGGAAATGCTGTGAAACGGATTTTGGACATAGTGGGCGGTGGGTGGGGTACCCCGGGGTACCCCCCTAAAGTGGTCACATAGTGGTGTTTTGACAATAAAAGTTTAATTGCACCATTCGATAGGAAATGTCGTGAAACGGATTTTAGACATAGTGGGAGGTGGGTGGGGCTAACCCAAAGGGGTCACACGGGGGTTTTTACCAAAAAATTTTAATTGCTCAAATCGATAGGAAATGTTGTGAAACGGATTTTAGACATAATGAGCGGTGGGTGGAGCCACCCCAAATGGTCACACGGGGGTTTTTTGACCAAAAAATTTTTCTTGCACAAATCGATAGCGAATATCCGAAACGGATTTTTTACATGGTGGGCGGTGTGTGGGGGACCCCAAAGGGGTCACAAGCTATTGTAGCTGGCATACATATTTACAGCTGTTATGCAGCACCCACCCTATCGATACGGAATTCGAGACGATGCTGTTGTTCGGCCAGCTAAGGCTTATCTTAGCTGGAATGGAACTAGCGGAACATAAGACGGAAGCTGTGCTAATTAGCAGCCGAAAAAAAGCGAAATGTGCAGCTAACAGTTGGTGGTACCAACATAAATTCTCAACGTACCATAAAATATCTGGGCGTAGTAATAGACGATCGCCTCGGTTTTCGTTAACACATTGAGAACGTATGCCAAATAGCAGGTGCTTTTAATTTAACCTTAGCAAGGATGCTACCAAATATAGGAGGCCCAAAAAGTAGCAAGCGCGGCCTCCTGGCGAGTGTAGTTGCTTCATTGTTATTGTACGCAGCGTCAATTTGATCTCAATCACTAAAAATTAAAGCAAGGAGAAAACATTTTGAAAGGATGCATCGCCTAAGCGCTCTAATGGTCATTAGCGCTTTTCGGACTGTTTCCGACGAAGCAGCATTCATGATGGCAGGCATGACGCCCATAGAGATAATAGCGGATGAAACCCACCGTCGGTATATGAAGAAATCTATCGGAGTTGCACTGGATCAAAGAAAGATTTCCCCTGAAAGATGGCAAATCGCTGGGATAACTTAAGCAAGGAACGTCGGACTCACACCCTCATTACGAATACTGAGAAGTTAATAAGAGATCAAGAATGATAGAACACAAGATTGAATGATAGATAACAAATAATTTTTTGTCCATATCATAAAGTTTAAGTTATACCAATATTTGTGAAAATATATCAATTTTTCCTGGAAACCATAATTTTTTTCTGCTAAACGAATACATTAAGGTACAGAATAGATTATATGTATTTCTTAGAGTAAACCGCTATATTAAACGGATTAGGATTAGAATTAGCATTCAATTCAACATTCGAATCAACATAAATTTGGCTAAATAGCCACTAAAATGCGTTTTTTCTTGTGATATTGAGGTCTCCAAAGGCCTTCCTGTGTGTTGGAGTGGGCATTTGTCTCCGGATCAACAAAATTTAGACTGTGGTTCAAAAAATATAAATAAAAAATACGCCTAAAAATATAGACGATTTGTTAAAAATTTCAAAATTGTTATTTACTAAAACTTTTACCGTAAAAAAATCAGAGTTAATGGTAGCTCCCGGCATAATAAAATCTTTGATTATGGGGGGAGTTTGTCCTTATCCCGTTTTTAAACTGGGATAAGGAAGCACTTATTCGAACCCTGTTCAACTCTCCTAAATACCCACTGGCCTTCCACTCTGTGCCCACGATAGTACTATCTGCGCCTAAATTTGCTCTCTTTAATTTCGACATATCGGCCAACACTTTCAATTTTTTGTTTATTGAATATCATGGCGGTAAAAATTTCCCAGTCGACCGCTGTGGGATGGAAAATCTCAACTTCACCCTCTATAAAGGCCAGCGAAACATTTTTGAGCCAAAAATATGTGAAGACCACAATCTTAAATACAAAGCTCAGCGTACTTTTCTAAAAAAGTGTGTTTTCTAATCGACACTCTGTAGTCGCATAAGGTCACCTTTTTTATTCCGTACATATCGTTTTTCACATCTAAAATAAATATTATAAAATAAAATATTAAATTCAAATATTACAAATGAAAATGTACCTAAATTTTTTAGTAATAACTAAGCGACTCAGTAGAAGCAATATAAAAACAGAACAGAAAACAGAAATATCATTACTAACCGCCAGATGTATCCATCGAGTCTGGATACATATGAAATATAAAAACCAACAACTCTTACCACTGGGTAAGTTCAGTGGTGCATATAAAATTACATATGTATGTATGTAATAATACAAAAGCAACAACTAGCAATAATACAAGACCAACAATAACTTACCCAGTGGTGTATAATCTTCAATTTATCAGAATATAAATAAGAATATTTTTTCAAATATTTTTATCAAGTTATTTCGATTGGCAGAATCCTCTCGGTAATGTGAATTTTTTTGCTTACAGATTTTTCCGCGTATTGGCGGCCTTCAGCCGGGGCAGGTTTCATAACCATCAGTCAGCAGAAACCTCTCGGTAATGTGAATTTTTTTTCATTCAGGTTTTTACGCGTATCCACGGCAGGGATCATAACCATCGATGAGCAGAATCTTTTTGGTAATGAGAATTTTTTTTTCATATAGGTTTTTCCGCGTATTGGCGGCCTTTGGCCGCGGCATAACTATTAATCAGCAGAATCCTCCCGGTAATGTGAAATTTTTTGCATACAGGTTTTTCCGCGTATTGCAGGCCTTCGGCCGCGGCAGGGATCATTACCATCATCAATCAGCAGAATCCTCTCGGTAATGTGAATTTTTTGAAACATCATTTTAAAATGTTTTATCTCCGTAATTATAGCAGTATGTATTCACAAAAATTGTTATTAGATAAAAGAAAGGCCTTGAAATAGCCTTTTACGGCGCCAATGTTACGTCGCCGTAATATCTCAACTCGTTATACATATATTGGATCCAGATATATTGATATATATAGATATGTATATTGAATCCAGGGCCTATAATTCCTAAACTACTCAAGACCGCAAAAAATTTTCACCAGCTTTGGAGGGCGATGCTAGAAGCTAGGCACCTATTCTTAACTTATGTATACCTTTAATTGTTTAAATTATAAAATTGGAATTTAAGTTTGTTGTGTGAGTATTTACTAATTTTAATTATATTCATGTTAATTTATTAAAGATTAAATATTTTTCGGATGGCTTATTTAGGATAGACTTATCGAAGAGGTGAAGCAATACACATACAATACAAACTCAATCTTTCTGATTGAGAGTCTATCCTAAATAAGCCATCCTAAAAATATTTAATCTTTAATAAATTAACATGAATATAATTAAAATTAGTAAATACTCACACAACAAACTTAAATTCCAATTTTATAATTCCGATCGAAGTCGGAGAACGACTTTCTATGTGTTTATAACTTTAATCAGCCGGAATATGACTGCTGGTATACAGAAACACAGCGAATGACAGCCAAAGCAAAATAAACAAAAATGCCAACGTACACCTACGGGACTCGAATAAGGGAATATACTCATAGAATTCGTCGTTTTGACTCGTGGGTGTTTCCCAAATAATGCTGTTAAATTTTTGTATTGTATTGTTTTCAAGTAACGTGTAAGCGGGTAGCTATGAGAAAGAGGTAGCTTATCAGAAAGGAATCTATAGTCAATTGATGAAACATTTCATACATATGCTTGTAAATAGTTCCTGTCGAAGTTGTTTAGAATTTGTATCAAAAGCAAAAAAGCAAATAAATTGAGATAAACGTCAAGACTAAAATCTGGAAAATGCTGCAAATTTTTTCTGTATTTTTAAACGATGCACATCTATAGCTTACGCACTCAAATTCAAGGCTACTTTCAGTCTTACAGTAGTCGATCTCTTTTAAAACAACGTGACGAAGATTAAAAATGCAGAACACAATGAAGTATTATGAGGAAAACAAGTTCGTATCTTAAATCTTTTGTTTGTTTCTTCTTTACGGGTTCTCTTACGGTAGAAAGTGAAAATTTTTGAAGCTGTTGAAGTTTTTCTGTAATCAACAGTTAGGGCCTGTGCGAATTGATACTAAAATTTAGTATTTTGCTGAATCATTGGAAATGTCGATAAAAAAGGCTACGCCGGCATTGCAGTATACACTAAATGTCAACAATTTTTTGAACTAAAATTTAGTATTTTTTCGACCGTACTATTTGAATGTAAGGAATAATTGAAAATGATTTCAAAAGCAATATGGCTGTAAATAGTTGGGAATTATAGAATCAATGTCCTCCTCCATAATTATCGAAAAATTTTAAGCAAAAATAAGGTTTTTTAAAAAATTTCAAATTATAAAATTCTGTCATTAATTTGATTTAAATTGGAAAGTAATTCGCACAGTTCAGAAAGGTTGTAAGTTCGACAGCAAATAGTATATTACTAATATTTAGTCACATTTCGCACAGGCCCTTAGGACCTCTTAAAATAGTATTAAAAAAATTCCGCAAAATTTTCATAAGAACAGTAACTGAAAGATTAATAAGAAGGCAAAGCAGGAAATTCCGACACGTATTTTTTATGTTCTGTGAATCCACGTACATTATAGATAAGATTTTTTCCTATTGTTGTTTTTGTTTTCCGCGATTGGATTCAACTGTTTTAATAGAATCCATTTTGCTTGTTCGTTAATAGTGTTGAAAATTAAGTTCTTGTTATAATTGCATGGTTAGCAATACTTAGAATTTTCCGTTTTTACAATTTACTTAGGTACTATTAAATTCCTTGAAATTATCGTTCATTCCCCCTTTCCACAGAGGATAATAAATTCCCCGCAATTTGGAGATTTCCCCACTACTTGGCAGCCCTGGTACGCATAACAAAATGGATTTTTACAATTACAAAATAACTTTTTCAATTAGGAAATTTTTTAAACTGCATATCCGTAGGTTGTACATGTTGAATGCGCCGTTTGTCTAGCATATTTTATTTTTGAAAGTTAATTAAAGTAAATTAACAAAATTAATTAGATGGTTCTAGATTTAATTACTTTAGAATTGATTAAATGGTTTTTAATTGGCTTATGTTTTATTGATTCACACGGTGAGCTGGAATGACATTGATAGTGTGTCACCAATTGTTGAATATATGTATATACATATGTACAAACAATACAAAAAACAATGATTTGATTTATAGAGAGCGTGCAAGAAGCAGGGGGAAGAGTAATGTTGAAATTCAGTAAATTTCTCATAGTAAAAATCGGAAGAATAGATTAAAACATCTGTAAGAGGATTTCTGTGAACTTTTTCATCGCAAACATTGCAGCTTTCGTAATAAAATCATTTATTAAAAATTGATTACAAAAATTATTTTTAAAATTTTCTCTTCAGCTTTTGAAAACAAAACTGAAAGGAATTTCTTTACGAAAAACGAAAGCAAGTAACTAAAGTAAAAAGAAAAACAAACTTTTAAGGAAACTCCTTACAATAATTAATTAGAATAATAATGTGATGTAATTAAAATGAATGTAATTAAAATAATTTTAGGGCGTTAAATAAAACTATAGTTAGCTATTAAAAATTTCCTCAAAAAAACTTAGAAAAGTATCGTTAATATTTGACGAATTACTAAACTTTATAAACAGTTTGCTTTTATTTAAGTTTTCTGAATGTTTTATGGGACACAAAAACTGTACAAAAATAAGAAAAATAAAATAATCATGGTTTGTTTCTAATTCAGGGTTAACTCAAAATTAGCTGCAGCATTTTGGCCAGCATATGGCTGCGGCTTAATTTTTTGTGAAGTTTATTTTTGTTGTTGTTGTAGCCATGAAGCTGTCCACTTGCTGCGTATTAAATGGATGAGCATCTTTTTTTTTATTTCCATCTTGAATGCTACGTTTTTTCTCGGTCCATTTTACGCACAGTTTTATTAAACCTTATTTTACACATTTTTAGTTCTTTTTCACATTTTTAGTTTTTAGCGCAATACGCGATCGTGCACACAATTCCTACAATTGCACAACAAAACCAACAAACAGCACCATCGCCTCAACTAAAGCAATAATAATGAGGAAATGCTTGACTGCTTGTTGCGGGCCACACTTGCTATGCGGCAGTGCAAGTAAGTGTTGCTGCAAACTTGACTGTCAAGCAGGCATTGAAAGTTGTCGTTTCATGGAACGTTTTACGCATGTTGCCTGAAAAGTGAGAGACGGAAGTGTTGCGTTAAGGTTCGGTCATGGAACCTATTTAGTAGTTCACGTGAACGGATGTGAATGTGCGTGACGGGGTGTCTGTGTAGATAAAAAATTTCGTTTCGGTGCCGTTGCATTGAATTTGAAATTCAAATGAAAATAAAAGTTTCAAGTCAGATGCGTTTCAAGATTATTAGGTAAGCTTGATTGAATGCATTTACTTACTGTAGTAAAATTTATATAAAATCTCAAACTTCGTGATGAGTTTCAAAAAACGAGACGGTCTTTTCTATAATTTTTTAATAACAAAATATTTCTCTTTCAATATTTTGTTGAATATTAAGTTATAATTGAATGGTATTCGTATTTTACTTTAATTTTGTTTAATAATTAAAAATTTTGTTTCTAAAATAAAATATTACTGTCCATTTCAAAATAACAACAAACTACGATATTGTTCCCTCTAAGAATATATACTCAATGTGTCCATGCAAAAATCGGTGTTGCAGTTTTCCTACAGATTTTGCGATTGCATCAAGAGAATGCGTATGTGTAGAGTGAGTCGTCTCATCTCATTTTTGCTGATACTCATATTGTAGGATAATATATAAGGTAAGGTATTGTATGACACAAGAGGGTCACCATTGTGTATATTGTATGTTCTTTGGTTAGATCTAAGAAAAAAAAACAAAACTCTATATATTGCCTATATATGTATATATGCTCTCCAGAAAATTCCGGTCCTTCTGACCGGATTGTGGATTCCTTCACAACCGAGGGTAGATTTCGATTGAAGCGTCTTGCAGCGATCATCACGCCTGTTAACTACACTTATGACAAAAAGAAATTGTCATGGTAAAAAATTGTATATGGGTGTGACATCACCACTTCCTCCCCGGCAGTCACCCATGCTAGCTACCTCACTGATCATATTTTGTGCTTACTTCGCAAAATATTGTATATCAGATATAAATTCAAGGTGAAGTAAAGAAGTATATCTGAATGTACATTTTTATGGTTTTATAAACAATATGCACAAATCCTTTCCTAATTATGTACGTTCAGACAACTGGTCTTTAGCATAACTGGTCTTTCGCAGTTTGACATACTCTCATGCGTCTGTGCAGCTAAAAGCAAAACTGCGCGTTTTTGGGTATGTAGAAAGTAAAAACTACGACGACACTACGACGTAACTTCCGAAAACATGTGACAAGGTGAACATAACAGAGAAGAATGAGTGGATAATAAAGCTTGTCAGGTTTTATAGAATGGTGGCGTTAATCCATCATACGTGCCTTAAATTGTAATTATTAATTGATAATGGTTGCTTTTATTGTTTTAATTTATTTATGCTTGACCCTATGATCCTAAGCGCCGACCGAATTCTTTTCCATGCCATTCAGCGAGGTGGGATGGCGGATTGTATGTCGCGAGGAGGAGGGTAACAAAAAGTCCGTCTAACATTTTTGGTTTCATATTGGTTTTTGGTTTTTCGTTTACGAACAGTAGCTGACTAATTGTCTTTCGGCGAGGTCGTTTTTGGTTTTTGTCTTTGAATTGATTTGAAATTTGACTAAATTTTTGATTGTTTTGATGGTTATGACTATGATAAAAAGGAATGAACAAAGAATGCGAATTAACGATGAAAAATGTTTTTTTAAATTTTGTTTTTTTATTTACTCCATAACATTGCACGTTATTCGTACTCGTGCTTCCAAATTGTAATGATATGTACAATAATTTATTAAATTTTAATTGAGAAAGAGTAAAAAATTGAATTGTGTTTTAAACCTTGTCAAGACGGTCACACATGGTCTGATTTTCTAATTCGATTACTCGAAGTCAATGATCGAACGCGCGATTAGTTTCGGTTTTTTTAAATAACATAAGCAACTGTTTTAACTTGTCAGTTCTAACTTCCGGTGGTAGTGTACAATTAATTACTTAATGTTTTTATCAATGACCAATTGTTTTCGGAGGGTGAAAGTGGTTTTCAGAAGGAGAAGACCGAAAGCATTTTCTGTTTCATATAGTGGAACTTCATTTTCCATATACTGCGTAAATTGTATCTTATAAATTGAATTTTTTGCCCTTCATATTATAATCTTTCATCTACTTTTTCTCACTTTTGTAATCAACATAAATGGCAATTTATATATTTTAGGGTAAATTAGAAGTTAATTGCTGATTGTCTAAAAGATTTAGAAGAGTTACTGAGAAATTTGAACTTGCATATAAACCAACAACAATCAACAAATACTAATACCGAACCTTCAACAACACAAGCACCCTTATAAGCTACCATACAAACACTCTTATCACTTTAGTATTTGTGTCATCATCACAGCATCAGCAGCAGAACCATTGTTATCGTAACTACCAAAATATCAGCTTCCACCAACAAAAATGACACTAATAACTTTTGTAATTACAAATAATTTTTCGCTGTTATTTTGCGAAGACCTAAGAGTTTAAAAAACGATTAAAAAAAAGAATAGCAAACAAACTTAAACATAAACATTGTTTAAAAAGAATCGTAATTAGTGAAGCGAATTGATGAATTGATCGACAGCATTAAAGTAAAATCGTATACCGAAAACGGAATCCGAAACTCAGTCAAGTACTAACACTACACGGAGGGAAAAATTACGTTGTGAATTTTACAATAAACATTGTATAATTAACATTGGACAAAATTGCAAGCAGCTTGCAAGTTTCTTTTATAAAAGCTCTCAGATTACAGCTTTCAATGCTTATGTTATAAATGGTTGAAAATGTATAATAATAAATGTCAAAATTACATTTTTAGTTGTTATTTTATTGTTTCGAGTTTATGATTTTACAACGCTAGCCGCAAATTCATTTCCATAAACCAGCAAAATCCCAAAAATGAACGAAGCAAATTCTTTAGACGTAACCTAATTTTGGCGACTGTAAATTGCTCTTTAAAATCGCCTCATTTTAAAGAACTTTTAACAAGCTCAGTTTTTACCCACGTAAATATCGTTCCTTTAAAATTGGCATATTTTGCGCATGGATTTAAAAAAACATGATTTCCTCGAAGTGAACAATTTTTTAACTTTCAATAAATTTTCGAAAATTGTTTTTTTAATTTTTTTTTGTACTAATACGAAGTTCCTAGAATTTTTCCATACAGTACGTATTTATTTACCCAGTAAATACTGAGCGTTTTAGTTTAAATTTTAAAAGCATAACTGGTGATGAACAAGTGTAATTATATAACAATATGCAAATTTCACCTGTTAAAGAATTCGAAACATTACATTTTAAAGGCAGGCTGTATAAGCCTAATCAGAGAATATATGTACAATTATTACATAACCATAATATATGTACATATCTTTGCTAATATCTTTCTTACAATCCAAAAAATATTTTGCTTGATACGTATTTTTGTATGAAAATCAACTATTTACCAAACAGTTATAAAACAAACAGTTATAAACAGGTTAACAGTTATAAATAAACTATTTATTTATTTATTTTTTTATTTTTTTATTTATTTTGTTTTGGTAGCATAACCAAAAAACTTATTTTTAAAAAAATTAATGGTTTCTACACCCATGTATATTCATCTATTAAACAATGGTAAAACATACCTTAGAAAAAAGTTGTTATATCGTAGAAGCAAGCTACTTTTTTATATGCATTAATTAATTTTGAGTTTGAATATCGATATTTATCAATGTAATTAACATTATAAAAAGTACGCATAATAAACATAAAATAATTTTTTTCACTTTTCAGAAGATCGGTCTATACATTTTTCGAATTCAGTTTTACGGTAAGAGGTGCAGAAATATATATTTTTTAATGTTCTGATAAATTTTTTCAAAATTTTTTTCAGAAAATGATATTACATCTTCTCTATTGAAATTAACAATGGAGCAATGTTAAATAATTACCGAACATTGTTAAAATTCAATAACTATTTTTTTACTACGTTTGCTTTAAAAGTAGAAATAAATGGTGTTGGAGCCAAATTATGGTAAAAAATTGTAGACTATCATCTATCTTGTCTATCCTGTTTATGTTAAAATTGCAATAAAAATTCGCTGAGTGTACCGATATTTGATAATTTGTTTATTCTTGAAGTCGCAATGAGAAGCCTCGAAGAGCGAAGCTTTAACGAAGGTATTATAAATAATTGTAGGCATGGCAGCTAAGTTGTTAATATTTCTCTTTTGCTTCTTCTTTTTGGAGTTTTTTTTTTATTGTTTTTTCCAAACAAAAGAATGAAACATTATATGAAAATCAAGGACTTGAAACTTTACGCTCGGCTGATTTCTGAGAAGTTTGTTGGTCGGTCGGTCGGGAGATAGCTACAAGGACAATGAGGCGGGAAGAGAGAGTGTCAGAAAGAGAGAGAGGTATTAGATTTTATATCTGCATTTTTTTTAGTTAAAATAAAGAATGTATAATATTAAAACTCAATTTATTAACTGAATTTTAATAAGTTGTTTTGATTTGTTATACATATTAAAAAAATGAATTCTTAATAAGAATTTTTTTATTTTTAATTGCTTTTAATATAGTGGTTAAACGTATTTAGATATGCTAAATTTTAATTATATATGATAGAGAAGGTATTCTTTTTATTTTAAGTGGTATTAAAAAAAAAATCCAATCGGCTTGCTTGTGTTTTTGCCTTCACGTAAAAAGCTTTGAAAAATGTTACGCAATTTTCTCATACGTTTCTCAACGTGCTTATGCATTCTACGCGACTATTTATCGCGAATGCAAAACTTACATCGAAATACTAATACAATATATTCAAATTTACTAGTTCTTTGCTATAAAAATTTGTCATCTTTAGCTTCTTAATACGCCAAAGAAGTTGAAGAAAAAAGTTTGTTTTTTGCTCACAATATACATACATAATTAACAACGGATTTATTACTTTAATCTTTATTTTTATTCGAGTCGAGATTTACAATAAACAATACGAGTAGATACATTAAAAAATCGGAATCGTGCCTTCGTGAGAGACGAAAAAACCCATACCGCCGCCCTCCCTGGTGTTATGCTGACCAGAGCAGAACAACCTTCTTCATTTTCACAAGCTGCACCATCAGTAAATGCTTTTGCTGCTAATGCTGTTGCTGATGTAGCCGCAATCACCTCAACTTAGTTCAGCTTAGTTGGGGCTCCGCACGGCTAAGGTTACCATGAACTTTTTATGTTATCGCTCTCTGCTACGCTTCGATGATGTTTGGGGCCGTTTGTTTGTGATGGTTGTTGTAGCTGTTGCCAGTTTTTTTGCTGAGTTTTAAGTTCGTCCAAAAGTAAGCCCTAATTTTGGAATGTCGAATGGTGTCATTGCTTATTCCTTGTTTATTGTAAATGTAAATATACAAATGACTTTTTATATAATATGCTATAAATGTAATAATTTTTCTGAGTTTTATAAAATCGGTTGCATTTCCGGCAAATTTAAAGTGCTTCACCGCACTTTCCATCCTCCGCTGTCGTTCAGCCTTCGATCTACTGCAACTGCAGCGACCACATTTTAACTGTAGCCAGCAACAAAACAAGCTGCATTCAACACAATTCGAGAGGAATTTCAAGGTCTCCTCTCGAGTGATCTTCGATTTCCACTTCAGAAGCATTTAATTTCAGTGCATGAGCTATAGTACCTTCGGGGGAGTACGCATGAAGCGAAAAATGCAACAATCAATAGTGACTTGTAACAGAATTTTACATTACTGAATAACGCATAGAAGCCATTACATTGGGAAGCAGCCCTGGGGCTTAGCATAGAGCTGCAGTGTGAATAATCATTAGCCTCGCCAGTATATGTTTCAGTAATTATGTACGTTTATGATGTTGTTTTTTAAACTGTTAATAAGCTAGTTGTTGTTGTTCATTAAAAAATATTTCTCCCGAAAAACTAGTGTCTGCTGTTGACAGTTTGAAAGCGAATGCAGTTTGCAGCGAATGATTTATTAAAAGCAGTATCGACAGAGAAGTTGAAGATCAGCAATCGTTTTACATATTCATGAATTTTTAGTACTATTGGCGAATTCTTTCAGTACGCTGCTGAATAGTTTTTGCTTGCAATATGTTTTGGAAAATATATAAAGATTTTTTATTATAGAAAAATAAAAAACCTCCATCTGTTACTAAGAGTTTTTCGGTTTTATTCCTTTGTATTCCAATATAACACTGATGTGAAGTTAGTTCTTTTTTTGGAGAATCGTTTTTCAGAGAGGTTTTTTGGAGACTTAGATTGGTGATAAATGGGGTTGTCATATTTGCGCCGGGGGGAGATGTATGGTTGGGTGGTCGGAATCCAATGTGCAGTAACCTCCACGGGGTAAGGTCTGGGTTGATTCAATACACAGATTCAATATCAAGGATAATCCTGGGATAAGCCAAGGATAAGCCTGGCTAAACGATTTTTAATTCCAAATTTGGTGTCAGATATAGAAGTCCTTATACACAACTTTTTCTCACTAGCCCTTTTTTACATTTAGAAATAATTTTTTTGCCTGTTTTTGGCCCCCCCTAATGTTTACTATGTACGCAGTGCGTGTCTTTCGAATGCATTGGAAGTGATTTATTTATATCAAACAATCGCGGAAAATTGAGGCGGAAATTTAAAAAAAAAATGTAATTACAATCGTACAAAGTAAACAAAAAGAAAACAAGCGAGTTCAGCTGGCGTAAGAAGTTTACTGTTTTTGGTTGTTTTAAATGATTTACGGGCATGAAACCAACAACATACTGTATAACAAAAAGCAACGGATGGAACGCACGTTAATGAAGCGTTGTGCAGTTGCAGTTCCGAGGACGGTCAGTGTACGTTACTAAATTGACAAGAAAGAAAAAACGCGGCAACTACTACTAACATAACTAATGTTAGCTAAAAATGTATATTAACTAGTACAACAAAATAAAAACTACACCAACTGCATGGTAGATAAGAAGAAACAAATAAGAGCATTAACTTCGGCCTGGCCGAAGCTCATATAGCCTACACCTGCATCTGTCGAAGTGATAATAAAAAGTGGGTGGGTGACGCCCACTTTTATTTCACTTATAGATAGCAAAATATTAATATATTAATTCATTTACAGCACCGCTTTTTTCAACAAATGAGCGTGTGAGCCGCCCAACACCAATGCGTGCTTGTGACGCCCGTTTTTATGAGACGACTTTCACCAATACGGTAAATACGGCAATGCAATTTTAGCTTCAGATCCGTGCTGCGAGCTGAGAAATTTAGCCCTCAAAAAAGATGCAATAATATTTAATTAAAAAGTAGACGTGGTACCAGTCCAATTTTCTTAATTTTCGACATTATAGAGCATTACGTGAGAGAAAGTATTCGTGCGAATTTCATGATGGGGCTGCTCTTCTGTAATCGTCGTTTTTGTCACCAGTGGGCGGACCACGCCCATTTTTGGGATTATGTCTTAGTCTGAGACGGTGGCCTCAGGAATTCTAGCTTCAAATTCACTCCAGAAGCTAAAAAATAAAGCTATAAGCACGGATGAATTCATATTCGCTATAAAATGTAGGCGTGGCACCAGTCCGATTTTCTCCATCATAGCATCAAACAGCCTAGGATGACAGAGAATATTCGTTTGAAATTGCATGACGATCGACTCAGGACTCGATCGACTAAATCGACCCAGGAGGTTATTCTGAGCGAGAATGTATATACTTTTCTGGACGTGCCATCGCCTCCTTTAATGCGTTACAAACGGAAGCACAAAACGAAAGCACATCCCTCCGGGTGTAGGGTATAAAAATGTGTTCAATTAAACGGCAGCATCTGATTATTGTTTAGAAAAATGTTGTGGTTTGCATGCAACCGGAGGCAAGAAGTATATCGTATGTGTTGCTGTTGTCATTGCTTTTGTTGTTGCAACTTTGCCGACAAGATTTAGCTGGCCAATCTAACTTGCCTCTGTAGCGTTAGGTCACCAGAAGGTATACGAAGAATTGTGTCAGCAGCAACAAGAAAAACATTACTAACAATCAATTGGATGAACAGGTAAATATTTACGTTGTTTACAACTGCATTTAGTTACAAATATTTTGAAAAAAGAAGAAATATGTATATTCATGACTGACTGAATTCTTTTCTGGCTGATGCAGTTTTTTTCGTATTCTGTCCATTCGATTTCTTCAATTGTTTTTGTCCCCGCAGACGAAAAAGCAAATAATCGTTTTGAAGCGCTTTTTATTAATTTTGATGCTTCATTTAATCTAGTTGTAAAATATGTATGTACATTGAATGATGTCATCTAAATTAATACAATTTTCAGTGAAATTTTTTCATTATGAATTATTAAAATAAAAAAGAAATATAATATAAGAAATAGAATTCTAAGTGTTTACAGCATAACATTAAACTTTTTTAATAAAAACAAATTTGTTTCAAAATGTTAAAGAAAACTTATATTGTTCTATGAATTTGAAGAATTTCGGTGAAATTAGGCAATACCTTTTTCAGAAAATTAGAGAGTCGCCGCCTATTGTAAAAAAAATAGGGAGTAAAACAATATGAAGCGTTTTCTTTGAAAGTGGTAACAAAATACTATCAAAAGTTATTTATACTTTTAAATATTTTGCTTCCAATTATTTCGAAGAACATTATTAGTTGTGATTTTTTTAACTTTTTTTGTTGATTTAATTCACTTTAGTTTATGCCACAACAAGTAAATGGTAATTATTGTAATTATGTTTGCATTTCATTATTTCAACCTCTCATTCCATGTTTGAAATTATTGTCTGTGTTTGCGTCTCAAATGTTGCGTCTTTTTTTTGTGAGTGTTTGTGAATAATTTTCTAGTGTACCTTGACCTCATATATAATGACCTCATTATCTACATTTTTTACGCTTTTTACTGACTGTATTCCATTTTAATGACCAATAGACTATTAAAATATCCGCATTTTTGCTGTCCCATAAAAAATCAAAAACACATTCCGTCATTCCGGTTGCATTCTTTCGTTGCGTACGTAGAAGCTCTTGAAATGTTAACTGATGATCACTTGAAATATTTATTGGTTTTTTCTCCGACAAATCATCCCGCATCTATTTGAAAATTTATTTATGAATTTATTTACAAATTGAATTTTTGTTTTGAAAGTGTTTCGAGCTAAATAACATTGAAATTCTTGAAGCTGGAACTGTGTAAGAGTTGTTTTGTAAGACTTTATTTTATCTTATTTATTTTAAGTCAGCTGATGTTTTAAATAGGCATAATTCTTTTACTTATTTACCTTTAATAAGAATAATTTTTTTCAATTTTGTCAGGAATTTTTTGGTATGCAGTAATTTGATACATTAATATTTACCTAAAAAGAAATTTTACAGAATTAAAAGAAATAAAACAGAAAAATTAACATTTACTGAGTAATGTTCAAGTAGAAATGTAAATATTGTGTGTGTTTTAAGCCCGATAGATATTTATATTGGAAAAAATAACACAAAAGATTTAATTTTAGTTAGATTGTATTATTTAATTGAAAGATCGATACATGACATTAACATTTGAATATGTTTTTAGGAATATGGCTACCGTGGCTGTTATTTATAAATCGCATTCTGGGTGTTAAATTTTTTTGCGGCTTACGGCCGCAGAAACCGATTAAAACCGTCAATAAGTCCAAAACTTACTCGGTAACTAAAGTTCCTCTGCATCTAGAATACCTCTGTGAGGGAGACCTACGACTCTAGATCATAATTGCTGGCAAAGTCTTGTCGCGTTGGAATTTTTTCATTTCGGGATTTCTATAATAACCGGGATATTGTTGTTTCGGGATTTAACGTAACTGTAACGTCAGTCTTATTTTTTTACGGTCTTTTTTTTGAAGAAATAATCCAATGATGCCTGCATGAAAACCGCACTAAACGGTGCATATTTCTGGATGTAATGGAGTCTGTAGGGTCTCTTGTGGATTGTTCATCGCTAAGCACAATTTTCCTATAAAATAACGGGTCTAAAAACGGGTATAAAATAGCGGGTCCTTGCGGGTCATTTGCGGGCAATATGTTCGCGCAAAATTTTCAAGTTCTTGCGGTCGATGAGGAATCGGTAAAGTTGGCTCTTATACCAAATTTTCATATATTCATACGTACAGCGTTCGCGAATCGATGAGTGATTTTCAAAGTAAATGTAAATAATTTTTCAGTGTTATTCGTGCGTGAGTTTGAAATGATTTGCCAGAGTACACAGATAAGAAGTGTCAAACAGTGAGCGCAGTATAGAAGTTCGTACGATACGAGTAGGAAGCTGGATTTCAAACAGGAGACAGATTGGATTGTGGATCGTAGTGACATGGATGATCTTAATACCTTTATGCTACGATTTAAGACTTTTTTATAGTTATTGTATATAAATAAGCGCAAAGGGTTTTTGTGACATTTGCATTTCCATACATTAGGCATACATTTCTCAACACTTTTAGTGTCAAAGGATTCCAAAGGATCCTAACTCCTATTTTTCCTAACTCCTAACTAACTATTTTAATTTAACACTATTTTAACCAACTTCTTTATTTTGGCAAAACTTTAGTGCTGCTGTTGTGTTTTAATTTATGTAAATTTTTATACACTTTCTTCCAAATATAATGAAAGTGCATACCTGATTTGAGCCAATATATATTTTTTCAATGAATTCGAATTTCAACACAGTTTTGTTGGCTAAAGGTTTCAATCCTTTACCAATCCTTTACCGACGGCCGAAGGCCGTCATGCAGGTAAACCCGGTATACAGAAGTACTTTCCAGCAAAGGCGAAGTTTTGTTGGCTAATTTTGAGATTTTGTTTTGAA
This sequence comes from Conops quadrifasciatus, assembly GCA_949752815.1. Lineage (NCBI taxonomy): Eukaryota > Metazoa > Arthropoda > Insecta > Diptera > Conopidae > Conops > Conops quadrifasciatus. Next base: position 12,444,185 of record OX457080.1, on the reverse strand, counting down.
GATTGAGTTTTGGAGATTTCGTGCTCAACACAAAATAAACTTAAGTAATTCTTTATAAAAATACAAATTTTATTTTAAGAATAAAAATTATCAAAAAAATTATCATTGGTTGCCTTCGAGTGGCGAGAGAAGTGGAAAAGAATGGAATTTATTTATTTATTGTTAATTTTTTTTCAGCTGCGTCACGAAGTATTCAACATTCTTAAAGTGCCCTATGCATTGTAATGAATTTATGACATCGTGCTGCCACACGATTGTAGGAATAATATGATTTTATATTATAATTAGCTATATCTCGATTTATGCTGTATTTACCATACACTGTATAAAAGCAGACAAAATTCCATTGACACGGTATTATTTTAGACTTTAACACGGTCATGGAATTCAAATGAAAGAGTTACATAAAGTTTTCCGGTGAATTATACATATCACCTGAATCGTGGGCTAGAAGCGTATGATCTCAATTTGCACGGCATTCGAACGGCGAATCAAGCTTTCGTGTAAATTGAGGGTTAAAGGAACGTCACTCGTTAACTGATTATTGGCAATACCGGCCTAACTGATACATCTTTCATTCTCTAAAAGTTTTCATTCCTGGAGTAACTTTTTTACGAGTACCTATATAAATGTCAACATTTATAAATACATTTGAAATGTTAATTTTACTGCTGACATGAACACAATTCGGCTCAATAACTGCTGCGTTGCGCCATCAGACCAAATAAACATCAACGAGCCCATTTAACACTCCGCCAGTGACTTCGATCGTCGGAGCCACTGCGATGACTGCTGCTTTGAAATCTTAATTGAATTAAAGACGGATGCGAAGCCTGTAATTTAAGAACGATTAATATTGTATGTAGTTGTTGCGGTTGCTTTTCGGCAAAGTTTTTTGTTTTGTCTTCACAATAATGATTGTTGTATATTTTTGCGGTCTGTGTTGTTGTTGGAATCATTGTTTTTGATTTGAATAGTCATTTTCTTATGACTGTTGTTGATGTTTGTGATTTTGAGAGCGCTATGGATGATGACGCTATTCGAGTTATTGTAGTTGTTGCTTTATGCGATGATAAGAATGACATGCTAGCATTGTTAATGTTATTGTTAATCTTTATACATTTGTGGCAAATGCTCACTGCTTTATAACGCCTCTAATGTGTTTAATTATACTACTAATAAATAGCTACATATGTATGAATGTATGTCATAAATACTAATGACATTTTTAGTAATCAATGATTATCTTATTCTAATTTCCAAGGAATGTGCAATTTATGCAAAAATTCCATTATAGTGATGCCCATGGGTGACACCCGGGGCGGAAGTGGTGGTGGTTGGGCCCCTAACACCCCCCGGTGCGGTTTTCTCGGTGCTGGCATTGCTGGACCTTATTTCTTCAACGTTACCGCACCATGATTAATGATTTTTGAGATGCAGTAATATGGCGAAACTACAACATCCCGGTTATTTTGTAAATCCCGAAATAAAAAAGTTCCAACGCGACAAAACTTGACCAACACTTAGCAATTACGATTTAGAGTCGTTGTTCTCCCTCGCAGAGGTACTCTAGATGCAGAAGAACCTTAGTTACTGAGTAAGTTTTAGACTTATTGACGGTGTTAACTTAATTGCTTTCTGCGGCCGTATCAAGATGTGTTTTCGACCAGAACGCAACGTTACGTACTATATGGCGACGGAAACCATCAAATTCTTAACAACTTCGCTGTCCAATGAGTCATATATGTACATCTGACTCACTAAAGCGTTTTGGAATAAGTTCAGGAGTCACATGCGACTTATTTTTTAAAACAATTTCGTGTAGATTTTAGAATATGAATGTGGGAAAAACCTAACCTTTAAGAAAAAAAAAATCGCAATTTTTTCATGAAAGTTGAATCTTAGCCAGTGTAAAGAATAGTGGACGTGGGGCATTTCGAAAATTTTTGTATGGGGACAGCGAAGTTGTTAAAATAAAAATATGGCGATATTGTGTAATTTGTCACCTCTCGATTATATTTTGAGGTGGTCGATTGTTTCAGGAGGCCAACTTGGAGGCCAACATTATTCGTGTTATTAGAGACATACGGCCAACGATGCTAAAAGTGGCCCAAAATGCGATTTATCAAGAACAACCACTGTGGCCAAATTCCTGAGATTATTTCCAAATGTTAATGCCATGTTTTGTTCTTTCAAATAAATAAAAGAATTTAACTAAAATGAAGTTTTGTCAGTTTTAAAAACACACCCAATATTTCCATTTCTACTTGAAAATTTCTTAATAAATGTTTTGTACCTACTGTTAACAACACTTAATACTTAAACAACACACAATACAGAAGTTGCTTTAAAGTGTTACGAAAGACAATTTGCCAAATCGTTTTGATTCCTTTTTGTAATGATTTGGCAATGATTCCATTAAAAAATATTACAACACTTGTTAGCAATAGATTAAGTTTATAATGGATTAAGTTTATAATTATTTAAGTCTAGTTGTAATAAATTAGATTTGAGATGCGTGAAATTTATGTGAGATTATCGATTATCAAAATAATTTTTTATTACGAAACTAGAAATTAAAAAAAGAAAAAAGTTTTTGTTTTCAAATAAGCGCATTTATTGAACAAATTAAATAGCTTATTTCAACAAAAATGTTTTAAGAAATACGTTACCACGAAAGACGCGGATTAATGCTAAGATTCTACAAAAACAATTTTATATTTTATATGTAATTTTAAAACAATTTACTTAATTATTTTTATTTTTAATACCTTCTCTCTGAAAAGTTTTTCTCATTTTATATTGCTTTTATCATCATTTATAAAATAATTACAATTTTATTAGAATTTTTTAATTTATTACTTTTATAAGGTGAATAAATGACGTGTATTAAAATGTTAATACTTCTCTCGTAGTGTCCATTCTAGCTCATGACAGTGCACGGGAAACACTTTTATCAGGAGATTTCAGCTATGGAACAAAAGCTCGCTGAAAAGAAAGTCTTAAATGAGAGTCAGAAAGTACTCATAAATACTCATTGTGAGTTTAAAATTTTAATAACAGATACGAATTTGTAAATTTTTTTAACTTACGTCAATATTATTTAATTTAGAAATGTAACAATCAGAATAATTAAGAGAATAACAAGAAAATGTTAACATTAACATTTCTACATTTATGGATCCTTATTAAATTTCTTTTTCTTGTATTTTATTCGGTGAACTGCCGTTTGAAACCATTTCATGGATGCGCTCTTGAACTCGGTGTCAAGTTTAAATTTTCGGCAAAAAGTACCTGAAAAGAGTAAAAACGATATACATATGTATGTATGTATGTACATATTTACTAATTTTACCAACTAAACATAAATCATTCATATAAGATTACACCCTTATAGGCGAAACACAACCAAAGCGAAAGCTATAGCGGCCGAGGTCACACCGTATATGATTGATTTACTTACCTACAAATTCTTCTTTTAATTTCTGTTATTTAAAAATTTATTTTTAAACTGCCGTTTTAAACGCTTTCTTGAGAAAACTTTTTTAACAATTTTTAAATAATTTTTAATTGAAATATTTTAATTGGAATTAATTTCCAATTGTGAAGCATTCTTATTATTGCTATGGTAATAATACCATTAACTTGACAATTATATGCAGAAAATATTTTATTTAAAGTATTTGCAGACATAGTGTATAAAGACAGTATTAAGCTCGCCAATAAAATATTTGGACTTTACAATAACAACAATAGTAAAAGTAACGGTAACACCCGTCATAGCTTCAACTTTTAAGACTCAACGTTGCATACTTGGTAAAGTCGTACTACTAAAAGTATGCATAGTAGTAAAAACTCAAAAGAGTACTTTATACTTACTTTGAAAAAATTGATTTTTCTCTGTAAATCCTGCACCGAATATTATGAAATATATTTTCTCAGCAAGGTAATAGTATCTGCTTTCTTAATTTTTAAATAATTATGTGGGTTAATTACAATTTTTTTTCTTGGTAAATAGTATTAAAAAGATAGAAAAAAGATAGATAGATAGAAAAAAAAATAGTATTAAAAAGAGTAAATTGTGTTTACGTCAAAAACTAAAAATATTTCGATAAAATGTATTTCACATGAATTAACGGTATTTTTATTAGCTTTTTAACGGTACCATCATTAATAATATCATTAACATATCTCTTGTAGTTTCGGATATATCGGTGCTTAAATTTCAAACTTCAAAATTCTACACCAAAAACAACAACAACAACAAAAAATACAACAAAATTGGAACTGTGTCAAAACGGTAAATATGTTCCGCGAATTCATTGCCCAGTTTACGGTATTAACCGGTATTACGGTGGAAGTCATCTCACAAAAAATGGGCGTATTAAGTCTATAGAGTATAATATACTCTACAAAATAAGTCGCCTACGGCGCACTTGCTTCCGCGGACGCGAAGTTGGCTACCTCTACTCTACACACTTGAGTAAGAAAGCCAAAGAATTACTTTTAAATCCCATACATGTAAACCTTGTTGAAAATATATAATTAGAACAAGACCCGGATTTTTTAACACAAAACAAACTTAATTTTATTTGATTGTTTTGAACTGTTGATAGCCTTTCTCCATTTTTTTTTGTTGTAGAAAAGCCATTTTAACTGTAAGTGAAAAACGAAAACAAGAAAAATCCTCAATTAAAGGCGTTAACCGACCAAACTCGGCAAATTCGGATGTTAACTTTAACGTCCAGTTAGATAATTGTCAATTTAGCCTTAATTTATGTTGAATAAAACGAATTTTGTTAATTTCCTTTTTAAGTTTCGCAATTAAATATAACTTAAAGTGAATAAAACTGCCCTTAATAATATAAATATAAAAACTTTTTAAAAACTTAAAATACTGTTTTGATGCGATTAACTGTCGCACAAACTCTCCAATTTTGTTGTTGTTGCTTTTTAACGCTGACTCCAACAACACAACAATTTTGCTCGCTATCGTCTGATTTAGGAGATATAACCATTTAAAATTTTTAGTACTTTTTTCTATTCATCGATTTTTTTCTCTGTAAAGTGTATAATTAACCCATGCAATTAATTCAATATTAAGAAAGCAGAGCTTTCTACACATATTTTTTTCGCCAGTATCGCTGCAGGATTATAGGAGAAAATGCATTTTAAAACTCACAATCACGTTAGTATCAAGTCCTTTTTTTAATTATATTTGCATACAGGGTCTTTATGCATGGCGGTGTTCGGCCACGGCAGGGATTACAACCCTCAATCAACAAAATCCTCTCAGCAATGTAGTAGTAGAATTTAAATAAGTACTTTGAACTTAAGTGATTGTTAGAATGCATTATTTCCCAAAATCCTGCACTGATATTGGTGTAAAAAATATGTGCAAAAAGCTAAGAAGCCCTGCTTTCTTAATTGGACATAATTTTATTGGTTAATTATACATTTTACAGAGAGAAAAAAATTAATAAATGGGGGAAAAAAATACTAAGTACTATAAATTGAAAATTGAAGTTTACTTCATAAGTACACATTTTGGATAAAATTTTATTTTACATAAATGTAATAATCTTTTAAAAAATAGCATAATATTTTAATATCTTGGCATCGGTACCACCTATATCATCTGAATATTTTTTATAGTTTAGGAGATATAGACGAAAAAATTGCAAACTTTAAAGTGCTATAACTCTTAAATCAGACGAGAGCGAACAAAATTGTTATTGTTGTTGGGGTCAGCCGAACAACTACAACTACAAAAATAACAACAAAATTAGAGAGTTCGTGTAACGGTAAATTAAAGCTCTACTTTTATTTGCAAAAAACCGCAACAAATTATCTTAACCCGAACAAAAGTTACAGAACTTTGACCGTCAGAAAGTCAAAAACGGCTTTTTTTACCCACTGTGCGGCGGCTTTAATCGTTTAAACAACTACTTGCAATACGAGCCGTGAGTTTTTGAGTCTGGCTTCGGCGCGAGCGCAACCTCGTTGAGTGTGCGCGGAAGAAAACTGAGACAAAAAGCTCGATGTTAATCGGAGATTTTTTGAAAAGTCAGTTAAGTAACAGCAACCGAGAGCGACGGACGTGGATTACAAAACTGTTTAAAACTAAAAAGAGCCATAAAAAAAAGGTTGGTTCGTGGTTCGTTTTAATAAATCGATTGAAAATTAAATTAATACATAGAAAGATATAATGAAAAATTTATTAACGAGGAAATAAAAAGAGAAAAGTAACTATCTACAAAAATATAAATAGTGAAATTGTGGCTGAGATGCATAACCTTAAAATTTATGAAATAATTAAAACCGTTATAGGGAATATTTAAGCATTTTTCAATAATTATTTGTTTGTGTCCGGTTTTTGTTTACGTGTCGAATTTATAGAGTGTAAGTTTTGGTGGAACTGCAATATTTAAAAAAATTCCCTAAAGAAAAAGGAAACGGTTTCAACGGTACATCAAGCAAAGAAAATTGCAGAAAAACGAAGAACTTGTTATATTATTAAAAATTAAATATATAAAATAGAACGATGAAACTGAATATGTATGAATATGTAACTGAATATGTATAATCCATAGATCGTACATTACATAATCTTAATCTTTTTGTGTATACGCGTTCGTTTGAAGGGTTCCCTTCCATTGTGTATGTTAAAAAATGAGAAGTTTATGACTTTTTACTTACTCTATAGTGGCAATTTGGTTTAAACAACAGCAGATACTCTAGGAATTAAACTATTTTCCCCTCATTCTCTTCCTTCACCCCTTTCTTAATGTTTTTCTGTTTATAATGTATCTTCTCTTTCTATTTTATTTACCTTCATTTCTAAATTCCCTTAATTCCATTTAAAAATGCAAAAAATATACAGCAACATTCCTGAACGCACGGGTTTTGAACTCCCATGAATTCTTCTCGTTTTTGCTTTCTTCAGTGCAAAACGATAACTTTGTTCGGGTGTTTGCTGGTAAACAACAACAAACACACAAGTAAGTCAGTGTCCTAAACTTTGGTTGAAATTTTGCGTTAATATACAATACATTTTCATATTTCGTATTTTTAGCATTTCAACTTTCTATCTTACTTCATTTTTCACCAACTTCTTACTCTTTTCATTCGTTTGACTTTTATAGCTAAAGTCGCAGGCGTGGTTCTTCCAATCTTTAAATCGGTTATTGTTTTTGTTATCATCTGTTTTTTTGTTGTTGTGTTTTGTTTTAAAGTGTATTTTAAATTAATAGTGCATACATACGAGTATTTGTTCATTGTTCTGAGAACAAAAGAGGATTGAAACTAAAACCGGAAAGTTGTAAAATAAAAGAGGCCTATTATCATGATTGGACCAAGAAAAAGTTTAAGTAAAGAATTTACTTAAAAAACCTTTACTTGGACCGCTAGTCCAAATGTGATAAAAATTTTTGCCGCTCTTGTGTAGTTTAAGAGTTATAGGCATTGGAATGCCAAAAATGTTTATCTTTAAAAAATTTATCTTTAAAACAAGTTGTGAAACATTGGCGCCGTTTAACAGGTTATTTCAAGGCCTTTCTTTTATCTCATAACAATTTTTGTAATTATGTTATTGCCATAATTAAGGAGATAATTCAACTTTAAAGAAAAAGTGCTGACTTCGTTCTAAAATAACTTTTTTTCTCCCTTAAATGACATTAAATAATTATAAAATAGAATCACTTTTTTATAGCCCATAGATAAAGCCAACGGTGTATAATATGTTTAGGAATATTTTGTGTTTTTGAGTCAATTATTTAAAATATCTTCAAATTCTGTGATTGTTTACAAATACTGTATACTGCGTAGTTGATATTTGCAGACACATATTCACGGTTATAATAAAACCGCTTTACAGGAAAATAAAAAGGCTTCATATAAGCGAGAGGATTCTACTGATTAAGGGTTATGATCCCTGCCGCGGCCGAAGGCCGCCAACACGCGGAAAAATCTGTATGCAAAAAACTTCACATTACCGAGAGGATTCTGCTACCATCTTTTAAATAAGCTAAAGCTACATGAACTAAAGTAGTAAATGTATCATGTTATATACCGTTTAAAAGGTAGAAGAATAGGCTTTTTAGAAATATGTACATACATACATACATATAATTTATTAATGTATTCGTTTAGGAGAAAAATAATATTGTTTCAAAGAATAATTGACATATTTTCAAAAAAATTGGTATAACTCTTTAAACATTATGATATGGACAAAAAGTATTTCATTGTAGGCAGTACCTACATCCTACCATTGTAGAGAGTAAGAATACCTTAAAAACGGTATCTTACCCGCGCCGATAACTCACTTAGTTGTAGAGATATAAAGCTTTTACTATTTGCATTTATTTGACATTTAAATGCTTCTAAAAAAATACGTATTCTAAATAATTTTCTCTACATGCTCTGGATGAACTACAACTTTTTCAGTTGTAATTCAGAAAGCCTCAATTGATATTCAGAAAACCTCAATTGTAATTGAGACAATATTAATTGAAATTCAGACAACCCTAATTGAGATTCAGAAATCGTTAGTTGCAATTCAGAAAACCTTTGAATTAAATTTTCTGAATGTCAATTGATTGGTTGATCAATTGAGGTTACATACATAATATATTAAGTAACACATTTGTAACGATAAAAATCAAGTAAAAAAATTTAAAAATTTCAGGAACTTCAAAATTATTGAAAGTAGGAGTATTATTTATTATTCATATTTACTTTGTTTATAAAATTAAGTTTTAAAATCTAAAAATTTGCTTTCAAGGATAGAGTTTTTTTTATTTCTGTATTTCAATTTTAAATAAGATTTATTGTTTTCCATATAGTATTTAAAACTTTCGAAACTGTTTAATTAATTAAACAATTAAGATCGATATATAATTATTTAATTTAGATATTTATGATTTAAATTTAGATATTTAATTATTACAATTAAGATCGGAATTGTTAAGAAATATAGTTATAAAAAATAATAATAATAAAGAAGGAATTTCCGATTGAATAATCTACATTTTTAATTTTTTTTCATATCATGAATTAAAATTAATCACATATGTATATCATTAATCACATACATATATCTATATACATATAATTAATTGTATGTATCATTAATGAGAGTAAACGAATAAGTTATGATGAAAGCAATGAAAATATATGTATTTTCTTTAATTATGAAACTCAATTCTTTTATAAGTTTATTGTTCTAAGTTTATTACTTTACTATCATAAGATTTAGATTTAAGTACCTCTACTGCTGAACTACTGCTATCAAATGCTAATATGTAGTTTTATTTTGTACCATTAGAATCGTAGTAATTCTTTAGTACTAATTTAGTAACTAACTATTATCATAAATTTCATAATATACCAATAAGATTTATTAACGAGTAAAATTTAAATTTTCTAAAACCGATTTTTTTCGTTAATATAATTATTCTAAATTATCTAATTATTTTTTAATGGTAATATTTATTTCATCAAGCTCATTTTTTAGTTCAAGTCAGTTTGGTTTCAAAAAATATGATTATTAATGTAGGATGGTTATCCATGGTGATGGTTTAGTGACCAATAATAACGATAAATTCGGTTTTATAATTTTATTTTACAATTTTTGACAAATTTTAAAGAACGAAAAAAGTTTCAAGTCTGAACAAATTCAAAGTCTCGGATTATACAAATTTTATATATGAATTTTCATTTGTCTACATTTTCAACAATATTCAGTTTTTTTGTAAAAAAGAATTAATTATAATTATTAAATAAAAATAATGAAGATTGAATTTCCGATGAAATTATCTATATTTTTATAAATTTTTGTAATTAGTAATAATAATAGTAATAATAATACATACTAATATATATCATCAATTTAAGTAAACGTGTTAAGTAATGATTAAAGTAAGTCAAGGAATTTAAGTAAATGCAAGTACATAAAAAATTGTTAGTTTCAATTAAAAATTGTAAGTTTGATTTAAGTTAAGTGTTAAAGTTGCAAGTTTTTCTGTATTATGCAGTTTAAGTAAATTGCTTCGAAATTGAATGAATGAATTAAAAATAGCATAAAAATGAAACTTTGAATGAAACAAAAATATTTTTATAAACAAAAATATTGTAACAACATTGTAACATTCTAAATAATATCAATGTGTATGTATTGTATAACTATTTACGATATTATAAAGAATTTAAGAAAAAAAAATATTTGTTAGAGCCAATAACTGCAAATGCATCACCAACACTACGCCAACAACTACGTACACTTCCGGCAGCTCTGTATAGCCGTACAGAGTCGCTCACTGACGCTGGTGGCTCAGCATTTTTGTGCGCATCGATTAGAGTTTAATAACCAGTCGTCTTCCTGGTATACGTGTTTAAGTTTTTCTATTTGTAGTCATTTTTCCACTTCATAAGTTTCACTTTCTGTAAACTTGGAATGCCTTGAAACGCCAAGAAAACACAAATATTTTAAAAAATATAAAAAAAGAAAAAATCCAATGATCTGGCACATTGTATTCGTTTCTCGTCATCGTCGTCATCATGTTGGTAACAAGCAGAGTTGCCAAGTCATATTTGAGAACTCTCCGAACGTTCACTAAAAATTCCCCAATTTTGTATACAATGCCCCAGTGATTGGATGGCAATTCGCCAAAAAATGTATATAATAGAGGAAAACTTAGGTTTTTCCATTGTTTAATTAAAAAAGTAAGGTAAAATAAAGTAATAATATATGTACATATATAGCATAACTATAATAAAAACAAAAATTCAAAGAAAAAAATTATATAATATTTTATATAGTTATAAAAGAAAAGCACGTTTTTCGTAACGAAAATACATATTCATATAATATTCAGTTTCAGTACCCGGCTGATTCATAAAATGCTAGCGATGAATTGCTTGCGATGAATTGTTTTATAAACAGGGTTGTAGAAAATTACACCATTATTTTAAAAACTCATGTAATAGATTTTCATGGAGTATTCTGTTTATTTCTAAGTTTCACATTCCCCAATAAAAACAGTCCATTCCCCAATTCCTCAACGATACGAAAAAATACATTCCCCACAAATTTAGGGAACTCCCAACTTGGCATCCCTGGTAACAAGTCAAGTTTTTTGTGTTTTTGTTAACAAATAGTTTTTCTTTTTATTCTTCACGCCAAAGCTGTGGATGGTGAATTTCGCAACAGCTGCCGAGTCTGCCTCCGCAGACTGCAGCTTTTGTTAAAATTATCTTTTTGTTTATTCTCTTTTCCTCAGACTCTCCTACTGTAACTCTTCTAATTTAACTTGGGTTGTTAGGATTTTTTAATTTTTCTGTATATCGGAATTTCTTTCCTTTGTGTTTGCAGTTATGTCGCTCTTTTAATGGCGCTTTGCATTTTTTACTTACGAGGTTCGTGGCGCGATTACGCATTCTCCCCATTACGTTATACAGTTATCGATACAACGTAATACAGTGTTCTTGTTGTTGTAGCTTTCCTTTTCTGTTAGCTTTTTGCAAATGTTTTCTTTCTTTTTCGCTGGCTTTTTTGTTTGTCCCGTCCAATGTTCAACGTATTTTCAACGTCATGTTACGTCGCAGAAGTTACGTAAATATGTATGTACATACATATACATATGTACATATTAGAAGGCTGCACAAAACCTTTTGAAACCTTGTTCAAAAAGTCTTAAAAGTTTCAGGGGTTGTCTGAATGTTTCCAACGCTTTAAAATGAGGCTGTGACTGCCGGAAGCGCTGCTGAAAACATTACCACATATGCATCCGACAGTTACGGCTTGATTTGAAATCAAATAGAAGCACTGCATCAACGCAAATGGTTGCTATGTCAATTTCAAGCCTTTCAAAATGTTTTGTGCAGCCCTCTAATACATACATATGTACGAACGCTTGCATTTGTATTTGTTTTTAGGTGGCAGTTGTGATTGTGTTGTAGCCGACAGCAACAGTCACCTGTTGCCAACTTGTTTCTCACTGTTCAAAGCGTACAAAACGTCACAGTCAACGCTTGTAAGAACCTGTTTGTGATAGACGTTTTATATATATATGTAAAAAGTTTTTTTAGAATAATTAATCAAACTAAGAGCTAATTGTCATTCAAAATTAAACGGGCCGACAGAGTCGTTGTTAAGACAATTAAGTCAGAGTGTTTTGTTTGTGCTCCGCCTTCCCTTTCTTCTTCTTATAAGTTACGTGGTCATCTGTCCCTTCGATGTTCAAATACTACTTACTATATGTACATAAAAAGATATACAATAAAAAGATATATGTACATTTTATTATTTACTTTGGTTCCTTCAAAAATCAACTTCGTGTACTTAATTTTTATGATCTCTCGACTTTTCTTGAAAACTTGTAAGCTTTTCTTAGTAAGCTTGTTTATTATTGGCCAATGACGAAGTGATGCAGCGGAAATTCTCTACAATTCCAAAAAATTCGTCAAATTTCGAGTTTTGTCGAAGTTCTAAGACTAAGAAAGAGATAAAAGGTTGTCCTAATTCATTATTTAAATAAGTAATGTATATTCAGTGATGTAGCTAGTATGAGGGACTCCTGGGTAGTGGGAACCCTTGAAATACTAAAAAATCTTTTTAACCGCCCTTTTTTGTTAAGCTTGCTCGGGTGTCACCCCCAAGTGGTGTCACCCCCAAGTGGTGTCACCCAAGGCGGACGTCGGACGCCCCCCTTTGTCTCTTTACTTCCTAAGTCTCTGTGTGTATTGCTTAAAATAAAATAACAGCATAACAGCATAACATTTAACATTTATAAGCAACATCTACAATAGTAAAAGAGATTCCGTCTAAAAGAATTATGTATAAAATTAAATTATTTTGTATTTAAAAAGTTAAAGTTGGCAACTCTAAGAAACAGTGTTCATTGCTATGCTTTCTGTTAAATTCATTTGTATGTTTATTACAAAAACAGCATTACTATTATGTCTTAAAATGGCATTTTTGGATACAATCGAAATAAAAATAACAAAAAACAGCAACGACAACAATCGGAAATATATAGCTTCCGCCGAAATATTTTGAAACTAGTTTTTCCTGCTGTTTGAAGTGTGTTTACACCTTCCCCTACCCTATACCATACCCTACACCCGAAGGGATGTATATTCACTTTGTTCTTCCGTTTGTAACGCATTCAAGAAGGCGTGGCAGGTATAGAAAAGTATATATTTTGGCTCAGAAACACCTCCTGAGTCGATTTAGCCTTGTCTGCCTGTTTAGACAGCCTGTCTGCCTGTCTGTCCGGCCGTCTGTAAAAATCACGATTACAGGAGAACGAATAGAGTCATGAACTTTGGTACGAATATTCTTTGTTATCCTAGGCTGTTTGGTATTGAAAATGGGGGAAATCGGGCTGGCGCCTCGCCTGATTTTTATAGCGAATGTGGACTCAACCGTGCTTATAGCTCAATTTCTCAGCTTGTAGAGTGAACTTTAAGCTAAAATTTTATTCCAGAGTCCACCATCTTAGTCTAAAATATACTGCAAATAAAGGGCGTGGTCCGACCACTGGTATACCATACCATACAACGAAATGTTTGTTGAGAAAACCGGTGTTGTAAACGCCCATTTTTGTCATCACTTCTGCAGATGCGTGTGTAGAGTATATGAGCTTCGGCCAGGCCGAAGTTAACGCTCTTACTTGTCTACTTTTATTTTGTTACTTTTTATTTTGTTTAGTGTTTGTTACAAAAAGCAAAACCAAAGCGGTGGTAGCGATGGTGAGTGTGAGAGATGATGAGAAAAAGAGAGTAAGTTATATTTAAAGAGAGATCAAGCATTGAGTAATAACAAGTAAATGACTCTTTGGATCAGGCTAACAAACAGAGCGCGCGTGAATTAAATAAAAAGTGTTCCATTAATACAATTTTCACTTTCTTCGATGATGAATGCTGCAATTTATTTTTTTATGTGTTTGTGTAATACGAGTATACGAGTGCACGCAATTGGGAAAAAACATAAAGAAAACTTATGTACCTAATTTATGAATGACAAAAAAAAAAAAATTTATAAAGAATGAAATTAAGATTAAGGACCTGTGCGAAATGTGACTAAATTTTAGTGATATACTATTTGCTGTCGAACTGCTTTACAACCTTTCTGAACTGTGCGAATTACTTTCCAATTCTAAATAAAATTAATGACAGAATTTTATAATTTGAAATTTTTAAAAAAACCTTATTTTTGCATTGATTATATGATTCCCAACTATTTACAGCCATATTGCTTTTGAAACCATTTTCAATTATTCCTTACATTCAAATTGTACGGTCGAAAAAATACTAAATTTGTTCAAAAAATTGTTTTCATTTAGTGTATACTGCAATGCCGGCGTAGCCTTTTTATTGACATTTCCAATGATTCAGCAAAATACTAAATTTTAGTGTTAATTCGCACAGGCCCTAAATTCTAAATTGTGGAATAAATATCTCACATAAATTTTTAAAGATAATTTTATTTTTTATAGCCTACAGATAAAAATGGCAATATAAAAACTCAAAATGTCTAACAACAAACAACAACGAAAAAGTTGCTGTGTATTCTCATGAGCGAAAAAAAAGATCGAAAAAAATGAAAATTAGTTAACATTAATAATAAAAAACCAAATTTTACAATCACATTTTGCAATTCCGAATTGAACCGTATAACGGCTTAATCTCAAGATAGCATCATTAACATTTCGACAATAGTTGGCTTTAAAATCATTTGACCTCAAAAAGTGAAGATCACGTTTCAGTCTCGACCACTTTTGAATTAATTCAAATTATATGCAGTTTTTGGACAAGTCTGGTAAGTTTTTCTTCGTTTTCGTAATAGTTTGATAATTAAATTATTAAGAATTTTTAATTAAAGACGGCACCAAGAATTTTAATTTAATTTACTTTAATTTAATCGTAATTCATAGATTACGAGTATTTTTAAAACGCGATAAAGTTGAGTAATTTTTATCTTTCTTTGGAAGTATTGATACTCGTATGATTATGTGTCTTTTTATACCCTACACCCGAAGGGATAAGGGTATATTAATTTTGTTCTGCTGAGAGTTACGCATTAAAAGAGGGCAGGTTTAGAAAAGTGTATATATTCTGGCTTGAATCACCTCCTAAGTCGATTTAGCCCTGTCCGTCCCTCTGTCTGTCTGTCCGTCTGTGGAAATCGTGATTACAAGAGAACGAATAGAGGTATCGCCATGTAATTTGGTGCGCATATTTTCTTACATATATGTTGTTATCGAAAATTGAGGAAATCGGACCGTGACAGTGGCTAATTTTTTTATAAACATTAAGGCATCCCATTTAAGAGCTGAATTTCTGAGCTTGAAGTCCGAAATTGACGCTCAAGTTTCATTGCCGTATTGGTGCAAATCATCTCACCTAAAAATAGGCGTGACACGCACTGGTATACTATACCATATATAAATGTGTTTCATTTTATCGCCGCGACAGATGGGAGTGCAGGGTTTTTATATGACTTTCGGCCAGGCCGAAGCTAACGTTCCTATGGACATTTTACTCACTCTTAGTAATATTTAATTACGGAATCGAAAAAATAAATTAAGGTTGGTAACTTGTGCAAATTCGTGCGCATAAATTATAAAACGCTTTCTTAGTGCAAAGAAATTTTATTAAAATTTATGTTATTATTAGAGGGCTACTTCAAAATCATATTTGAAACAAATTGACGCGCGATGGGGGTTAAACGATGTAAAGTCAGACAGAAATCAATAACTTTTAAGGGTCGAATGATACATACATAAATGTCATGAAATTTTATGTCATAAATGTCATAATGTTTATTATAGTTATGTAAATGAATCTGAAAAGCGTTTTTTATCTGCATTTAGTTACTTCATATTACTTTCTCTTAAATTTTTTCAAAAGTTTATTTTTCTGATAAAGCTATAATAAAGGTATTAGAATTATTTAAAAGTCCTTTGGGTAATGTAAAGTATTTTTGCATTCATGGTTCTCCTGCGCGGTAAGGATTATAACCCCCAATCAACAAAATCCTCTCGGTGATGTAAAGTCTTTTTGCATACAGAGTGTTCCTGCGTGGCGGCCTTCAGCCGCGGCAAGGATTATAACCCTAAATCAACAAAATCATTTCGGTAATGTAAATTATTTTTGCATAGAGTGTCTTCCTGCGTGGCAGCCTTCGGCCGCGGCAAGGCTTATAACCCTCAGTAAGTCAAACGCCGGCTTCACTGCTAACAGTACTCTTGTATATAAAGTTTTTGTACGTGGCGGCCTTCGGCCGCGGCAAGGTTTCTAACCCCCAGTAAGCAAAACGTAAGTATACCAAGTTCTTACGCGCGGCGAAGATTATAACCCTTAGTAAACAAAACCCCGGCTTCGCTAAAACTAAGCAAAATGCCGGTTTTACTGTTAACAATACTCTTGTATATAAGGTTTTTGCACGTGACGGCCTTAGGCCGAGGCAGTTATTGTAACCCTCAGTAATCAAAACGCCAGCTTCGCTGCTACTAATAGTACTCATATATGTATACGAAATTTTTGCGCGTGGTGGCCTTCGGGTGCGGCAAGGATTTTAACGCCCAGAGAGCAAAACTCGTCCTTCGTTGAAAATAATCATTCTGGAAATATTATTTCTTTTATCCTTATAATACAAAGATGACGGACCTGCGGTTAATGCTCTAATATGTCCAAAACATACTTGGTAAATATCTTTCACGGAAACCAAACAAAATAATAATGTATTATTATTACGATTAAGTACCTTGAAAAGGGTAAAACGATCACCGGCGCATATTATTCAGAGCTTTCGGACAGATTCGATATTTATTTGAAGCAAAAATGGCCGCATTTGGCGAAGAAAAAAGTGTGTAATCACTATGGCAAAAATTCATAAATTGGGCTAGGAACTGCTACCGCATTCAGAATTTTCTCCAGACCGCATTCGGCAAGAGATTCGGGTCGAATCACTGAAACAGTCGCCTATACTGAGGGCCTTGAGAAAACCTATTTTTTGGAAGGATTAAAAAAATTTTAAAACGCTGGACTAAATGTATCGAGCTAAAAGACGACTGACTATGTTGAGAAATAAACACTTATTTGCCGAAAAAAGTTTCTTTTGTTAAAAAAATCACTGATTTAAATAATTTTACGAATGACTTTCTGATTAAGTCAGTCATAATAATCGATACTATTATTTAAACTTTGAAAGAATCACCTCCTTAGTCGATTTAGCCCTGTCCGTCCATCTGTCTTTCTGTCTGTTCGTCTGTCTCTCCGTCCGTCTGTAGAAATCACGATTACAGGAGAACCAATAGACGTATAATCACAAAATTTGGCACCAATATTCTCTGTCAGCCTAGGCTGTTTGGTATTGAAAATCGGACTAGTGCCACGCCTACTTTTTTAGCAAATATGAATTCATCCGTGGGTATAATTGAATTTCGCAGCTTATGGAGTGAGTTTGAAGCTAAAATTTTATTCCTCAGACTAAGATACTCGTATAATGTCAAAAATGGGCGAGGTACGACCGCTAGTGCAAAAAAAGGCGATTATAGAAGAACAAATAGAAGCACCGTTATGAAATTTGGCACGAATATTCTCTCCCACGTAGTGCTCTTTGTTGTTGAATATGGAGCGAATCGGATTACTGCTACGCCTACTTTTTAAGTAAATAAAAATTCCTCTGATTTGAGGGCTAAATTTCTCAGCTCGTAGCTCAGATCTGAAGATCACAAATATTATTGCCGTGCTTACTGTGTTGGTGGAAGTCATCTCCCAAAAAATGGGCGTGACACGTCCACTGATATACCATACTATATAATGAAGTGTTTGATGAGAAAAGCGGAAAAGTTGTAAACCAGTTGATAGATCAAAATTTACTATCTTTAAGTGAAATGGAAGTAGGCGTCACCCGCCCACTTTTTGTCATCATTCGACAAATGCGGGTGTAGGGTATATGAGCTTGGGCCAGGCCGAAGTTAAAGCTCTTACCTGTTTATTCTACCGTGTTTGTGAATATATCTTCTCAATATAGTCTGGCACATTGGAATCTGTTTGCGATTTTGCTTATTGTAAGCTCATTGTAAAACACATGTTTTGGTATACGAGTACAATATGTCGCTCTGAAACAAAAATTATATTCAAAATTTTAGAAAGTAGTTATCTCTTTAGGTTTTCCTTTTCTTTTAACTAACTAAACTTGGAACTGGTCTTAATTAATAGTGACTTAGAAAGTAAAGCTACAGGGAGCGCCTGAGAAACGAAGGCCCCTGCTTAAACTGAAAATCGATGGCAAACGAATTAAATGTGCACACAATTAATATGGCACTCTTGCCTCCACTCTTGCAGAAATGACCAAGAACCAGACTAAAACCACTGAAACTTAGTCAAAATTCTTTTCCTCCGCTTCTCTCGTACATTTTGAATAATTGTTTGAAACGAATTAAAGTTTAAACGAGTTCGATTGAGATGAAGATTTAAGCGCTTACTAATTGGTACCAAGAACTAATTGCTTCCAAACGAGCAATCGACACTGATACCTACCGAATGATATTTTACTGTGGTTTTTTACTCTCTGGTCTTTTATTTGTCTAATTTGGTTTGGGATGTTTGGTTTAAAGACAAAGCGTATAAAAATATAAGATATAACATTTTATTTGTTTTTCTAAATTTTTTTTTTTTAATTTTTTGTTTTTTTTATTTGTTAGTTTATTTGTTTTTCTTAATGAATTTTATAGAACTGTGAGGCAGAGGAATTTCCTCTGCCAGTTTGTAAACGTTTAAATTCTGTATTTGTTGTGATGCTGAAGTAGAATGTATGTACATATATATTTTTATACAGTCCTTCTCTGATGTGGAACTATATAGAAAGTAGTCACTTCAAAAAAAGGGTATAACAATTAACAATAACCATAGTCAAGATTCTTCAAACGTATTACGAGTATGTTTCCACAATTTGCAAAAAGCGAGCCTGAAATATAAGGTCGTGCATAAATTAAAATACTTATTACAAAGAAAAGAAAACACTATAAATCATTTAATGAAAAAATTGAAATACTCACTACAAAGAACACTATAAATCATTTAATAAAAAATTTGTGGCAGTGTACTGCGTAAGTTCTAGAGCAAGGTTTCCCAAACTTTCCCGCAAACCCGAAAGTTTTTACTTATTTATTAAGCTAAGCTAAGCTAATAAGCTTTTTGTATTAAGCTTATTAGCTTATTAGCTTAGCTTAGCTTGTTAGCTTATTTTTTAGGTTGGGTAATCCGTACGAAATAGTAAAACATAGCATAATTAGAGCACTTAATGACTTTGGTGATTTTAAATCTTTTATTGCATATTTTCTTGATATCAGGCGCAATATTACCGCGTTGCATTCTGATAGCATAATAAAGAAACCCCGATTCGCATAAATAGGTTGTAGAAAACGCAAGTAAAACTAACTTTTTAAGACACTTAACTTTTTAAGAAATTGGGATAACTTTTTTAAGAAATTGGGATACTCCTGTGAAAAACTCGCCCAAAACTTATTTCAGGGCGTATCTTTGTATCTACTGACGTATCGGAAGAAGTACTTGGCCTTCCTGCTTCCTCACGCCTCATATACCTGACCATTTGAGAGCAGATGGTGTCCGCCTGTATCTAGATACTTCACTTCATGAACATTAGTAGAAAATGCTCATCACTCGCCTTTCAATATAAATAAATTAGTGCATAAAAACCTTCCAAATTGTCGCGGAACACATATTCAGATTCCGTGGAACATTAGTGTTTCGCGGAACATACTTTGGGAAGCCCAGTTCTAGAGAAATACCTGCGGAATAAAGTCATTGAACTACGCTACATTCGTAAAGTAAAGCTCTATGATTGTTTTTGCGTGTGTGTGCGTGCGAGGGTGTACGTAATCCATGTTTGTGGGCTCTTGTGGGCTAGAGTGATCTTTAGATAAAAAGTGCTAACAAGTCGATTATAATTAATAATGAAGTATCATAGTGCTACACTTTATTAAAATTATTTTTAAATTCTTCAAGTCAATTCTATAAGCTTTTAGTGCTACAGAACTGAAAACAAAGAAATTAAGAAAATTAAGCGAAATAAACAAGAAATAAAACTACAATAGAACCGGATTTAAAGCTGCAGACGACTAAACAAATTCCATAAAACAATAAAAAAGTACTGAAAAAAAACGAAATTCGTTTTTATTTTTGCTGTACCTGCTTCGGGTCTCTTTTTTAAGCTTTTTACGTTTCTTCGTATACAAACAGAGAGAACCGAACTGTTTTTCTAACCATAATAAACTTTTATTATGCTTATTTCTCTTAATGTTCTTTCTTCTTCGTTTAACGAAGGAAGCATTCGGAAAGAAGAAGAAAACAAGTAAGAGGGTTAACTTCGGCCTGGCCGAAGCTCATATACCCTACGCCCGCATACATACATATGTCGAAGTGATGATAAAGAGTGGGCAGGTGACGCCCACATTCATATCACTTACAGATAGTAAATTGTGATCTATGAACTCATTTAAAACACCGTTCTTAACACTTCATTATATAATATGGTATACCAGTGGGCGTGTCACGCGCGTGTTATTTTTTGTGAGAAATTATAAACTAAATTATAAGCCATAAACTATAAGCACGGATGAATTCATATTGGCTATACAAAGTAGGCGTGGCAATGGTCCGATTTCCTCCATCTTCAATACCAATTTTTTTCCACAATTTTTTACAATTTTTTTTTTTCACTTAAACACAGCAAATTTCATTATACATTTGTTCATAACTCACGGTTGTACAAAGAGAATCTAAAATTAAAATCCTAGAAGGTAAGAGCATTGAAAAACTGGTCTTTCTGTTATTGGTAGTTTTTTACTTCAAACTTTATGCTCCATAATAAACTTAATTGCATTAACAAATATGGAGAGATACTGACTGAGATCTATTCGATTCAATAGATATAATTTAATTTTATCACGTGCTTGCGTCTTGAATTTTATTGTACTTTTTTCGATGGCAGCATCGGCGGTACATGCGGCGGTACATGCGGCGGTACATGCGGCGGTACAAATATTGTGGATATTGAATACTCTTATCCAAAGTTCTTCTCCAATCAAATTCATAAGACTTTAATATTCATAAATCTTTTATATATTTATATTCCAAGTGTCACTGCAAAAAAAAAGGAAGAAAGAAAGAAGTTGTTTTCAATCGACAAAAACAATTGCAAACAATATGCTTTCATGCGAATCTAGAAGCTCCAAGATTTACTATATAATCGCAAAACTGGTTGATATTTTAGAATAATTGGAGCAGAATGAATTAAGTTTTAGAAGAAATAAGAAAAAAATTAAATCTCACTTAAAAAAATTAAATATGAATTTTCAAATCTAAAGCTCAAATCGAATCTAGTTCAAAGATCAAAGTTTTATCAGAGCACTAGACTTAATCGATTAATAAAAAATATGTTACAGACACACACACCACTGGGTACCACAGAATTGAAGTAAAATGGTTCCAACTACGAGTGCTTCTAAGATTACTCAATAGTTCAACGGTAACGTGATTTATTGCAGTTAATTTGACTAGACGCCCATTAAGACGGTTTGAAAAAAACAATCAAACCAAGAACGAACAACAACAAAAACAAAATACAAAATTACAATAAAAAGCAAAACTAAATCGAGTTGGTTTGAATGAAAATTTAGAAGACTCAAAACGTGACTGTATACAAACGGACTGAGACAAGAGTGCAACAACGTTGATTGGCGGCGATTCGGCCAACCGCCGCACGAACCCACACTCCGGCGTCGCTTGTATCAAAATACAATAGTTGTTAATAACAATAAAAGCAACTTACGTAATACGAATACAATCAATTGAATGCCGAACATTACTCTACACAGTGCCTTTGCTGCACTTTTGCACTGCAGAAGAGAAAAAGACACAAGCGCAGCTGCTTCAGTTGGGCTGACAGACAATCAGTTCAGGAACATTCATTGCTGCTGAAACATTAATCATAAAAAGAATTGCTTACTCTAAAGCAGCTCAAGCTCATAATCGTCAAAGCGCCCGGCGAATTGAGAAGGTACGAGTGCAAATAATGATAATGAAACACAAGTAAGAGCATTAGCTTCGGCCTGGCCAAAGCTCATGTACCCTACTAGGATACCTACCTCTAGGTAGGTAGGCAGGTAGGTTATTTTGGCAGTCCACTCCTAAGGCGGGGCACTATGTGACCACTCCATAGGTTAGTATTGGCCTGTCACTGCAATGTACAGCCAGTGTGTAGTCTTCGGAGAAAGTCCCCACTTTCTACCAAGTGGGTCTAAAGACCTACGGGTCTTTAGAGGTTTCGTGTAAGTACTACCTGCCTTCGGTATAAACACCACTTCAGCTTTTATACGAGTATGTAGCCACTGGCCACGGTACAACAATGAACATGTCGGGCATGTTGCAGTTTTATCGAAGCTATGCCGTCCCGTATTGAAGATTTAAAAGTTTTAAAACTGCCTATAGCCGAATTCACAATTTAGTTCACAATAATTTTGCAATTGTATTTCAGAATTTTTCATTTCAATTTCAGAAATTTTCATTTGTATTTGAAAGCTTATAGCGAATTTGACCTCCACCGTCTTCCAATGCTTGACAGATATAGCGCCATTAGGGTCGGCGTAATCAACCAGTGCCAGCACCGACTGGTCCTTCAGAATTTTACTGGAGGTCGGATTCTTTCCCGACCGGCAGCACCGACTCGTCCGCCGATATATGTCTTTTGGGCGCCGGATCGGTGTTTGAGTGCTCCTCCGGACCGAGAATCACCCCACTTTTACCAGCTTCGTCTGGGGCCTCGTCGTACCACCTTTCACTGGTGCCAGGCCCAAAGGCCACAACTCCAGAACTAGAACAACAACAACTATCTTCTAAAATGGGATTGATCGTAGAGGGTTTAGTTTTAAAGGAGTTTAGGCTTATGGGACCCGAACTTAATACTTAGATTAAGACTATCTCAATTAATTCTTGAAGGCATAACGTAGAAAGAAAGCGTAGTTACAGAATTTTCTAATATCTTTGATAACAGATTTTTTATTATTCTAGACTTCTCAACTATCCTGCAGAATGAAAGGCTGGTTTGATGCTTTTCGAGACGATGGTGGACCCACACTATATTCTTTTTCAAATCGGACCCCGGTCACCGGTGATGTTTCCATTGTGGCCGTGTCAGTACTTTTTGCCACAATTTATATTGCGTTTCTTGTGATATTTCCAGGCGTACGAAAACAGGTGAGAGAAGTATTCATTTATTTCCATGAGCTTCTATTATTTATTTTGGGGACAAACAATATTTATTATTAAATAAATAATTGAGTTACGTTAGTCAGGTGATTCTGATCATTCACAATTACAAAAACAAAAATCTGCTGGTACTGAGTTTAATACCACAAAAAAGAGTTTAATCCAATCGAACTTTAGAGACGCGCACTGGAATACTCGTATAATGATTATTTGTATATTTAATAATTGAAATTAAACAAAAATCATCCGAATTGACAATACAAATCAGAGCTAAGCTTTTAAAAATATCTCGATTTATGGTGAGCTAGCTATATTCACGTACTCGATTGTATGTACCCACTCTTAATATTTTTCTGTTCAGCATGCAATCATAGCTTTTGCATAAATTTATTCCAAATAGAAATTCAAATGTTCATGTCCACAATTTTCATTTGAATATATTGAAGAGAAACCATGCTATTTGCATTTGTTTCGGTATCTGTGCGCACATGGCATAGATACATACGAGTACATACTCGTACGGATACATAGGTTCATGACTGCATTGTTTGTAAGATTTGTCTATATCTGTTTTTTTTCGTTATTACTGTTGTTGTTTTTAATGGTATATTTATTGTTATTGTACGAGCATTTGAAATCGGCCAATGTGAGGTTGTGGCTTGTGGACAAATCGTCCCAATAACAAATTAACGGGCAAACGAACAAATGAAAAAACAGACGAACGGACGAACCGCCAGGCGGTCAGGTTGTGGCATGAGAGACAAATGTCAGCTGGTCTGCATTGAATGTAAACAGTAGAATTAAAATCCAACCGTTTCATTTGACAGTTGCCAGTTGGCAGGTTTAAAAATGCATTTTTTATTAAATTAAATTAGAAAAATTAGGCTACGGATTCAGTGAGTTTTTAGTAAAAAATTTGAGTTAAATTTT
The DNA here is from genome assembly GCA_949752815.1 of Conops quadrifasciatus. NCBI lineage: Eukaryota > Metazoa > Arthropoda > Insecta > Diptera > Conopidae > Conops > Conops quadrifasciatus. The sequence goes on along the minus strand of OX457080.1, from coordinate 12,419,954 downwards.
TTTTTTTGTTAGTTGTTTAGAATTTATTGTTCCCGCAAATTAATTAAAATGCTATCAATATTGATTCTTTGCAGAAATTCACCACATTCTCGACCGTCACATTGAGTTTATTCGTGGGCCTCGTTATTTTAGGTCAGCGCCTTAACAAACTTCCTTTCGATGTATTTTCAACGAAATCATTGTGTTCTTCTCTTTTGTTCCTTTGCAGTCACCAGGCTCGGCTCGGCCTGGCATGTTGCGCACACCACCATTATTGCGCCCTACAAGGCCTTCTCACGCGAAAAGCTACCGGCCCGCATCGGCACGCACATCGGCTTGATGCACGTCAACGTAACCCTCGCAGGTGAGTGACTCACACGGCTAGAGTAGTACGGCTAGAGTCAGCTACAGGTAATCAGTTGGACAATCGTTGAGTTAGAGAGTCAATCGGTGAGTCAGCTACACATATCAGCTTGCCGCGACTCGATCCATGTTTACTTACTACCTGCTTATTTGAATTATAAAAAAAGCGTTTGGAGTGGTGGGAGCAAGTAGTCGGCGGAGGAGGGCTGTGGGGCGATTGCTGGTGGTTTCACTTTTATGTGGTATTAAGTTGGTCAGAGTATAATGCTTTTTCTCGTATTCTACATAATTCAAAGAAACATTTTTTGATATTCTATGACTTTATAATGACTGCTGCTTCTCGGATTTACGACAAACGGGCGACGGTTTGATACGTAGATTTTCTTATTAGTTTTTAGTTCTTGTTTGTTTCTTTTTGAATTTAATTTGAGTCTAAATGAATGATTATGAATGAATGATTGAAACAAAAAGAGAAGAGAATAGAAGGAATGTAAAGTAATTGAAAATCAATCATTTACGAGCTGGGCACACTTTTCGAAGCAATGCATAATAATGTTTACCAAAACCTTATTTGGAATTCACTTGAAGTGAATATATTTTACTTCCTTGTATGGAGTCGGTTCCTTTGTTTGTCGATTTATTTATTTATTTTTTCTAAATCAAGAAAGAGCCGCTAAATTCGTATTTGGGTTATTCAAAAGTGGTTTTAGGATGTTGAACGAGAATATCTTCCAAACGCCATACTTTTTCATGTCATTTTCTTTCATTTCTAACCTACAATTAACAATGGAAACTCAAAATCAAAAAACTAAAAATCTAAAAAAGAAAATACATTATTTCTTACGTATACGTTTTATTACGTATACGTTATTATTACAGTATTTTTTCCACATAATCGTCCATCGGAGAAAACCAGTTATTCGGTTTATGATAAATCGAAGTCTGGCACACCAAAAACAGCTCGTTCGAATGAAAACATTTCTGTTGTTCATAAAAACGTTGCTAATGACACATTAACTTCGAATAAAACGAATAAAACGACATTGTCAGCAATAATCGAAAATGTTTTAAAGTAATACGTGCGTTGGTAAAATTATTGGTTCTTAGCCAAGACCAAGACCGTTTATATGAGTTTGTGGACCTTTATCCGAATTTGTTAAACTCCAAGGAAACCCAAAGGTAAAAAGTCTCGATAGCGATAAACCCACCACCACCACCCACCATACACCACAAAACCGAAAAAGCTGAAAACAAAACAACTAACAATCAGCAACAGGCAATTGGTAACTGACACAACTGGCAGCAACGACAGCGACGCAATAACTCCCACTGTATTCCCGACGCATTACAACATTTCAGCCCGTGAAACAAAAACAAATTCCAAAAACAAGAAGAACATCATCCGAACCACAACGACGGCAACAACAAAACCTACGTGACAACCAAGAAATTTTTGTAATGTCAGAATACTATCAGACGTGAGAAGGTTCGGTCTTGGTTGGTGTAGCTGTTGCAGAGGAGTTGCTCAGATGAGCATCTTGGCCAAGTTATTGCATTAGGCGCGCGCGCGTAAGTAAATATCAAATCGTCGTTGTTGTTGTCGTTAGTAATCAGCAGCATCAGCAATCGTTGTTGTCGGTGTTGTCAATGCAACGGCAATTGCTGTGGCGCAGCATTATCGTCAACATGCCCGCCTTCGGTGCTGGAAGCCATTTGAGGTGTTGAGCTGCGAATCTCTTAGAGTGCCTTGACATAAAACGATTTGCTAACCCAAAGATTTTTCTTTGTTTGTTTATGCTTTATTCGTTGCGGTTTTAAGGCTATGCTGAGAAAATTGGTTAATTAAGTTTATTTGTTTCTATTTGTCTCGTTAGCTCAAGTATGTTACTTTAGAAGTGATAAAAATGTTTGTCAAGTAGTTAAATAATTTTTAAAAAAAATTTCACACAAAGAAAATCGAGAAAGAGCTGGCCTGTAGTGCTGAATTTATTGCTTTTATAAAAATTTTATAGCAAATAATTTGGTAATTCAATATTTACTACACAAGAATCATATGCGTACATGTAAAATACAAAAACAATTAGATAATTACCAACGAATTAAGTGCAGCCGAATTTGTGTTCATTGCCTTTTTTTTTTATTTAAATCCGACTTTTCAATTTTAATTAATATTAAGAATATATTTTTGCCCCAAGTAATGAATGTTTCGATTAAGTCCACAATTTAAAAAATAATTCAAAATTATACGGCTGTAGAAGAAGCTCGAGGTGGTACCTTACAGTACAAAAAAAGACAAGTGGGCTTACAAAACAGCGAGCTATTTAGACGGTAGCCAAACATTTTGTTTATTTGTGCAAGCTGATGACCGATTTGTTGTAGCGTGCATGGTACGAATTTCATCCCTTTTTTAATTTGGTTTGAAGGTTGCGATGTGCCACCTTCAGTGTCTATTTGCTTCTGCGAAAAAAGCTTATAAAAATGTTAAAATATTTACTTGTTTTTAGGCCTAACTAAGTAAGTATGTACATGCATACGTGTGTCTTAGTGGGCGTGTAATTTAGATTAAGCCGTAGAAAAATGATCGACTAAGCTACGTGATCGACTTGTTTTCGACAATTGTAGCCAATCGTATTTATAGCGAGACAATCAAAAACATTGAACATCCTACGATATTTGTGCATTTATTTATGACATTGTCGTAAAGAAATTTTTTTTTCGGAAACGTTCAATTTCGATTTCTTAGAACCAGTTTCGATTTCTTTTTTCTTGAACGAAAAAAAAAACAAGCTGCATATCGTATGCTGGCGTACACAAGCAGTTTGTCTGTGCCTGTAGCGATTCGCAATTAGTTACTTGGTAACAGAATGTCAGCACAACATGTTTACAAATATCTTAAGTAACTATTTCTAATAACTTTAGCATTTTTGTACAAACAATTCTTATTGAAAACCCTTTTCCAATTGTAGTTGTCCAGTTTTTCAGTTCGAGACAACCGAGAATTTTTTTTGTTTACTATATTCCAGAAATTACTGAATACTATATTCAAAAAGTCCTCTGAAACCATTTTAAAATAATATCGTTCTGAAGATCCAAAATTTCAAGCTCCAGCTCTTCTGTCCGTTCCTGAACAAATTCTGCAACGTACATGTTGGTTACGTTTAGAAAAGTGACCATTAGCTCGATGATGTTAAACTGTCAAACCGTTTTTCAAATTGATCGTGAAGTAATTGCAAGTTGATAATAAATGGTGATAAGTCTATTTCTGCCTCGCCTATAATTTTTTTCGTATTTTGGAAATGCAGAAGCGATTTCATTTCGTCTTAAGATGGGAAATCCACTAAGTTTTAAAAGAATAAATGATTCCTATAGACCTTATCATTGTTTGATATTTCCTTGTAGCTCCAAGTTTAAGATATATAGTCTTTCCCTTACGTTTGTTAAATAGCTACTAACCAACGAGGGTCCGATAGCTCAACGAAATTTGTTATTATTTGATTTTAAGAATTTGCGACGAGTTGCATATTCGTTACTTTGCCGCGGTGTTTACACGTGCGACAAATCTCTTACCTCTGGGTGTTCACACTATGATGATGACTTTTATGAGTAAGCATTATTATTGTAATATTCACTACACTTACACTATTATGACTGTTTTGAGTGAGCTCAGGGAAATTTTTTTTGAAGGATAGAAAAGGAGAGGTGAAACTATGTACTTTCCTGAATGACTCAAAGCTTTGTAGTGTAATAAGAGAACACAATTTTTTATCGTGGTCGTACACCGGCGGACACACGTAACTGCATTGGCGGGCGCCTTGACGCTCGCAAACATAGTTTTGAAAACCATTGAATTTTGTTTCAACATAATTATAAAATTTTTCCATATTTTGCAACATATTTTAAAATTTTACAAGTATAAAATATTACTGTGTAATACAATAAAGCTTCGTCGATGAAGTCTTGCAAGAGATTCCTATTTCCTATTTCCTATTGCGGACATTGTGAGGTACAATATCTGCAGGTTGTCATGCACATAAGCACAAAATTTACAATTATGTAAAGCAACGAGTACTTATTGTAATTATTATGACGAAGACAACATTGGTGACCACTGTCGCACTTGTGGTCGGCAATGATATGTCGTGCAAGATTCCTTAATGATGTCTTGGAGACATGAAATACTGGGTTATTTTACGCCCGCTATTGATTGCAATAAATTTGAGCTAAGCGACTTCTATTGAATACCAAATTCTGTGCTTGCAAGCAAATGAATGTACAGCAAAGAAAACAACAACAATAACAATTACAACAAAAGTATAATTACAAAAACAGTACCGAAATGTAACCAAAATCCAAAAAATCCACAACAGAAACAGAAAATACGTGACAACGTTTCAGTTTTACGCATTTCGTCTGTAACAAATATACTTTACGAGTAATTACATACGAATGTTTTTAATTTAGAAGAGAAATAAGATCTACATATGTTAAAAAACATTTAAAATTAATAACTTTTTTAAATTAAATGCACTAAAAAGAACTGCACTTAACTAAAATGCAATATGCCATTTTATAGCTTTAATTTGACGTCACACACGGCTTATTTGGATAACTCCAAAGGGGGCTAGTTACGTCCCCCGCCCCAAAAGACCTCCGCCAAAAAAGGAAAGATATTCATTCACTTATTCTAAATCAAAAAACTCCATATAAATCCATCCATGTTTCTATCCAAAATTTCACTCTTGCACGCACAAAGTGACTGCATAAAAGTTATTTATTTAAAAAAAAAGAAGGGAAATTTTACACAGAAATAATTAGAATGATTTAGATTTCTAATATTAGAAAGAAGAATATTAGAAATAATTAGAATATTACAAAACTGTGTTCCAAAGAGTTCCAAAAAAGTCTTTACAGTTTAAGACCGACTTTTTTTTGGTAAAAGTAGTTTTCTGTAGAACAGATTTTTGCTCGTTGCATGCTATGTAGTACGAATTATTTTGCTTCAAAGCGTTTTTATCTGTTTAATAACTTAATATGAACGTGTGTTAAATCCTAATATTAGAAGTGATTAAACAAAAATTCCAATTAATCATCAAATCAGGGTCTTTGAATAATTAAAATTGATTACTTTGACGCGTGGTGTCAAGCGAATTTATTAAGCCTTAAATATTATTGTGTAATTGATGGCCATCAAATGATAACATAAGTCTACATATACATATACTTTCTCTTTTACTCACTCAACCTGTTCTATTTTAATCAGTCCGTTTCGGTTTTTATTTATTTATTAATTGTTTTATTTATAAATTTAGGTTGTACAAAAAAGGTCAAAAAATACATTATACCAATTACATTTAGACAATATAGAAAATAAAAAATCATAACAAAAGATAAATACTATCTGTCTTAGGTTCATCATTGCCATTCTAATACATCTAGCTACCCTTGAGTATGCTATTTTTTAATAAAAGTTTTTTTTAAATAATTTTTTAATTGAGTATGCTATTTTATGCTATTAATTTTAATTAATTTGATTTAACTTTTTTCCATTTAAATTCATGAAAAAACATCATAATTAGCAGGGTAAATATTTGCAAAACATTTTTGACAGTTCCGTCATGATACAAGTATGATTAACAGATCGGCTGTATCGATCGGTCTGCTGGCTAATCCGCGACCAGTCTCTGCATCGAAACGCACTTTGCAATTTGCAAATTTTAAAGCCTTTGGTACTGTCTGCTAATATTATTCTTATTATTGTTTTTATTGTTGTTGGTGTTCTTATGACGATGGTGGTGGCGGGTCGTTATTTTAACGTTCACTTAAGTACTGCATGATTGATGTTTCCCAGACAACACAAAGCCTTAATCTTAATGCTGCTGGGAATAAAAATTTGAACGGTCACTACGAATTAAAACGTTAAAAATATTGTAAAAGAACAGCGGTTGATATTCGATTGAGCTTAAGGAAGGTATAAAGTTTTAAGTTTTGTGTAACTGATTTATTGTTTTTATACTAATAACATTCTTAACTAGTTCAACATTTATTCTTAAATTAATTTATTTTTAAATTAACTTAATTTTATTTTAATTTGACTTTAGTACCATTCACTGTTTTATGTACTATAAAAGAGCTGTGCTCTTAGTGTATTGTAAGAAATTTTTTTTTTTTTCAATAAAATAAATAAATAAATAAAAAATTTATTACAAAACGAAAAATGACAATACGAAAAAAATATATTTTAATATGGTATTATTTTCCGCCTTTCACACACACACAAACACGCGGGCGTCACTCAAATGTGTAGCTACAAACAAGATGAGCACACAAAAAGTATGTACTCGTATGTATGTATTATATACACACGTATAATAACTTCAGCGGCTGGTACGAGTATGAAGTACTCAATGAAGGCAAAAATGAGATCGTGCGCAGGCGTACTCGAAACAAGTGCTCTTGCCGTCGCTGCTGCTGTTGCTGCTGCCACTACGCATGCTTGATTAATCAGCAACAATCACCGATCGTTGACTGGTTGTAGTAGAAGCGGTAGTAGTTTCTGGCCAGAGTTACGGAGTGGCCTCTAAATACATAATTCAGTACCCTTTTTTCTTTTTTAAATAAACAAACGCATTTCAAATTGACACCAACAACAACCACAGTTGTAGCAGCAGCAGCAACAACTCAAACGAAAACAACAGGTTCAGCATGAGCGCGAGATTTGCATAAAAATGCAGCAGAAGCAGAAAATCAAATCAATTCCGCGTGCGTTTGAAATCATGACGTCGATGGAGCGTTAGTACTATCTATGAGAGGCAGGAGGGGTGAGTGGCCTTAGACAAAAAATCAGATATTTCATTGAGAATCAAGTTCAGACTTAAGGTAATGCAGCAGCAGCAGCAGCGCCACGTTGGATGAAGCACGTAGCCAGGGACAATTTTTTATATGCGAGCGGTTTGTGGTTTGTTTTTTAATTGACATTAAGCATGCAGCCGCAGGGTTGTTTGAAATAAGAAACCAAATATAAAACAAGTAAGAGCGTTAACTTCGGCCTGGCCGAAGCTCATATACCCTACACCCGCATGTGTCGAAGTGATGTTAAAAAGCGGGCGGGTGATTATTAATTTACATATTTATAGTAAATTTAAGCCTTTAAAAAAACAGAATTAAAATATTCCTAATAACCACACCCATACAAATAAACCCATTGGCTGCAGAAATGTTTATATTTTTATATGCCTTTCATTTTGCGTGGATTGCTCTAATACCGTTTGACAAACACGCATTCAAAGTCAGAACAAAAATTGAAAAAGCATAACAATACTTTATTTTGAATTCTTCAACTTCAATTCTTCAAATGAAATGTAAAAACAATTTTTTTTTTCAAATCCGCGACTTTTCGGACTTTTGGCCGCCAACTTAACGTTTTGGTTTTTTCAATAAACACCTCACTATATGGAAGTGGTGTCTATTTTTCTTACCATGGTAATTTTAATTTTTTTTAATAAGTGTAATTAATAGGTGTGGCGATCGCTGCAAGACGCTTGAATCTAAATCTACTCTCGGTTGTCACACTCTAAAATTTCGATCCTTGATTCGTTCTGTAATTTCAGGATGTTGTCGTATCGGGATTTTGTCGTTTTTATATGTTGTCGTTCAGAATTTCGTTACCAACCAATGATTTTTTTGTTTAAAAATATAGATGACATTGATCCGGACAAGATGAGGTGTCAAGAGGACATATTTTATAATGCCGATTTTTTGTTTTCCAGAAAGCAACCAACCCTTAAAAAATCTATACAGAATGTTTTAAGAATCAAACTTTTGAAAATTATATTTTTTAACCATTTTTTAACAATTTTTCAATTGAACCAAGGTCTAAGTAGATTGTTTAGATGTTAATAAAAAATTAAACGCTAGCATTTAAGAAAATATTGATGGTTTCAATACAGAAAAACTAAACTTTTCTATTGAAAATTTAAATTTTTGAAAGTATTATTATTATAATATTTATTTAACAGAAATACAAAAATGTTGGCTGAGTCATTATGTGCCATCTTCCATTATGTGCCATCGTCTTTTATCGTTCCAAAATCGACAAGAGATGACGGAAATTCGTTTCACAACCCATCATCATCATCCAACCCTTTCGGAGAACTTAACAAACATCAACAAAAATTATTACTATCTATAAAGTGCGTCAAATTATAAGCAAAAACGAAAACAGTGCGAATGCAAAAAAAAAAAAAAAAAAAATAAGAACAACTCTAAACAACTCTACTCAAAAAACACAAAATTTTTAAAAAAAATGTTTTATGGTCTATTGACTTCGAGCAGTTGAATTTGTTTCTTTTCAAGTGTTTGTGAATTTTTGAGGTTCGCACAGCATGCGTTCACTTTCCGGTTGACCGTTTTTGCTGTAACAAGCATCAGTCGCAAGCTTTGGTTTTTCGCATTCGCTGACCTTGCTACGAATACGCATATACCCTGACCTTGCTACTCCATGAAGGTCGTCCGGTATTTATTACTGCAGTGATCCGCAAAAATAGCTTTGATATTGTTTTTTTCTGTCAACTTTTTTACGAAGTAGTTATTCTTTCTGTTTCTCTGTTTCTATTGAGCTGAGTGGTTTTTTTACTGTTTCCTTTTCTTTTCTTTTCTTTGTTTTTTTCCTTTCTTTTCTTCTTAACGTTTTTTGTTTCTAAAGATGTCCGCAGTGGCTTTAGTGTATTTACCAAATTTTTAACGGTTTATTTCCCAATTACTGCTAATTACTTGAAGTATGATTATGAATTTAAATATTAAATTTAGGCTGATTCTAGTAATTCGTGAAGTGGTAGCTGGGTGATCCATCACACCACACTAGAGACCAAAGAACAATCGAGACAGTGGGTTTCTCCGGGTGAACGCACCAAAGAAGACCAAGGTGGGTCTGTCGGCCAACAAGGTCATGGCCGCAGTAGTTTTTTGGTGCCATTCACATTGATTACCTTGAAAAGTGTAAAACGATCACCGTTACAAAAGTGTAAACGATCTCCAATTATTCAAAGCTTTTGAACAAATTCGATATTGATTTGAAGCAGAAACGACCGCATTTGGCGAAAAAAGAGTGGTGTTCACCACATCGTGTGTGGTCACCATGGCGAAAATTCATACTTTGGGCTACGAACTGCTACCCCAACCAGCATATTCTTCAAAGTTATGACTGTGACTATTTCCTGTTTCCAAAACTGAAGGAACAGGCTGGGCGGTAAGAGATTCGGATTGAATGAAAAGGTCATCACTGAAACAAACACCTATTTTGAAGGCCGTTTAAATTTATTTAAATTAAACACCCCTATTTAATTTATTTATTTAACCTTATACACCCCTAGATAGAGGAGCTGAAGAATTGTTAATGCAATCTACAGATAAATAGTTTGTTTAAAACAAATAATATTATGTAGTATATATTTGTGTAAGATTTTTCTCATGTTATAATTTTTAAAGTTCTTAAATACGATATCTTCAAAATTCAAAAAATTCAAAGTCGAAAACGGCAATTTGAGTCCACTGTGCGGCGCTCACAGACCTGATTGCGCGCTTTGGGTCGGCCAGAAAATGTTTGCTTCTGTTCGATTCAGTTAAATTAAATGAAATGTCAGCAAGTGTTGCCGCTTGTATGTTTTCCAGTCGTGGCCTGTTCATGTAAATGATTTGCACCCTCTGCGGCCCGTAAGTAGAGCATGGTAGGCGCGTTTGATGCCGTGAAAGCCAAGCAAAGCAACGCAAAGGGGCACAAACAGCGTGTGTGTTGTTTGACATTTGGATCCACAGACAAGTCAGGCTTGAAGTTTGTTAATTATTTGCTTACGAAAGCTTCTGCTGACACTTCAGCCATAGCTGTACTTGTTTGTTCAAACTGTCAACATTTTTGGCAATCACTGATTTCGCTGAATTTGGTTTTGGGTTGATGCAGAAATCATTATGATTTGTAGTGCTGATGACAACACGAATAGCGAGCAGGGGGAAGAGAAAGTCATTATTCGATTGCCTGATGAAGAGAGTAAAATGCATTTTTGAAGATATGTAACAGTTCCATTTTGTATATACATATGTTACATACACGTAGATTTTTTAAAATTTCTTCTAAATACATCCAACCGGTTTCAGCGATCCCCGTGGGCAACGCAACCCCTCCCGATGTCGACTATAACGAACGGTTTACGTGGGAGGGAGCGGCCGACATGAGTGCCAACTATCGCGAAGCTCTGAAGCGAGGTCTGCCGTTCCCCATCCTCACCGTGGCCGAGTACTTCAGTATTGGGAAGGAGGGCTTCTCGTGGGGCGGACAGTACCGAGCCGCGGGCTATTTTGCCACCATACTGTTGTGGACGGCGCTGGCTTCGTGGCTGTTGATGAACCTGCTGCTGATCGCTGTGCCGCGTTATGGTGCCTACATGAAGGCACTCACTGGCGCGCTGTTGGTGGGTACAAATATCGGTTACTACTGCCTGTTGCCGAAGAGACCGCTCACGATTCATCTGGAAGGTGGCCGTTTGGAGTTTCATTTGGGCTGGTGTTACTGGCTGTTACTGGTGGCAGGTAAGATAAGTTGAAACGGTGAAAGCCTTTTACCTCTTTCTAAGCCCATTTTGTCGTGCAGGCATACTTTGTTTCGTAGTTGGCGTACTCATCTCAGCCATCGATTTGGTTTGGCCTCACACTTTCTCCACGGTCTTGGAGGTTTACTACGGCACTCCATACGACCGGCATGTCATACTCGAGGAGTCGAGCGATGTGCGTTATCGCAAACGCACCAGTCGTAGTGTGGAAGATCCGCCCGGGCTGGGTTCGAGAATTTTGCATCGCCTTTCATCGAAAACGCGAGAGCCGCAAGCTGGTGCCGGATCCCATCATCCGAGCAGTAGTGCTGCTGGCGGCAGCGGTGGTGGTGGTGGTGGCAGTAGCAGCAGCGCTGCTGTGGCGGGTGGTAATAGTGGTGTGGTAGGGGGAGGATTAGTTGGCATGGAAAACAAAGGTTTTCATTACGATGTGCCGAAAAGTCCCTGGCGGTATCCTTTCCGGCGGGCCCAACACATACCAGGCGGGCATCCGATGACCATGCATCGCACGCTGTCACAGGATTCGAGTTCGAGTATAGCTTCTGCGGCCATACAAATCTCACCGTTGCACAAACACGCCATGTCGCGAATGTTGCCGTAAGTGTTGATCATCAAATTAATGAAAATTTACTACTAAAATCACTGACTCTCTGCAGAAATCCTCCCGTGGATCGTATGCGGGACATGGATCATTGGTGACCCAGAGAGGAACTTATTTTGCCAATACATCCTTAGGGTTAAGGGTTAAAATCCTTTAACTCAATAGTTATTACGGGAGTGTTACACGACGAAGGAGAAAAACGGACGAGGAAAAGTGTGATAAATTAATCTTCAATTACAATTATGTTTGACACCATTGACACAAGTTTTACAAAAAAAATTTCTTATTTTAAGCTTTTAAACTTTCCATTTAGTTGTAAAAAAGTATTAACTGACAAATTTGAATATTCTAATTAACTTGTGAAGGAGAAGAAGAATTTCTTGACAAATGTAACGACACCACGAGGACAAACCATTATTCGATAAATAATCATTAATGTATTTATACTCAATCATTTTCTGTAGTATTAAAATTAGCGATTTCAATTAAATTTATTCATGTAGTGATTAAATCACTGTGATAATTCTTACAATTGTTGTTAAGTATAATCATTGCATAGAAGGATTATTATAAGTGTTTAGAATTGTGTTGACGATTGCGTAATTAGGGTCCGTATGTCTAATTTTATTGTGGTCTTTTAAGTTTAAGTAATTTATTATTATTGTAAATTAAACGTAACTGGGTTAGCGTTATTAGTGTTAAAATGTTTGATGTATTTTTATTTTGTATGTTATATTATTTGAGGCGATTTTGTACTGATGTAAATTCACGAAGCGAATAATATATTATGAATTAAAGAAAGTATTAAAGTTAAGTAGTGCTAAGAAGAAATGTTTAAAGGATATATTATTGTGAAAGAATCGAACTGAAACGAAATACATTTATACTTAATAGTTTACACTTCAATTTTCTCACTCATTATTTTAATTAACATGTATAGAGTTTTAGGAAACTTCATCGAAGAAACTTAAATGAACAATATTGATCAATACTCATTCTATTTATGAGTATGGACTAGAGGTCTGCATCAGACGTCTCGAATGTTTCACAACTGACATGGCACCATTTTTGCGTTGATGCAGTACTTCCATTTGATTTCGAATCAACCCGTGATTATTGGAATCATATGTGGTAATGTTTTCCGCAGCGCTTCCAAAAGTCACCGCTTGATTTGAAAGCAATAAAAGCATTTCAGACAATCCCTGAAACTTTAAAGACATTTTAATGCAAGCCTTCGAGGCGTCTTCTGCAGACCTCTAGTATGTACCCATTCATTGGCAACAACATAAAATTTGATTGCATAACCTTAGGCGTACATATAATTCTACGCGGTACAAGAACATACATAAATCAAATTATTTACCTTCCCGATAACAACAGCAATAAAATATTGCTGTCCCATTCCAACAGAAAAATCTAAATTTATATTTCTCTCATTTTATGCAATAAAAAGCTGCTTGCGCTGCATGCGCCGCAGCATGAAAAATGCTAACTCAAAGGTACTTCGTGCAGCTTGTGGGCGCTAGCTCGCTATTCTCGCTTCGCTCGCTTCATTAAAATAATATAGTTTTTTATTAATATAAACAGATTGAACAAAATTTATGCTATTTTATTTATGGCATCATGGCTGTGCTGGGCGCGTAAAGAAAAATTCTGTAGTAACAAACATAGGAGTTTTCGGTAAATGTGCATCATATGCGCATACTGCGCGAGAGATTCGCATAAAATAAAATTTTTGTTTAATATGACGAGGATAAGAATTTCTTTATATAGGAGGCGTGACAGGTTTTAGAAAAGTATACATGCATACATATACATATATTCTGGCTCAGAATCACCTTCTGAGTCGATTTAGCCCTGTCCGTTCGTCTGTCTGTCTGTGGAAATTAAATTTGTCTTGAGATGAATTGCTCGCAATGAATTGCTTGCGATGAATAGAATCAAAATAAACAGTTTTTAGTGAAATTAATTTACTTTCAATTCTATGAAATTTTGAAAAAATTATTGTAATTTTAATTAATAAATTCAATAATGAATGCTAAATAATTTTTTTCCATTTCTTTTGACATCAGCTAGATTTATTATAGTTAAAAAATAGCAATGAATATTTGTTTAATATTAAGCCTTAATGCAGAGTCTACATGCAACAATAAATTGATCATGCAGAAGTAAAGGAATGCAAAAGCAACATTCAAGCAAGACTTACTTAAAAAAGAAAACCTCTTCGAGTAAACAAAGTTAAGGAGAAAATAGTTTTCGACAAAATTCTACAAATCTTTTCGTTCGTTGAAGCACAAGCAAATTTTCTCCTTTAAAATGACTTTGTTCTCATTGCATTCTTGTTCTTCTTCATTTTCTATCTGTTCACCCTCTCTTTAATTATTTAATTTTTAACTTTAAGTTATTCTATAGAAATCGTTTTATCAATGGAATTTAGAACAAAGCAATAAAACAAAGCACCACCAGTAGCACCATCCAAATCGTCAGCACTGTGCAGCTCAACTCAGCACAATACAACACAACAAAACAGCACGATCGTGCTAAGAAGAGTCGCGACGAAAATGTACTTACAACCAAGCAAATTTAGCAGGACTCCGACTTTTGTGACCAAATCCTTTGGAAGCAGGAAGGAATAAAGGCGAAGGAGTAGCCCTTCGAAACTAAAGACGACTTCATGATGCGTCATCAACAGAAGCGGCAAAGCAGCAACACCTGCACGAAACATCTTATTTTTGAAGCATCTACACACGCCTCTATCGAATATGGGCGGATGTTAGTGCGCGCGCATGTGTGTGTGTGGTCTTACGTCTTCTGTAATAAAGTCAGTTTGGATGAAATCCTTCGAGAACACTTTACATTCGAGAGGCGAGCTTCTAATAATAGAAATTTACAAGGAACGAAGTTTGTTTGCAGCAATTTTTAAAACAACAAATGATTTCTAAAGTCATGTCTGTTGTAGAAGAAATTGTCGTTGCAGCACAACAATGAGTCTTATGAGAAACAATACTTTGTGTTTGTTGTTGCTTTAGGCACACTGCAGGCAAGTACAAGCACGCTACACACTGCTCTAAATGCTGTGAGATAGTTAAATTTTATAATACTCAAGTTCGAGTTAGAGCTCGACTGCAGCAACGTAAAATGGAACTCGCTGCTGCCAGGGCTTAGTAGCAGCAACATTCTTCTTTAATAGTTTAGTTGCTATCTAATAGTTATTGTGTGTGTGTGTGCATGTGATTGAATGACTTCATTCTATTGTATGTATGTATGTACATACGGTGCGTGTCTAAATAAATCAACTTTAGCCAATAATGCAGTTTTTTGGCGCGCGCTCACATTGTATGCGATGTTGTTAGCAATCTTCTGTCTTGGCTGTGGACAGAGAGACGCCAAAAGAACGGGAATGCTCAAGGGCGTGGTCACAGAGGCGCAGAGCTACCCGTACATTGATACAAATAACAGATGGCATCACGTTGACAGTCGTCGAGACAACAGAAGTCGTCGCTTTTAATGTTCCTTCTGGAGCATGAATTATTTTTATTTCTGAAGGAAAAGTGGAGGCAATAATGCCATATATGTAGCTGATGATTTGCTTGAAGAGTTTTACGGGAGTGGCACGAAATCTCCGGAGACAAACTCTTCACAATAAACTCCATGGTACAAAATCTCCAAATATAAAGTCTTTACAAAGTCTTACTGTTCCGAAATATTAATATAGATTGAAAAAATAAAGTTGCATAAAGTAAGCTTTTAAATAAAATGTTTATGTATTCTATAAAATTTTTTAGTATTTTAACTTTTATTTTTACACATATTTATAACTAATGATGATATAAGAAACCTAATTTTGTTATAAAAGATTTACTCATTAAAAAGTGTATCAATTTTGTACAATATTAAGTTCTATCGGGCCAAAAAGTACACCCGATATTTCCATTTCTACTTGAAATTATAAAGTGGCAATAATGGGCGTTGCAAAATGGTCACACAGGGGTGTTTTGACCCAATCTAAATATTTTGAATTAAATTTTTTGAAGTCAGTCAAAAAAATATTTGAGAAGTTCCAATTTTCAAATTTTTTCCAAAATCGTTTCAAATTTTCATTCCATATCAGACTGGGCCACAGCAACGCGTGTTATAAATGTGTGTGTTTTTTAGTACCTATTACATTGCAATTTTTTGATTGATCAATCTGTCATATTGTTTTTGTTTTTTGTAGAAATCGGTCAACTTCTCTTTCTCTATGGATTTTTTTCGTAATTTCTATTTAGTTAATCGCAAGTGGATGATCGGTTTAGCAATGCATAAGGAACAAGGGGACAAACAAATAAACACTCATTTGTATATAGTATAGATCAGCGATTCTGATAAATTATTTTTTCAAAATAATCAGAACGAAACAAACGAAAAAAACGTTGAAGTATTTATTATGTAACATTCGTGACTTGCGGTAATACCGTGGCGCCAGGTGCCCGTTGCCGAAGCATGTCATGTCCCTTCTTAACCAGAATGTCTTATCTGTGACACATGTATCGGAATGACATGTGTTACTGTGTTGAGTTTTGTCACTCAAGCAAAATAAGGATGTAAGACTTTTTATAAATACGACCTCTTTATTTAACAAGACAGAAGAGCTCTCTCTCTCTCTCTCTCTATGCGTTGAAAAGAGGATTATTTATTGTTTAACGAGAATAAAAGTAAAAAAATGAATATAATTCAATGAGTTCGTTTATTTGCAGTAAACTCCAACGCAATACAAATATTTCAATTTGTTCTTGCAATTATTTTTTATATTATAAAAAATATTTTCGGCAAGACAAAATTTTTATTTTTAACATGGACAGCACGCACCCTACACATGCACTCACACAGCCCCACACGAGAATTAAAATCAAGCCTGCAGCATGTCGTCAATCCGTGTTGACAATTATTCGCAAAAAGTAAATTCAATTTGTTGCAATTTACGAAGAGCCGAAAGTGCTGGAAGCAATGCAGCAACGCAGTAGCAGCAGTGGCGGCCATCATGACAACAAAAAATAACAACAAAAACAACCATTCAGGAACTCGACAGTGGCACAACAACAACAACAATGAGAAAGATAATAATAATCACAACAACAACAACGACAACATCGCGAAGCAACATCCGGAAATTTCTGTATGCGGGCTGACCTCGTTGATGTTTGACATAAAAATGTATTTTTTGTATGGATAAAGAGTAGAAAGAAGAATAATTGTTATTGTTGCTTTCGTTGGATTTCATCAACCGACACAGGTAAAATTAAAAAAAGACGAAGCGGCGAAAAGAGGGAAAAGTTAAAAATTGTCAATTTATTAGAGTTTCGTGAACTACGCGCTCTTTCACTCTCGCATTTCGCATTTCGCATTTCGCATTTGTTTGTACACGTGAATGTGTGGACATGTGTTTAAGGAATTAAAATATATCAACAACAACATCTGCAACAACAACGATAGCTAAATAACAACCAAATTGACAACATTAATGCCTTCAGCAACAACAACCAGAACGAACGAGCGAACAACGACCGCGAACAACGGCCAAATTGAACAATCAATAGCGAATATTGAATATTTAATGGAATTCAACACAATGCGGTCGGTCGGTTCCACGGTCCGCGGATTCTTGTGCAGCATCAAAATCAGCCCGCCTCTAGCGTTTTTGGTCGGTAAATTCATCCACTGCTGGAAAAAAAATAAGGTAATGTTGAATTTTGTGTGCTGAGTTTTTAAAAAAAAAATACAAAGATTTTCATTCGTTATTACGTGATCAAAAAATTTGTAAAATTTTTTTTTCCATTTTTTTGTTTGTTTTCAATTTTTTCACTTTTAAAAACTTTTTACGAGCTATTGTCGAGCCGAAGTCAGAGAATATTTTTGTTGATTTCACTGATTGCTATTGTTGTTGTTGTTGCTGCTGCTGATGATGACGTTGCTTATTTTGTTTCCTTTCACTTAAAGCCAAAGACAGAATCGAAATGGGCCTCTTTTTTGACTTATTGACATATTGACCGAGGTCTAGGCGCATCCCCGTTAAAACCATCCACTTT
Organism: Conops quadrifasciatus; assembly: GCA_949752815.1. Classification (NCBI taxonomy): domain Eukaryota; kingdom Metazoa; phylum Arthropoda; class Insecta; order Diptera; family Conopidae; genus Conops; species Conops quadrifasciatus. The sequence continues at coordinate 12,402,348 of OX457080.1, read as the reverse complement.
ACTTCTTTGGCTTAAAATAATCTGTCTTGATTGATGTCGATCTTATTGCGACCTGATCGCTATGAGGTTGGAGGACAATAACAGAAGTGGGGGGGACACCATTTGACGGGGGAACGCTTGAATTGAAATTCACACTAAGTTGTGGAGGTCCGGTCACATTCCGGCACAGTCCGGTCAGACAGACCGAAATTTTCTGGGGAGTGTGGCAAAATATAGGGTATTTTTTGTTTGCTTAGATAGAACTTATTGAAGAGTTAACTGTCAATAGAGCTGCTATGTGTCGCTCACTGTTTGACAATTTTCATCTGTATACTCGGGCAAATCCTCTCAAACCCACTCTTAAAAAACGTTACCAAATTTTTTTCAAATTTACTTCGAAAATCACTATTTGAATCATCGTGAATCATCCTGAAATACTAAAAAACTCTTAGTAAAAACTGTTCCATTGCTTAACTGCGAAACTGCTTAGTTTGCTCCGGCATCACCCCTAAAATGGTGTCACCCAGGGCGGACTTCCCCCGTCTTTCCACCATCCACCCATCGCTACGTGACTGCTAATGGGTCTCAGATTGCTGGCAGAAGATTTTTTAAAGATGTAAAAAACAATTCTGTCTCTGTACCGAAATTGTATTCCATAAAATTGGTCACCACCTTAGGTACAAAAATGCATCCTTTTTCCCGACTAACTGCCGCTTCTTGCGCCCCCAAAAAAATGCAATCATTATCCAAATTGTTTCACAGTGTAAGTCAATGCAAAATAAATATTGTTTTTCATCGCATTGGATATAAAAAATGTTAAATCGTTCTAGGCAAATCCCGAAAATGTTAAAAGCAAAAAAAAACGGTGCTGCTAAAAAGACGGCGAGAAAAAAAAGGACAAAGAAAGCAAATAAAACGTTTGTACTTCTTTTCTCTTCTGATATAAGCGTTCATGGGGGCAAAGGGGAGAAAATCGAAAAGGTGGCAACACCAGTAAGAAGAAGAAGAAGAAGAAGAAGAACGCTTCCTCCCGAACGGTGTTACATTTCAGAACTGGGGCCGATGACGGCAATGCTGAGGATCTGTACGCAGTCTCCAAAGTGTTGAAGTGTAGGACAGCGCAAAGGACAGAGAGAAAGACAATTCAAGGAAGGAAGGAAGGAAGGAAGGAAGGAAGGAAGGAAGGAAGGAAGGAAGGAAGGAAGGAAGGAAGGAAGGAAGGTTATCGGTCGGCCAATTGCTTGCAATGTAAGCATTCAATGAAAAAAAAAAACAAAAACGAAGAAACTGTAGCTGCATTCCGTTGGCTTCGTTCGTTTCTTTTATTGATATTCAGCTTTTACGATATCTTAATAAATCCATGAATAAAGTCGAAGCCATTTCAATGAAAATAAATAAATAACCCCTTAAGGGCAGTTGAAACACTTTAAATTTTTATTGCAAAGTAGTAAATTTCATCAGCAACAATTTGTTCAAAAGCTACTGAAGTTGCTTGAAGGAACGACAGCAGTCGATCAAATGAAAGACTGTAACGATTATCGAATTTGAAAGAAAGAAAGATTCATTCGTACTTATGACGAGTAATTGTTTATATATATACGAATAATTGTTTATTTAAATTTAAACAATTCATTTAGGCTACATTCTGGACACTAGCTTCGAAAGTATAATAACTGCATTTAAAGAGTCTTAAAGTCTCCAATTATTAGAGTAAACACAAATTGTTGTCGCCATGATATTCAGACAAAAATGCAGCACTTACGAAAATGCAGCGCCTACCAATTACTCTAATAAATTTTCAATTATTTAGTCCTATAGCGTTACAATCTCGAATTTCCTTTTCTACACACCCGCACATGCGACACACACACACACACACACACACACACATACTTATTGCAAAGACTGCCATATCAATTTATTTTGAAAGGTATCCTGCAGAAACTAATCACTAGAAGTATTAAAAACCAGAGCTTTGTAAAATAAAAGGAAAGGCTGCCTGCATTTGCATAAAAAGCTTCACGCGACCTTACGATGCATGAGCTCAAGTCTTTCTATATGCACAGCTTGAACGTATTCATTAAAAAATGTGGCTAAAAACAAGGCTGAAAAAAATGAGAAGAAAAATTAAAAGAAAAAAAAATCGTGGCTAAAAAAATTGGTAATTGCAAATCAAAATTCCTCCTAATGCCCAACTCTTCAGCAAAGGTTCTGACATACTCAGTTCGGTTGTGGGTCCACCTTTATCGCGTCGGTCCACCGCAGACAGTAATGTTCCGTATGTGTTCGTGTGAGGTGGACCGAAGAACTGTATTCATGCTAGTGTGTAACCATTGTGAGTGCTTTTCCATGCTCAATTCACTGTAAATTGGAAAAGCTTGATTTTTAAGATCAATTAAATTTTTTTTTAAATAGCCACCCAGTCGGACTTTTTCCGAGTACTTACAAAAGCGTTCAGGAATTCAATAAATTTTTTGTGTCACTCACGTGGGACACACTTTGAGATTCCGAGTACTCCGTGCTTCTCAGTAAGTCTTCTTTCATTGCGTATGTATGTAACACAAGTCCGACTGGGTTACACAAACCATGCAATAGGGCGCCGTTGGAAAGTCTGCATTTTGGGCAGTAAACGTGGATGGATTCACCATGACACTTTTTGATTTAGAGTAAGTGAAGGAGGGAGCTTTCCGATGGGGTAAAAATCAAATGGGGTGTGATATCAAAGCACAGCAACAGCTTTAGTGCTATTAAATGGCATAGTTTTTAGTGCATTCTGTTCACAAAAGTTATTAATTTGAAATGTACGGCCAACGATGTTAAAAGTGGCCCAAAATGCGATTCCTCAAGCACAACCAGTGTGGCCAAATTCCTGAGATCATATTCAAATGTTAATGCCATATTTTGTACTTTCAAATAAATAATAGAATTTCATTAAAATGCACTTTTTGGTGCTATTTCTTACAATATGAAGTTATATCGGTCTTACGAACACAACCAATATTTCCACTTTGAGATTTTTTGCCCCTTGAAGGGGTGAAAATATTAACAGCATACGCGTTTTCAAACGATATAAATCAAGGTAAATGAATAAAATAAGAAAACATACATATATATCTAAATGTATGTAGTCAAATGAAGCTAAAAACAGAAAAATTTATTTTTACTTAATTATCTTTAATTGAAGAAAATCGACACAAATATCGTCAGGGCAAAAAGTACTAAATCCATTACAGGCGCAGTCGTAAATAAAATAGCACGGAGAAAGCCAGAAAAAAAAACCGAGATGTATGTATGTACATATATCCGTCCATGCTTTATGGATGGAAAAATCGTTGATAGCATCATCATAATCATCATCATCATCGAATATACATATGATGATCATTATGATATATTGCTTTTTTGCGGGCGAAATGAATTACGAGTATTTCCGTCCCGTTTTGATTTGATTTTTCTTTGCGAAGCACTCAAAGAGTTTTGCGACTTTGCGAGAGACGCAAAGTACTCGTAATTAAAGTTGACGTTTCTATTTACGTCAAATCAACTCAGCGATGCTGCTGTTGCTACGAAACGAAAGAAATACAAGTACATACTTTTAAATAGTAAAAGTTCTTCTCTTCCTATCAAATAACCATTAACAAGTCACCATGACACTATCGCCAAGGAGAGGGTGTAAGAGGCATGTTTGAGACGGAATGAGACGCAGTTGGCGAGGTTGTTCTGGCATTATTTGCGGTATATCACTTCCATAATTTTGAGAGCATTTACCTTGAAGTCCACTAAAAGGAATCTTGTTGGTAATGATAATGAAAATAATGAAAATATGAAGTAATAATAATAAAGCTGACGAAGATGAACTTGGATCTTTGTCGCCTAGAAGTTTATTCAGTGATGATGACCTACGAAGTAATACTCGATGGGATGGGATTAAGAGCCATGACGATAGTAATGATGATGATGGTGATCTAATTACGCACTTTGCTGAGCCTTAAATGCTTGTGATAATGTGATATGCCTTTGCCTGTGATATATTAAAATGTCACAAAAATAATAAGCCGAAGTCAAAATGGATAAACATACAAGGATGTATATATGGTACATCATTTTCTTCGTCATGGTATACCGTTTTCTCAGGCATCACTTTTTTCCTAAATTCTATCACCAGCCAAATTTTTTGAAAAATTTATAGTGTTTGTACTACCGAAATAATTTACATTCTGCGCATAAGACTGAAAAGCCAAAAAAATTATCTAAATTATAACAAAAGAATAATTATTTGAACAAAAACAATATCATCATAGCTTATTGATATTATGTCATATTTTAACTCGTACATACTCGTAGTATATACAGATGCACTGAAGTTTGTTTATTACAAAATTTGTTTACTCGGTTCGTAGCAGTTCTAGAATGCTTACCAGTCCTAGAATCGTCGTTCGTTGAAGTGCATAAATCATGAGTTCAGCAGTTGCATGAAGAAACATAAAAGATACAGGCCCTCCCACACGTACGAGTAAGTCACCACACACACACACACACACACACACACACACACACACAAACGGGTGCTGCAGTGACAACAGTTTAATGGTCTGTCTAAAAATATTTTGAACGGATCGTCAAATTTTTGCTTGTCTTGCTACATTTTTGCTTGAGTGGTAAAGTTGTTGTTGTTGTTGCTGTTGTTGTTATTGTTGTCAAATTTATGGAGAATGTCTCTGATTGCGAAAACATTCCAAACACTTCAACTTTACAGGGTGATGCTAAATTGTCGTGAATATGAAGTAAATCTGTGAAGGAAAGAGAGAAAAAGGGATAAAGTGACTTGTACCGTCAGAATGTTAATGGGCCAGTGACTGTGTGACGTTTTAATCGGGTTTTGAAAAGGAAGGAGTATCATATACTGTGTCTCCTCCTCTTCTTTGACTGATTGACTGCTCAGTTTTTGTCCTTTCTGTTGACTTCGTATATCAGCGATTGGTTGGGCACGGGTTTCGGACTCCTGGCTCTCGCCTCGTTACCAGGCTGATGAGCGGTTGAATTGAGTTTGTGTTTGTGTTACAAACACATTTTGCGGTAAAATCTACATAAATTTTAAGTGCAACTCAATGAATTGAATTTGATGAGTTTGCAAAATGCAATTACGGGGAATTTAAGATATAAACTGACCATCTTATAATATGTAAATTCAAAGTAATAGAATTTATTTCTGTTTTTATAGACTACACCCGAAGGGATGATGGTATGTATATATATTCACTTTGTTCTTCCATTTGTAACGCATTAAAGGAAGCGTGGAAGGTATGGAAAAGTATATATATTCTCAGAATCACTTTTGGAGTCGATATCGAGCCGTTAGATCGATATCAGCCGAATATAAGAGATTCCGCATATACGAGTATTCATCAACGAATACGTACTCAGGCGAGAAAATCCAGGGCAGAAGCAACAAAAACTGACTTTCAGAATAACGTTTTTGACGTAGTTACAAATCATTGAAATGGAAAACTGTTGAGGAGTGACGTTTAGACAGGTTTAGATGTGAGAAGTTCAAAAGAAAAACGTTTGCCAATTCTCATTACATTTGATGACAGAGAACAACTCCTGGCAGTGCCGAAACTATAGAGTTCTTTTGGGAAAGATCAAGCCAAAGCCCTTTCAAACGAGCTGCATGATTGGAATATTAATGACATGGTTCAGATAATGTGCTGTGACACAGAAGCACCGAACACTGGTCGCTTGAATGGAGCTTCTGCTCTTTTGGAACAAAAGCTAGAAAGAGAACTGTTACTTTTCCCTTGCCGTCATCGTAATTATGAATTGATTCTCAAAACTATATTTGAAATCAAGCAAGTCACTACCAGTCTAGATATATTTTTCCTTAAAAAGTTTAGACAGAAACAGTGATCCAAATAAGATTGAACTTTACGCCGATTTCGGAATAAACATTACCCTACTTTCTGTCCATCTCAGAGCAATATATGAGAGAATAAAACAACTTGTGAAAATCACCTCCAGTCTAGGAAGGATATTAAAGATAAAGATGATATAGATGATATAGATAGATAAAGATGATATTAAAGACTTTCTGAATTTTATGGGGAGCAATGTCATCGGGTCCTGGGTTTTTATATGGTTAAAAGCTACTAACGAATTAGCAGAAGGACAAGTTAGAAAAAACAGGTAGAGTAGGCCATAGAGACAATGATTAGAGAAGGAGATGAGAAGAGAGAGCCAAGATCGAGGTCACTGAAAAAGATGGATTGTTGACACCTTTTCCTTCACCTGCGAGTGCTCCAACCTAAATCCTGTTATAACGCTGTCGGTTTCTCACGAAGGAAAACACTTCAATCTCTTTCCTTTTGTTTCACAACACTTTATTTTCACTAAAAGTTTACTAGTACTAGTTCAATTTCTTTCACAAACTTCACTTTCTTCAAACTTTGGTGTTGTCGCCCTACTTTTTGTATTTATTTTTGTAACTATATGAAGGATTATTTTTGATAATAATTCTTTGAAAACTGCAAACGATCTCAGGAATAATCTTTTTAATATTTTTTGTAACCATTGCGCAATGGTCACAGAAAATATTTCAACCTTATTCACTTTTCTTTCTCGTGGCTTTGGCTTGCTGTTTGTTTTTGTTCTATGTCTTGGCTAACGCGGCACTCGTATAAGGTGATTGTCTTGAATAAATTCAGGCTTCACCACTTTTGTTGATAATGGTGCAGCCTGAAAGTATGCAAACTTTCTTCCGCGCTCGGACATTGTTACCGATAATAGTCAACGACACCAAATCAAAGACCACACTCAGGGCGACTGTGACCTACAACAGGATATTCCAGGGCTACCCCGACGCCTAACAGCAAATGGGGAAGAAGCGGAAGCCGAATAGCCCTTTCTTCTTGCGACACGTCAAGCTGTGTCCGTAGTTGCCTAGCTGGCATTGAACTACAGTCCGGAAAGTGTAAGCCCATTAGCAACCTTTAAGAAAGAAGGACAACAACAGTATCAAATTGGTCTTTAACGCACAATTTAACCTTTAGGCCAACCATGCCATTCGGACATTATTATTATTTATTTATTTACAAAAGGAAAATATGCGATAAATTGCCTTATGTTCAAAAAAAGGAGCACAAGCATCACAGGACTTCGGCTCATCTGCTGTTAAGAATACTCATATTCTTTAGATATTAAAGACATATCGAACTCCCAGAAGATCCGTCAGTCAATCATGAAAGACACAAAGATAACCGTAATAATATAAAACATGAACCTGTTTTAATTAAAGTACATTAGTTCTTTTGGTAAAGAATGGAAGAGAAACAGGTAGGACTTTTTTGTTTATGAAGAATATATTAATTGAATTTTAAATCAGAAAACACACTTTATTTCAATTCTGTGTATCTATATCCGGAATGGGAATGAATAGATCAATATATTAATGGCAATTTTCAATACGATTCAATATTTAAACTCGTAAATGAACTATAAAACTTTAGTGATCTCTAATTCTTATACTCTTGGAGAAGTTTAAAGCACGCTCCAAAAATGTAGAAGAACTACGAAGAAGAAATAGTAGTGTTGTTGCTGTTGCAGTTTTCATCAGCATGCTGTTATCTGTTTTCCGAAAATAAATAACGCCAGATGACAAACGAGAACGCCACAGATCGGCTTCCACTTCCGCTTCTAACGATTTAATCGGAGCAATTATTGGCCAGCGACAATTGCACCTGTTCTGTTGCATGCGACAGCAGTAGCTTGAAATTCCAATTGAAATTTCTGCAGATATGTTTCGAAATTCCTCGCGCGTTTTTTCTGTTCTGGTTTTTTCTGTTTGCGTTGAATTTTCAATTTCGGAAGAATGGAATGTTGTGGCGATTGTCAGAAATTGTATGTCCCTGCTGCTAGTGGCATATTAGAAAATAACAGCAGCATCAACAGCACCTAACAATAACAACTCGTACAGCACATTGCAAACCAGACGATTTAAACGGCGCTGCCCCCCCCCCCCCCCCCCCTCCCCCTCTCGCCATCACCAACGAAAACCGCTTCCTTTTAAGCATTGGATTTTTTTTCTTTTTTATGTCGAATAGTTTTCTAAGTTTTCTGCACTTGCTAGGACTCCGCGGGAGGAAACGGCAGCAACAACAGCAAAAAGAACGGCAGCAATAGCATCAGCAACCGAACCTTGAAATACTGGCGTCGAGCTTCAATTCACAATTCGGAAAGCCACTGGCGTGCGCGTGTGTGCGTGGATTGGTGGTAATTTGTCACTTCGACGTGCCCATGTGCTGATGTGCGACATCTGCTGAAATATTCAACAGTGCCTGGCTATGACAAAAGCTTTCTTGTCAACTGTTATCCATTTGTTTATTGTATTCCAATAAAGAACGTAGAATTTTTTTTTAATTTAAAGCATTTTTATTATATCAATATTATTAAAAACGTTTAACTAACCGAATAGGATTATTATTTCGATTTTAAGTGGAAATTTGAATAAACAAGATTATAAGGTTTCAGCCACAAACTATAATTAGTGCGAGAGGTCGACAGTGATTTTGTTAAATCAATAGCTTTAGCTGTTTCTTACGTATTTCGCTACATACGTTTTTTTTGGGTCGTGTTCGAGTGTCCCGTGTTTGCGCACAGATTCCTTAAAATGCCGCGAAAGTGTAAGGACCATCCGAACAATTTCTGTTATGTGTGTGTGTATATCGACGTGCCGAAAAGGAATTTTACGCACTTAATAAAAAAGGCATGTGAACTTTATTTCGGGTGTCAAATTGGTGATCAGGATAAATCGTGGGCACTCATTGTTAGTTAATAATGTTGATATAAAAATGCTTTAAATTTCAACAAATTTCTACTTTCTTTATTGGAATACAATAGAAAAACCCTGCCCGTTACGAAAAAAATCTATGCAAATTTGAAATCAGCACAAATCGTTCTATAAGAAACAGAAATCAGAATTCATTTCACAAACAAAAAAATTAAATTTCGTCTACAAGCGTAATCAGCCTTAACCATTTTTAAATTCACGAAGTATTGGGCAGACTACAGACATTACCGCAGTCCATAGAAACGCACGATAACCCGGATCCAAAAAAGCCAACAACAAACAACAGCAGCGACCAACAAACCGTTTTTGAACAACAAACCGTATGTGCAATACATACATACATCCGACACAGACGAGTATATACCACCGGACGCTGTGGTATATTCCATTCATCTAAGCAGCACTCTCTGATTTTTTTCTATTCCTTCAATTGAGTTCTTCTGATTGTTGTAGTTGTTGTTTTTGTTGGTTTTTTACACTGTACTCGGCCGAGCAACTTTCACTCGATTAAATACGAGGCGAAAGTATTCAGCATGGTTGAGAAGAATGCCATACATTTTCTGATGGCAGAAGAGTAACGTTGACCACGTTTGTGCCTCTGACTGTGAAATGGTGGTAAATGTGTACGTGTGTGTAAGAGAGAGAGTGAGAGAGAGAGTGAGAGAGAGTAGTTAATTAAATTATCCATGCGACAGTTCGAGAACAGGATAGAGCAGCAAAGATTCGATGGTACTCGTTCCGATCCGATGCCACTCGATACGACTCGATTGGATTGGATTCGATTGGTTTTGAATTGGATTGAATCGGTATGGTCCGTAGTAACGGATTTGAGGTTGCCTGCCAGTAAATTTCCAAACGATTTCAATAGATTTTCCAAATAAAAGCGTATACAGACGTTTGTACGTATAATCCCGATCATGCACATATTTACAGGGTGTTCCGCATAAGATGCATTAAAAGGTTAGGGCGTGTAGGTTGAGTCGAGAGAAGAGAGAATCTTATGGAAGGGTGAGCCTGTTTGGAAATTAAAAAACCAGAAGAAAAAGGTCACAATTGTAAAGGAATTGGCAAAGACGGCGATAAGGACAGCCCTTTTCTTCTTGTATTTTAATTTCTAAACAGTTTTTTATTACTTGTTTTTGGTTTTAAGGCTATTTTTCAAATAACTTTTATCAACTTATCAATATTTTATTAAAAAAAGTTATTAATTTTAAAAGTTTTTCGACATACATTTTTAATGCGAGTTCTCTTCATGATCATCGGTGACAATGATTATGAATTAAATATTTGACAATCCAACAGTTTTGAATTTTATTATAAAACCATGTTTCACTGCTCTCTGCTCTGGTTACATTTTTAAAATTCACACTAAGAAGGATGTTGCAGAAGAGCAAGAGAGTAGAAAATCATTGCCATACCATATATTTGTCTTATAAAATCTCTCGTATCATTTGGTAAATATTAAATATTAATATTTAATTCATCTCTATGGCAATGACATTTTAACGTATGATAACAAAGGAGAAATTTTAGAAGCTATAGAATAAATAAAATAAACCGAAGTCGAGACAAAAATACCGAAACCAATTTAATATCATTCTATTTTGAATTAGCAACATCACTATCACCATTAGTCTATCCACAAAGCGGAGTTTGAGCATCATTCAGAACTCACAAAACTCATAATAATTACAAAGAAATGCATTATTAAATTGTTCGAAGAAGCATAGAAACTGTAACTGTCAACAATTCAAAAGCCCCCTTCTCCTGCCTTCACCACACATACTCGCCATCATCATCCCGCCAACTCCCCCGCTCCCCCCCCCCCCCCCCCCACGAACACCCCTCCGTCCATCACGAAAATTAGCCGAATATAAACTTTTTGCTCTAATAATATTCAGAATGCCTTCACACGGAAAGGCGTCGTTTTGAATTAAGACCGACATTGCAATATGTCATCAACTCAACTTTTTCTCGGTCTCCTTCTGCCTCTGTCGATTCTTCTCTCTTTTTGTTATGGCCTCTTTTTCGGTTACTCTCTATTGTTCCCTTTTTTGTTCCCTTTCGAATGCTTCGCGTGAAAAATTTCTTTCCGTTTTAATATCATTCTTTTTAGTTTATTGCATTTATTTTGCTCTGCGCACTGCGAACAGTAACAAAAAGTTGAGCGCTAATAAAAGCCGTAGAATGAAATTAAAAATTTCTCATGTGCGCGCTGCAATGTGCCGCCATTTCCGGTTTCCCGTTTGTTGGTAAATAAAAGAAGCTTCGCTCTAGTTTTGCTACAAATACTTTTTGCGCCACATTTTTTTTCCTTTCTATGGATATTTTTTGGTTGTTACAGTTTTCCTTGCATTCTTTTTATTGGTCCATTTTTCCTCTTCCCTTCCTTCATTTTTTGCTGTACTTCTCTTCGCCTTTGCTTACAATCATAAAGTTTCTCAGTTTAACTCAGTGGATTCTTCTCTTTTAATAAAATTTTAAATGGCTTTTTTTGTGCGGAGACACAATATTTTTTTTTGTTTGTTTGAAGTGTGCTCGCCACTTTGATTGTTCTTGCAGGACGCACTGCCACAGAGCCATTTCCGCTGTTTCAACGTTAATGGATGTTTTCGCGTCCTTTCTTTATCTCGTCGCCACTCAGTTCGTGCGTTTTTCGTTTGATAATTAAATTTTACGATTTTGTAGCCATCTAAGTTCACTTATTGTTGTTGGTGATAGTGTTTTTCTGGCTGCGGAGATGGATGCATCCCAGAAAACGAAGACTGAAAAATAGTTTCGTTTTTAATTATTTTTTTAAATGCTTCACAATTTTATGTAATTCCGTTACAGCGAGAGAAATTTCGGAAAATATTTGTAGCAAACAACATCGTCTTCGTAAGAAAGCTTTTTCTTTAAAGGAAAATATGTCTTATACTCTACGAGCTATGAGTTAAAAAGCATGCTCGTAAAGATAAAGATAAACGTCAAGCTCGTAAAGATAATAAATGAATAAGATAATCAACATAAAATTCAATTTTAAGAAAAGAGTACAGTTTAAAACAAGTCTCTGTGTTCCTGTATTTCCTTGAAACAACTAAAAAATCCCATTTAAAACAGCAAATTCTCACATGATAGTTTTTGTAAGGTACAACGCGGCGTATGAGTAAACAGGCCTTCTCTTAAGCCTCTCTCCCTCCCTCTTTCTTTCATTCACTCCCTTTTTCTGTCTCTCCTAATTCCAAACAGTACACATCATTAACTTGCTCCACTGTGCGAATGAGTGTGTTGTCTAATTTTGGTGCCAGCATCAGAATCTACAATTTCTTATTTCCTACTTTTGCCACGCCTTACCATGCACTCTGCTGTTTTATGTTCCACAGTTTCGTTGCGTTGTCATCCTTGCTGTTGGATAACAATAACGACAATAACAATACTTGAGAACGACGTACACTCGTCATAGAGCTACAAACCCTCGTAGTGATATCGATGCCGAAGCTGTCGCTGCTGTCGCTGCTGTCGCTGCTGTCGCTACTGTCCGTAATAAAGTACAAAGTCATCGCCGAGTGGTTTATTGTACGGTTTCCTTTCTGGCATAACACCCACACCTACAAACACTAAAACACTCATGCACTCTTACAGCACTCCCACACAAATGCACATACACCCACTTGCACACATGCTTGTATATGCTCTTAAGTAGCGCTACATCTTCGAGGATTTTATTCAGTGTACTTGTCTAGTGTGCCGCCACACACATGGTGTTGTGTTTGTGAAAGGAATTGTTACTATTTCCGTTTCCTGTGAACTTCCTGTGGCAGCGCAGCCACGCATCCGATTGTAAACCGATGTACCGCGATGTAGTGCGCGGCTCAAATGCAGTGACGAGTCTGTGGGTTTATTGATAAGCAACCAAGCAAACTCCGTGTTCATCAGAATTTCGAGTAAATGATATGGGCAATATATTCATCATCAGGCGAAAGACGAAACCGTTCTAACGTTTTCAGCAGCACAACTGATGAAGCAACTGAAGATAAGTTTAGGAAGGAATTGTTGCAGGAAAATAGTTTAGCTTATATTTACAGTGTGAATATTTCTTATAGATAGTGGACTGTATAATCTGTATAAATAACAATGTTATTATCGTTCTTTCGCTTATATCTTATAAATATACATAGCATAATTATAGTAAGGATTAGAGTAACAATTATTGGTTAGTATAGGTAAGGTAGTATTGGTTGGTATTGGTAAGGTTTTATATGTACTTCTTTTATCTCAGGTCTGGAGCCAGGTAGTTTTTAGTCTTAAGGCAATTTTCTTTTTATAAAAAAATTTCTTTCTGTTGTTGTTGTATTTGAAATAAAGAATGCTCCTTCACACATACACAGTCGTAATTCCTTTTATACATCGACACAAATTAAGGACACACGGCTTTGAGGAAATGTTCTTTCGTAGAAATGTTCCCTGATTTATAAAATTTTTGTAAGGCAGTTTTTTTTTTTTGTTTTGAATCAAGACCACAAACAATTCCTTCTCTTCCCCACCACGGCATTCACGTGGATGACGACTTTCAAATCATTGCTCGATGGAACAAAGTGAGGCGCTTCTATTTTTGTTGCTCTTAACGCACCGTTTCCTTCAACGCTTTTTATCTATGGAGTAATTTTTCTACTCAGTGACTGTAATGAAACTCAAATTAATTGTGAGTTCATACGGCTCGACACATTTTAATCTGTCCTGATGTTCGTTAAGTTTTCCGGCTGGGTTGGACGATGTTGGGGGTTTTGGAACGAGTTTCGAACTTTATCCGCACTATTTTAGAGGTGACACTTGAGCAAACTAAGGAAATAAACAGCAAAAAAATGAGAGAATGAATAAGCGCAGTCAATTATTATGTATTAAGTAGCAATAGAAACTAATTTTAAATCCAGCGTATATTAAGCTAAAAGCTTTAATATAAAGTAAAAGGTTTAAACTAATTTTATTAATTACTTAGCATTAGCACTTAACCAGACATTGAGAAAACGGCCCTTAGTAAATTATAAAACTATGAAATAAACCAGTCAACGAATTCGGTGCTATTAATATTAACTGGAATATTCTAATAAAATACAATTTTTTGTTTGATTATGATATTGTTTGCTCTCTTGATATTTTTTCTAGCATGACATTTCTTTTTTCAGTTGAGTTGTAGACCAGTTTTCGTTTCACCATTACCAAAGACACAAACCATTTCAGCCACGATTTAACCTACATCAATACGTGATTTCTTGCCCTTATGTGGAGCGAATGCCGACGAGTATAAATAGTACCTTTTATACCAATTTATTATTGGATTGTGGAAGAAAATTTGTAGAGCGAAGGAGAAATCAGTACATGATTTCTTGCCCTTGTGTGGAGCGAATGCCGACGAGTATAAATAGTACCTTTTATACCAATTTATTATTGGATTGTGGAAGAAAATTTGTAGAGCGAAGGAGAAATACGTGCTAGTTGTGTTCAGGCATAATTGCGCTCAGAGAGAAAAAGAGGAAAAAGAGACTTGAATGAAGAACAAGCATGGCTGAACTAAAAATCAAGAAGTGCTTAATGCGCTCTCTGTACAATTGGTAATAATTTTGTTTTCAATTCTGTATTGCTTTTATAATAAAAAAGTATTGACTCTGACTGGCACTTATACAAGTGTATGTGAAGCATGAACAATTTAATTCAAAGTTTAGCTTATGTATATATGTATATACATATATAAACTGAATGACAACCAAACCTGCGTTTCATTGTGCAAATATATGAAGCAACCCCAGCAGTGTAGAATACTTTCTTCTTTCTCCCACATTCCTATATTTTGTTTTTCCATTCTCTATTTCACTAAATTTTCTGTGGCAAAACTAAATTCTCTTGACATTACCTCCACTTTTTCTACACATGGCACATTTGATGAGACTGACTAACGGCATTCAATAACATTAGGCAACTCTTACGTCGTTGCGTAACGTAACAAGTATCGCTGACTTGTTTAAAGTCGGTCGGTTGCAGAGAAAGAGAGAGTCAGCGAAAGCTTTCTTTCGTTTATTCAGCTCGGCCGATGCTGTTCGCGAAGATGACGATGCTCGGCCTGCTGGTTATCCTTTGCGACAACAAAACTTTTTACCAAATTTCAGTTTCAGCTCATCCGTCGGAGTGTTCTGTTAAGTGATGACGGGCTACGCTTGCCCGAAAAAGAGGTCGCCTCCTAACCGACTAAGCAGCGAAATCATGTTTTCTTTCCGGTGCGTGAGTTACAATAGTAATTATTTTCTTCGAAAAAGTAAAGGAAGCCTTGTGAATGACGAGTGAAAACCAGGCAAGAAAGGAAACAAATTCTCCTTACACACGTTCTTACACGTTGCACGCGGTGCGGACCGTTGGCGTTCGTGGAGCCAGTCGTGTGTTAATCCGTTTCCAACGTATTCAATCGTTAGTGAGTCGGACAGTTTTCGGTGTCAAACGACAAACGAGTTCGCCAAGGATTTCGGTCGGTGCATGCAAGCAGTGCAAGCCCCAAATCAGCAGCGGCAGCAACAACAACGACATTTGACAACTTCATGTTGCTAGTAATTTACGTGCATGTGTCCTGGCAGCAAGGTGCGTGTGCGTAGGGAAGGAAAGAAGGGAACGACGGAAGGAAAAGAGGAATAACTTTGAAAACTTTTAATCTTATTTCAAAAATTGACACAAGCTTTAAAATACAATTTTCCAAAAAATATTACGTAATGTAACTTTTTTCACGTTTCGCAAACATAAACCTACCTAAACAAAAAGGTATACGCAAAGAAATTATGTGGAATATTGAAGAGAAAGGAAGTTTATTCTTTGAAGTCATAAATAATAAAGAATTTTACGAAGTTTTTCGAAATTAAGGGGGGACAGACTTTTATCTAAAGAGTTGTTAGGTCCTTCAAGGTTTTCAATATTAAAAGGTGTTCTTGAAAAATGTACGGTGCAATTTTTATTATTAAATAAACATTGAAACAAATTATAAAACGTTAATATACTTCGTAATAAAAATAATCCTTTAATCCACCACTAGCAAAATTTTAATGAATAATAAAATAATTGTGTTTATTTGGAAGGAGTTATAATTTTTTTATTTCACAATAGGCCGAATTCGACATAATCTGATCTTGAGTGCCTGAGGTCGTTTTAATATGGGCATTTCCATGGCTACGCACGTGACAGTCGTACGTCTGCAATATGAACGACAACGTAGAAAGAAAGATATTTTTCTCCTTGTTTTAATTTTAAGTTTTTGGAAAGCACTTTAAGAGCGCTTTATTTAGTGTAAAAGCTAGGTACTGCCAAAAGTATTTTTTTCCGATATTACAAACAAAAAAGGATACGTGACGTGACAGAAAATTGAAGTGGTTTTTATCAGCATTTTTAAAATGCAAAAATCTGCAAAAAGCGGCTGAGATTTTAATGCAACCTATTTTTTTAAATGATCTGGAATAATGATTTTTCCCTAATGATGGACTTAAGAAATTGTTCATATAATTTTGAATTTAGGCTTTTATTAACTACAAAACCAACGTAAAATTTGATTCAGAACATTATTATGGATATATAAATGTGCATAAGAACTACATATTAGGAAAAATGTATGTAATAATTATGTTATGAAATATTTCTTTTTAAAGAAAATGCGGTTTGAACTACATACTTTTATTTTGAAATTTTCGTCACATGGTAAGCAATGAAGTCTATGGATGCCAGGGATATTTGGCAGCTTCTTCCACTTCTAAATTAACTTTAGGGAAAGCTCTTCAATCTGCTCTCAAGTGCTATATATTAGGTGAGCTCCATTTATGTGGTCTCGAGCACATTCAAAAACATATAAAGCATCATGTAACACAACAATTTTTTCTTTTTGTTATCTTCCGAACTTCTGTTTTAATGACAGCTGCTACTCCATCGACTGCGCCTTTACCATGAGAAGATGCAAAGTTGTATGTAGTTCCATGCAAAAATATTTTTACAACCGAATTCAACTAAAAAATCGGATAAGCTCTGAAAAATACATACATTTATGTATTTTTAAACTGGCAGCGGCTTCCGTCTGAGAATACTATATTTTAAAAATGTCCATGCTGTTTTTCTATCTGCTGTACAAGTTTCGTTATATAACACGGCGTCAGTGACGTGACGTGACAAACTTTGAAACAAAATTGATTTTTAGTGAATTTGCCCCGGTGCAAATTTTTTTCAATTCTACGCATTAAACTCTCTTTAAATTACAATTTTCAATCTATTTCTCCTGACGACGCCGTTGTTATAATAACAAATGGCCGCTTCAAAACAACGAACGTGACATTAGAATATCAATGAAAGCAAATTAACAACATTACCGTTAACTGATCTGGGTAAACTACTTGCTACTTTTGCATTTTTTTAGTTCATTCTTGTTTAAAGTCAGTTTAATGGTATATCGTAACATCTCTCTTTTAAAGAAGGATATATTAAAGAAAACTTGCGATTAAAAGTTACCAAAAGCGAGACATAAATTCAATTTTGCAGTCAGTTTTCTTATCATGGCAATTAAGTTAAGGTGTAAATTCTTTATAATTGTTGTGAATAGTCATCAGCATGTTGCCAAACATCTGCTGTCGAGTTGCGGTCATCAATTCACAGGCATACTTTTAGGCCGAATTGATTATGATAGTTGAGCTAAGCGACTCAGCGACTGGCTAGCGATGGCAAATCGAAAACGATTATGAACAACGGGCACTATAACATAATAATAAAATCTAATATTTAAAAAAAAATAATATCAGATAAAAATGTTTTTTTTAACATTCTAATAAAAATGGCATAGAGACATTAAATGGCTCTATATTTGGCTCACGTCGTGGCATATTTTGTATTCCTTAATGCGTTACGCCTTCCACATATCGCTTTTAATCCCTTTTTGAGCTCTAACAGTGAGAGCTTTCTTTTCTTTGACGATCTTTGATGTTATTACCGGTGTCGACGTGTAATTTTATGGACCGGTACATCTTTTGTATGTTGTATATATTTTGTACCTATCTTTTGTTCATTTTGTTTGGCATAGCCCTTGTGCCTTGACTTGACTCACGCATTAAAGCTTTGCAGTATTTATGAGAGTAATAAAAAAATTTTGTTCTATATTTTTATTTACTTTAATTTACAAATAAATTTCATTTTTGGAACATATTTTTCTAATTGAAACATTTTCAAATTGTCTTAAATCACTTATCGTCACTTATACTCGTTCACTTATTGCCTCGATTTCACTTATTAATAGGTTTTTATTCTCTATTAAGTTCTAGAATGTGTTTACGGAATTTCACTTTGAAATAAATTGAAAGAACTAAAATAAATAAAAATATTGAAATTAACAGTAAAATAAAGGAAACGTACGTATTAAAAGTAAATCTAAATTATTTAAATCCTATAAAATTCTGATTATATTAAAAACAGTGACATGCAAGGCAACTGATCTGTTCTGTTCTGTTACTTACGCTTAAATAAGCTCATCCTCAAACTGATTTATTTAATTAATCTGTGAATCGGCATGAAAATACGTTGAACAATTTATTAAAACGGCACCTAAATAAACGAATGAATGTAGCAGCCTAACAAAAACTCCCGCTGTTGGCAACTCTACAGCATGGTAATTATATGTCGGCGGCACGCAGGCAAGTAACACACCAACACACAACACACACAAGTACAAGCCAGACTCCTCATTTTAATTAGCCTCTAGCTTCATGTTAGCTTTTGTTTGGGTTCTAGAACTGTCCAGGTATGGACCTATTGTTCCTACCGCCCATTTTTGAACGTATTTTTTTGTTAGCAGTAAAATTCTGTAACCGCCCACTAGTTCCACAGTAATTTTCAATTTCAATTAACAAATTTATAAATAATTAATTTGCTAATAATTACTTACCAAATACTTACTTGCGGTTTTTATTGCCATGATGATGAAACCACTAAAGCCTGATTCCGCAAAATATGAGGTAGGCAGAGGTATAAAATGAATATATGTATTTTTTTACATATTTGGATATAAGACAGGCATTTTTTAAATTTTTTGTGTCTAATTTACGTTCGTTGAGGTGGCTTCTGAAACTCTCCATATCCTTCAGGGTTAAGTTATCTTTAATTAATGATAATTCAGCAAACTGATGAAATTGTCTCTTTAATAAATTGTAACGAAGTAGTTAAAGTTTGTCAATAAATAATGACACTAAACGTTGGTAACATATTATAGGTTTATTAGCTCCTTAAAGCTGCGAATTTACATCATTAAATAATCTCTTAAAAATATCTGCCAAATAAAAGGCGTCATTCTATACTGTTTTTAACTGTTGGTAAAAATTTTTCTTATTATTACTATCAAAAAATTGCCTGACACTATCATATAATTCTATACTCGTAAAATTTCCTTATCATTTGGATGCTTTATAGAAAGATATTCTGAAAGTAGGTACCTTTGCTCAACGTTGCGATTATTAGAAATGGGGCAATAAAAAATTTTACGAACACCCAATGAAAATGTTTTTAAATAATCTCATGAAAATTTTTGAAACATTACTTAAAAAAGTTTCAATTACAATGTTTAAATAAAGTCAATTGCATAAGAAAAAGGAAAGTGCTTCAGTATCGGACAAAAGCCTTACCACCTGCTATGAGAGCTGAAGCGCCCACTAGTGGGCGGTAGGTACAATAAAATTGGAGTGAAAAAATACACACTAAAGCAAAAAACAGCGCCCAGGAAAAGGTGGAATTGTTGTCGTTGTTGCTGTTTTTATTGTTGTAGGTACCGACATATTTATTTTCATCACGAGTCCTTGTAAGTTTGAAAATTTTTACAGTTTGTCCTCGTAACTGTAGTATTTATTTTAGTTTATTGTTGAAGTGTCCTCAAGCACAAAAATGTAATATATGTGGATGAGGCTTAAAGGCTCCCAAAATCACACAAGTTTTAACAACTGTTTTGTAGCTTCGTCTCGTTGTAGACAATGTCATGCCTGTCCCGTACAACTTCTTCCTTCAAGCCGAATGTCGGATTCTATGTTTTTAAATACTCGGCGATTGTTGTCGCTCCTTTCGGTCTCTCATGATTTCCTAAATTTTACACATCGTACCTACCATTATTATGGCTGGTTACTATTTTTTTGGGCCTAAGGAATTTGGTTTAAGTCCTCTATGTTATACTCTGTTACCTCATTTCGGTTTTTATTAAAGGGTTTTTCGGTTTTCTTCTTGAATGGTTTAATGTTTCCTTGGGCGACTATGCGAATATTGTCACGTTCTTTATCAAGTTCATCGAAGTGCTTGCTATTAGTAGATGTTGAATGTTTTCTGATCCACAATATTCTGATCCACAATGTTTTATGATCCACAAAATTATTGCTCTAATCTAATCATCCCCAAAGTATGCTCTTTTCAAACGATGCTTCAAGCTGTTTTCTATGAGCAAACATTAGAGCTACTGTACGTTGCTGCTGGGATCTTCATGAAATCGTGGAGTCTCCAAAATGCGTTACAATAGTTTACTTTCTATTTTCTTTATCACCAGCGAAATTAGTACGCAGTACGCTTTTATAATGTCTTCCTTTTGTTTACTGTAACATAATTCTTAATCCAGTGTTTCCAACGGCCTATGAAATATCAGGACGAATTAGAACAGCTAAATATATAAACGATCCAACTAATTCTTTATCTGGAAAATTTTCTTTCCTTTCTTCACTTAATTCTTGGAAAAACCAACTTGATTTTAGTGGTGTGGCAACACTATCACATTCAAACATATTAAATTTCTGTAAAACTTTTACTATATATTGATGCTGATGCTGTTTAGTAGAAACATCTAAAAATCAAAATGATTTTTCAAAAGTATCAACCTTTTCTTTAACAATATTACCCAACGCGATATTCTTGCGGGTATATCTTCTTTCTCCATCGTTATAGTCAATGCATTGCAGTCAGTCACGTTTCTACAATGCTAATATCTCCAGGTCGTATGAGTGATATTTTTCTTCTGCTGGTGTGCTCTTTCTACTTATATTGTACAATATATTGTACTATGTGACATTTTTGGTCTTCTTCATCTTTCTAAAGCACAACAGCTCCGTAACCATACGGAGACGTAACTAGCGTCTGTGTGTATTTCGGTCGTAGCTTTTGGATTATATATCTTGCGAACGGGTGCATTAATCAGAAGTTGTTTCAGTTGCTGGAAAGCTAACAGTTGGATCTTTTCTTAGAAGGTCAGTAATCAGTAATTGCCCTTGTGACAATTACGGCATAATTTTCATAAGTCGTCTAAAATAAGACGTTAGTCACAAAAACCGTTGTAATCCTTTTTTAACTGTTGGTACTGAGAAGGCTTTAACTGGATTTATTTTTCTTTCTGACGGTTTTAAGGTACTACTTTCTGCAATGTGTCCCAGAAACTCTACTTTTCTAAACAAATTTCCTTTAAAAATTAAAAATTTCCTTATAAAATTCTTTTAAAAATTAAAAATTAAGATACAACAATGTTTTTTCCATACAATTCTGTAGTTCATTTCGAAGTTGTTGTTTTTAGACGTTTAAGGCCGATTTCCTTATGTACCTACTGCCGGAGGATTGAGGTCTGATTCGAAAATGTTATTCTCGTTTAATGGATCGATTTATAGATACATTTTATTTATGGATCAAGTTTTATTATCTAAAAAAAACATATACGAGTACACAATTCTCTCTGGTTAGTGACGATGATTATTTAAAAAAATGCCTCGTAAAATACATAAATCTCATTTTGGCTTAAAAAAAAGGCCTATAACTATTGCAAATTTTTCAACAAAAATATATATTTTTAATACTATTGTAATGTAACCAATGCACTTTTTGCGCTCATTGCCGAAAGCCAGTACCGTTCTTGGTACTGTTATTGCTATTGTTGCTGTCGGTATTGCAGTGTTGCATTTAAATGCGGTTGTCTCTTCATAATTGTTGAGTACTCGTATTCATAGCAATGGCTAAATGAGCGGACGATTTCTGGATTTCTGGAATCAAAAGCACTCGCCAAAACACTCGCGAGAACAAGCCTAATAATGCTGCCAGTATATGCATATTTTTTCAGTGTATATTCCGAGCCTGGCGGTCTGCCTGTCGTGCCATATTCGTTATCATTGTTGTTAGCTTTTTTGCCTTTATATTGCTGTTATTGGAGTCGGTGCTGTTTTTGTTGTTGTGGTTGCTGTTGTTGGCAGGATATCGGGTTTAACGGTGTTAAGTGATTTCAACATAATCGTTGTTGTGTTCGCCAAGGGATTGAAAGCGGGTTGTGCACTAGGGCTGGCAGAGGCAGAGGCTGGCTTGGGATAACGTTTGTTCGGTCGGGTTGTTTTGGGCTCGTTTGAAGAGCTTGGGGTGAGGAGGGGTGAGGATTTGGGGGACTGAATTGTATTGGAAGATTCCAAGGGTTGTCCGTTGTGCTTGTTCGGGATACTACTGGGGAAAAATGTGATAAGCATTGTTTTGTTAGTCTTTTCGTCGAAAGTACAAATGCTTGATAACTGTATTTTGGGAAAACAACAGGTTGCAAAATAGGTGTATCAGTCATTTAGATACGTTGTCTCCTACCACATTGAAAATGGAACATCAAAGTCTAGAGAAAAAGCACGAAAAGCAAGTGAAGTTTTTTAAAACGAAAGTTAAACGTTGCTCAGTAAGCTTCGAACGTACATACGTGCATATGGATAACGTTTAAGTGTAAAACCTTGTCAGGAGACACTTACGGCAATTCACTTTGGCAGCTCTGGCAAGGTCGCCGGCGCCTCTGCATACTTCTCAGCAGCTCTAAGTTGTTTCCAGTGTTCAATTTTTGCTTGCTGCAAAATTCGTTTGAATGCGTCAACGAGGCTTGTCAACGCCAATTCATGGTACATTCACTTTAAATTCATTGAAACGGAGCGAGCAAGTAAAGCTTACTTTCCGTTTTTCGAGTTAACTTCAATTGACGTATTTCGAAAAAAATCGAGGGAAAAAATATAGCAACAAAATTGTGGTATATTGTTTAATAAAGGTGTTGTGTAAGCGCAGCGGTCTCTCGTTTGCTGGGGCGAGTCAGTCTAGTTGCTGAAGGCTTATTGAACGCTTCAGTTCAAAATCAAAGCAAACAAAGTTGTGGAGAACTCAAGCAAAGCTTTGAGAATAGTAGTTGACGTCAGCTTAATGCAGCAGGTGTACGTAGTTTTTTGCTGCTGCTTTTGCCAAAGCTCTGCCGAGTTGATCCCTTTTCTATTCGACAGCGGCTTCGATTCGAAGCGTTTGAAGTCGCTCTGTTATTGTGGCAACTTACATAGGCTTACCCTATGTTCAAATGCCGAACTTCAAAGCCAAGCTAGAAAAGCGTTTATTGAGCCTTCACGTGCTTTGGTCGGGCTTAGTCACATTTATTGGAGAAGATTCTGCTGCTGGAGAGCGCTGTTCTCCTTTTGGTAGAAGTAGAAATCAATTTCATTGAGAGTGAAATTCGACGTTTAATTTGTAAATTTGTCCAAAAAAAGGAAAAATGTTATTATTAATATTTATAACATTAGATTTCAGTACTTTTACAACTTTCCGTTGCTTTTTACTGGGTCATAAAGAGATTGTAATAAAAATGCTTACACGTGCACCGACGTCGCGACGTCGTAACAATATAGAACGAATGCATTGTGGTTTATTAAAAGCTTGTTTCTGTATGAAATGCGTATTGTGCATTGAACCGTCCGTTGGTCCTTCTTCATCCTTTTCCAGCTGCCAGTTTTCCTTACTTAATGCAACGATTTATTATATTTCACTTTTCAGAATTTTATTATATGTATGTAATGTGTTGTACCCTTTTCCTCTCCTTGCCTAACCGTATTCGTCATTCTTTTTGGTCGTACTTTAATACTTCTCCTTACTTTACGGTTTATTTCGAAACCGCTTTGTCCAGCACTTTAAGAAGTTTTTTGACTTTCTTCAGCCGCCTTCAGTATTTGCTTTGCTTTGCTTTAGCTTTTCCTTGTGCCATAGCATTCCTATTTTTATAAATCATTCTGATTTTGCTACAATAAATTATTTTCCGTTTTTCTTAATTTGATGAATGCACATATATTTTTCTGCTGAATCTTTATTTTATTTATTTATTTGGACGTAGTGTATTCTGTCCATTGTGCTGGAAACTTTGTCTTTCATGTCAGCATTTGTTTTGTTATAATTTTTTTCTTCACCTTGTTTTGTTTTTGCTTCACTGCTTCGACGTATTTTGTATTCATTTGCTTTGGTTTTCGCCTTCCTTTGGCTTTTCCCGTTTCCGGTCTGCATTTCATAAATATAAATAAGGCTCAGGTCATCGGGATCAAATTGAGTTTTATGTTGGCTCGTATCTCGTTTTGTCTTCGGTCCTCTTGATTCATGAATTTGATGCGTTGTCAATTCCGCTGCTGATTAAAGTGAAGCGTTATTGGTTTTTGTTTTTGTGTGACTCTTTATATTTTTATTTATTTAGAAAATTTACGCCTTTAAAAAAGGCCTTTCAAACGTAGAGGAAGAACGGTAAACACTTCCGAAGTTGATTGAATGAAATTTAATGTTTTGATTTAATTTTGTTCTAGTGAACTCGTGCTCTCTTTGAATTCATTAGACTGTCTTGTTTTTCTGATCTCTGAATTTTTTCAATCTTTAAACTAACAGCCTTACACCCGTATTCCAAGGTTCACGTTTGTAATCGTTAAGAAAAACAGTTTTTATCCAAATGATATCTATTGAAAAGATTACACGAAAAAGTCGATGAAATTATGGCTAAGGCCGTCAGTCAAGCAGTCATCGCAGCCACATAAGGAACTGTAGATCGACCACAAAACAGTTTTAAACCATTTGCCTAAAGCTGGTTTTACAAAGAGGCTCGATGTTTAGGTGCCTCATGAACTGAGTGCAAAAATGAGTCCAAAAAAAGGCCACACACAGCTTTGTTGACCCGGCAAAAACTAAGAGACTTCGGCTAGGAAGTTTTTGATGCATCCACCGTATAGTCCTGACGTTGCGACGTCGGATTATCATTTGTTCCGAGCTCTCCAACACACTCTTGCTTGGAAAAAATTGACCTCAAAAGAGGACTGCGAATAGCACCTGTGCCAGTTTTTCCAAGAACATTTAAAAATTTTTCCGAAAAAGCAATATACTCGTACAATAGCTTTGAATTTTTTACATTAAAAAAATTTTAAAATAGCCGTGGCGGTATTCGAACTCACGTTCTACTGATTTTTAGGCCAACAGCTAAAGGAGGCCCAGCCTCCGTACAACTATGACCGTGCAACAGTAGATAGATGTTCACAAAATGTGTACAAGTTCACAATAGAGCAGAAGCTTTTCAATTGCAAAGTGGTAATCCCGGAGTTTGTTAAATGGGGCCCTCGAAAAAATGATTTGGAATGATACCTATTCGTCCTTGAATTCGACGAATGTCCTACAACGATACCTGTTTGACGGACTGAAATGTCTTACGGGGCCAAGTCTGTAGAATGGAAATTTTCTTAGGATATTGCTTTTCATGTTGAGGCATTTAATTCAATAATATACTTGTATTAAACAAATTTTTAAAAATGGCAAATTAAAAGTACCATACCTTTTGTATGGTATTACAAGTACATGAGTCAGTTATACGATAGAAAATATGTTTGAGTGTGTTGAAATGTTATTAACCTCTGTACTCGTTAAAAGAGAACAAAAATTAAAAAACCTTTTATAAAAAAAGTATTCACTAAAACTAGAAGAAAATAGAGAAGAACTAAAAAGAAACGCATGAAAGTGTAAGTCAAAAAAGAGTAACCACAAAAAAAAAAGCAAAAATAAGAAAAAAAAAATATTGAAATATAATGATTTGCAAAGTTTTCACATAAAGTAAAAGAAAAACGAACCGACAAAAGGGCAAAAAACGCTGAGGAAATCAATTGAGAACAAACTTTTGAGGTTTATGAATGGAACGAAGGGTTCATTGTGACAAAAATTATAATGACTCTCGCTGAAAAAGGATGGTGATGATGATGATGATGGGGAACCAGTCGATATCGATAAAATTAATGCTGTTGAGAGACGATGATGTGAATTTAAAAGACTGAGTGAAGTATATCGTAGAAGAGCGAATATTATAATGAAAAGAAAATCCTCAGCGATACAGTCCTTGTGATAGAAAGCATAAAGAACTGAAGAGGGCGAGAAAGAGTAGATGGAGTTCTTTGTTCTTTTCCTCTTTAGATGAAAACAATAGACTCCGGGCATGGTTTAAAAAAACGACAGTTCAGTTATTTATGATGGACTGACTACCAGACTGACTGATGCCTTTGACTGACAGCGTCCATTAAAAATTACTAGGAATAGAATTTTTTTACAAATTAAATAAGATTTTTTATACTCCTTTTTTTATACTACGAGAATAAGAGTCGGGCCCCCTATTTTACAGTTGCTTATCCATAAAATATGGTAACTATTTAATAGTCTAAAAAATCTTTATAATTTTTTTTTTAATTAAACGTATATTTATTTCACATACTAATATTAAAATAAAAATAGTTACAAAAAACTAAAATTAGGATTTATTTCACTCATAGATACAGGCTACGACAAAATAAGACTACTTAATAATAGTCTTCCAGGATTTCTGCTGACTAAAATCATCGATTACGTCGGAAAAGTCAAGAGTGTTGGCCAATTCATTCTCAATTGTTAATATTGCTAAATGGCTAAAACGACTTTTGCTTGTTGTACTCCTTTGCCAAGAAAACAGATCACAAATTGTTCACAGCACGCAAATCTGGTTTTCAAATCTGCCATGATGAAATCCAAAACAGGAAGTACAACAGAATATTTGTAATTATTTGATGCTTCCAGCTAAAGTTGTCGAAAAGATGTCGAAACCTTTTTTTTGCATTGGGTTTCCTTTTAGTAACAAACTCTGGTGGCATGCCAACTGCCTCGGCAACTACTGTTGCTTCATTCAAAGTCCTTTCTCACGAATCTGGTAGGACCTGCATCTCATTAAGCAAGTCTTTAATTAGTTGCGTCTCTACGTTGACGCTTTTGCGATCAATAAAACACAATAGCTTGTGCCAAAATGATGACATCAAAAGGTCTTTCAAAGATCCTAAGTACTTCTTAAGTCGTAAAACTGTATTGCTGGCTGATGGAGATGTTGTGGGCGCCTTATTCACCAGGAGCAGGTCCATAACTTCGAGGATTGAAGGATTAAAAAAATGTTTTTTATATAGAGTGTGGAAATACCTTTATTCACACCAGTCGACCGCCCCTGGATAGTTGTGCACAGTTTCGATGGGTAGTGTGGAGCTCCAACCATTACAGTTGACGCCAAATTAACGCGGTACACCATTTGCTAAGTAACTTCTTTACTCAGTTAACTTTAAACTAGAGAAAAGTAAGGCGGCGAAAAATTTCGCTGGATTGTGTTCGGGCTATAATAATTATCATTAAGTAAAGTAACGTGACCGATATGCGTTACTTGAATGCGCTAATCTTGTTATGAAATAGTTATTTGGAAAATATATTTAGCTAATTAGGCTTTTTAAATTTGTATAAAATTTCGAAAGAAACAATTTGAAAGGTACTCGTATTTTTAACAGACTTTTTATGTTTGTTTCATTGCAGTTTACATAAAACTTCCACAAAGTCATCGCAAGTCATTCCATCCATTAAAAATATCTGAAACCTTCCAAAGAATCTCTTTTTAAAAATAATAAAGAAATTAAGAAAAAGTTATTAAAAGGGCAAATTTATGCCAATGCAATTTAAAATAAAATCAAATCCAATCAGAAAACCTGCAGATTTTAAGATCTTTGTTGGCACTTGCTGCATAAGCGGCCACAACCAAGTTATCGAAGCATATCATCGACAAGAAACAATTCGAAGGTCTATCAAAAACGAATAAAATGTAAAGGTGGCGGCAAGCCCAACTGCGACTAGCTGTGGACAAAGGGATACACTCAGAGTAATAGAAACAGTAAGCATAACACGAAGAAGGAGCAGAAGAAATAGTAGACAAAAAGGACATTACGTGAAGCAGTGAAAAATGAAGTGCGATAAAAAACAAATCGCCCTGTTAACAATGTGGAAAATTTTTATAACAGTATTCATGGTGCCAACCACAACAACAACAACATTCGCGCGATTGCATTCGTCGTCTTCCAGCAGCCTGGCGCGTGGTGCCTCGTTGGCCGGCAAGGATGCGCACGGTAAGTGTGCACAGCTGTTTTATAATCGCAAACTTTTTGTTATCTTATTTGATATAATTGCCTTGTTTTTTGTTTTTGACACTCACACTTAAGAAAATATAGTAAAAAAAAACAGAAAAAAAGATATTACCTAAAAAGAAAAACGCAAGCGAAATAAAAATAATGTGTTATGAAAATAAAAATAGAAAGAATTCTACTCCTTCTTTTTAGGGATTAAAGTCAAGAAAAAGTTAGCGACATTAAATGCTTTGCGAAGCAGCGTGATTGCTTTTTTGCTGCTCGTGATGCCGCAAGTCATCATCCGTGGCGCGGCCTGGTTGGGGTTAATCGAGACCAAAGCCAGCAAGGCAGTAGGCCCATTTTCGGACAATTAGAAGGATGCGAATTTTAATTCTTTTGTTTTAAATTTTGTAAGGATTTCCGCGGAAGTTTCGTGTTGAGTCTTATGGCGGCATGAAGGCCACAAGGTAGTGGTTGCGGTGTCGGTGTTGGTGGTGGTGGCAGCGGGTAGTAAATGGTGTTCTTCTCTGTCTGTTTTGCAACAAAAACTTAGAACTTTCGGATTACGTGATGAAAAAGACGAAATTCTGCAAACAAAATATTAAACACACCAAAATTTTACGTAAAGGGTATCCAATAAGGAACACGTTGACAGTCTGTGACGGTCATGTTGTTTTGGCTACGTCTTCCAAATCTGTTGTGTATAATTCAGTCAGTAATGCCAAATCACCATGGCAAGTTGCACGATTGAGAAGCACGTCCGAATGATAAAGATGTTGACAACTGTCAACACCGACCCGTCTCTATTGGAAAACCCGGTATAAGAATTAGAATTTCGGGTTGGGCGTGAAGTCTCAAAGGGTATTTTTGCTGGCGGTCTCAGTCGCGCAGGGTTTAAATAGTTTGCAAAAAAACTAAATTTTTTCCGAAAAATGTTCTTGTTCAGAAATTCTCTTATACTGCGATTTTTATTTTGAGATATCTTTAGTTTGGAGATTTTGTCCCTGGAGATTTTGTGCACGGCGATTTTGTATTTGGAGATTTTAGACTATGGAGATTTTGGGTATGTTAAAAATTTTGTGCTTGGAGATTTCGAATTTTCAGGGCTGCAAATTTCTTACGTAATACATGACGCGACAGTTACGCGAAATTATAAGAAGGTTGCACGCTGCAACAAGCTTAATATGGAAAAAGGCAGACAAAACAGTGAAAGTAGAATATCATTGTGGTCTTACGTGAAGTAATAATTCGCATTAATTTTGCTTTGTGGGCCTTCGCTTAGCGCTCGCTTTAGGCTTTTGCAAGAGCAGCATCGAAGAAAAAGTTAGAAAGTCGTAAAATCTTGTAAGATTGAGCGGAGCATCCTCATGAGCTTAGGTTTTTTTTGTGTCTTTAAGAAGGGCCACGGGAACGACCAAAATGGCAACAACACCCAGAAAAATTTCATCAGCTCGACACTCGAATAGCAGCAACAACTTGAAAATGGAGGATAACAAAGTAGACAATAACAATTGTTAAGAAAAAGAAGAACAGAAGAACAACGTAACAATGTTGCTGTTGGTGGAGATAAAACTCTTTCAAAGGAAAAGTTGTTCCTTAGCGAGCTGCCAAAGGAGGGCATAAAAAAGTACATTTTGTATCTGCTACTCCTTTTGTGCTTCTCCACATTCAACAGCAACAGCAACAGCAACAGCGCCAGCATCGGACGGATCGAGTAACAACTCGAGCAAAAAGTTGAAAAACTTGAAACGGCGAGGTTCCGGGAGCAGCGCGGCCGCGGTCTGAAAAGTACAGCGAACGGTTTGATGATAAAAGAAAAAAGACGAGCGATATGCTGCGCGGTTGAAGGGGTGGGGGGAGTTGACAGGGGGGGACGACGACGACGACGACGACGACGAATGAAAAGTCTTTCATCAAAAAACTAATAATTCTTATTTCATTTCTGCTTTTTTCCAATTTTACTACATTCGTCCTTTTTTTCTCCCGCTCTTTTAATTTATCTCTTAAACTTACCAACTTTTACTCCTCTGCAGCCAATTCACACCTCCGACTTTATATTTGCCACGAAAGTGAAGGCAAAACAAGGTTGACACAAAAACGTTCGGTCCACACTTTGTGTATGTGTGTGTGTGTGTGTTTTTATTTTTGCTGTTTTCTCTTTGTTTTGTTTTACTACTCGTGTACCTTTTAGCAGAAAGTTTTCTTCGGCTGGTGTCGCTGCGTTACATTAAATTGTTACGTCTTCCTACGCGCCCGGATAATGTGTTGGTTATGTTTGTACCTACGTCGTGACGTACATACATAAGCAAATGACGTAACAGTCGTTGTAAAGCACTTTTGAAATAATAGTGTTAAAAATGGGCGGATTGTTGGCGGAGTGTGGGCGGGCTGGCTGTTAGCCGTCAAGAAGGTAGAAGAAGGAAGGTACGGGGGCCTCTTAGAGACCGAAAAAAATATTAATGTCAGCACTATTAAGCCTTTTCAGCTGCAACAGAAGCTTCAAAAGTTGAAGCAGTGCCATAATGAATTCTAAAAGAAGCCTTTTTAGCCTTCTGGCTCTAAATGTTATATTATAAAAAATTTTTTTCAATGCTTTGGACTTTGTAAGATTACTTATTTTCAGTGTTTGCTTGCTTGAAATATAATAAAAAGAAATAATATAATATAATAAGCTTTAAAAGGGTATCAAATAGCTCATAGTGAAGACAGTAAAATTTCCCTTTTTTCCCTTCAAATGCTGGGGCCGTGAGTGATGAGCAAGGAGAGAGGTTTCAGCAATATGCTAAAAGGCTTGAAGAACGTTATCAAGGTTCACAAGAACGTTATATAGAAACGCAGCTATGAGAGGTGATTATTGCTGGCGTTTGATACTTCCTAAGAAATAATAAAAAGTAGCAGATAATAAAAAAAAACCTGGATGCTTACTTTTTTGGGTTTTTTTAATAATAGCCTAATATAATACCGTAACAGTACGTGTAAAAATATACGCGAAAAAATACATATTTACCTCTCCTTCTTAGGAGATAAGTATAAATACAGGACAACCGGAACAGGAAAATTTGAAAAGTGTAATTAAAATTGTTTTCTCATTTGTAACGTAGTGTTATTAAATTTCAGTTCATTATGTTTTCACTTTTCCGTCTATCTCCTAGACGTACAGAATAGAGCTCAGCGGCGAATTATAAATCGTTCCACCCCGTTTAACTCGATTCAACTGAACTCAGCGACCAACTTCTTTGAAGTCTGTGTCTTCTACACCAAGCCACTTCTGGCAGTTTCCTTGGCTCAGCTGTCTATTCTCACTCATCCAGACTGACTGTCTATTTGCTTTTTAACGAAAAATCATTTTCATTGTTCAGACGCACAGCCAACGCCGCAGCGTCGTCAACTCCTTGAAAGTCCTTGCGCTCGATTTGATAAGACAAAAGCTTTTTTGTATGACGTTAAAAAGCAGTTAAAAGCAAACAAAGAACGCGAGCGCGCAACGCTCACACCGAACCGTCATATACGAGTACACTCGTACAAAAACACACACACACACACATACACACATACTTGGCTATATAGATGAAGCAATAATGCCAGGCACATTTCAATTTTTAAGAGAAAGAAATTTCTTTCTCCAGCTTTTCTTGAAGGAAAGTCCTATACTTTTATTCTTTTTTGTACTCAGTTTCGATCGCTTTCTCAAGCGATTCAATTTGAAGTTTTGTGCATGAGCTATACGTTCTATGTATGCAAAAAGCGGGTACGTATGCATGTTACATACATACCCTTTAGTTCCAAGCTTCGTCGATGACATCGTCGTCGATGACATCGTCGTCGATGAAGTCTTGCAAGAGAAATTCCTATTTTCCGGCAGCGACCGCAATTTTTAAGTGGCGCTATGTTTAGGGACACAGTGACAAGTCGGTGTTGGTCATCGACGACATTTTCATGCGATGTCGTTTTAGTGATTGACGACCATAAGAGCGACAGTGTCATCAGTTTGCATTACTGCGTCCCTAAGCATGGCGTCGATTCTTCCGGCTTCAAGACTTCATCGACGACAATGTCACCGACAAAGCTTTGAACTACTGGGTGGGTATATATGAGCGTGTATGTGTATAGGAATCGAGAATCGAGAATCAAGAAAATTACGTCGACAGCAATGAAGCCAAACTTTCGCTTCTGCAGCATCCTTTTTGGCTTAAAGGAATAAAGCAAGCTGTGTACTTATACCCACACCCTCGAAATACTAAGAAATATTTATATTCATCCACACACACTGACACGAGCACCCACGTAGAGAGCAGCAGCACCCTCATCTCGACTTGATTGTCACTTTTACGGCGTGGTAAAATCGCACACTCAAAACGAAACGAAGAAAGCTTGGCATGAAGCGCACAAATTTAACAGCAAAAACAACAACAGCAACAAGACGCTAAAAAATGTATGTGCTGTTGTCGTTGCTTAAGACCTTATTAAATTTTTTTGGGTCGGTATGAATATGGAATGATAAATAATTGCATAAGAAAATGCAACCACCCATCATCAACATTTCATAAAAAGCAAACCTTAGTTGAAATTAATTTAGCACAGTGGCGTTCCTAGGCTTGGTGTCAGCCTAGGCTGGTGTCATGCCGAACACTTCCGCACGCAGATTTTTCGAAATCTCTCCCGTGTATATTAAGCGGAAGCACTTGCTGCATGCAGAAATTCTGCACATGTGCTTTGGGCATACGCTTTTTGCAAAAGAATGGCGCACAGTGGATAAAAAAAAAAGGAAACCATCGCCCTGAAATCTGAAACTTTTAAACGGAAGCTTAAACGGAACGGCAAAACTTATCTGGTTGCTGGTAATTTTACATCAAACCGATGCGCTGAAAGAAAACGGACAAAAGCAATGTCACATAATGTTGTCCTTAAACAAAAGAATTCAACTTTTATCAGTTTCTTCAATGCTAATTCATCGACACCACATTCATTACTATAATTCTCATCATTATTATTAACTTCAAAATCATTATCATTACTGTCAGCGTCATGCCAGTCATAAAATGCTTTAATTGACAAACTTAAACAAAAGCAAAAGGATGCCATTATATGGATTTAACTGGATATGTTCCAACGCTTTATGTTTCGCATGTGTGTGTGTATGTGTGTGCGTTTCTGCTCGTGTGTACGTGTAGTATTTATGTGCGCTTGTGCGAACTCGTTTTATACCCTGCGCGAAATTTGGTGTCCAGCCGACCCAAGAGGACAAGTCCTGGGACAGGATGGGAGACGACAAATTATGCCTTGCCGGTTGCTCTCATACAAAGTGTTAGAATTGGGACCGGTGCCTGTCCTTGTGTAACCGGTTACGTGAACTATCTCTTTCCGGTGCCCTTTCCCGCAGGGTAGTAGCTCTCTGCGTGCCTTAGTAAAACGATCAAAGTGCGAGACTGAGAAAAGCAGTTAAATACTCATTTAGCAAGGACCAAATATCCTCCAAACTCCGGTTGCTGATGCTGCCGCTGATGTCAGACAATACCAAAAAATCTTTCATTAAGAATTATTTAACGAATGCCACAACCAATAGCGTTGTGAAAATGACCCAGCAAGAAATTGTGAAAGCAATTACACAAGGATTCTTAAGTGCTTAAGAGCATCATTTGATTTGTAATTTTTCCTGCTATCAAAATTTTTTTTGAGAAGACGCAGCAACACAAGAAACCCAATTGTGCAATAGCATTAATGAAAATAATTTGTAATGTTAAAATATTTACGAGCAGCTTTTGTGAAAGACTCTACTAATAAAATAAAGTCTGAGTATTTGAAATATAAGCAGCATTCATTCAGTTTCTGTACTTTGGAGCTCACTGCAAAATAGTAGCTTTTACAATTTTGTATACTCGTTTTTAATACGAAGACTTTTGCTTCAGTTTTAGTGTGATAAAATGATGGTATGGAACCAACCACAGTGTAACACAGTGTAACAAAGTGTAACGAGGTGGCAAAAAATTAAAACGCAATTTTGGTATGATATTTTCATGTTTGTGCTTTAATCAGCTTAATATCGTTAGCATAAAAAAACGTTTTTTCAACGAAGAAAGTTTTAAATTTAGCATTTTTCGTGTAGCTTTTCTAAGAAGGTCTCTCCAGTTTTTCGCTTGAAAAATTTTAGACAGTTTGCATAATTGGTCAACAAAAAATTAGCTGCCAAAACCTGCGAATTCTATATCTTTTGAATTTCGGTCAATATAAGCAATTATCAATATGCTTTGTTTGTGAGGGGGCGTGTTTATAGGCCGATTATTTTAATTTTTGCACCAGACTTTTCGTTTTACGAGAGTAGCTTGCCTACCAAATTTCGTTATCCAATCATGATTTTGATCCTCTTTTTGCCGCCCGTTGTATGGAGACGTTACACTGTGCCACGCCTCTACCTATTAACTCACCATTGAATGAACACAGTAACTTCAATGATAATAAATATTAAATGTGCTATATGGGTTAAGGTGTGTGTGTTTGTGTGTAAGGGCATCTTTGTTTCAATAAACGAAAACTTATAGCTTGTTATAGAGCAAATGTAAGGATGGAGTTTATCGTAAAATAAAGCTTTATAAAGCTATTGTCATAAATGTATGTAATCCTTTCATTAACATTATAAAGGAGTAAAGTATGTACACTAACCGCCATAAGTGTTTACCCACCCTTAAAATAACACAAAAACAAAACAAATATTAACCTTTATGTGGCTGAAGAAAAAAACAACGTATTATGGCTGACATGCCGTCAATTATTTAAATAATAAATGTAAATAAAATGTAAATAAATGTAAATAAATGTAAATAAAATGTAAATAAAATGTAATAATTGTAAATAATGTAAATTATCCGTAATTTAGTAAGTTATAAACTTTATAAGTCCACATCGTTATAGCAGTTTTCTGAAAAAAAACCAAAATTATGAAGAAATTTCGAGATGT
Organism: Conops quadrifasciatus; assembly: GCA_949752815.1. NCBI lineage: Eukaryota > Metazoa > Arthropoda > Insecta > Diptera > Conopidae > Conops > Conops quadrifasciatus. Next base: position 12,367,337 of record OX457080.1, on the reverse strand, counting down.
CACAAAATTTCATATTTCTATGTTTTGTAAAATCGAAGTTGTGTTGCTCTGAAAATGCAAAAGGTACCCGGGCCTAGGTGGTTGCCACATAAAGGTTAATCCAAAATTAATTTTATATATTTATATATACACGATACATATACTCGTACAAGGATGCATATTTGGAAACAGATAGCTCCGAAATATTATTTATGTATATAAAATTGTATACACTACGAGTACATATATACAATTTCATATACATACATAGGTACTTCACTCTATGCGTACAAAAAAGTATTCACAATGAGGCGCCATCGAATCTACTACGCTTATACCATAGACTATTTTTATAGATACTAATATACCAGGATATATGTATGTATTGTTGCGGTCTATTTGATTAATCGGTGATTAGTCATAATTGCCGGTTATTATGCATAATCACCGTTCGGATTGGTAAATGTGATAAATATTTATTTATTTATTTTTATTTATTTTTATTTATATGTATTTATTTATTTTATATTTATTTATTTATTATTATTTTATTTAATTCCCGACTCGTAATGACGAATGTGATAAATATCGGAATTTCCGATTCGGAAATAACGAATATTTATAAAATTTGAAAAATGTATAGTTCGTAGAATATATTTCAATGGATTTGGTTATAGAAGAAGAGCAGAGGGCATAGAGATGGGAGACGACAAGATAACGGGATAACAAGAATAAGTCATCTGTCCGTCATACCATCATCTGTCCGACAGATGCAGGTATATGGTAAATGAGCTACGGCCCGGCTGTAGTTAACGCTCTTACTTGTTTATACAATATGAGTATATTTTTTGAAACGGACGCTTTTTCTACGCGGTTTTCCTTAATTGGACCCAATTTCTTTCGTTTTTCATGTTATCTACTCTTTTATGCTACAATTCGCCGTCTTGTACACGACAATTTGACGCAGATGGTCGTAAACGTCAAAAAGTCAACAAAATATGCTTCGGAGAAACGGCTATGCGAAATTGCTTCAGCGTTTCTTTAGTTCTTGAGAGACAAATGAATTGCTTATTCGCAATTTGTGCTGCTCGGTACGTGTACCTTCTTCTCTTACTCGCCCTCCTTGCCCTCCTTGCCCTCCACGTAATTATTTACGAGCTGGTGCCTTTTCACTCTAGCAAATGGTGGCAATTTGCATGCGACTCGCTTCGGGTATTTTAATGGACTTTTATTGCATTAGAATGGAGCACGTTGGTGACGTTTAATGGACTTCCTCTCTGCCCAGGAAGGAGTGAGAGGGAGTGAGAGAGAGTTTCTGAAGAAAGCAAAAGAAAGGTGACTGAATGTGGTGTTGGGGTATGCTGGTGGGTATGGTTTGGGTTCTTTATGTGTCGGATTTGTTTGAAGTGGGTTCGTCGAAGCAAAGCCGATTACAAACCACCAATAAATGTAGTTAAACGAATCGACTTGAAAATAATTCCGATGGACTGGCGTGACATTAATTTGAGACGACTGAATGCGATTAAAGTGGCTACAAAAAATGGAGAACAGTTACGAAGTTTAAGAAGGATGTAAAAAAGAAAACATCTTAAGTATTATGTCTTTTTCACGGTATGTATGGTATAATCATGGCTCTGTTAATTATGGTAAAATGGGAACAGATGATGTTAGAATCAGCCGAGGTGAAAGCAATTAAAAGCAAAAAAATTTGCAGAGAATTCTTTTGAGGAAAGACTCGTTCGGTTTGTACGGTTCATTGCAAACGAACTTATTTCCATTTTATATTAAATGGAAAAATGTAAAGGGTTGTATTTGTGGGGTTTGAAAAGTATTGGCATATGTTAAAATGCTAACTTTATGTTTTCTAAAACGTAAATCGATTTAAGTTTATAATGTAATCGTTTTTAAAGTATTAGGTAAAAGAAATTTCTACTCTTAATGACCCCAAATGGACTTGCATACCTTTTAAAATCAACAAAATGTGAAAATCATACATTTATGAAATATTAAATATGAGATTCCAATTAAATCAAATCAATTTTTTAATGAAATTTTTATTAAGTATTTCAAAAAAACAAAATAAGAATCGTTAATTTCAATATTTATCAGGTAATGCTGTTTAAATTTCTTTTAGTTACAACTATATATTAATATTTCATGATAGTTTATATTTTAAATGTAATCTTTCGTACGTCACAAGCATTTTATTAACTCGTTGTAAACAACTCTTTTACTCTGCGCATCCTTTTAATAATGAATCGATTTTATATATTACTTTGTTATTTATATTAAATATTTTCGGGACCTATTTTAGTATAATGGCGCCCCACAGGTTGAGTAACGCTGCGTTAATTGCTATGATAAATTAAGTGCGAAGTTCTCGACTTTTTTATTGAGCTGGGAATACACATTACCTGACGTAAATACTCATACCAACACAAACATAGTACTTTGCAGATAGTATAACCCAGAATTCACTTTTTTTTTGTTGAATGTCGCATTGGCTAATATACCGTCATTGACCGTCGACCTGTGCAATACCAATTATTTAAACAACAACAACATGAAGTGCAAACGGTGGTCTAGTAAATGTACATATGTATGTGTTTGTATGTGCGTGTCACTGAGCTCTGAAAGTGTCACTAAAAGGTGAAAGAGAAATTGTGTCGATGTGTCGGTATGTCTGCGTGCGTGTGTTTTTGGCGTCAAGGAGACCACTTGTGTATATTCTTAAAATTGCATATCCATTATTTCCAGCTTTACTGCGGCGCCAGTTAAATTTGTTGCTTGCGACAGTGTAATTTTATATACACGCAGCGTGTATACCAATAACACACCAATAGCCACAATTTAACGTCTAAAACCGCTTCTTAGACTTAGGTTTTGTGTTCAATTTAAATTCAAGCTCTCATGCTGGCAAGCGTGACCTGAAAGAGGCACGAATTTAAATGTGTTATTAAATTAATATCAAAATAGGTACCACCGAGACTAAAGAGTGGAAAAGGAAAAATTACTCGTGGCCGTTAGAGTGGCGTCGGTTGCCATTCAATCGACGGTAGGTACTCGACATGTTAATAATATTATGAAACAAGTGACAATTTGGATGAAAAATTCGGAAGAGAAGCCGCTTAAGCTGAACGTAAAATTTACTTTTAAAATTTAAAGTTTTCCTTTGGTATACAAAAGCGAAAAATTACTTCCTTTAGGGAACATGACGTTTGGGAGACAGCTGAACGCACGTACGGAGGATACACGTCATCTGTCAACGCTTCAGTTAACAGCTTTCCGTCATGAAGAACATAAATTGACGAAAACAAACATTTCATTAGTGAAATGAATACAAGCCCAAAACCTTTTGAGTGGTGGCAAACAAAGGAAATGGAAAGCCAACATACACACACACACACACACACACCCGCATTCGCACACATGCGGAAGCACAAACACCGCAACGAGCATGTATGCTAAAAAGAAAAAAGGAAAAAGGAAAGCCTTCAGCTGGCAAGCACACCTTTTTTATGCTTATACATATGGAGGTACACATACATAAACATGCGAGGAAGAAGGTACTCGTAAGTGTTGGTGTGCGTTTGTGTTTTCGGAAATTATATTTCCGCCGAACGCGTGTTTATCGTATTTTCTTTACACTCATCCTTAGGCTTTATTTATGGAGTTAACTCAGGCTATGAATGTTTGTAGGTAAGTCTTCTGCAGAGACACGTACACTCTAAAAATTTTTGGTATGAAATTTTTATATTGTATATAAAAACATTTATATACATATACATTTTATGTTATTCAGAACCTTAAATATAATTTGTTCTTTTTTAGAATAAAAAAGCTTAATAGAAAAAATACATACAATTTATAAGAAACTTTACTTTCGTCTACATAATTTTATAACATCAAATGTTATAAATAAGTTCATACTTTATACCCAGAATTTTTAGAGTGTACGATAACCAAAAACAAGAAGCAATTTATATCGAGATTGTTTTAGATCTCGTCTTTGATTTTGTACATGCGCGCGATATGTTGAAAACATATACAAATAACAAATTTCGAATTAAGCAGACTTGTCTACCAAGAAAATAGGCGGATGCGCCATTGTGAAATAAAATACTATCGGGGAGGCGAAAGAGCTTTCAATAAGATAAATAGGGCAACGTTAACACTCTGAAGATGTGAAAGGTTCGTATTTCCATTAACAAAAGTTAGATTATACAAAACTGTAAAGGTAAAGGCAATTTGAACACTGACAGTATCAAACAGTTGTAACGCCAAGATTTGGGCAAGGATACAGGTTTTCCGACAGCCCATCGTGTTTAAATGTGACACAAATTTTAGATAAAATCGGTTTTTCTTTCGGAAAAAAACTGAGAGATGGGCATTTCTTATGGCACGGTTAAAAGAGGCAGAAAACAAGCCCAATGTATTGTACATAACTAAAATAAAAGAGAAAATATTCTGCCAGACTTTTGCGTTTCTTGCAAATATACTGCAGTAAGTGAAAATTTTGTAAATCCGCATGATGTGGCAGCCGGATTTGCGCCTGAACTTGTCTCACCGTGACAATTTCTGCAACGCGAAGAAGGAGAATACACGATTTTCAGGTTATGTTCCTTCAAATACCGGCATTGAAGTACTTGACATGAGCTTTGTTTCTTATCTTTTAAAATTCAAACTTCGAACTGGGAGAGCAGTTTGAACTTTAATATCAAAATTGCACAAAAAAAAGCTCGAGCTGATTTTTAACAGAATTTATGCTTGGTATTCTTCCTCTCCAAACAGTTCGAAGTGACTTCAACTGCATACCTCTGATAGCTTCAAGAAACAAACCAATTATTGCTTTGGTTTTAGTCAAGCTCTTCTCATTACGTCTGCGTACGTGTTACACTTCTACCCTCAAATGCGTTGTTTATGCTTCGTTGAGCATTCAATTTCCTCTCGTTTTATTTTCGAGGATTTCAGCCATGTCGTATGATGGCGGCACCATCTCCGTTGTGTAAAAAGGAGAAGCAAGCAAAAGCGTCAGGAATTCGCTCATGCTTTTAAGCTTCAATTTAATTTGATCCGTAGCAGTTGTCAGTAATCCGAAATTTATTGTAATCGAAACAGGTCAATGATTTAATGAAATTTTATTTTAATGTCGATCAATGTTAAAGCATTTGAAAATTTAGTTAAAATTAGTTAGACCAAAAAGAGTACCAGAGACCAAATTGTCTGTCAGTGGCAAGGATTATTAATTTCAATCCTGAAAACTTTTAAATAAATACTTTTTTTCAGCTGATAATATGGCTTACTAATAATAACATATAATAATGATCTGCTAATAAGCAGTGTATAATTTCTGCTTTCTTATCAAATAAAGCAGAGTTAAAATATATTTTTTTAAGTTTTTGATACCATTTCTTCTGGCTGCTGTGCATTTATAGAGAACAATTCCTCAACTCTGAACTGCAACCTAACCTCTGAAGCATTTAGTTTCAACTTCAATGTTTTCAAAATATTTTAAAAATAACTGTAGTCCCTGATACTGACTACTTTTCAACTCAGTTAAATGGTTGAAAACTGCACTGCTTACGAGTATGTTAAAGTTACGCTCTTTCGCTTGCGATGAATAAGTCCTCAATGTAGGTGAAGAAAAATTCGAAGTCACTAATTACTTCGTTGATGAATCGATGAATCTCTGAAAAGTTTGTACAGAGTTTTACAAGCCCAAAAGCATTCGTGTTAATTCGAACATTCCGAAAGGTGTCGTAATTGTAGCTTTGGAGATATCTTCTTCTGCCATTGCAGAATATATGTACATATGTTTGTTTCTAGTATTCATGTTGAAATCAATAATGTGGGGTAGATCTGGTACAGTCCCTACATTTAATTTTCGAAAATCAACGCAAGGACGCCGGTCGTTGGGGTCTTTTTTGGGTACTAGAAAAGTAACAACAAAGTAGCCTACAGTCGGATTGCGGCTTTTACCACGCGACATTTCTGGTAAGCTTGCATCATCAGACTTTGGGTTTTTAGTCTACCAAAGTTTTTTTAAAATGAAAAATTATTAAAACTCTTTGGTGGCTTAGCTTATAATTTTGACGTACCCTGTCGCAGAATAATTCGAATCAAGCTTCGAGAAATACTCTTTGGCATGCGATTTTGCAATTTCGTATATCCCTTCAGAGTGCAGAGACCGTGCAACGCTTGCGTCTTAGTTTTTCTCCACGACGTAATAATAATGACCACGTAGGTAATTCATACTTTACTCTTTTTGGCGTTCTTTTACTTCGTCTTCATCATTCTTCCATCAGCAACAATAATTCGCGTAATATATAATAATTTTCATACGTTACCTGCCTGGATTCTTCCGCAGGAAAATCCGCCACTGAATGTCCTCATGGCTCCTGCTGCTACCATCAGCCGCAGACTAGGGCCAGTCAGCAGCAGATTACGAAGTACGTCAGAAAATTTGTTGCCCTTCGGCTGTTTCTGTTTAACAGAAGTCTAGAAATCCGCTTGGGACCGTCACGTTAGTCATTCCTGTAGGCATTCATTTAATTTCAGGTCGCTTTTCTCTTCGTTTTTCCAACCGGCTTCCTTTTTTCCCTACAGTCATTGTGTTGTCCTTACGGTCGTGTAGATCCGGAGAAGGACGAATGTGCATGTATGTTCTATTGTACTGTCAGTTGTTTTTTGTATGCAGGTATGCTTAGGCTAGACATACTTTTGTTATTTTTTTCTGTTTCTGTTTCTGGCTTGGTTTTCTCTTTTGTTATTCTGTCTGTTGTGTTCATGTCGACGACTCTGTTTGAGCTTCTGAAAAGAAACTCTCGAGTTTCAAGAAACAGAAAAGGAAGCATAGGAAGTGGAAGAAGAGGATGAAAGGAAGTAATATTTTTTGTTTGAGGAATTTTAGCCAAATTAATATTTTTTAATTTTATTTAATAACTATAGCGTAGCTTTTGAATGAAACAGTGCTTACATAATATTTTATTTCTCTCTTAATTTCATTCATTTATTTTGACTTAAAGTTCCTTTGTTTACTTTGCGCTGTATTTTTGATTGCTTATAACGTCAGAGTTTTTGAGTTCGAAATAAATAGTGACTGTCCCTGTAATCTTAGCTTGCTTTTGGCCCCAAGAACGCTTCATTTGACAGACATCCAAAGATAGAACCCCTGACATCAACGCAAAACTCAACGAAAATATAGTATATTGTATTTTCTGTATAAAGTTATATTTCTTCAAGCATATCTGCATAAACATTCATGAGCATGTCAAGCAGGAAACATAAATCGTTTATGTTTTGCTGCAAATTTCTAGCTTGTTAAGTCGTTAGTCTAGCTCTAGCTAATGGAAAATGGTCTTACAACTGGAGGTGCCACTACTTGTATAAATAAGTGCATTAAATAGCAATTTTGACATTTAGTAAATTACGATATCTTGCTGGTATGTGTGTAGTGGTATGTGGTAAAAGTGCAATAAAAACATCAGCCGTAAAAACAACAGAAATCGCGACAGCAGACAATAGTAACGAAGAAAAATACAATAATATTCGTAGTATCACGTTTTTTCCAATTTCTTTATTTGGATATTTTGCGAAAAATTGTAAGATGTTTAAAGATATTTCTGGCACAAAATATCCAGAGAGCTAACATTTCTAAATATTAGGCTGTATGTACATTTCAAACTAAAGGTATTGTATTCGTATGAAATTTTAACTGTATTTGTGACCTTGACCTTGACCTTGACCCGATGTTTGACTTCGCTCAAATAATTCGCCTTCCTGAATCTTTAAATTGAAATATAATCATTAAAAAATAATAATATATACTTCATAAAAAATAAATATAAAAATTAAATATTAATTGAAGTATAATGATTTATGACCGTTTTGTTCCCAGAAAATTAAGAAAAAATGTGGAAATACTCGATATACAAACAACAAAGTAATTAAGATAATAAATACGAAGAGTAATGTTCATATTCCTTTTAACTCATTAAAAGTTCTTGAGTGTAATTCTTTAAATAAAATGTAAACCAAAAAACTATAATGGCAATGGATCTCTATTTCTGTTTCATCTGTGAAAATGTAGATAAATATCAATCACTTTCTCCTTCTTTCACCTTTTTTCAGTAAAATGATTTTGTTGCTTGTAAAATTTACAAAACTGTTAGTTACATTGTGCATCACGTTAGCAAATTGAATTCCATAAAACCCATTGACATCATCAACGCCTTGACCAAAATCGATCTTTTAAAACTCGATAAAGTTTGAATATGAAAAGCAGCAACAACGATAACATAATAAGCTTAAGAAAAAACATAAACTAAGCCAAACAAAACAGACCCAAGGAACAGCAGCATCCTCACAAATTTTTTAGCAAACAAACTGAGGAATATTCATTGATACGAAAATGAACCTGGCAGAGTATGTGTATGTATGTATGTGTTGCTTTAGTAGAACATAGTTTGCAAATGAACTACTGACAGGCCGATCCAGAGACCGGCGACCATCCAACCGATCCTTTGCAGCTCCGTTGAGGCAAAAATAAGACTCATTGAATTCTGATGACAACTTCCATGGAATTGCTTACGGATGTTGTGTGCAATTGTTCTTACGAGTATGCGTGTGTCGCTTTGAGCTCTTGTAGTTGTGAGTGCGACTGTTTGTGTGCGAGTGCGTTTATGTGTTTTTGCAAATGATGTCCTTTTCAATGCCAATCTACTAGCATTGAATAAAAATACATATCAAAATGTAGATATCGTGTACGTGCGTGTCTTGTAAGTGTGACAAAGTATAACTTTAGGTGCTCGTGTGTTTACCCTACAATAGTTTTGTTTCAGTTGTTTTTGCATGTTATGGCATTACTTGAGGGATTCCTCCTTGTATCCTTGAGCATCATCAAGTTCTGCTCTCGATTTGAACTCTGTGCCGGTGCCTGTACTTTGACACTTGTGACATCAGAATAACTTTTTATCCGGGCGAAGCATGCAATTTCCAAAACATTGCAGCTATCTTCGCTTATTGTAGGCAGTTTATTATCGCAGGTTGTTGTATTCTTGGTTGAACTTTTGATACGATTTCATGTTTGTTCACCTTCGCTTTAGCTTAGGCTTTGATTCGAGACCTCACTTACTTTTTTGTGAACTTTGTAGAGAAGAGTTGGCTTTTCAGTTTAATTAAAATTTTCAGAACAATGACAATATTCAGAATTTTGAAGACGAAAGTTTGTTTTTCATTTTGCATAGGATTTGTTGAAATATTTAGGGCAAGGAGAGAGAGAGGGATAGAGAGTTTTTAATGGGCTCAATTTAAAAATGGTATGCCTTCGCGTTTGCAAAATTTCAAGTTTTTTAATTAAGTAAAATCCGATTAAGTGTAATTTGATAAATAGGATGGATCTTCACAAGTAGGCATGAGCACAATTTTTTACAATGAGCCAGATTAAAATTGTTGTAGACTAAAGATATTAAAAACTTGTTATAACTTGGATTTCTCCAATTTTTATACTCATTAATATCAATAATAGTTAAAGGTGTACTATGTACTATTAAAAAAACCCCGCAAAAAATATGTGCAAAAATGTTATGTAATGCCAAAAAAATGTGCTAAATTTTGACGATACTGAGAATAGTACATCTTTGATGAATTTAGTTCACGCTTTCGTTTCGTTTGTATCAAGAAGAGAAGTATTTGAAGTGAAGGATTTTATACAATGAAAATGTTCTCAAAGAGTTCGTATAGTATGCCATCCATTCCATTTATTTCGTTTTTATTTCTGTACCGATTTAACTGCTGATTTGTATGATGTCGTAATTTTTTATAAAAAACCAAATTCAATTATTTCAGTCTGTACCGTCAGTACTTTTTGGTTTATCATCTTGGAAGAGTTTGCGGCATGAGAGCAGCAGCGATTTTATGTTCTCCGGGAGTGAGTTTTAGCAGCCGAGTTTTGTTGTTTTCATTGTTTTTATATTCAAACGAATCATTGTCATCATCATTGTTGTTGTTGTCATAATCGTCGTCAATTTGAAATGATATTGACAATTCCTGAATGACAAATACCGGACGGCCATGAAATATGTTCGTCTGGTTTGTTGCTCGTACAGCTTTTTGCAAAAAATGAAAATAAATTGAACTGTGAATTTTGAATATGAAAATACGCATGTGAAGGTTTCGGGATATTATAACAACGTTGTTACAAATGTTTTGTGCTATATATAGTAAAAATAACAGTAAAAACCACCAAACCATAAAGCAACAATGATATCTATAAACCCAACAACAGCAAGGATAGCAACAACTCGACATACACAACAGAAATATGTATTGAAAGAACCACAACCAACAAAGTCATATCAGAAATATATTTATTAGCAATTTTCGTTACGAATTGGTAAAGCAATAGTGCATTGAGGCATATCAGCACTAGGACTGTCAATCCCGGGATCCCGAAATTCTGGGATTTCATAAAAAAAGTCAACTTGAAATCGGATTGTTTTTGCAAGATCCCGAGTTTTTCAGGAAAACCAGTATTTAGGTGGATATTGGTTTTTTTAAAAATCCCGAAATTTGTCCCGATCCCGATTTAAATTTTGAAATCTCGAAATCACGGGTTTCTAAAAAGTGTTGTCTTGTTCGGCAGCCCTACACGGGACATGACAGTCACACAGACATATTATGATGAAATTTCAAATTTCCGGCACGCACGCGCTTTTGCTCAGCATACGAAGATTTTTGTGGCTGTGTTAAATTTGAAACATGTGTTATTGCGGCTGCGGTAGAGGCATAACCTATCTGTCCGGTATCTGGTGTGTTCTCAAGCATGTGTGTTTGTATGGTGCGGTGTGTGTGTCTGTGGTTGTATGTGATTTTGTAGGAATGCCATTGCGTTAGTACTACTCGGTTGCTTTCTCCAAAATGACGATGCATTGCATTGGAAGCAATCTTCTGTGGCGGAAGGCACGGAATCGTTTCTAAAGGGAATGCGAAATGAAGAACGAGGAGAGAGATCGAAATAGGTTTTTTGCAAGCAAGGCTACGTACTAGTCTTCCCATTCATTATAATTACGTGGAAAGAAGCACACACACGCACACGCTGATATCCTAGCACGCACATCAAATGTACGCAATTACTGTTGCTGATACCGGAAATGGTTATTTCGTGCTCCCTCTACCCTTTGTGCGTCTCTTCCACTCATTCACTGAAGGGTCGCCCTTTTATTTATTACCGGAAATGTGCAAATTTCCAGTATGGCACACGCTGAGGGATATTGTTTTTAATTGTTGTTGTAATGTAAACTGTTACTAATTGCAACAGTTATAGTGTGTACATACTCGCAATTACCTAAAAAAATTACTTCACTGATCCGCGAGAGAGAGAGAGAGATAGATGATAGATGACACACTTCTAATATTTACAATTTGAAAACTACCCAAAAAAGTTTTATTTAATTAAATATATTGGCTACGAGCTAATGGGTCGTAGGTCAAAATTAAATCTAAATACTTTAGCCAGGCGAAGGCTAATTTGACTCGTTTTCATTATTTCACCTTAGAATTTGCAGAAACGTAATAACATTTTCTTAGTTATTGAGATTATGCTCCTTATTACATCCTATTTTTGTTGAACCGGCTGCTGGCGATGAAATTAAATCTTGTAACAGAAAAAAGAAAGCAGAAAAGTGCTCTGATTTTATCAGAGAAATTTTTACTTCAGTGAAGTTGATGAATTCTCACCGGAGCTAAGATGGTTCTTTTAAAAGAGGTCCTTTCATAAAGAAGTGTCTATTAATTTTATCTGGAGCAATTTTCATAATTTGCACTCTCAGTGCAAACTTTTTGCTTCTTTTCATTCGTTTTACCTGCTTTTTGAGGGGAAAAAGGGCCGTCAGGGATAGCGTTGCATGGTTCGGTGGGTGCAGATGTGTATGTGTATGTATATGTGTATGTGTGACAGGTAAATATGTTTGCGCGACATTGTCTCTAGGTTAAATTCTTTTATTTGTACGTGCTCTGCTTTTGTTTTTAGGTTTTTTTAATTTACTCTCGGCGGCACTTTTCGAAAGGTTCCTGCTTCATAATGTTTTCTCTTCTTATTTTATGTCGAAGCATTAAATAGAAGAGAAATTCTAAAGAAAAACCATAATTAACAAGTAAGAGCAATAACTTCGGCCTGGTCGAAACTCATATACCGTACAGCCGCATCTGTCGAAGTGAAGATAAAAAATGGGCGGGTGACGTATTACGCCCCTTTTTTGTGAAACCACTGTTACCAATACGGTAAACACTGCCATGCAACGCAATTGCTTTAAAATATTTTCCCCTTTACCTGCCTCGCTATAACCAATAAACTTTTCTATCAATCAGCAATCCCTTAAATCATCGTTATCATAATGATCGCCATTCGCCAACGCTTTGGTCCAGATCGTCCGTACTACCGACATCTTTATCTCATTAAATCAGTTCCTTTCTTTAAAAATTCATTTAATAGAGCAGAGTAATAATTATAATTCGTCATTTCAACTGCTTCATTTGCTTAATCATCACCCACAAATCACCTACAAATCATCATTATTTCCCTCATCATGATTATTCATGGAGGTTATCCGCCTTATCAGCGGCAGCAAAACTGTTCCGTTCTTTTTTCTCATTTGTCTCTCTTTCCTTTCCTCTTCTTTTTCTTTGAGGATACCATGCTTGGAAAAAAAAACATAATAAATATACGGAGAAATAGTTTTTGGTTTGTATTGAAAGTTAGTAAAGCGCGATGGCGCGTAGTGCAGCCTCACTGCTCCCTACGAACCGTATGACTGCAGCATTTAGCGCGGTAATGAAGCTCTTTCAGGCGTTATACGCGACTGAACTGTAAAAATCTTCAGCTATGCTCACTCACGCCCGGTTAGCTGCGAGTAGTATCAACCGTGCGCCATTCGCCATGTGGTAACTGCGGGTTGTTTGCCACCTTAAGCTTCAGCTGTTAAGTGAGTACTGGCGGGTATACAGCAAACTGCGAAAGAAGATACCAAAAGAGAGCACACAAAAAATCATACTTGTTAATAAATTCGGTTGAGGTGCTTTAGTAAAAGTAGCAACAAAATTCAATTTTGCCTTCAGCGGCGTTGAGCGAAGGAAATGTTTTAAATTAACTTAAAATAGAACAAGTAAGAGCGTTAACTTTGGCCTGGACGCAGCTGCTGGTACCCTACACCAGCATCTGTCGAATCGATGATGGAAAAGTGACGCCCCTTTTCAATTCGCTTACAGATAGCAAAGTGTGATCTATTTACTTATAACATCGCCTTGCACAATAAACACCTCCAGTGAGCGGGACACGCCCATATTTAGTGAGATGTCTTTCACCAATTCGGTGAACTCGACAACAAAATCTAAGCTTCATATCCGGACTATAGGTACACTCTTGCAGTCTATTGCTCCCATAGAAAGTTTCATATTTAGATTCCAGATAGATCAATCTGGGAAATGGATAACAAAACTGGGCCCAAACGGGGGCAAATAGGTTCTGCGGGGGCAAATAGGGCAAAAATGCACCAAAATGAATTTCTTACCAAAAAACACTTTACCTAGATCCAATTCTTTATTGAATCTCGATAAGAGTTTGCATTAGAGCCTTTGTAGGTGTTATTACGGGACATTATAGATTAAGGTATCATACGAACATCTCTGCACACAATTTCTGATTGTTGTCTCGGTCGTTTGCAATGCCAGAATGCTAATGTTCGTATGCTAAGGTTAGGCACACTCAACTCAAGACCATAAAGATCATAAAGTCGCAGGGTCAGGTCTGAATGGTAGGTCACACCAGAATCACACTTTTGCAGCAATTGGATGGATTGAGAATTCAGGGTTGTAAAGGAGCCAAACAGGCGAATTTCTTATTCTTCTAGTTATACTGTGCATACTTTCTTTTCGGACCAAATAAAAACTCAAAGAGAATTTGCGGCTTTTGAGGTTATTCGTGTGGCCAAGCGTGTAGAGAGGTGGCTACTCTTCTTAGTTATCGACGATTTCGTTTTGATTTCTTTTTGATGCAAAAATGCTTTGTTTGCTTTTGCCGAAATCTAAAATAAAATCGATTTCTTTACTACTAGTTGGAAGATTATTTGGCGTATTTTAACAGGATTGCGGATTTTATTCTTAAGCCGTCATTCTGAATATGTGCTAACCCTTCTTCGACCTCTTTTCTTTGAGCACATAATTTATTTGAGCCCATAATTTTTGTTGCTCAACTTAGGCAACGGGAAGTAAGAGGAGCGGAATGAGGCGAAATGCTACTGCTTGTTCGCTAAAGTGTTTTCAGGCAAAGTAATGTTTGTAGTCATGTTTGTCGACGTTAACGAATGCAGATGCCTTCAAATGCTTCTGTTTCGAAAACCGTGAGTTTGATCGTGAGTCTCTGTGTGTATGGATGTGTATATGTGAACCTTCCAAAAAGTTGACGACTTCCTGCATTAAGGGAGATAAATGTCTGCTACTCACTGCTACGAAAAAAAAGTAAAATAAAACCCTTCTTCTATCTCTCTTCATACGCTTGTGGTTTGTCTGGCGGTTAAAGTTTTTTATTCTCGTGGAACAGTAATTTTTCATTTTTTCTTCTTTTGTTCTTAAAAAAATATTTGCTCGAATTCTTTGGTGGATTTGACTCAGTCGTAGCCTAGCTTGAGAGTGTGTGTATATGAACGAGTATGTCTCTTAGTAAGTATTTGCTTGTATGCATAATTTTTGTATAGTGCATGAAATATGCATTATTTTTTCTTTCGACTTTTGATTATCAGATAAGTTGAAGAAATTGCAGTACTCTTCATTGTTTGTCTTTAAATACCGTGAGTAACGCTCGTCAAATTGAGAACAAAAAACATTCCGGATGGCAGAGATTGAATTGAAATCGAGAAAGAGTAACGGTAATATGAGTACTCGTATAAAGAGTTTCCTTTTTGGGAACGGAAACTTTCTGAATCAAAAGAACAAAAGTTCACAGAACTATAATTAATATACATAATCGTATGATTCCACACAATAATTGATAATGTTGTATATAACTAATAATCTAATCTAAGATAATCTTAATCGTCATCAGACATCTCTACAAAAGTGTGACAGTGTGTAAGTAAGTGTGTAAGTGTGTGTAAGTGCTCAACAAAAGAAGTTATAATCATTTTTTGATCAGTGGAAAAGCGAAACACGGAGCACGTAATTACAAACAACATTTCTATTAACTGCAATACTCTTTTTCTTTAATAAGTGCAAATATTTTTATTTGTTATTGTTGTCCAAGTATAAGCAGCTTTAAAGTAAGCCTTTGGAAGGGTTAACATTACTTACAACGTACTCTATCGTGCGATGTTGTATGTATGTACATATGTGTTGGTTTATGTATGAGAAAGAAACCGGAAGAAATTGTACTTATAAATGGAAGTGTAGTGCAAGTGCAAATATTGGTAGTTCACGACAGCACATATCGCTGTCTGTCTGTTTGACAGGCCCGTGTCGGTAATAAAATTGTTCTTTTTTATTAGACTCAATAATTTTTTATAATCCATTTTTAGTTTAACTGTGTATGCACATCGTCAGTTAGTAGTTAGTACTTAGTAGTTAGTAGTTAGTAGTTAGTAGTTAGTAGTTAGTAGTTAGTAGTTAGTAGTTAGTAGTTAGTAGTTAGTAGTTAGTAGTTAGTAGTTAGTAGTTAGTAGTTAGTAGTTAGTAGTTAGTAGTTAGTAGTTAGTAGTTAGTAGTTAGTAGTTAGTAGTTAGTAGTTAATTAGTAGTTAGTACTTAGTAGTTAGTAGTTAGTAGTTAGTAGTTTGTAGTTAGTAGTTAGTAGTTAGTAGTTAGTAGTTAGTAGTTAGTAGTTAGTGGTTAGTAGTTAGTAGTTAGTAGTTAGTAGTTAGTAGTTAGTAGTTAGTAGTTAGTAGTTAGTAGTTAGTAGTTAGTAATTAGTAATTAGTAATTGGTAGTTAGTAGTTAGTAGTTAGTAGTTAGTAGTTAGTAGTTAGTAGTTAGTAGTTAGGAGTTAGTAGTTAGTAGTTAGTAGTTAGTAGTTAGTAGTTAGTAGTTAGTAGTTAGTAGTTAGTAGTTAGTAGTTAGTAGTTAGGAGTTAGTAGTTAGTAGTTAGTAGTTAGTAGTTAGTAGTAGTAGTAGTAGTAGTAGGAGCACACATGTCACCTCGTAACGTGTGAAGTTGGAAATATCATTAAACTGGTCAGGCAAGGTTTTCAATCTTTACTGATGCAATATAGGATCAATCTTTAGGATCTTTACCGGACATTTTGTTCGGGATATTAATTCAGTCATTCTCGAACTCCTTGCAAATCAACACATCGACCTTTATGTACTGCCATGCTATTTACTAAGCCTAACGTATTTCAGTATTGTTCGTCTCCTTCACAATTCTTCATTGTTTTAAACTGTATCGAGTTTCCGACCAGTTCCCATTGAACGAAACCAGATCAACGGCCATGGTTAATCTTAGGCACCTATAAATACGGGTATAAATCGAAAATTATTGCTTCTGTCCTGCAAAAAATGTTCAAACTTGCGACGCAAATGCAGGAGCTACGTGTTCGAGCCTTTGCCAGCTTCAGGGCAGTACGATACAAAAACTTCGACTAGATTGCATCCGGATAGCAGTGAAGCAGTAGCTTGAGCAGCAGTATCGGAAGTCAGGAATTGCGACAGAATGTGACCATTCCGTATATCTGCTTATAAGCAGTTCTAAAATTAAAAAAAAACAATAGCTGTAGTGGCAACAGCAATAGCTGCAACAACACCACTGGAACAATGACGTTCCTAGTTTTGCCCTGTATAGCTTAAGGTACACCAACCCGACACGGCAACGGCAGGCAAAAGCAAAAGGTATTAGGTCCAAAGGTTAACTGGAGATTGGCACATGTGCGGAAACGGGATTGCAACGGTTTCTCATGCTTATCCGTTTTCAGGCCGAAAAACGGATGTGCAGAGCAGATGCAAACATATATACAGCCGACGACCATGCATTCCACGCCATCGAAGGACTGACAAAAGCCACTGAAAACTAAGGACGGCATTCAAAATTGAAGTTATGTTCCGAAAATCCTGTGTGTTATTTTTCTCTTCGTATTTCTCTGTGTTTTTCTATCTCTGCTTTCGTTTTGGTTGACAGTATTCCTGGGTAATTTTCGCAGGATTGAGATCGGCTTCCTCCTCTGCGTATAGACACACGTGAAAGGACACATGAATACAATATCCTTTGTAGTTTCTATAGAGATGTTGTTGTTGTTGTCAACTTGTGTTGACGTAATGCGGTGTATGCCTTCGAAATTAAGACAGAGAATAACTTTTTATGATAATATTCCGGAATGGAATTTGTTATATCTGTTCAAGATTCTAACTTTCAAGATTATAATACATAATTTTGCTAACGCACAAACACAATAAAACTCAAGTCTATATTCTGTTGTAATGAAATTACTTACGATACTTAAGTGCAATGAAGTTAACGATAATAGTAATCGGATATTAATCGGATATATGAAATGATTTGCTTCTTGAAAGATTCTATAACTTTGAAAAAAAGGAATATCTCCACAAATTATTATTATTGCAACATCATATACAATATTTTACATTGTCAGAACTCTTTCACGGTTCATTAACTTTAAAGTCTTCAATAGAAATAGAATTTTTTGAAACAAATTTCAATAGAATTTAAAAAAAAAACTTTATCCCTATAAAATTGTTGCTCTTAAAAAAAGAATTTGTAGCAAAAAAAGATGGAAATATTTTTAAGCAACACGTACAATGGAGCTGGTACAATGCCGCGTTTCCGCTAATGAAACCAGCTAGTCGTACCTACATACGTGCATGAAATGCCCCCACAAAGTCATGCCTGAAACACTCTGACACACGCTCCCACTCAACAACACTCCGGGAAGGTCCTTGTTGCCGCATGGTAAATGCAAACCTACGAGTTCCGTTAATACTCGAGCATCAAAGCGGCACAGAGTCGAACAACTTCCGGTTTTTATTTGCAAATTTTGTAAATAAAAGGCAAAGCAATCGATATGGATGCTGTTACGACTTTTGAAGTGCTGCTACAGCTTTTGTTGTGTTTTTGTTTGGTTGTTGTTGTTGCTGTTTGCATGCTTCTTCAAGCAATCCAATTGTTAATTTACAACATGGCGACGCATGGATTGTGGAGAACGCCGCACGCGATAAGCGGAAGTAGCTTATACGAGTGTGCTCTGTTCAGATGAATTGCTTGCTATAAATTGTTGTTATATTTAGTTTTTGTTGGTGCAGTTTGTGTAAAGGGTATACGAGTATGTGTGCTTGTGTGTATAAGCCCACTTTTGTTAGATTGCTTTCGCTCGCTGAACATCAACGGTATCGATTACTTTCGTTACTTTCGCCAAAGACTTTAGTTGTTGCTTGTTTTTATTGGCAATAGTTTATGAAGTGTTTGAACCGTTGTTATTGTATTGATTACCGTTGTCTAACGCACAAGCTATTCCATTTCTCTTCATTTTAATGATCAAGGGTGTACCTGTTTCGTGCCTTATTTTATGCTCTTTATGTGTCACATTCTATCCTCATCATTACTCATCCTTGTCAATGGAGTCAGTCAGTCAGTCAGTCAGTCAGAGTCAGTCAAGGTGTATAAAGGAACAAAAGTAAAAAACTATCGAAGGGTATAGTGATGCTGGAAGGGGCGGGGAGGGCTCCTACCAAAAATAAAAAATGCCATTTTTATTAATCGTAACTTTGAGTGAAAAATGTTAGGATCGTGGAAATCCTAAAACGATTTTGCGAACATTTACTGCGGAAAAGGTATCCATTATGCGGGAAAATTTATCAAATCTATTTGCTGAAGTTTTTTACAGGTTTTAAATTTTGTTTATGCTCAGTCGCAGCCGAACGTGTCGGAAATGTCGGATCCTTGTTGGCCGGAGTTAACACGAAAGGAATACACACATACATATTCCCACACAATTTGTGCCACTGAAATTTTGGGCAACAGCAACAACCCAAACATACAATGAAGCGGAAACGGATGTAAACAGCTGTGTCACCTGCCACGTTTCTCATTCCGTTTGTCCTTTCACGGTCGCTTTCGCTGCCACGGCTCCGGTTGTCACCTTTCGACCTACTCACTGCACTCTGCCTGTCAACAAGGCGGCCGACGATAAGGAAATATTGTGATTGACATCATCTCGTCGTTATCTTCGAGGTCATCACTCACAAAACGGTGCGGGCACAATATCTTTATTACTTGAAATTCCCGTTTTAAGCCTGTTGCAGAACCGACAACACCTTTTGTTACACCCTACACCCGAAGGGAGCAGGGTATCACTTTGTTCTGCCGTTGGTGTCGCTTTAAAGGAGGCGTGGCAGGTATAGAAGAGTATATATATTCTGGCTCGCAATCGCCACCTAAGTCGATTTAGCCCCGCATGTCCATGTGTATGTCTGACCATCTGTCTGTGATATGAAAGTGGGTGCCACCCGCCCCCTTCGACAGATGCGGGTGTAGGGTATATTAGCTTCGGCCAGGCCGTAGTTAACGCTTTTACTTGTTTTTATCCATATTTTTTGACTGCGACAACAGCAAGCACTTCGAGTAATTCTTATGCAGCCATTGTGCATCCGAGATGAAAGCATAAAATAGCCTTTTCATTGCTGGCAGGAGCAGCTTGTGTCGCTGAACTTGAGTGAGCGCTGCGAACTGAGAAGACTACGGAGTGGTGGTCTACCTGACCAGCATCTCTGCGAAGCTTCGTTAAAAGAGGATATTTTTTTAGTTCTTTTTCCTACGGTATCGAGGTTATACATACTGTCTCAATTTTCTGGCTTCACTTGGACTGAGCCTTTTTGTCGTCATCATGCTTCCTGGCGGTTCTTATCGTAGATTTTGTTTTGTTCGACGCACCGTGGACTGAAATGGCCGTTTTCGACGGCCAGTGACGGCCAGTATTCTGTAACTTTTGATCGGATTAAGACATTTTGATGCGGTTTTTTTTCAAATGAAGGTAGGAACGTGTATCTTAGTGAAAGCTGAAGTCTCAAACGTCTCAAAATTTTTTTTTTAATTACTAAAAAAAAAACCAAACTTAAGTTTTCATATAAAAATCGCGTCAAAGAAAAAACTGTTTTTAACGTATTTATTTTTTGTTTATTAAGTATTATGAGACATAATGATTATTAATATAATATGACAAAATTGATGCAAAAATGTTAAAACTTTAAGATTATATTTTATTAAAAACCATTGTAGTTGGAGTTGTACCTTGTAATGTGGTGACAAAAAACACGATTACAGCAGAACGAGAGGAAGCATCGTCATGAAATTCGGCACGAATATTCTTTCCCATGTACGCTTCTTCGGTGTCGAAAATGGAAAAAATCAAACAACTGCCACGCCTACTTTTTTAATACAATTACTGTTTCAGATTTGAGTACCGAATTTCTTTTCGGTTCGGATCTGAAGTTCAAATTTTATTGCCGTGTTTACCGTATTGGCGAAAGTCATCTCACAAAAAATTGAGCGTGACACGCTTCATATTCCTTTTATTGTCACTTTCGCCTCATTCAATTTCTCTTGTCGGATACAAATTTTTTCCGTTAGGTTGTGCCCTAATTTTTGTAAAATTTGAAAAAAAATTCCAAAATTCAATTTAGAGAGCAATACTTCTTTGAAGGGTCGTCCCGGTCAAGTATATTGGAGAAAGTTTTTCATAATACTCTGAAGTTTTAGGAATTATAAACTATTTCATTAGCATTCACCTCAAAAGTTATGGCTTACGAAAAAAAGTTATGGCATAAAAAATTACATTTTTTTCAAAAATTTTCAAAAAATGTTTTAACCAAAGACACAAACATATTTTATAATTTTTTCCATATAATATTTTCTAAATTTTTAATGCACTTATTTATTTATTTATGTTAAATACTTTAAAAAATAAAAAAGGTTAATTTTTAAATACCCATGAAAAAATTGTAGGTAGCGTTTTGACTAAGATCTTCTAGGTTTTTTCACAGTGAGCTATTTATTATAAACAAAATGGCATACCAAATATTCAAAAAACTCAGAGCGACTTTGTGGACTTTTGGCCGCGGTTTTGAAGTCGCAGTCCACTGTACGACGTCACTTGAACAGGCTTATTTTAATAAATTTGTGTTTAAAGTTAGCAACTGCAAGGTTCAAAAATAATCCTAAGGAATTATGAAAGGAACTAAGAGAGATCATTTAAAGGCTTACATGATTGAATTAGATTATCTTCGGCTAAATTAAATTGTTTGTAGAAAAGTTTCCAGCTGGATGGAACTTCGTGCCGAAGATTGCCAGTCCTTTACGATTTTCAAAGCACAAAAGAAGTTAAAATTAAAAAATTAAGTGAGCCTTACAAAGGCTTTGGCAGTACACACTACTTAAGAATCTTTAAGACTTTTATTTCAGATTGTTCTTATCTTTGCATACAAGATTCTTGTATGGGTCAACAAATTGAAACTTTTTAATCTTCCAAATTAGATTGCAGTCCACTTTACGGTTTTCATAACATTTTATAATATTAAGAAATTAAAATATTCTCCGAATGAATGACGTATGGAAAATATACTCGTATACAAACGTCACCCTATTTTGACCGACCTTCCGGGGCGTACAAGTGTTCTACAAAGTAAAAAACCGAAAACATTCTCACATTTTATTAACCTAAACTATTTGGTAAGCACTTGCTCGCACAACAAAAATTCCCGTCATCGCTAACGGCAAAATATTGTAAAAATGGTGTGCGGTAATAAGCTCAAAATCTTTTGTTGTCGACATTTATCCACATTAGCCGCATGGTTATTGTTTCGCATTATGTTGGTGGCTATTTAGGCCTTCATTTAACGATGTGAAAATGGTGAAAAAGGAAATATTCTCGAATTAAAATGTATAAATTCATAAATTCTTTAAACGCCTTTTAAAGAGAATTTATTAATGTAATACGGAAAAAGGTTAGCAAAAATAACAAATTTGATATCCACTTGAAATAAATAGAGCGTGAATATCTTGCATTTATTCATAACTAATATTTGACGAAAGTACTATACGTATATCGAAATAATTCAGCTGGGAAATTCTCACACAAAGCAAATACGCAGCACAAAAACAAGGTGGTTTTTCAATACCTTCACTTGACAGCATGGAATAAAACCGAGCAAACTGTCGACGCTGCGGTCAACCGAATTTTGCACACAATCAGCATTTCATTTATGCATTTAGTCAACACGCGGCAATGTGTTTGTTACTGCTGCTGCTGTTGCTGCCAACTTGAGTTGTGCTGGAAGGTGTGGTGTTGGGGTGAAGGGTGTTGCTTATGGGTGCTGGATAAGTTGCGGAGCTGATGAGGCCATCATACAGCTGTTGTAAACAATAAGCAGCACCGGAGCGAATGTTCAAAATGTATAGCAACACAACAAATAATAATCTGTTTAATATTCATGCATACTTATAAATTTATGAATGTGTATCCATATACATATGTATATACATGTATATGCTAAGTGTTGTTTCATTTACTCTTGCTCGTATATATAAACTTATGCATACGTAATAAGATTTTACCCATAGCAATTACTGTTTGCACCTTAATTTTGCAATGTGCAAATATTAAGAAGTTATTAAAAGTAATTTTTGTTGCTTGTAACTGACCGATCTCTGCGGTTGTCCAAAATATTATCGTGGAGGAAAGTAGTTGTTGATAAAAGATAGGGTTAACTCGCGGAGAATAATTGGGGAAATTAATCTAGCATAAACTAGTTGGAAATAGATTCTGCTCACTGTGAACTGACGACATCTGTATTATATGACAATAAGCGCCTAATTTTCAAATTTTTGTTTGGGTGTTCCATTTTTTACAACTTCAACGAACGCATACTATAGTAGAGTCGCTGAAATCGTCATACTTAGTATGTCGCCTGCATGATCTTGAAGTTTAACCTTCTTTACAGTCAGTCAGGAGTTTTTGACTGTAATAAAGTGCTAGATGTTTGCGTGCGTCCTAAAATCCCTTTCTACATGATGGTCAAACTTCACAGACCACGGGTTCAGATTGTAAGACAATGTCCTAAAGACATAGCGCACGTGAGACGTTCTTTCTGAACTAGCCAGGCAAAACCTGGTGATCCTTGAACAGATACCAGCTTATAGTAGATTTGACGGCAATTAGGAGACGGAAAGACTGTCCAAGTCTGGAACGGCCAAGTCCTTCATTCGACCCCAACCTTCGTGCGGGGTGAGCACATCCCTATTCAGCCGTTTTACACAAAATAGGGCCCTAACGGAGGAAATAGATACTGGGCCCAACTATAGGACAAAAATATACCATAGTGCTCCTACCGAAATGGTCTTTACCTTGATCCAATTCTTTATTGAATCTCGATAAAAGTTGCATTAGAACCCTTGTGGTTATTATTACTGGACATTGTAAATTGAGGTCTCATATAAACAAAATCAATTTCTCCGAAGAGTTTAAATGTAGATTCCGGCTGGAGTCTGAAGAGAGATCATTGCACATAATCTCTCATTGTCCGGTATTTTTTAATCCCAGAATGCTAATCTGTGGGACAGAAATATTAGGCTTCTCAAAGTTGGCTAAGTTAGTCACACTCAGCTTATAAAATTCGTAAGCAAGACCGCAGTAAGACAATTACTGTATAGGAGCAGGACAGGACTGTCTACCCCTTTATAAATAATAATAATTTAATTGTAAAATTCATGTTATTTTTTAGGACAAACAAATATATAAAAAGGATGGGTCGGCTACTTGGGAGCTCCACAATTATTTTTAAAAATTGTTCAAAGATAATTTTTTGAAATATTTTCAGAAAAACATTTTACAGAAAAAATATCACTCTTTTCGCTACAGTGCATATTGCTAGTAAACATTTATGAAAGATTTGCCTGTTGCCTGTTCTTTAAAATCGATATGCATTAAGCTCTTTATTTGCACAAACTTGTGACCGAATTGCGAGTGCAGTTTTTTCGAAGTATCGGAATAAAATATAAATTCCGACTCAAAATATATTTATAAACTCAAAATATTTTTCTTTCCAATTTTGACTATATGAAGGAAAAGGACGCGCTACCCACTAGTACTTTACCAAGATTTATTAATTTAATAACAATCTCTAGAATATGTGCCATCTATCACTCAAGTTATTCATTATGCAACACAAGCTCAGTGGGTTGTATACACAAAGCCTTCCTCCACAAGGTTTTATTTATCATATCCCCCTTAAGCACTCTAAGTGCAGGGTCCCTCTGGTGTATCTCGGATACCTGTAAATCTCGTGAATATTTAACGTGTTCTACGAGTACTATCCTTATTTTTTCCGCTACTAAAATTGTTGTATCTCGAAACTGAACCTTTTCGAACAAGCCCATTCCTCTCGGCAATTATTCTCATGAAATTCAAGCCAATAAATTTTATTGCTTCTATAATAAACGTCGCATCCTTCTAACGACACTTTGCGGCGTTCCTCATGCGTTCAGTAATAAAAATTTTCTTCACAGGGTACACAACAACCAAAAATGTATGGGTGCCGAAATATATTTACTTATTTCGTTACCATAAGAGTTTGTACCTTTAAAGAGTTTTCCTTTTAGATATTTTTATTCTTGTCTGGTGCTTTTATTGCTTTTATTACGAGTACTATATATCTTTTCGTATAACGTATTGGTTCTTCGAATATGGATTATAAATATATTGGCATGTGTTTCTGCTCCAGGCGTTTGAATGCGTAATTGTGGTGCTGGTGTGGGCGGACAGATAAATGGGTGGATATAAAATGGGTATGTCACGTCTTACAGGGTGCGCTTTTGAGTGCCGCCTACCCATAATTTTAGCAGCACATTCACCACATGTGCTTACATTTACAAAATAATAAAAACACATACGACGTTGTTTATGATAACGAGTACGGTAACAGATACAGTTAAACACAAAAGCAAAGCTAGAAGATGCCGCAGGCAAC
This sequence comes from Conops quadrifasciatus, assembly GCA_949752815.1. Taxonomy (NCBI): domain Eukaryota; kingdom Metazoa; phylum Arthropoda; class Insecta; order Diptera; family Conopidae; genus Conops; species Conops quadrifasciatus. Next base: position 12,342,348 of record OX457080.1, on the reverse strand, counting down.
GAGTGTCATAAATACACAATACACAGAAATGAAATTCGTCATATTTTTTTAATAAGAAATTTTGTGGCATCAAAAAAAATTTGCGTTTCAGTGAGTATAAGAAAGCTTGGTACCGACCACCAGAAGGATTTTTAAAGAAAAAGGGTCTCACGCAAAACTAATGAGATTTTGCTTCAGAAAGCTTTACAAAAATTTACATTTAAATGTTTTATACTGCCCTCAGCACTTTTATACAAATCGGAACAATATGACGCGTCCCGACTTTCGGTAGGAGTTTTCTTGCGGTATGAATTTCAATACTGTCCATCTGGAATAACATAAATGATGAATACGTTAACTATGCTAACCCGCTGTGGTCTAAGGAGGCCATCCAACGAAAGCGGCAGGACATTGGTCTGCGGAGCGCTGACTGTGTTCGAGTATAAAAAATAAAAACCTTGACAAAGAGGGCGACAGCAGCTTCCAAAAAAAGAAACGGATTTTATTAATATAGGTACGTACGTACATATATAATAAACGCAAAAGAAAAACAAACCATTGCCAATTTTATTGCTTTCAGCTATTGACATTCCGCTGCTCTTCCTCTCTGTAAACCTCCTCCTGCCACAACCTCTGGCGAGAGCGTATTTGTTTCGTGTGATATTTTGCGACGGGCCATCAGAAGCTCGTATGACAGATGAGTTCTGCGGCGCTGTCGTGAGCAGCAGAACGCTTCCGTTGAATTGACGCAAATTCATTCGGCCTACTCGCATCGCTCTGCACGAATTTCGGAAATTCATCGCATTTCCGGTTGTCCCTTCGGCGCGCCGGCGGCCATTCCCTCTCGCTTTCCTATTTTCTATCTGTTTCCATTGTTTATGAGTATGTGTCAGTAAATTTTACTGTGTAAATTATTATTGACGGCTTTATAAAGCGTCAGCCAGTAGCAGACGCGGAGGCAGCAGCTGCAGTTGCAGAGACAGAGACGAAAAATACACGAACAAAAAGTTAACGAATATTTTGTGTTCTTAACGCTCGGTTTGTAACGATTTATTGTTTCGAGAGTTTTGTGTTTGCTGCAATGAAATAATATTTGGCTTTTTCCTTTATTCTCTTCTTTTTCTTCAGTTTTTGTTGGACGAATATTTTGTTCCGTTTCGCTGGTCGTCGGTACTGGCACATTTGATTTGCATAAGTTTTGCATGAATGTTTGTGTGTTGTGTGGTTTCTTTACTAAGCAAGGGAAAAGCATCAAGCGCCTTATCTGTTGGCCTTTGACCAACTAGAAACTCCTACTACCCACACCCGCAGCCCCTGCGGAACCGCAGACTAGGCATTGCTTCAGGAGGAGGGTTATGTATGTATATGTCGAGGCATCCTCTTACACGGACACAGTAAAAATACTCTAAAACATCCATGGCCCGAGAGAGAACTGGGTCATGTAGAAGTCTATTTCTCCATGTTTTCTACCAAATCACGTACTCTGGTTTCAAAAGGGATCAAAAGGGAAGGCCAGCGTCCAGCAGATGCCGCCCCCAGCACCTTTGCCACTTAGCGTAACTATCGTTCTGTTCCTCCTTCCCACTACGCAGCCATTCCTCAGTACACTCAGACGAAATGCACGCATGTCATATACTCAGTAACTTCTTGTTCAGCTATTAGTTTCCTCCCACTCTGTCTCGGTCCGCCTAAATAGGCCATAATTCTGGCAAGTACGGAGTGAGCCCTCGCCGCTTTCTCGCAAGCCATATCGATATATATTTTGTATGAGTTCCTTGCATCTATCATAACGCCGAGATATCTGATAGCCGGTACCGTCGAGAAATCACAACCATCTAAGTTAGGCATTGTGTCCTTCTTAATTTTTTTGCTTCTCACCAATGCCGTTTCAGTCTTTCGTACCGCTAGTTCCAAGCCTTTTCCGCCAGCCAATTCCTAATTATAAGTAAAACCAAATTGCTGTTAGTTTGAATATTACAAATTTATCACAAATATCACAATTTTTTACCACCATTTCTCCATCTGGTACCTTTAATGTACCACTCAATCTGGTACCATCCAATTTGAGAGCTGATTTCTCTGCAAAATTGTATTGCCCTGTTTGCCGTATTGCCTCAAGTCATCTCACAAAAGATGGGCTTGACACGCCCATCTAAACTTTAACTAATATTCTCATTCAACATCCTAATGGTACTTTTGGATGGCCCTATTTCTTTGGTTGCTGTGATCTTAAATTTAATAAATTGTTTGTTAAAATTGCAAATATTTTAATTATTTACTAAAAACTAGTTTTTCTTTTAATTAACATTGTGTGTAAGTGTAAAAACAGCAAAAATTTCCTTAAATATTTTTGTGAAAAAACTGAAGGGTTTGCTGCTTTTTCGTTTCGTGCTTCTTTGCAGGATGCCTTATTTTTTTTTATAAGTATCTTTCAAAATAAAATTCCTATCAAATACTTGTACACCAACATTTTTTTATGAACGCCATGCTGCTTTTATGACATTCTCTCGGTAGTAAATGCAACAAAATAAAAAAGTGCAAGACACAAGGAATAACGGCCATCAGAAACATATGGAGCCAGTTGCCTTTTTATAGCTGTTCGTTCACTTTGATCTTTTTACTGCTGGCAACAATTTTAATCAAACTTACTTTAAGTGAAGGACCGAAATTAAGTGTTCAAGTGAAGTGACCAGAGAAGGTCCAAAAGGTAAAGTTTTCATTTCTAAGAAATTCTGGTATTTCTGGTTTTATTGTATAAGTATTTTCGAAAATCAAAGTTTGGGAGAAAAATAACATCAAAAAAGGAAAGAATGGCTAGGAATAAAGAAAAAATGTATGTACATATGTATTTCAGCTCACTAAAATAACTCTCGGCGGTGGCCTGTCAAAACTAACAGCATTAAAGACGCTTTTCTACAGATTGCAGATTTCAAGCATTGTTTTTGGGATTTGCTTGCAGGAAGCCAAGAAGAAGAAGAAAAAAAAATCCGAATAAGGAAAGATTTAATGCTCGTTTTCTATATTGTATCTGAGATTAAATTTTCTGTTTCTAAGAATTACAAAAAATATCATTTTAGACGGTTGTAAAAACATTATTGACAGCCATTTTTCCTAAATTTATCGTAATTTATTTTCTATTTTTTTTCTACTCCGAGGTTCCCATAGCTTCAAATCCTAAAAATGCGTCTTTATAAATTGGTTTTCCATCCGAAAAAAGGGTTTATTTTCTTTATCTCTGTCTTTTTAATGTATCAAGTACCTCGAAAGTTAGCTTCCTCCTGTATGTACACTGACTAATTATCATTGTTATCGTTGTTGTAAATACATTATTATTCAAATAACTAAAAATAATCCGTCGTTCGTCCGTCTGTCTGTAGAAATCACGATTACAGGAGAACGAATAGAGGTATCGTCATCGGCATAGGTATATCGGCACAAATATTTTCGGTCACCCTAGGCTGTGCGAGTGTCACGCCTACTTTTTATAGCTAATATGAATTCACATGTGCCTATAACTCAGTTTCTCAGCTTGTAAAGTGAATCTGAAGCTGCAATTTTTCCCCAAATCCATCGTCTCAGACTAAAATATACTTTAAAAAATCAGCGTGGTCCTCGGTAAGCGGTTGACAAAAAGCACGAATAAAAGAAAAAAGTTAATTAACATTTAAACATGATTTCAGGACGAGGCGCATTAGCAAAAGTAGAAACAGCAGAAATTGGACGTCCAGAATTTTGGGTCACTTTGGGTGTAGGGACGAAAAAATTTGAAGCAAAAAATAACTTTAATGATTAATTAATGAGAATAAATATCTTTGTTCTCAGGTAGCTGACTCACGGAGGTTATTCATTATCCCCTCTCTTTGCGTTCTGTCTTTCTTTCTGCTCATTTTGGGTCATGAAATTTGTTTGATTTTATTCGGGAGCTTTTATTTCTTTGTTGAAATCCACTTTTTTTTTAACTTAATACAACTTATACGGTATTATAAAATCTCTTTTCCTTTAAGCTAACGCGATTATATAACAAGTAATAATCATAATTCTGTTCGGAAAACACAAGACACTTTTTTGCCGGGAAAAACGGAACATAGACCATAGAAATCAGAGAAGCGTACAACTTTAAAGTTTAAAAGTTAAAGTTTAAACATATTTAGATTAAAATCCTAAGTAGATAAAAGACACAATAGTGTTAATTTCTTACAATATTTCTCCCGAGATATAACAAGTTACACATACCGTGAACAACTTTATAAGTTCTTGCCTCGAAATCGACACTTTTCTCCAGAGCAAGACACAATAAAGAAGCAACAAAAAGCATCATTTTATTAATCGATAGCCATTAGTAAGTAACCCTTGCCACCCAGGAGTGTCCAACGGACACATTTTCAATTTGATTTGCCAATATAATTAAAAGTTCTTGTTTTACGGGGCCACACATAAAACACAATCAGCAGTACAAGAGAGTAAAATACACGCTATAATTGTTAATTACTTCAATCTATACCTTTGAACGATGTACTTTTCACCGATGTAGCCAATGGACACTACTGGTCGGTTATGCTAAAAACTCTCTCTAGTTTGTTAAGGGTTAAGAGTGCTGTGGTATCAAAGTCAGATGGTACCATTAGGTAGAAGCGAAATGCCAAAATCAATGCATCACGTTAACTGGAAGAGGCTTTAATTTGTGCTTGATGCAGGCTAAAAAATCCGCTTGCCCGATTGCAAAAACACCGCATCTAAGGTAGAGCGGGCACCGACCGGATATGGTATAGCCATTGCTTTCACTGCTTCTGCAATATTACTTTTTGTTTATTGTTTGCTGCATGAGAAACATTTTAATTGTTGTGGTTGTTGTTTTTGCCCTTTTGTTGGAAAACCAACGCTTGCCCACCGTATGCCTATATTTCAAGTGCTTTCTGCGGCCGGATCAGGGGCTGGGGGGAGAAGGCTAGATTCGTGTGTTGGGCAGACGATGCCCGTCCATAATGCCCTTCTAGTCCAATGGTCTTCTAGATCCAAGGGTAGACATTGTGCCAACCCATTATTTACTAAGAGTATGTGCTTAAAAAGCTTAACAGGTTTTAGGTTTCACAAGCTTTTAAATAGATACATTTTTCGAGAGAGAGGACTCTCGACCGGTTGTAACTCATGGAAGGTGTGAGGTCCTGGGCGTAATCATTTGTAAACTTTGGCGGCAGCTCAGGGGCAGCTAAAAAATAACATTGACAAGGCTGCATTTCGTTTTGAAGCTTTTCTGTAGTAATATTTTTTGGTTTTTTTTTTTGCAGACTTCAGATATTTTATGTTTTTGTTGTGTTGGTACGACTAAAATCCGATTGGGTTAAAAATTAACCTTTTGTGAAGCGAGAAAAACTTTTTTAGGTGGAGCGAAAATTTGCAGATTTTTTATTATTTATAAATTGATCGTTTATTTTACACCAAGGATTTGTCATTTCTCATTTAATATATTGTACATAAGTCATTCTGCATTCATCAATACCCACATTTTTTGCAACCTATATATCAACACATACATATGTACATACATATGTCTATACATTCACAACAATTACGTGACTGGCCCAAGAGAATCGATAAAGTCGATGAAATAGATAATTCGAAATGCACACACTCGTACATATACAATATTATGAAGAGGAAGAAAACTATGATTAACAGCAACAAAAGCAGCAAAACAACAAAACAGCAGCGCAGCAAAGGAAACATAAATATCTTCACTACCAAACCAACAACAACCTCAAAAGGGATAAATATAACAATCTGTAATGCAAAGTATAACGTAAACAAAAACAAAGTAAAGCAATAATAACCCACAAGCGCTGGCTTTATTTAATACAAATTTATAAAGCAAGAAAAATGAAATTAAATTGTTATGAATTTCTTGATCTCAAAGCTGTTTGTTGCTCCTCTATCCTTACCAGCTGCCATCCTTTTTGATTTTGTCAAATTTTTCTTGCTTTCTTTCCGATCCATTGACATAAAAACTTTAAACTTTTCAATAACTATTTTCAAGTTGGCAATAAATACCCGCAAGTTGTTTGTTGTTTGCTGTTTCGTTGTTTGTTGCTTGCTCTCGATGAATTTGGAGTGCTTTATCAGTCATACTTTTCTTAACGAAAAAGAGAGGGACGAGAAGGAGCGGGTAGTTCTCCCGATTTATCATCAACAATTTTTTATTCTCTCCGCACTGCTTTTCAGTTGCCAGCCGCCAACGACGACTCTGTCAATTCGTGAACGCTCTGCGCCAAAATTAATGGCATGTCTTCTGGAGCGAACAAGTTGCGTGTTTGCGCAAGTTACGTTACGTATTTGTAAAACGTAACGAAATGAACTGAAAACTTCAGACGGCAGTCAAGTGCAGCGTAACGAAGTCGACAACAACGATGAGAAACGACAATGGCAACGACATCGGCATCGGCATCGATAAAGGCAACACTAGAAAGACCTCTCAGTGGCGAAGCGGTCGATCTCTAGGTTGAATGGTAGCCTTTCCAGTTGGCTGGAGGGTAGTTGGCTGCCGGCGCGAAGGTTGGGCTGTGCGGAGGAGAAAACACATTACATTCTGAGAAATGACAATTCTTGAGGGGATTTTTCATAGTAAATGAAAAACTTCCGAATTCGATTCGTTCTGGAGAATTGAATTGTTGACCTTCTTCGTTGACTTCGACTTCCGCTCACTGCACTCACAACGTTATTTTTATTGTTGTTCGGGTTCGTTTTTGCACAACAAATTTTCTACTCGTTTTCATTAATGTTTGCCGTTTCGCTAAAAAGGTGTGTAAATCGTATTGGAACGCTTTAGTCTTCGCCTCAGGCGAACAATTTAACAAAGTTTATTCCTCTTTTTCGTTTTCGTCTTGTGCTCGTCTTCTTCTTCTTCTTCTTCTTCTTCTTTACTCCTGTATAGCAGTGCGTAAAAAAGTGATTTATTTACTTGTAATTTATTTGTCTTTCGTGAAACTAATTATTTCAATTTTTAAGACGTAAACTTTAAAGCTTTAAGGAAAAAATTGAAGACGTACATAAAACCAACTTTTATTATTGAGTAATTCTTGAAATCCTCCTTCGTGGACGCTTGGCTAGTGTATGATTATCTCTGCTACATTCAATCCGTTACAATCGATTACTTTTGCGTCATTGAAATACATTCTTGTCGCTCGGCGAAGGCTGAGTCATTTTAGTTTTATTAATTTCAGCATGATGTAAAGGACATTAAAAACTTATGTCGCCACCTTGTGCACAACTTTGCATACTTGGAAACGGTCTCTGCTTGCATGACTTCATCCCTTCCGCCTCACTACTCCCGTCGTCGCTTTCCAGTTTGCTTGCTGTCAACGTTGACTTTTGCTGTTGACACATGTGTGAAAATCGATTTTCACACTGATAACCCCAAAGCTGTCATCGAAGTCGTTGGCGGGACAAGGTAGAGGGTGTCACAGACGTGCCAGCAATGAGTAACGCCCGTATGCGACAACAGCACGAGCATTCCGAAGGACATTCTCATCACCAGTAGAGCAATAATAAAACTTTCAATATACAGCGTCGTACCGCCGGAATTTTAAATTCGAATCTTTAATGGAATTTTGCTTGGCCCAAAGCCAACGTCTCGTATCGCACATTCTGCTCGAATACATTCTACGTAGATGGCGACGCATTGGCAACGACGCACAGTGGGTGAAAATAGCCGTTTTTCACTTTCTGACGGCGAAAAGTCTTCTACTTTTGATCGGATTAAAAAATTGGGATATTTCTTGCAAATGAGAGTAGAACATATTTATGTATGCATGCATGCATGTATGTCTTAACACAGTCCTAAGTTTAAAGATGTTAAAAAACCTATATAAAAGCCACGTGGGAAAAAAATTGTTAAACGTGTTTATATTTTTATAAAATATAGATAAAACATAAAAAAATGTTTTTTATGTTTATATTTTTTTATTTTTATAAAAGTGATTAAAAATCCTTAAACAAGTCCAAAATAAAATTGCACAAATCAATCAAATCAGCGTAACAAGTAAGACCGTTAACTTCGGCCTGGTGGATGTAGGATATACCCGCAGCGATCGAAATGAATATAAATAGTGGGCGGGTTACGCCAGACTGCAGGCTGCGAAACAGTTTTCAAATCTGATGCCATTAATATTAATTATACCAGTAGGCGTGGCGGTGGTTCGATTTTCTCCCCTTTCGGTATCAGAGAGCCCGAATAAGAGAGAATATTCGTGGCAATTTTAATGACGCTGTCTCTTTTCGTTCTTCTGTAATCGTAGTTTACTGTCGGTGCTGTGGCGGATCACCCCTTTTTTTGGAAGCATATTTTAGTCTGAGACGGTGGACTTGCTTTATATTTGTCCAAAGCTTAATATGCTTTTCATTGTATTGATAGCTCTAATACCGTTTAAGATACACGCCTTCAAAACCAGAAAAAAAAATTGAAAAAGCATTTTTGCAAACCTTTATTATATTCCTTCACGTTTGACTGCTCGTGACGGGACTTGATATTGACTTCCAGAAAATTCCTAGCGACTTTTTTTCGAGGATTTTAGCAACGAGTATTAAAAAGCATATGCAAGAAGAAATTCATAATATATGCACGGGACTTTTTAGTCTTTTGACCACGACCAAGACGTCCTATCCCACTGTGCGACAATGACGGCTGCAGCATGACTTTCGCCAGAGAAGATGCTGCTGCTGCTAGTGATATTCCAAAGCATTTTGTCTGAGGCAATAAAAGAGCTCCTGAAAGCAATGGTCAGAAATAATGCGTTAAAATTCTGAAAACTTTTAAACGAAAATCGTTTACAGAAACAGAGGCGTTGCAGTTTAAAATATGTGTGTATGTCCGTTAAGCAAGTTTGAAGTTTAAGTATTTTGAGAGATAGGAGCAGAAATAGAAGACTAATATGGAGAGATGGGGCAGCAAAGAAGAATAAACACAGGCGTACTTAAATAAAACGACATTTAAGAAATTTTATATGTATGTTTTTATTTTTTACAGAACATTGTATGTAAAATGTATGAAATGAATAAGTAACGTGTATGGTAATATGGGGTTGGGTAGGAAATACCACATTTGAAAATTCCACACACAGAATCCAACACCACAAAATCCCACTTTTGAAAGTCCACACGTAAATAATCTGCACAAAATCCAAGTGTACAAAATATCCACCTGTACAAAATTCACCCATAAAAAAGGGAGTATAACCGTTAGTCAACAAAATACATTTCTATATGGTTGACAAGCCCTTTCCTAAAACTAAAATAAAAAAATATTTCATGTATTTTAAATTAATTTTTTATAAAAAATTGATATTTGCCTGGATTTCTTTCTCAACACTGCTAGAAGTTCTGGGCCTCCCACGCTTATTTTAGAGTTCTGATGCATCCCCAATATTCCCTAATACCTCCGATAATGCCAGTCTATATTGGAAAACATCAACATCAACATAAATATTGTTATCCAAAGCCTAGACATAAACTTCTCTAGTAAATGCATTCTATTGCAAATTCACAACATAGAAAAAATTACGAAAATTACATCACAAAAATATAATTTTTGCAAAATGCATAACTACATCGTAGACAAGCTGAGTTATTATATGGAATAATGATATTTGATGTACGTACCTCAGAAAATTCGTATATTTCTTCCGCAAAACAAAACTCAGTTTCTATCGCGCAACCCATTCTGCAAAATGTTTCGAGGCCAAAAGTGACACTGAAAAGTAAAAAAATGTAGAAAATTGTGTTGCCAACCGATAAAAAATATATTTCCCTGATTGTAATTACTGTATGGTGTGTTGCAGTTTTATAACATCATGCATTCATACCTCGCTTAACGGCCTAGATACGTTCCGGAAAAGTTGGCCGTAAAGTGAAACGCCTTATAACGAATTAATTATTTATTAACAAAAAATCGATAATAGTACAGCCCAATAACGACTTTTCTTCTCTAGAACAAAGCAGTATGTTATAAAATGTTATGGTTCGTTATAAATAACGTAAATCGAAAAATTGCCATTATTAAAACAAGTCGTTATAGCAAAATGCCATATAAAGAGCGGCCGTATAGCGAGGTATGAAACACATGTATAATTACTATATTTTCTTATTTTTTTGGGAAATTTGTTAAATAATGGTTCTTTTTCAATAATCGATCATAATTCTCTTGTTTGTAGCAACAAGTTAGAAACATTTAATTTCGTTTTAGTTTTTTAGCCACGAGTTGAACACATCAAACTAATTAGAAATAGAACAACTGAAGGCCTGGTTAGTCGCACTTGGGCGGAACTTGACTGAATTCGAACAACTTTCGAAGCTTTGCGGGTTGCAGACGAAATGATGCAATTAATGCAGCCCACTTCATTTGAACCTTGTTCGAAAATGGGTATTTTTATGTTGTGTGCGACTTTTATTGAAAATAATTATAATTAAACACTAAATACTAATAATGGCAATAAACGCCTCTAATGCTGTTTATGTTAATTAAATTCGCTACAATCTCTACAACCATGACAATAACGCAATAACGTAACTACTACTTTTCGTTCATTTAACGTATTTCCAGTCAAAACAAAAGACATCGATGCTGTGGAGGGAAAATCCGTATCGTTGCCCTGTCCGATTTCAGCGCCCCTGGATGATGTTTACATGGTTCTGTGGTTCCGTGATAACGCAGGGATTCCACTGTACAGGTGAGTACACACGCAACCACCAACTACTTTGAAGTGTCAGTAGTTGGTTAGTGTTCAGCAACATGGTTTATAAAAGTTATATTCAACAATTTAATTACTTCTCTCAAGTCAAATCAAAAGTAAGCCCACTAAACAAAAGTGGACTAAGATCCTTATTTAGGGCAAAAATAGATTAGAACTGCAAATTTGACTTTGCATTACCCTCAATTCATTTATACCTATTAGAGTACAAATGCTAAGAAACTGCTGCAGGTGTACCAATAATTTGTTTCTATTACCATTGAAGGTTATCTTTTAAGGACATCTACGTTAAGGTCATCTACGCTGCTTATAAATTGCTCAACTCATAAAAGTTGAAGCAAATTTTGCCAGTTGCAAACTCTTAAATACTCGTATCTCTATTTGAAGAGGAATGTGCTTTCAAGTAGCTTATAATCACATAGCTTATCAAATTTACGAGTATGTGCTTTCTAGAGTAGTTTAGGGTCTAGGACAAGGCCTAGAAATCTTACCTCTGACTTGACGCAGGGGTGGACTTAATTTCCTCACAAAAGTTCCTTAATTATTTCTTTTTGCCGAAGGTCATAAAAGGTTTAAGAAACTAAACAAAAAACTGCAGTTCTCAAGAACAGCGTTTAAAATAATATGACGAAGAGGGTAAACAGAGAGCAGAAGTTATAAGCCCTTAGAACATTTGAAAATTTAAAGCAGGTGTACTCAAATTACATTCTCAGGGATGCTATTGCCTGTATCTAGATTTAATCTATGCCAATTTTGTTCTGTTGAGGATTGTTGATTTTTTTAAGTCGAATTTTTCAGTTAGGAAATATTCTTTTATTCGTTGTAATATTTTATATTTATTTTTTATTTTTTTGTATTTTATTTAATTTTTTTATTTTATACTCCCTAATCATTTAATATAGGAGTATACAAGTTTTTTATTTTAAAATAATTAAAATAAAAAATAAAATAAAAAAATTTATACTCCTACATTAAATGATTATAAAATAAAAAAATTAAGTAACTTTTTTAAGAAAAAAAGTTTGGAAAGTTCTATTCGGAACTGTAGTTACAAATACAATGGTAAAAAATGTATTATGAACTTCGTCGTAGAGGATTTGAAGTAAACTTCAAAATGGGTTAATGACTCAAGATTTGCATGCAATTAAGTTGTTTTAATGCAACAACAACAAGCAGAAGTTACACCTCGTCGCTAGCATTGCAGTTTTGTTGTGTTTGTAGTAACAGAGCAGCGCTGGCAGCACTCTGCTGCAGTTACCTACTAAGTAAAGTATTTAATTGGTATATGTGCACGTGTGTGTGTGTCTGTCAATGCAAAAGCGTGTGCGCTTTGCGTGTCTCAAGTAGCTGTTCTTGAGTGCAACTTCCTTTACACAAACAACAACAACAACAAAAACAACACCGACTGAGTGGAATTAATTATTTCACCTAAGTTTTTCTTGTGGTTTTTCGCTTTTATTTTATTCAGAAAATAAATAGAGCATAATAATAATTTGTCGCTCGCGGGTAAGAAGATTTTCAGGGTTAACGTTGAAAGTTAACATACTTATAATCTAGAATTGGGAAAAACCGCTAATTTTTTTCCAGACATGACATGGTCTAAATAAAACTAAACGTTTTGATTATACTATTAATAATAATATTACTTTTGAACAACACAAAAAACTTCGGTTCTGGCCGAAGCTCAGTGTATACACGCAACTGTGAAGAAATTGAGCTACAAACACGGGAAAATTCATATTTTTAATATAAAAATTGTTGTGGCACTGGACCGATTTTCAACCCCAAACAGTCTATTATGAAGAAGAGTACTCGTAAAATTGCATAAAAGACAGAAATCCACAAAAAAGTACCGAAACGCTTTCTGATGAATGTCTTTTTCCTTTCTTGGCTGTCAAAAGTTAGCTCGATGCAAAAGATCGAGCTGTTTCTTGACATATTTCAGGCTTGTTCTTCTTAATCTCTCTCTCTGTACTTAAAAAGTTGTTTCCTCACTTTCAAGCAGCTCGAAGCAATTTCAAGTATTTTAATCTGCGTTAAGAAAAAACCTACTTAATGGTTTTCTTGAAACTTTGAACGAAAATTTCTATATTTCTAAATTAAATAATTTTCCTCCTTAACCTATGTACACAAGGAAGACTCTCTTCGTTAATATCTTTTGTCTGCTTTTTGCTCTCCACAAACTCTTAGCAGTTCATCTGAGATATCAACGAAACTATTTCGACTGCCCTGGCAATGTTACGCCCTGCGCAATCATAAAATTAGATCTTGTCGAAATAAGCACTTTTTATCGTATCGGAGAGCAACCAATAGCTTCGGCAGTAGCAGTAGCAGCAGTTCGCTTCTAAAGCCCGCACTGAACTGTCGTCTCACTTTGACCGAGCGGCAGTTAATACCATGATTCCCAACAATCGTCAGTCTCACTGACAACACGATCCGACCTCCCTTTCTAAAGACGGCACTGGCCCAACACTGCACTATCATCTATTATTACCACTTGCGAAGGAATACCTGGTGCAGTTCGATTTCCAACCTTCGCCATGATTAAGCATGGGAAAAACGGCCACAAGTTCTTGTGTGGCTATTGACGCCATGATGCCCGGAATCGGCCTTAGGTTTATAGCCAAACTCATTAATTTCTTTAATTTCCTCGCTTCAGCTGCTTAAGCGAAAAACTTAATTTGGAGCAGAAGAGTTTATATCTCTCTCTTTCTCCCCTCGCTCCTTCTCTATTTCTTCTTTCTCTACTGTCTTCTTTCTCTATTCTCTTTCTCTTGTTTTTATTGCAGTTTTGATGTCCGCGATAAACTTAGCACGGAGCAGCCAAGACACTGGTCAGCGCCGGAAGTGTTTGGATCTCGTGCCAGATTCCATTTTGACTCACAGCCAGCAACATTGGAGATTAAGGTACGTTGGTTTGGCCAGTTTTCAAGAATAATGTGGTTAGCAGGGTCGTGAGCAGTGTGTCGGGCCGAGCGGGGGCTTGGTTGAGGGATGGGTTGGACGTTAATGAACATCGTTTCGGGAGCAGTAAATTGAATTTAATAGGAATTTTGTTGTAATTAAAATATATAAATTAACAATTAAAGAGCAAAAGAGTAAATAAATTGGAGAAAATGGTGTAGAAAAACTAAATAAAATGCAGTAAGAGAGTGTAATATTTAATGTTTTATTTTTCCTCTTCTGGTGATTATGTTTTAAGCAAAACAGTAATAAACACCGCATAGTAGGATATGGTATATCAGAGGGCGAGTTACACCCATTTTTTGTGAGATGAGTTTCACGAATACGTTAAACACTGCAATGAAGTAAGAGCTTCAGAAATTCAGTTATCAGATCTGATGCACTAATATTAATTAGCAGGCATGACGACTTAAATCGTCATTCTTTAATTGCATTATTTCCTGACTGCATAAACTCTGATAGCCTAGAGTTTACGCATTTTTTATGTGATTCTTCAAAAGATTGTAATTGTGAAAATGTCCAAAAATAAAACAGAAATAGCCAAAAAAATGAAATTTTTGCAAAACGTAGATTTTACGTTCGCGAAACTTCATCATTGAAACTCTTGTTCATAAATAAATTTACATAGAGTTTTTGGAAATTATTTTATATCGTAAAAAGCAACATAATATTTAAGGATAATTATATGATAACATTATTTTTCATCGCAGGATATCAAACGACATGATCAAGGAATTTACCGATGTCGGATTGATTTTCGTACGAGTCAAACACAGAGCTTTCGATTCAATTTATCAGTCATAAGTAAGTATATTTGAAATAAGTTCTGTATATAATGTAAACATAAGTTAAATGCTCTTGACAAACAACATCGACCGTTATGTTTATAATCTCAAAAGTCGTGTCGTGATCATGTCTCAGTTCATGGGAACGAATTCAAAGAGACTAATTTACCACATCGGGGGGAAAATGGTTCTTAACTCCAGAAAGATTGCCGACCCCTGCCTTATACATACTCCTGAGCTCTTCTGTATCGACTTAAGTCAATTATTATAATTTTATATACTTTTTATAGGTTTTGTTAATTATAATCTTTAATTTTTTGCCCCATAACAGTTCGAATATAAATGTAAATGACTTATATCGGTATTTATAAGACGGCTTGTGGTAAAAGTAAATTGCTTTTCAATAAATGAAATGAAAAAAAAAAATTAAATAAAGTCTAGCATGAAAAGAGTCTGAAGTTTGCTTCAGAAGTGGCTGCAGACCAGTTCTGTTGATGTTGAATGCCGCTGGTTGGTAGACGCAGGGCCGGCCCTGTGTTTTGCGGGGCTCGGGGCAAATCTGAAATTGCGGGACCCTTTCTAAAAATAAACTAAGTATTAGTAAAGAAGCTAATAAGTAAAATATGTATATAATGCTAACTTTCAAACATTTGTTTAAACACATTTATTTAAAACGTTTTTACAATGAACTAAAAAGTTAAATGAAAATTAATCAATTAATCAGAATTAGTTCATTTTAAAAAACACTGCATTTTTTCCACATTTCTTAACACATTTAATGAATATATTTTTTAATGCTAAATAAGTATATACAATATTTTAAAAAATATTTTTTAATGTCAAAATTTGTAGCGAACATTTTGAAAGGGCCAAAATTTCTGGCCTTAGTGTGGGCGTGAGTGGTTAGTTAATGCTTAATGTTGCATTGTCACTCAGTTTTCAGCTATAGTTAAAATTTCGAGTCTCTAGCTCATCGGGAAGTTGGATAGAAAGCAATTTCAAAATTTGTACTGAACACGAAAGAACATTTTTTGTTTTTTCGAAAGCGGGCACAAATTTTCTGCTTCAAAGGGCGTGGGCTTTTAAGTTGTACTCATTATTGAATTGCCATCTATTTCTAAAGTATGGTAAAGATATTGAGTCTCTAGTTCATTGGGAAGCTAGTTTAAAATCAGTTTCAAAATTTTTTAATATCGTACAAAGTTTCTACAGTTTTTCCATACAATATGTGTATTTATTTACTCGCGTATACGAGTATTTTAGTTAGAAAACGGACCAAACCGTGTGAGGGTTAAGCGCGGGGCCCTTTTAAGCGTGGGGCCCAGAGCGGTGGTCCCACTTGCCCGTTCCTTAGGGGCGGCTCTGGGCGGACGGCTGGATGGATGAATGAAAGCAGGAATAAAGAGATGATTAAGGGTAGTTCCTGAATTAAGGAACACGGAGAGACATAAGTGAGAGTGAGTGGACGCCATTACAGGAAGTAAAATCCTGCAATAAGCCTCAAGCCAATGTTGGGTAATGTTATGTTTTTGTAAGTGACGTTGTGGGTGAGTTTGCATTTACGTGTGGGCGTGGGCGTAAATGCGCAAATGTATGCATGTATATGTTTATGACAGGCAGCGTTTGTACAGCATTAGAGGAAATATAAAGTATTTTACTGGGATTGTAAACAAGGATTATGTAATGAGTATTGTCTTCTGCCCCAAAGAAGTTGGAGCAGCTACTAATTATTTATAGCTTATTTGCTAAAGAAAGAGAAAGAGTCGCAAAGAAGAATGAAAGGAAAAAATAAAAGGCAAGGCTAAATTTGTGCCTATTTGTGTGTTTGTGTGGAATCTTCATCCACACTTCAGCCACTCTCTCCCCGCGGAACTACCGTTAAGTATTACTTCTATACTATATACGTTCTATACTCCGCAGTTCCATGAGCACCCTAGTGGCGAATATGTCTACCTCACACCAATTCTCCTCTCTGTGAAGCATATACCCAATAACCTAAGGCTCAGGGAGTGAAAGGCCACTTGTTTCTGAATTGTGGGCAATAAATCATCACGTGTTCCACGTCTTCATCGTCTCCCACACAGTTTGGAGACCATACATAAGATTTCACAATGGAGGGCCAAGTACTGAGCCCCGCGGAGCGCCTGCTGTGACTGAGATTTCTTTACGGCCTGCATCGGTGTCATAAACCGAAGTTCGCGCTGACAGATAACGCGATAATCATCTGGAACAGGTACTCAGGAAATACTTTTCTCTGCAAGGCTTGCATAGTGTGGATCCAAGACGCCATCGCGCAATAATTGTACAATACCGCTTCTCGTTTCCACCCGTCCATCTGCTTCCTCGGATAGCCTCCTACTTAGTGGTAGTTCCGGGAGGAATACTGTACGGATGGAGGGGAATTTTTTGGCTTGGGCTTTTCGATGCTTTTCGATTTTTACACCTCGCTATAAAAAAATTTTTTTACCATAATCCTGAGTCACAGGAACTCAGTGAAATTCAAATAAGGCGAACAAAGAGCCGAAAAATAAACAAAACAAAAACAAACAATGAAACTATACTGTTGTTGTTGTTTTTTTATAGTGGCTTGGTTTTATTTTTATACCTTCTCAACATGGCTTGACTCAAATTGCTTCGACTCAAAAGCAATTGATCCTCTTATGCTTATACGAGCTCACACACAATACAACCCTTACTCGATATGGATGAAACAGCGGCTCTTCTTCAGCAGAGAGCAAATATTTTTCCATTATGTATTGTGTTACAATATTATTATATGTGTTTTCATTTTATATTTTTCTTTAATTCCGTTTTATATCTCTTTCAAGTTTTGTTGCTCTTTAGTTTAAAATTTCTAAAAAAACCTTCCATGATCAAGACACTTCAATATACATACATATATTGTTAAAAGTCTTCTGGATGTGAAAAAATTGTATTCCTGTTTTGTTATCAGCTCGTTCTTGTTTTCGTCCCTTTTTTCTTTAGTGCTTCGGAATAGATCGTTTTCTTTTCTGAGTCCATAAAATACTCCTTCTTCATGAAAGATCATAAATAATAAAAGAGGATTATACCGGTTCTTTTTTTTTTTTTAAATTATTTCCCAGATCTTTGTCTCCTCGTACATCCTGTACAGAACTGTATCTTTTTGTAATTGATTAGAACCAAAAACCAAAAAAAAATTCAAAAATTACGTTTATTAAAAATTTGTATTTATTGAGTTTTCTATTTTATTGCATTCAATTAAACGTCAATCTAAAGTGTTTACCTTCTTTCCTTACAGTCCTTCCTGAGCAACCGATTATTCTCGACCGATGGGGACGTCAACTGAATGGTACACAGCTGGGCCCGAAGCAAGAGGGTGATGATATTGTGATAACGTGTCGTGTGGTTGGAGGTACGTAAGGAATGAATGACTGAATGAATTAATCCACGAGAATCTTTCAATTAAGAAAATCTGAGTTTATTTTTAAAAATTTTTTCTAACCTTCAAATAGAATAATACTCGTAGAATGGCTTTTTATTTTCCTTTGTATGGTACTTCTCATTCGATGTTTTTAACTAACTTTTAACCAACTATTTCTTGCCTTTCTCTAACAACACAAAAAAAAACTCAAACAAATGACAATTCCAACAACGATGATTCCCTTCCAGGACGTCCACAACCGCAAGTTCGATGGCTCGTGAACGGTCTACTGGTGGACAATCAGTACGAGCACAATTCCGGTGACGTTATCGAGAATCGTCTGCTGTGGCCGTCGGTGCAACGGACCGATTTACATTCCGTGTTCACATGTCAAGCCATGAATACGCAACTAGATAAGCCCAAGGAGAAGAGCTTTTTGTTGGATATGCATCGTGAGTATACCATCGCAACAAGCCGGCTTGTGAATTCCTTCGTTATCCTACACTCGGACTAGAAACCGCTCTTTATGCTTGTGCCGCCGCAAACCCACCAATGATGTACATACTTTAGAGGCAGCACCCAAGCAAATGACTGTCAGGGCGGTTCCTAAACTTAGATTTTAGCTTTTGACGAGCTCAATTAAAGCCACTTTCCGGCAACCAGTTCTTTTTCTAGCAACCACTTTTTCTTTCGTTCGTTTGTATCCAGCCGATTCGTATTTCCTTTTGGATGTGTCTTTCCTTTTCAAAGGTTTCGTCCTGAAAAAGCTTTTCTCGCTAGCTGCTCCTTTTTGCTATTTTCCTTTTGCACTGACCTACTTTTCACCACGACTTCATTGTTTTGCAGTAAAACCTCTGACGGTGAAAATAATTAACCCGCCAAACTCAATGGTCGCCGACAGACGCTACGAAGTCATATGCGAAAGCAGCGGTTCCCGCCCGAACGCCATCATCACGTGGTACAAAGGAAAACGCCAGCTACGACGCACCAAAGTAAGTAGCCCGCCGCCCGACGCCCGGCGCACATCAGCGTCTGTGGTCAACTCCACCGCTCGACAGGGCTTTCAGTAGTCCACGATTCTACTTTTTAATTTACAGTGCAGTTTGGTCCGTTTGAGAGTTATCCTTGCGCTTTGCTGACTGCTTTTTACTTACAATCTCTTCGTAGAGCTAGAAAGAAAGCTAGCTTTATTGTTCTTATTGTTGTCTTGTTGGCTGCAATGTGACTGCGCTGTTGTTTCGACAGAGATAATACAAAATAATTTGTTTATAACGCCCCACAGTCCTTCCCACCAACACTTGCGTGGCTTCAAACAGGTGCAGCAAATGTTTGGCTGTAAGTTGTAAAAACTTAGACCGCCCCGTTGTTCTGCCTCTCCCCAGGGAACAACCCTTAACACTGATTTATGGGTTCTTACCAGTTACGGGAAAAAAGGTAAAACTTTTGGTTGTTTTCGAGTGAAACTTACTTCGAACGAAGTACAGTTGACCGCAGATATCTGTAAAACTATGTACATATATGAATGATAGGAGGGTGAACGGTGAACGGTTGCGAGGGGAGAGAGATATTATGAGTTCATAGAGGTCGGGAAGCAATTTTAAACGAAGATCGTTTATTTATTACTAAAGACTTGTGGAGAGAAGCACAATAAAAAAGAGTTCTTATGAATTGCTTTTGTTTAGTGGTCTTTATTTTTAACAAGCTCTTCTACACACTTATTCAAATCGTTTGCAGTCGTTAACTTTTTATTTGTTATTTTAAATTTTAATATCGTTTTTGATAATTTAAGCTTCTCGCCTTTGCTTTGAGTTTACTTGAAAATTTCGATATTTACGGTTTCCATTTGTCGCTTCTAATTTGGAATTAAATTTATAGTCATAACACTCGTTCCGCTCGGTGTAGCTCGGTTTTTTTGTCATATGTTTGTCACTGAACAACCGCCTTAAAATTCAACTAAGCTGCCACTAAGCAAAAAATAGAAAAAATAATATACGAGTACATTGTATTCAGAATGTAAAAGAATTTAGACAAAACTGTTTCTAGCTACAGTCACAGCAACAATAAATGACACCAACAAGAACATTCTATTATAATAACAACACCACCAGCCGCCAGCCATCAGCTAACAGGTATCATAGCGCCATTAATAATTACCTGCCCAATGCGCAGAGAAAGCGACTGCTTTGGGCCACGCAAAAGCCGGACCGCATCAAAATTCTAACAATTGAAACGAAATGCTAAACTTTGTTGATGTTAATTATAAACGTTTAAAGTTTTAATTGGTTTTGCACGCGGCCACTGGATGGGGCCTGCTGGTGGGTGGCACCGCCTCACCGCCAGGGCGCGCCGCCGCTAGCCTCGGGACATTTGACCGCAACAACAATAATAAAACCCTCTTCCTATATGTTTTGCGCTGCCAAATTGTGTGGCCACCCCTCCGGTGGACTCTTCCCACCCAAGTCTCTCTCCCCAAAACAGGCAACCCATTCGTTTTGCAAATGTATGCTCGTTATAAATTATTGTTTCGCATAACTTTTGACTTCTATGGTATAATACAGCGGGCGCACAGTGGAGAATTTTGCGTTTCGGACTCAGTTTTCAGATTAATAAGTTGTCATAAAATCAAATTTTTTTGTATATAGAAAAGCAAAATTTTGTGACAGTACAAAAATGTATAACCGCACAGAAAACATATGGAAAACGTATGGAAGTGAGTGTTCTATGCGCTGTATTTAATAAGCTTTATTATGCTTGTATTAAAATTTTTATTATTCTGCTGTTTTTCGCTAGTCCATATCTCGGCCAAAGCCATTATAGCGTATGACCTAAAATGCAATATGGTGGGACAGGCAGTAAAATTACAATATTAAAATTTTTTGATTCTAAAAAAATGAGTTTATGAAGTTTCGTTCACCTCGATTGGCAAAATTTTCCACTGTGCGACGGGCTTCTTGTAAGTGTGGTTAGCCGATAGATCGGGAGCAGGGAAAGGAGAAGTGAGAAAATCAGTATAACAACTTGTAAAATGAAGAAAAACGTTCCTTTATACCAAAAAGCAAAAAGGTAAAGTTCAGAAAAGTTATCCTTTCTGCATAATTATTCCTAAATAGTTCTTTGGCTTGCTCCATGATTATTGAGTACTTGAAGTGTTATTATGCAGTAATTCTGACCGATCGAATCCGACGGACAACTGCAAGAAGCATTAATTTCTGTAAAACCTAGATGAAATTTTTTTAAATGTTCTTCCGGAGAGCTTAGGAGTCCTGAGTACTGTTCAAGTAGCAGACTACTACTTTAGGACTAACTTAAAACATAACTACATCGATATATTCTAATGATCATTTCAGGAAGATATCTCAAATAATACTACCCGTTCGGAACTGAGTTTCGTACCGACCACCGACGACGACGGCAAACAGATAACGTGTCGCTCAGAGAATCCGAACGTCAATGGTTTATTTTTGGAAACAATGTGGAAATTAAATGTGGTTTGTAAGTAGAACAATTTGCTTGTTAATAGTTAAGACGCATGACTTACACTTTCCGAATTGGTCTCGATCGGTCGTAAAACTCTGGTGAGGCAAATGCGTTTCGGAACGAATTTCGGTCATCCCTTGAAAAAATCAACATGTACCTACTTTTCTAATTCTCAAATGATGGTTTTTTAAGTTGAAAATTTATACGTAAATTTTGGAAAGTGTGCACTTTGGTACGAGTATAATAATAGAAAAAGTTTTTAACATTTAATGTATCAATAAATGTTTCATCATATTTACAAAGGCCAACACACGCGCATACAAACACACACACACACACACAAACACACAGAAATTAAATTAGCAGTCACAACCGCTAATAACAGGCCTACAACAACAAATGCAACAACGATGACGATGAATAACAACAACTAAAACAATACAACAAAAGCCAGACTATTGTAGCAAAAAAATTATTCACGTCAGCAGTAACAGCATCAGCAAGAGCAGAGCAAGAACAAAGGCAAAAAGTATGTATGTATGTATGTGTGTGCTATAGAAAAACGCAATGCGGCAGCGCACTTTAACAACAATTTAGCCGCAATTCGTTGCTTGTGGCATTAAAATTTAATGTTTGTCTTCAATGGCAGCAACATCAACCGAAAAGCAATACTGAAAATACGAAGCTTCACGAAGCTTCGTGCTTATCAAAAAAGCACAGCGAAGTATTCGAACAAAATCGGGAACAAGAACAACAATGACGATAACAGCACTAAAGCGAAAAAGAAACAACAATAAAAATAAAAATAATGAATCAACTGAAAATTTTATTAAAATCTTTTCGCGAGTGTGAATAATATTTTTCACGATATTTCAAAGAATTTTTGTTTCACTTTTTCACATGAAATTTTTTGATATTTATGGTATTTTTAAATTAATAACATAATTTATGGGAGAGTTCACAAATTTAAAGATATTTTTTGTTATACTTTATACTTTTTTATTATGAGTGAATGAGCTCATATTAAAAAAAAATTAACAAAAAGTAAGAGTCATCAAGAATAAATACGAAAAAATATGTCTTAAAATAATAATTGGATTATTTACCAGTGTCACAAATAGTTTGTCAGATTTGTTTTCGCACCGTCAAGCTCAAACTGAAATTTGACAGAGAGTTTGTCACACTTAATTGCTTAATAAATCAGATCCACTGTGTATGACGAAGGTATACGGTATACTGCTTCGCCAAAACACGACAATCCTTTTGTAGAAAAAGTTACAGGAAAGAAAATCACCACCACTGCCTCGATCGTTGAGGCATGTTAAAAAAATACATGGAGCTGTTAAACAAGGACTTCAAAATAGAACTGGAGCATGAATGTAGTGACGGTGAAGAGGCGGACAGGGAAGACCTAAAATATCGTTTGAAGACTCTTTCGATCGGACGAAAAGGAAAAAAAATACAGGAAATAAGCAAAAATGTAGGAGCGGAAATTTAATCCGCAAAAGCGCATCTTCAGCAACTAAAAGGGAAAAAGAAATATGGTTCTCAATTCCCTCAAAACTCCGCAGCAAGATCAGGACGATGATAAAGACGCTAAACGAAGACAAGCCATCCACATCTTCAGCAAGTGTGTTACAATAATCGGAGAATTTTTGGAAAACTCCTTTGCCATCGACTACAAAGTATTGTCGTCTGCGTGTGACGAAAGCACGCAATTTATTCCAGCGGAAGTGTCTTCGATAAATGCACATATAGACTGTTTAAAAGACTCTGCTTTTGTGTACTACGGGCTTGCGTTATCACCGCTTCATAAAAAAAGCCGATTTATGAAGCATATTTGGAAGATATCATATGATTCGGATTTCGGAAATATCTTACTCCGATCAGAAAATTACAGGACTTTGACCGCCACTAAGTCGAAAATGGCTATTTTCAAGAACAAATTTCAGTTTTGGTACGAAATCTGTCCAAACTTAATAATAGTACCTAATCCTTCAAACATTTTAGGATTTTCGCCATCAACTACTCTATCACCATGATTACCATAAACAATGACAGCAATCCTCAGTAACAACAACAACAAAAACAATAACAAAACGTTTGATTAAACCAAACTTAACTTGTCGGCTTTAATGAAGTTGATGCTGTCAATGTCGAATCGCTAGCTTCAGCGCGGTCAAGCTTTAAGGCCCGCGCCCAGTCAATCCAGCAACAGCAAACTGAAGTCAAAGTCAAGTTGATTGCATTCTTTCAAAAACAAAAATGCTTTTCTTCGCATCTTCCATTTTTTATATCTTAATTATATTTTTAATCTTAAAACACTTAAAAACTTAAACACTTAAAACTTATTACTTAAAAAAATTGATATTTTTATTTTATATCATGATTTTGATTATGATTTTTAATTTAAACTTCTATTATGGCAATCACGTCCTCATGGGTACTTTTTTTGCCCGAATTGTTCATCTCAAGAAGTAGAAACAACGAAACATCTGTCTTTTCAATTCAGCATTTTGCTGTTCATTGGGCGGGCTCTCTCAGCGAGTATTCCGCTGCAGCATTTTGCTGCTGCTGTTGCTGGATTGGCTGGGCGCGGGCCTTTAGAATGGACGAGGGTGTCAAATTGATTTGGCCCGTTGCTAAAAACCAATGGAGCCAGCGGCAAGTGATCCTTCACCAACTGTCGGGCAACGTCATGGTTGATGTAATTAATTCTAGCGACCGATAGACAACAAGCTAGCGTACGAACAATTTATGCACAATCGGCGCTGATGTTGGCGATAACCTCGTCATGCCAAGGATGGACATTAATTGAGCTACCGTCTCTCTAACGCATAATTTCACGGTACATTATGCGCATCTGTAACACAGGCAGATAAAGAGTATAAGTAGATTTACAGCGAAAAATGGAGAACGTTGAATGACTGAAATTACCCGCGCTATAGAATATAATGTTTTTAAATTTTAACAAAATGAAACCGAGCGCTGAGTGATAAAAAAAGAAGTTTGTGCTTTATCCTCAGCACGATTTTATCTCAACACGATTATCTTAAGATTTTCTTAGGATTTTGCTCTATTTAAAGAAAATTATAACTATCATTATAAATCTACAGAGCAGAATAGACGGATTTCAGCAAAATTCCAAGAGTATCCTAATTTTGTGTCCTAGCTGTTACCTACATTGTATAAAACGAACCTCTTCCGTCAATCCATTCGAGTATACCGTGACCTTTTGCTGCATCGTGCATTCGCATTAAGTGCACTTTGTAATCGACTAATGCTTCCTACTTCAATTTCAATATCAATTTCAAAATCAATTTTCACCTCGTTTTCCAGATCCACCGCTGGTTACGTTGCGTCTGGGATCAACACTGACGTCCGATGATATCAAGGAAGGCGACGACGTCTATTTCGAATGTCACGTTCAGTCGAATCCGCAGTGGCGGAAGCTATTGTGGCTGCATAACGTAAGTGCGAGTGACACCACATTAATTTGTTAAAGTCATGTAGCGCTGATTGTGGCCCAGGGGTGTATTTGGTGGGGGGCCGGTTAAGGCGATTCAGTAGCATCTATCGCCTATTTCGAGGAAGACAAAATTGCATTGACATTTACGCACTTAAGATGGCTTCGAACGCGTGCCAACGAGCATGTAAAGTCGGAAAAGGACGAAATTTGCAGATTTGCATTATCATTATCATATCATCTGTGCGAGAGCGAGAGAATATCATTTTCGACTTCTTAAATTTTAAATCAAATTAAAGTTTGACTCTATTGGGTTTTAGTAACTGAAGATAATTTGATAAATGTTACTCCAAATTCATGGTTTTATCTCTAATTACTATTCGTACTGCTAACGACCACTCTTGTATCGTATGACATCAAGTTTTTGAAAATAAATTTAAAATGTCCTCAAATTGATTTTCAAAAACTTTAAAACCATTTTTTAACATTTTTAAATATAATTCTATTCAATGACATTCAAGATTTCGCTAATTAAAAAATAATGAAACACCTAAAAAATAAAATTAGAAGATCTCAAAATCATTAATTACCCCTAATTCTTAAAATTTACATTGAATTTTTGAAAAAGAAGGTCGGAAAACTTTATTACTGGCTACGAATATTGCGAAATTTTATCAGCAACTCGAAATGCTTAAAAGTAAAATATTTCCGTAGATCTTTAGCTAATCTTAATAAGGTTATCCAAAATAGACAGCTTTTTTAAAATAGTAAACATATTACTTTCAATTTTATTGCTTCTTTTATTGTGTGAAAGACGATATCTACCAAACGACCACCACGCCATTAGCAACACTTTCACGAACAGCTGTTGTTGGTCTGCCCGATTTTGGTTTAACATGAACGGATTCAGTTTCGCCAAAGTTTTTTAGTAATGTTTTTTTAACACTAATTTTCGAAACAAAAATAGAAAGTCCTTTTAGAAAATCCTATAGCTTTTAATACAAAATTTTGCACCATAGTTGGAGATATATTTTACGCTTAATAAGAACACTATAACATTTAAAGTTGCATTAAAAATAGCAAAATATTCATTCGACAATTCAAAAATAGTATTTGCAAATATATGGTTTTTAAATTCTTCAAATTTCCAAGCCTTCCTGAAGTGAAAATTTTTTTAAATGTAAAAATTAAAAGTCAAAACATTTTAGAAAAACTAATGACAAGTCAATATTAAAAAAGTAAAAAAGCTACTGCACTTTTTTCTAACTGGTTAGTCGAAACAATTAATATAAGCTTACAAACTAAAATAAGCAAATAATAAATACCTAAACACCCACATACACACACACTAATCCTTGATTGCAGCTAATTGTGTGGTTTCTTGGGATTGCTTAGTTTGGACACAAATTATTTGCCGACTTCCTTGTGGCTTGGTGCGGGAGGGGTGAAGAGGCCGGTGGTGACTACTCATAAAACAAGCGAATTACTTTCTAT
The DNA here is from genome assembly GCA_949752815.1 of Conops quadrifasciatus. NCBI lineage: Eukaryota > Metazoa > Arthropoda > Insecta > Diptera > Conopidae > Conops > Conops quadrifasciatus. The sequence goes on along the minus strand of OX457080.1, from coordinate 12,316,044 downwards.
GTCGACCACGTTTATGAAGCTGGGTTGTGGCTATCTTATTAGACAACATTCGTCTAATAAACAAAGCAAGTTTATGGCGGTATTGGTGGGGGGGGGTTGGTTATGAGGGTGCGGCGGTAATGGCATATTTTGCACAAATAAACGCCTGTCTGTCTGTCTGTCTGTGTATCTGTCTGGTTGTAGAGTTCGGTTCGTTTGTTTTTCTTTTTCCATTCTGTTAGAAGTTGCATATAGTTGTTGTTTGCAATATGTGCGGCTCTCTCAATCGTGTTATAAAATACACTCGGTCCGAGACGCAACACCAACGCAAACCGTCATCCGAACGCAAGTCTTCGTATGAGGCGAAACCATCATGGCCGCGGAAAAGGCCACTGGCCACGAATAAAGAACAAATAATGGTATTAAAGTGGTTTGCTTTGGCTTGGCCTGACCGGGCTAGGTCGCGGGGTCAGAGACTAGAGTCGTTGCTAGTGGCACCACCCATTTCGCTGACATCAAGTGGAAAAGCAAAAACAAAAGAAATCCTTTCTCCAATCCACACTCCAATTCAATTGTTCGAATTGTTTGCAGTACAAACAATTTCCCAACCGCTGAGATGTCAGCGGCAATAATTGACATTTGTCTGTGGAGCAGTTGAGCGGGGAGGGATTGATGGCAGCGGCAGTCACGGCGGCCGGTAGCGCATCACGGCAGGGTTGCTTACCGATAGGTAAGGTCGATATTTTGCTGCTGCCTCATCGTCAAAGCGCATCGAGCCGCCATAGTGACCATAGAGCTGCTTTAGTGGGATTTGGTTTTAGTCTTCCTTTGTGCTTGTTTCGTAGCAGTAAGGATTGATTCGAGTGGCGCACATTCGCCGCATGCTGACACGATCCGAGTAGTTTTGAAGTAAGGGCTTGATTGCGGAACGCTCTAGTTTCTGTCTACTGCGCCGGAATATTCCTTGGTCTACTTTTTTGAAACAGATTGCACCACGCTTGTATATATGGGAACTATATGGGAATATGGGAAAAACTAAAAGCGATCAAAGTTTCTTTTGAAAATTCATCATTCAATAAATACAGACGTTTAATGCAAATTTAATGTTTTAAAGGAACTCACCTTATGTCTATTAGAAACGTTTTGGTAACTACCAACTACTCCAAAGACATTGGCTTAATTGAGTAAACAATAAGAGTTCATTTATCCATACTCGGTCTATTTATGAGTAATCGCATTGGAAGCCTCTCAACGAATTCTCAATTCAACCAATGTTAGAATAACATTCAGCACTCAGGGCGCAGTTGAAATTACTCTTACTGTTTCACTTGACTGCTGCACGCTTCAGCAAATGCCTTCAAGCAGTAATATTCATAGTATGCCCACCGAAGCGTATTGAAAATTGAACAATATTTTCATTTATTTCATGCAGATGATAATCTCTCCGCCTGCCGTTTCCGCTGCTGCTGTTGCTTCTTCGGAAGTTGGGTAAGGGGGACACTTAGAGTTTTATTTATGAGGTAGACCAAGCTGTTTGCCTGCGGCCTGTGGATATACTCGTACTAAAGGAGGTGGACGAAGAGAAGCCCTCTGTTTGTAGGCTCTACGAGTTCAAGATTGCCAAACGGCCAGAAGGTAGCTTTAGTAGTCGTTGTGCTTCTCTTGGCTCTTCCTCCGATGATTTATTTTGTTCTCCAGCAAAAACAACCAGAGACAACAGAAAAAATACAACAAAGCGTTGCTCCTGAGCCTTTTTGTTCTTTCGGTTAAGCTGCTTAGCAAGGCTTATGGCTGAAAGATCCCAAATAATAATAATAAAAATAAGGCAGAAATTTGTAAATTCCAAGTTGTTGCCGTTTTTCCCATTAAACTAAAAGATAAGCACATAAAAATCAACAAATCTTGCTTTAGGCACATTCAGAGGCCCTTCGTGGTAGACATTTAATTTAATTCCACTTAAAACAAATTTATTTTTGTATTTTGATGTGAAAAGACTTAGCGCCACTCCCTTTCTCTTGCAGGGCATTCACCTCGAGCACAACACCTCCGCACGCGTGATACGCTCCAACCAGAGCCTGGTGCTTCAGAAGATTACGAAGCACTACGCCGGCAGTTATGCATGCAGCGCCATCAACGACGAAGGTGAAACCGTCAGCAACCAGCTGCCGCTTCGTGTGAAGTGTAAGTGAAGCCGCCTTATTTTTTGTGTATTTTTGTGTGTGACGCTGGGCGTCGGAAGCTGGTTCCATTCCCGGAAATGTAAAGCGAAATAGCGCACAGTCAGGGCGAAGTTCTCGTTTTTCGAGGCAGTAGCAGCAGCAGCAGCAGCAGTGTTGGGAAAAGTTGGTATTTTGTACTTTTTAGTACTTTTTAGTTTAAAAAGTACCCAAGTTCGACCATGAACTTTACCACTTTACACCTATATCTATGCCTATTTTAATTTATACCTATATTTGCAACCCTGTAGTGTTCTCTGTCAAAACTTTAGGTTTGCTGTTACAAGAAAAGTGAAAATAAAATACTTCTATTTCAACTTTTCTTACATAATTCGGTACCCTTTTAGCAAATGCTTTTTCCACCCTGAGCAGCACCATCTCAAGTAGCACTGAAACTTGCTACAGCATAGAGATAGAGAGAGAGAGAGAGATTGTTTGTTGATAACCAGGAGCGGGCAACGGGTTAGGAATGTACTTGAGGGTGCTGCCACATTAGAAGAGTAAGAGAGTAAGCTCCGAAGTTAATTGTAAAAAATCATCACGTTATTTGTGTTTGACAAAAGTAGGTCAAAATAATAATCTTTTAAAGAGGGACTAAGTGTTACTCAAAGTTGAAGCTTCTTTCGTCAAGCCTGCCCAGGTAGACAAATGTGCATCATAATGGCATCATATTGATTAAATAACTTATCGCTTGTGATGGCAAAAATTTGAACATGTATGCTACAAAGTATGATGCAATAAATGTAGGCAATATGTATACAATATGATATAAAAAAATTTTACATGAAATGTTTTTGTATTCGCGTAGAAAAATTGTTTCATTTAATGTTGTTAATATGATACCACCTAAAACAACTAAATCAAAAATTCACCACGAAATCAAAAGTTTAGAGAGTATACTTTTATTAATTATTAATATTACGAACATAATATAAAATTAAACAAAAACATAACACATTAAGCAACATTACATTTCATTACAACATAACATTAAACAAATAATTTTATTATAATTTATTTGATTAATTAATTTATGAGAAATGGTTCTCCATTTCTTTTGTTCTGTGGTAAACGAACTAGTCCAGCTTCGAGGACTACTTCTTCTGAATTGCCTTCTAAACACAAAATATAATAAGAACAAGAAGTGATGATAAAAAGTGGGCGGGAGACACCTACTTTTATTTTTTTGATATTGCCAGTTGATATATTAAAATGCGATAACTTTTAATGCGTTGCAAACGGAAGAACAATCTTATATTCTATATAAAAGATTAACTTTAAAAGTACGAACTAAGAAGAACTAAGAAGTAAGAAGCACTTTAAAAGTACGTAGAGTTCGTATGTAAGTCATTCACTTTAACTCTAAAGTTATGAGAATTATTTCAATTCTTTGCGATTGTAATCATTGATTACAATTTGATTTAAATAATTCAAAATCTAAGATGTCAAAAGCAATCCAGCTGCCTTAAGAAATCTTGAAAATGGTTTACAATACTCGCAAAATTAAAAGATATTCTCTTCTGTCACTTTTTGTTCTTTAGCATTGGTTATGAAGGTCATAAATGTCATGAGAGGTGGTAAAAGTTCTCTGATAGTCAAAATAAATCAAATTTAGATCTGCGATTTATGTAGGTAGTCAAGTAGCGGCAAGGGAGGGGTAGGGCGTTGGAATGCAATTTCTGTCCCAAGCACTCGCAATATTCAGGAGTGCACCGCAAAGTAATATTTTTCCTCTTTTTGTTTCACTCTCAGCAAATATCAGAGCGATGCACTGAGGAATCTACCTCTATCTGCATAAAGATTGGCGCTGTGAAAATATATAAAAATAAATTGAAGCTGCGGCTTGGATTCGGGTTTGGGTTCGATAGAGGAAGAACAAGGTAGAAAGAGAACGGTATGAAATCTAGCAAACGAAATATGATAGTGCGGAGTTATTAGATGAGGTGTGGGCGAGTAAACTGATTTTTCTCAGCACTTTTACCCGCTTTTTTGTAAGGTACCCATCCATGGGGATAAGCCCTGGCCAAAGAATGGGCTGAATGTCTGAAAAAAGCAATCACTTACTGTGGGAGAGTGTTTGCGGCTGGCTCTCAAGTGTTTCTCGTAGAGACAGAAGATGATTTTAAATCCATAAAGTCGACGGCCACACAAACGTTACCCTCGTACACAAACTACACTCGCACAGTGGAAGTTGTTGCGGATGGATGCGGCATCCGGCGAACCGGTTACTCGCATTTAATGTTCAGACGCTCTGGTGAATTTCGACGCTGCGGTGATAGCGTTTTGAGATATAAATGCCTTCGCCTCTAAAGTATCTATTTCTATTAGTAAAGCTCGTAAGTTCAAAAACCTTTCCAGTTTTTTTTTTTTTGCTATTCATGTAATCATAATCACTATTTACTATTTCCAAGTTTGACTTCTGATATTGTTGGGAATTTTGGGATGTTTTTTCTCTATAAATATCTCTTATTTTAACTCAAAAAAAAATTCGCTCTACCAAAATCCGGTTACCTTCTCGAATAACCAACCGAACTATACACAAACCGTAGGTACGAGTGCATGCAAATCTCCTGAGCAATCTCTTTCCCATCTTTCACGTGGTGAATATTTTTCTCGTTAGCATTAACAATGATACCAAAAAATATCAGAAAGTGCAAAAAAGAAAGCCGCGGCCACCGACGATATTCCGCCTGAAGGCTCATATTTATCCTTCTCTTCTTTCTGTCGGGTTTTATACATTAGTGGATGAAGTGAAAGAGCACAGGAGCAAAAACAAATGCAAAAACCAACTTCCTGAAAAATAGTACGAAACGACACCCAAGCCCAAGACATCGAAGTGAAAGGCAGAAAATTGCAAAACTTGTACGTAGCATCAAGAATTTCTCCGAATGTGGAACAATGCTTGCTGGCGAATGCAATAAAAAACAAGCACCAGCCTCGGAAATGGAAACGGAAATTGATGGCAAACATGGCGCGGTTATTGCATTGAATCTACATAATCGCAGGATTTTAAATCATCGTTAGGCGAACATCAAACTAACCAGGGCGAAGATGTGCCGGAGCACTAAAAAGACGGACTGAAAATAATGGTAGCAGGCATACTAAATGCTTGAGAAGAGAAAATAAGAAAACACGTTTTGCAAGCAAAAACAGGAAAGTAAGCGAATGATTTACAAACGCACAATAGCGTTGACAGTAAAATCAATTGCATTCCATGTTGGTGTAGATCGATGTATGCAGTTAGTCTTGTTAGTGATTGTTAGTGAAGGTTTTATTGCGTCTTGTTTTTGAAAAAAGTTTTTTTTTCAAATTTCACATCTCAATGATGTGATTTGCAATTAATTAATTATACTTACTTTCAGACACACCCATCTGTAAACATCTGGATCGTGTGATTTTAATTGGCGCTTCAAAGGATGAAACTGTCCAAGTGGCGTGCGAAATACAAGCGGATCCTCCACCCAGGTATTGTGACTACATCCTTAAACGATTATTCATTTTCTCCATCATACACATTCCGGAAACTCGCAGGAACACAAACAACCAGACAGGCACACATAGGTACACAGAGCGCCTCACAGAAGTCAACTCCTTTGGCTGCCGCTTGACGCACCGGATGTGTGGCAATTTGTGTTTGAATTCGCAAAGTGCGTCATTAGACGAAAGTGGTTTTTTAGAATTGCCAGCAGGCTTTGTCTTTGCCAGCATGGCTACAATCAGCCAGGAAAGAGGCTTCTTTGTGTTTTCCATTTCATCTATTACAAATTAAACTTGCACTAGTTTTTAGTATTTATTAACCCCACAACACTAACTATCAAAAAAAATCTCTTTTACCACCCTGGGGTACAGGTGTACCCCAATAAGAAATTCGTAGAAAAACTCCTAACTTTGTTTATACATATATTTAATTACAGCTACATCTTCGAACTCCACTACCCACTGTTTAACGCCTTAAGTATCTGCTCCAGAAAATGAGTTAATGCAGTCTGCTATATCGCGCCAGCTAAGATGTGAGAAAGGTTGACGTCTTGACGGCAATAAGTGCCGCCTCCTCGTAGTTCGATTCCTCCTCACTACCATCACTATTTTCTCCGTTCTCTGAACCATAATGACGTAAAAGCCTCGCTTAGAACTCTACTTTTCTACCATTTGCAAATAAATTGAATATCCTTACTATAGTAATAATATTATTTTGTTTATTACACTCAAATTTTCTATGATTTCTTTCCACTATATTTAGTTAAAGTACTCTGCCACATTATTATGTTAATTTTTTGTTTTGCAGTTCAGTACAATTGCAATTACATTTTACATTTAAAATTGAATACAACAAAAAAAAAAAACGGTCAAAATCATATTAAGCAACAAAACTCGTAAAATATTTCGTATACATTTCCAAAAATAAGTTGTGTTGTCTTTCTTTATTTCTTACAACACGTACCCTTTACATGCCCCAAAATAGTGCAATATCTAAGAGAGTACATGCTCTAATTTCATTTAGCGGCGCGTTACTCGTACGTTAGAGACCCTTTTTAACCTCTTTGATATCTTAACATTTTTGAAAATCGCAGACTGCATAAATTCTATACTCTCGGCGAAGAGTTTCATTTAATGAATATACAATTCCTATATCCTTAGCGCATTCGAGATCCTTTAATATTTTTTGCCATCCTTTACTTTAATGCTTTAATGGTTGTGCAAATACCAGATATTCAGGATTCTGAGCTGCCTTCGCCTTTTCGCACCATTCGTTTAGTAAACCCATTCCTTCGTGCGGCCATTTTTCAATAGAGACATACTTCGAGCGTGTAGAACAATGTAATTGTTTCTGCAAGGCTCCGCCTGGATTTTAACATCAGCGTTATCATCTACCATAACACCAACAACAATAACAACAAATCCAACAAAGAAGTGGGCGATGGGGGCTGCAGACGAGAAAGAAGAAAATCCTCAACACGCTGCCAACACCGAATTGAAAATGTTGCTATTTCGCACTTCAAATTCCGGCAGCGTAGCGTACCTTCGCATCATAGCCCAGCAACTCGCCAGCGGCCCTGCCGGAAGTATGCAAATTAGCGTGCTGGGATGGGTTGCTGCCAAGCGGAAGCAGAAAATGAGTAATGCGTTGTTCTGCGGTTGTCTAATGGCGTTATAACAACATTGACAACAACAGCAACAAACCTGCAGCTTGATCAACGAAAGAGAAATTCTTTCATTAGGAGAGAGAGGTTTCTTTCATTAACCCGGCTACGCTTAAAAAAAGACACTTAATAAGTTTTCGGGTCCATTTGGACCCATATGCAATTTATTCAAAATTTAGCCACAAAAGATTGGGTTATTACGTATTTATTTTATTAACCTTTTTATATCATTTAACCTTATTATATGCTATAATTTAATTAATTTTTAGGGAGTCCTCATTTGCCCATTTAATGCAGTGTGGCTCTGCACTTTCTACACTTAAATTCTGAGCAGTTAGTAAAAGCTACAATACATTTGTAATCCTTTTTATCAGTGTCTATGCAAAAAGGGCGTCATCCTCTTTAAATTTTTTAGTCAAATCGTAACGTGAGGGGACGTCACGGAGAGAGACCAAATTTCATACGGACCGTCACGTTACAATTTGAGTAATCGTTTATAGTGGCCGCCGCAAGATAGCTCTCTCTCGCCATCACGTCCCGTCACGTTACGATTTGACTATGCCTTAGTTTCTCTAAGAACTCTCCTCTGAATCTGTTTTTGTGCTCTCGGTGAAATTCGGAATCAATTGAATCATACAGGATTAGGCATTATTGAAAGAAGAAACGTTTAACATTCATTTGTACTGTATTCAGAGACCATTTCGTCAGCAGGAACAGTGGATGTTCCTCCTAAAAAATAACAGAATAAGATGAATATGGAAATATCAATATAAAAGATATAATTATATAATATCATAGGAAGACAGAAAAAGTACACCTTTTTCCAAATGGACCCTTTACTTTAATGATTGTTGTGCTCATGGTTTTTGTCTTTTTCAGGAATTTTTACTGCGGTTCACATGCAGTTGCTTTTCTGGCAAACCATCTATTCCATAACGCCGACCATCTGTCCGACCGTTTGTCCATCTCTCTTCTCTTTATCTTCAGCTAGATTTTAGCTGATTCAGCTGATTTTAGCTAGATTCGAAATTTCATTTCTTTTTTGTGCTTAAATTACGAGCACGTTGTTAGTGTGTAGAGTTGCGATGGTGTTGTTGTTGCCGCTTTTGTTGCTCTTCCTTCCGACGCTGCTGCTTTTTCTGCCGTTGATTAATTGTATTTCTCAGCTCATCATGTTCTGAGCGCTAAGAGCTAAGCAGACTTTTAGCTTCCATCGCAGATGTAACGAGTACATTGAATATGAATACTTACGAGTATTTATATATTATGATAAGTAAAAGAAGATGAATAAGACTCGTATATTCATTTAAAGAAATTGTGAGAAGAAGACATAAGAAAATGAAAGACTCTTTGTTTCTTAAGGCTTTGGTAAAGACCGGAATATAAGGAATGTCTTAAGAAACAAAACTGAGGTATAAAAATTAATTTTTATAACGCATTAAAGGAGGCGCGGCAGGTGTAGAAAGGTATACATCTATATTTTGGCTCAGAATCATCTCCTGAGTCGATTTAGCCCTGTCCGTCCGTCTGTCGAAATCACGATTGCAGAAGAACCAAAAGAGGTCTCGTCACGAAATTTGGAATGAATGTACTCTATCATCCTAGGCTGTTTGGTATAGAAAATGAGGAAATTTCCTTTCTAGTTCTTGTTCATTCATCGCCTTCTTTTTTTCAGAACATTCCGATGGAAATTCAATAATTCGGGAGAGACCCTCGACGTCGGAAGTGAACGCTTTAGGATCAATGGCAGTGGCAGCATCTTAAAATACACTCCCGTAACCGATCAGGTCAGATTCAGAGAAAGAGTGCATTTTACTTCTGTTCAGCATCAAATCATCCTATCGCATGAAATGAGCGATATTTGTTTAACTTCGAGAAAATATCTTTCTTTTTCGTTATTCTTACTTAGGATTACGGCACGTTGTCGTGTTGGGCGGTCAATGAAGTCGGCAGCCAAAATCAGCCCTGTCTCTTTCAAGTGGTTCTCGCTGGTGAGTTTAGCAACCGAAATGCAGGCGTTTATGATTCTTCTAACTTCTCTTTCACCCTTCCCTCTTTCATTATTTACTACAATACTCACGACGGCGGCTCTCCTATGCTCCTGCCTAATTCGACATAACCTAACAGCGCTTCCGAATTCTGTCATCAACTGTACGGTTTACAATAGGACCGAGCTGAGCATTGATATTCAGTGTATACCCGGCTACGACGGCGGCCTGCCTCAAGTATTCGTTTTGGAAATGGTTTCCGCACGCACCGGTTTGCCGAGGTAAGTCATTATGGCAATAAGTTCAAGTCATCTGGTCACTGCTGAATGGAAGGGTTAGCTCTCAAAGGTCTTGGGTCCATTTTATAAATAGCTCTTTAGGTTAGAGCGACGATGATGGCGTAAAACAAAGTTTGTAAACGTTTTTACACCTCCTATAATAATGATGCCGACGATGATGACTGATGATATCAGCAAAAGGCACATTTCCTAAATCGATTAGCAACGTTATGTTAATTTACATTAAATTCGTTTCCTTAAATATATTGTCAGGTTGGAAGTACAACCATAAAAACCCTTCCAGAAGAGACCGCAACCCACTTAGCTATACTTCCATTGAGATATCATATTCTTTGACGGAATTAAGACTTTACAGTCTTGATGCTACCCGTTTCGCAATCAAAGGGCAGCGAAATCGTAATCTATTGCGAAAATAAATAGAACGTATTACGGTTGCTGGTAATAAATTTTTTTTGATATTTTTTGAAGTTTTTGCTATAAATGGTTTTCTGGAAAAACATTAAAGTACGAAGAAATTCTTTCCCTGCAGTTCATGATGGAGTCATAAAATTGATGGGTATTAAAAGAACAGCAAGGCAAAATAAACAGAGTCAGGCTAAGGGCAATGAATGGGGGTGTGGGTTCGCTGTGTGGTAACCTACGAAAGCAGCATCGATGTGTACAATTTATACCCGCAAACCATGAAAGAAGCTACACAAGGAAAAACGGCTGAGAGCCGAATGGGGCGGAGGGAATGGGGTATTCTCTGGGCCGGTAGACATACCCTCTTCTCTAATTCAGGTCCTTTACCGGTTGCGGTAGTGGTGATGGTGGTGGTGGCAACAACCCAAGAACACGACGTTGACGCTGGAGCGTAAAGAATATATGTAACGTTATATGTAAGGTCGTAATAGATTGACGAGCATGTAAAATCGAAAAATTTATACGTTCAATTTGCTTCACTCTCCACTTCTCCTCGGATCCGAAAAATCGCAGGAGGGTGGGGGGGAAACATTTGTGAAAGTCAAATTCAAATCGAGGTCATGATTGAAAAGACGTTCGACACGGGCTGAGCAGTTGAGCCAGCAACCAGCAGCAGTTGAAGCTGTTAAGGCGAGGGTGGCGAGGTTATGCTTCATAGTGTTATGACAGGAATCCTCGGTGAGGGCAAAGGCGACGTTGATGGTTATAGTGATGGCGATGAGGCTAGAAGTTCAGAGCCAAAGCAAATCGTCGCCTCGGTATCTGCGATAACGATTCAGTGAATTGATTTTTCTTTTCTGCTGGGGATAACTGGTCTCTGATTACAGAAAGCGAAGTCCTAGCAACGCCATACATGATGATTAGCTTATATCGTAATTGAAAATCCATTATTCGTCTTGTTAGAATTCGTAAGCATTTTCGAAAAAGTCCTTGTCGCATCGGAATTTGGTCGTTCCGGGATGTTTTTCGATAGAAATTCCGTTAGCAATTGAAATGTCGTTACCAAACAATAATATTTTGTGTGAAAATGTGGATGACATTGATCCGGGTATCAAGATGTGCTTTCGACAGGAACCCAACGTTACGTAATATATGGCGACGGCAACCATCAAATTCCCGGAAGAAAAAAGGAAGAAAAAAGCCGAAGGCCCCCCGCAAGAAGACCCTGTATGCAAAAGTATTTTCAGCAAAGACAGATTTTGTTGACTAAGGGTTATAATCCCTGCCGCGGTCGAAGGCCGCCACGTCGGAAGACCCTGTATGCAAAAGTAGATTTCAGCCAAGACAAGGTTTTGCTTACTAAGAGTTATAATCCTTAACATGGCCGAAGGCCGTCACGCTAGAAGACCGTGTATGCAAAAGAAATTTTAGCAAAGAATTTAAATCCTAGCCGCGACTGAAGGCCGCCACGCAAGACGACTCTGAACTCTATATGCAACAGTTGGCTTTCGCAAAGACATGGTTCTGTTAGCTTAGGGCTATAATCCCTTTCGCCACGCAAGAAGACCCTGTATGTGAAACAGTGAACGCAGTATGACAGTTTGACTGACAGTTCACCCTTCAGTAAGTTTTATTCAAGCAAAAAAAGCACCACATATTTTCCCCAGAAATTTCGGGTCAGATAGATTCCTCCAATTATTACACTATGATTCCAATTACGACACCTAACAATTACGCTTAGTAAAATAAATGTCAAAATTATCAAATATTGTCAAAAAAATTGTGTGGGGCTGACATCTCCACTTTCAGCCCGGGAGAAAAAAGAGATCGATTTTTTAAAAAGAGATCGAAATATAGCGTGGGATAACGGTCAGGTGCCAGTTACCAGGTTACGAGTTCTTTAAAATTTTTAGTTTAGTTTAGATTTTTAATTTTCATACATGACTTGACTGGCTAATGGTTATGATTACTATTTTCTTCTGTTCTCTTCGGTTGAATTTTTCTGTGGATAGATACAACGTGAGCAACTCCGAGGAACCGCATTTCTCTATTGAGAACCTCGACACACTAACATCGATGATGACGCAAGAGAACAACTCGCTGAAGGTGCGCATCTACTCGTTTAACCAGAAAGGACGAAGCCCTTCATATTCCATACATGACTTCATAATCGGTTCCACTTTGTTCAAGACAGGTGAGTTGCACCAGCCTTGGCGTTGCCAGAGCTTACACACACTTGATGGTGCCTGCCACTGGTACCATCCCTGATAGTGATATCCCCTGCAGTGATGTCCAATGGCATTGCCAATGTTGCAGAGTTGTGTAGTGACATTTGTGTAGTGACACTTGCACTGTCCTTAGACGCTCTTGACCTAAAAGAAGCAAGATCTTCCCCTTATCCTCTCTCTCTCTCTCTCTCTCTCTCTCTCACTTTTTTTCTCTCTCTCATTTCTTTCTTAATAATTGCGCTCGTGGGTTCGTTGGCTTACTTTTCCCTCCGGATGTCCGACTTGACTATATTTTATGCGTATCAACGCCGAGTGCTGTCATTGTGGTTGTGGCAACATAAAACATGTTGTCAACATCCACAAACATGATTTATGGTTGCTAAAATCGATTACTACCCAAATTGGCAAAAAACACTAACAACAACTGCAAAATAAATGAAACACAAATATTGTTAATAAAAAATTGCAAAATGTTGGGTAAAACATCACAGCCGACGATGTGTCATTCACGATATCGCCGGTGATTGTCGGCAGCGTACTTACTATTGTCGTCATTAGTCTGGCCATCGCTCTGCGGATATTCATTGTGACTTTTTTGCATAATCTACGTCGGAAACGACAACAAAGCGGCAAGTCAACCGTCTCTGGAGCTGTCACACAATCCGGTGACGTATTCAAGGTAAGCCAGGCCTCATCCTGTAGCCCGAAGCGTTGCTGATGATGGCGAAATGAATAATTACTCCTGCCATCAGTAGTTATTGATTAAAATGATAAATTATTCTGAAGCTTTTTAATTTGCAAATACTTTTTTCCTTCTCTTTGCCGTTCTTGGATTTGTGTGTCATTCGGACTCGTTGTTTCTCTGTGACTTTTGTGGGTGTCTGTATGTCGGTGATTGCTTCACCAACCAACAAATTGTTGTCAAAAGAGTGGAAACATGGAAAAGCCCCGATGGCAACATACGGATATAAAGACGAAATCATCCACAGAAGATTTAGTTGAGGATGAACGTGACCCGGATGTGATACCATCGCAATACGGTGAGACATGAGTAAAGACATGTTAATTTTGTGTTCGAAGAGCTCAATGTAGATTAAGTAAAGCGCTATTACCTTATTTGGAAATTTCGGAAAGTTTTTTGTCTGATATTGGTATAGGGCCGAATAAGATAGATGCTCCGGGAACATTTTCCCCGTTACTGCATACCTGATTCTTGTCACGACAGGTGACATTAGCAGAGCAGATGTTCCACTGACTTCTTGGCATTGAAATCGCGGCGCTCCGTCACGACTCGTTAAATGGGATCCCAAGCCTGCGCAATTCGCACGTCCAATGCATGGTGTGCGTCAAGATGAGAGCCGCTCTCCAATCTACCCTCAACGGGAACATGGTTTTCAAATGGTGCTCTGTAATTATCACCAGAGTTGTATAATTTATGCTGTCCTTTACCAAGTTCTGCGCTAGAGAGTCCAGGATAGAACAATGTCCGCATGCTATGCTCCTGCAAAGTCCAGTCTAGTTGAAAAAATTTATAAAAAAATCTGTTTAATACAAATTGCTCGCCTGAACTCGATGATTACATTTTTGTGTAAGAAATTGTGTTCTGTTCAAACTGTTTCCGTTAAAAAAATTCCGAAAGATAACATTTCGGTTGTATCTGATCAAATAAATTAACATTTGACGCCTTTGTTTCTTTTCACAATTACTCATGTCAACACCACGCTCACCGATATCAATTGGAAAAACAACAAATAATCCCATCAACAAATGCAATTTTCTAACCATACCGTGCCAAACAACCGCCATCTCTCTCTATCTGCCTTCGCCGTGATGAACCCAAATAAATCTTCGTTCCATGTCACAGTCGGAATCGCTAGTGGTGGCGGCAGTGGCGGAGTCGGAGTTGGAGTCGCAGGAAGTGGTGGTGATGGTGGCATCAGTGGTCCGAATGTCGGCCACGTTAGTCAACAGCTTCACCTCACAGCCACATCCACTTCGAAGTGGTCACCAAGTTCCAATGTGAGTATGAAAAAGTATCAACGAACGCAGAAGAGGAAAAAATCAGAAAATAAAAGAGAAGTGTGCAAAAATGACATTAAAGTGTAAAAGAAATTGGTTTCTTTCCTTTACTTTGCTCTACTATAGGCTAATTTAACCCTAGGATGCTTGGGTGAAATCCTCTAGAAGAATGCATAACATGCATCTCCGGAACTCTATGTTTCTTTTACGTTTAAAAAGGAATAAATTAAAATATTTTTGCGTACGAGTATTTTAAGTTATAAATTTACTTGCCCAAGTTGTCGAGCCTAGTCACTTGGGGAGAGCGTTGCTTCCTCCATGATGGAATATCATCTGCTGAATTATGTCAAGCAAAAACATCTGCTGCAAGCAAAACCGCGTAAATAATGACTGCCATCGAGCCAAAGCAACACACTTCAACCTGTCGCTCACTCAATATCAATTTATCAAGCTCACCGCTCAATCAATCTATAAATTTTGAAATTGTTTTTCGAATATCAACAAAAGCTTTAATGTGGCCTGATTCAGCGCAGCTGGTTCTTTCGTTCGTACGTCTTCCACGGCTTTCCGCCGGTTCTGCTCATTGTTTTGTGAGAAGACATTATTTATTCTTTCGAAGTTCATTGATTTTTGTAATCGATTCAGTTCGCTTGAATGTGGCGAAGGACTACAACAGCTAATACTCTGAAGTTTAAATTATTTAGGAGTATATAATTTAATTCTCTTTGGGGTTACTCTTGCGAAAGGTCGTCCCATTCTTAGCACCACCCACATCAGCATCTCAGCTAAGAAAAATTTCATGAATTCGTTTCAACAAAAACTAAATTCCAAAATCGGTTAAATAATTTTGCTAAACAATCTAAAGCTTGATTCTTTTGACAACAGAAACATGCAGCCACCACGGTACTCGGCATCAGCAGCGAAACAGTTGGTAACAATCGCCCACAAATTATGACAAAATCCTCAGTGCTGTCACCGACCGGTACAACAGCGTTTCATCACCCATTGAGCGGATTCAGTGATCCAGTCCTTGGGTCGCCAACATCTTCTGTCTTGACGGCGACCATTGCAACTGCAACGCAGCTACATCAGCAGCTGCAATCGTCAACTGGCAGCACCGCTGCACTCTTGGCCGCAACGGCTGCTCGTGGCAGTGGCAGCGGTACGTTGCCTCCCGGGCTGGGGAATGGCGGCGGTTACATTTTGAGCAGTATCAGCAGCAGCAGCAGTTCCGCAGCAGGTCTTCATCACACCGCTTCCGCGACCAGCAACAACAATTCGTTACTGCAGCCACAAGCAGGCAGTATAGGTCGCACTGCAGCCTTACATCATCATCACCCACATCAGCATCCGCTGCATCATACCTTGGGTAGTAGTACCAGCCGCAATGGTGCTGGTGGTCATCAGTTTTACCCGCTGCTGACGTCGCAAACCACGTCTGTTTTGAGCGGCCCCATCAGCGGTGTCGGAAGCTTGACCATAGCTTCTAACTCTACGGCAAATACGTCGTGCAATTCGTCCAGCGACCTCGATGACAATATCAACATCAACGCCATCAAGGATTGTCTGATGACGCAGCGCGTTCCCGAAAGTTGCGTCTGAGTGAGTCGCGCAGTTTGGCTGCAAGTGATTCATTCAGTATTTCTGAATCTTTAAAAGCGGAAAGAGATGCCGAACTAATGATTTCGTAAGTAAAAAAAAAGAGATATCACAGCAAATCAATAGAATATAGAGATAGAAAAATTAATGCATTCATTAATACGAAAAACGCAAACCCTAAGAATGTGCTCTAATTCCTGTAAATTTAAAAACGAACTATCGTTTTAAAACATTTTTGAAGGCATTAATGTTAAATCCATTTTTGCAAAATTTGCATTCATTACGAGATATCCAATTCTTATTCAATTTTGAGTACATTTTTTAAAAAATAGTTTTGTTTCTTTATCAAAAACTCTAATAAATGTATACGTAACAGTAAACATAAAAGTATGTATACTTACTTATGTAAGTACGAGTATATACATATGAGGCGCTCAGCGCTAAAGCAGCCTACGCCACAAATTTTTCTAACTAAAGTTGAGAACAAAAAAACCGCATTTTAAAAATTTATAAATGACAAAAATGGCCAAAGCTGTACTCGAATAAGCCGTCTCTAACTTATGTTGAAAAGTAAAAAGATACTTTACTGATACTCTTCTGATAATTACGTAAAAATTTTTATTTCTGTTAGGTACGATTTATGTGTGTATATTTATGTGTGGCGACCTTCGGCCGCGGCAGGAGTTAAATCTTAACCAACAAAATTACATCCTCTCTGAAAAGTATTTCCATATCAGGGTTTTTCTGCATGGCGGCCTTCGTGATGAAAACCCTTAGCCAACAAAACCATATCCATACTCTCTGAAGAGTATTTCTGTATCCAGGGTATTTCTGTATCTGGAAAACCAAAACTTTTAGGACAAATACGTTATAACATGAAATTTACATAGATGATGAAAAATGCCTTCAAATTATACCAATATTAAATTTGGCAATTAATTATGACAAGATTCTGAACAGTTTAGAAGACATAAGCCTAAACTTTTAGGAATTTGTAGGGCTATAACTAACGTGACCTTACGTCCCGTTTTGATCGAGACTGTCCCGTTTTCAAATAGCCTGTCCCGTTATTCCCCAGTAAAGCTCGGGACGGAAAAATGTCCCGTTTTCAAAAACCCATGGTTACAGATGCCAAAAATTAAAAGAATCTGGAAGAAAATATGGGAAAAATTATAAAATCACAAGTAATTTTTTTTATAAGGTAAAAGGTAATTTTTTATATAAATTATAAATGGAAGATTATAAGTCCAAGCGCTTATAAATGCTTATCATAGAGTTTATTGTTTTTAAAACCCCGAAGTATTTCGAACAAATCCCCAAAATATTTTTTGTGAATTTGTGAATAAAAGTAATACTTTTCCTTTATAAATACTTCTATAATAGTAAATATGCATGTTTAATTAAACAAAAACGACATGAAACAAATTTTACTATTATCACCATTAATTCGGAACTGATGGTATGAAATGGAATGAGATAAAAACTATAGAGAAATCAGTACAGGTCCCGTTTTAAGGAAACAAATAAATGGTCACGTTGGATATAACTTATAAATTAGATGAGTCGCCCCCCCCCCCCCCCCTCTTTTTTTCATCATTATAAATGTATAAAATGATGGAAGGATAAGGCATATGATAGGGCATAAGTCTAGTCTAGGGGCATAAGTAAACCAGATTTGTGCTGAGAATTATAATTAGTTTTAATATTCAGTATTCCAATGGCCTTTCTCCTGAAAAGATTTGGATGCATTTACATTTTTTAACATATCCTAAGACAAACTATCATATCATTTAATTGATTTTTAAGAATAAGTAATAATTAAAGAATACTTATATTAATTCGTGGCTTGCAAGGGATACAGACACGTCTGAGTAGTACCCAGCAATTTCATGAAGTTTTTCAAACAAAGCGAATTCCAAAACTTTTCCTTGAAGAATTCTAGTAACGAACTGAAAGAGAATATTCCTTGTACGTACATTCCTTGTAAGATGTAAATAATAAAAAACTACTTAAATAAAAATGAACTCCTAATCATTTAACAATTAAGTCTTTACTAAGCTGCAATAGTTTTGAAACTGTTAATGTTACAGTCTTAGAAGTTGTAGAGTAAATCTTGAAACCATTGGGCTCAAAAAATAGAAAAAATGGCTGGCGTATGGGAAAGAAGCAAAATAAGAAGCACGTAAAACAAAATAAAAAGTGTCAAGAAAATAGAAATTGTAGTTGTTACCATACATATATTTAATTTTTATATTAATAAGAGGGTAAAAATACACTACAAAGAAGTAAAGGCAACCTACGGATTGAAAACTGCGAAGCAAATTAAAGAAAATATTTAAATTGTTATAAAGTTGAATAAAGCCCTTTAAAATTTCTAAGGGCCAAAAAACCAAAGGTACTACATAAGCATCGTAGTTAAAAACTAACTGGTAAACGCAAAAAACAAAAATTAAATATTATTAGAAAGAAATTCTTCAAATGAATTAAATAAAATAAATTTGTATATGGTAAAGCTAACTTGAATTTGTATATATAAAGATACTGATATATATAAAGATATAAATTTATATGTATATTATAAGAAGATATAAAGAAATTTAATAATCTAAAGTTAATCATCCTTTATAATGCTCATTAGGATTTTGTGTACAAAAAGTTTAAATATTCCAAATATTAATAATAAGGATAAAAGTAAGTTAGTAAGAGGATAACAAAAAATTTAAAAATTTACAACTAAATTGATATACATATACATATATAAATATAAGCCTAGGTACTAACACGACAAGTATAAAAATAAAAAATTAAAATATAAAAAATCAAAATAAAATAGTAAAGTGTACTATGTACATATGTATGTACATATATTTTATTTGGGGTATAGGGAGGAAAAATGACAGAAAGAAGAAAATATTCCGCTCGGGTAACACCATTTTAAGGGTGACCCCCGAGCAAACTAAGCAAATGAGCAGCACAGGAAAGTGTTTTTTTAGTACTTCAAAATCAGTTAATATGTATTTACTAGCAATGGAAACTAAGTTTAAACGCAGCATACAGTACATAGGGATGACACCCGCTACAGCACAAAACATTTATTCAGCAATTTTCAAGTAGAAATGGATATATTGGGTGTATTTTTAAGCACGATATAACTTAAGATTGCAAAAATAACACGAGAAATTTCATTTTAATTAAATTCTAGTATTCATTCGAAAGATCAATACATGATATTAACATTTGAAAATTATTTCAAATGTGACCACCGTGACTGTTCAATACTAGCGTTTCCTTTTAATTTTTTAGAAAAATCTAAACAATCTGCTGGCAAACTTTAGACAATAGGTTCTATTAAAAGAGGGGGTAAAAATTAAATTTTAAAAAATTTAATTATTTTTTACATTCTATATTGATTTTTTGGGGGTTGGTTGCTTTCTGCAAAACGCCAGAACAGCAGTTGGTCGTCGCATGGGAACTGACAAATAGGCCCAAAGTAATACAAAAATCAGGCCGAGTGGAGTGGAGTTTGAATCTCAGGTTCAACTCTGATGAATAGATGTCTGCGCCAGCTCTCCCTTCCATTAACGACCTCGCATTCGATGTGCAGCAGACACAGCAGGCCGTCAGCAATGAGTGTGCCCTGGCACCTATTTGTGACGCGCTCCCGACTTATGCTTTGCAACGGCGTGCGCAATTAGCTGTTATTTTGATAAACGAGAGCCACAATGCGTCCCTGCCCTGTTGTCAGTTACCGAAGCCTACGCCAAACGACACTTCTCTTCATGCGCAATGTAGCCATTGCTGCCATTTTTTTTACAAACAAGTCCAACGGCAGCTTCTCGGGTTGTATATGCTTCTTCTGCTCTCGAGCAGACCAAAGGAGCAGACCTTGCACGCATTGTGTCAATGTATTTGATCGGTCTTTCTAGTTAATAAGTATTTAATATCGAGAATAAATTCTTAATTTTAAAGTAATTGAAGTTTTAGTTTATAAAAATTGTGACTTGTGCTATCTTCAGTACATTTCCAAAATCCTAATAATCCTGACAATTTCCATATTAGACAGAGCCGCCGGAGTACTCAGTGAAACCTCTACAGCCGGCGGAGGTATCCACAAACGAACAACGAACGCCGTATTCGGGCCACCTGGGTGTAGCCTTTGCCTGACTGTAGGAGCAAGCATTTGTTCTGGCTAGAATAAGCCTCGTAATCTGGCCTCACCTGGACCTCGTTGGTGGATATTCATAATGAATATTTTCTGCTTCTAATTCTATGATTTCCATACCCACTGTCGTATCCAAACTCCTCCTCCGTCGAGCTGTACCACCACAACCTAAGTTATGTCTTCGTTTGCTGTCTCTCAAATTTAAATTCTTGGTTTAGACAACGCATAAATTCATAAGGATTTGCGTGCAATTGAATTATGCAGATTTCGGCGGCGTAAGAGGACACGCAAAGTACGCCTGGATCGGTACCACAATCCTTTACTGCGGTGGTTGTTGTTCAGCTCAGATGAGATAAGTTGTTCGTTGGAGGTAGATATAACTGAGTAAGCTATACTGCTATGTAACTAATTTAATTTATGTTCAAATAATTTCCGGGCTTTCTAAAATATTAAAATTGGACTTACTTAATATTAAGTAACTTTGAACGTAAGTAAAGCGGTTACGGGCAGGAGATTAACAAAAAGTTACTGCAGACAGATACAATTTTTCCCTCCTCACCTCATAAATATTAAGGATATTTTAAAACTCATCATTTTTTAAATTCTTAAAACATGCAAAATAAAAAAGTGGTAACGACTCGATTACAGATTAATTTTAATAACTTCATTCATTCAAATTGAAAAAATTCCAATTACAAAATGGAAACTTTTAAAAATCATTGCAACCAATTTGATTTAATTAATAATTAATTTTTCTACAAACTGTAGGCCGAAATCGTAATAATCTGCAATTTAAAATCAGTTGACATGAAATTCTATTTAATTACATTTACGAAAATGTATAAAAATATGGCAAGTACAAGTTCGGGGGGGATCCCTTTTTCCGCTTCATCCAACGCAATTAATAATATTTAAACATTACGGAATGGAACCATTTGCTTTGTGTGGCTTTTGCGGATTATCGTGTGACTTGCAAATATCCAGCACAAACCAAAACAAACATGTCTTTATTTCAATATAATTTATTATTGTATTACTTGCGCATATTTTTTTTATGCTAGCTCGCAATATCATGTATTAATTTATTAGTATGTGCGAAGCGTTCTAGCAAAATGTAAATTATTTTGTAAATGAAAATAATTCCATAATTAAATACATTTTTGTATACGATTTGAAAACTTGTTGTTGTGGTTTTTGTTTTTTATTTTGTGCAATGTGCAATCTACGATTTGGAAGAGAATAATCAATTTACAGATTTCATTTCGTTTCGAACAAACAACAAGTAAGAGCGTTATCTTCGGCCTGGCCGAAGCTCATATACCCTACACCCGCATCTGTCGAGGTGATAAAAAGTGGGCGGGTGACACCTACTTTTTTTTAATTTACAGTGAGCAAATTTTTATCTATTAACTCGTCTACAACACCGTTTTTCCTACCAAACATCTCATTATATGGTATACTATATAAGTGGGCGTGTCACGCCCATTTTTCAGAATATATTTTAGTCTAAGAAGGTGGACTCGGGGAAAAAATTTTAGCTTTATATTCGCTCTACAAGCTGAGAAATTGAGCTATAAGCATGGGAAAATTCACATTTGCTATTAAAAGTAGGCGTGGCACTAATCCGATTTTCCTCATTTTCAATACCAAACAGCCTATGATGACAAAGTATATTCGTGCCAAATTTCATGGCGATAGCTTTATTCGTTCTCCCGTAATCGTGATTTCTACAGACAGACAGACAGACAGACAGACAGACAGACAGACAGACAGACAGACAGACAGACAGACAGACGGACGGACATGGCTAAATCGAATCAGGAGGTGATTCTGAGCCAGAATATATATACTTTTCTATACCTGCCACGCCTCCTTTAATGCGTTACAAACGGAAGAACAAAGTGAATATACCCTCATCCCTTCGGGTGTAGGGTATAAAAAACGAATTAATCTATAATGGTGCAAATTATAAGAATATTTCATAGAATTTAAATTAAAGCAATGCAAATTAACAGATTCATTTATTGTAATAACGTAACAAAATGGCAAAATTTATGGCAACAACAACCATAATAATCACTACTGCCATACTACCACCATACACAACACCATCACCGTCCGGAAAAGTGGTGTCTGCCAAAAGATCATGGTACGAATATCGCTGGGCAAGCATTTGGTGAGAAAGTCAGACCCTGGAGACCCCGTTCTGTTCACATACTCTACAGTAACTTATACGTATCCTTGTAAGAGGGTAATAGTTCAAGAAGTTCTGTCAACTTATAAACGAGAGAGAGAAAAAAAGCCACGAAGAACACGAGAATTTAAGAACACCACTTAAAAATTCTAATCAAAAACTTTAGTAAAGTTTCAAGTGAAGTTTCAATGAATGAATTGGTCGCTCTGACGGAAAGGTTTGTCGGTAAGTGGAATTTTGCACACTTCGCCTTAACCAAAACTTTATTATTTTGCACAAGAAAGACTTTTCGTTTCCATAAAATCTTCCACAAGTTGGAGTATCAACTCAAGCAAAGTAAGCTTACTCTAATTTGTTTAATTAGGGTCCAGCCAGCACTCATTAATTTATTGTAAATGTATTGAAATTTGTGGCCACAGCATGAATGAGTATTCATTCCAAATTCCAGAAGTAGGGCCACTTTGTAGAGCAGATACGAAGATAGAAATGAAACAAGTTTCAAGACAATGGGACACGATTTCTTATTAAACAATATTACAACAATGAGTATAAGTTGCTCTCCGAATTATCATGAGTCGTTTTTCGCTTTTCTCTTATTTTATCCTAACACTTCATACTAGTTTATGGTTCAATTTAATCGTTGTTTCTTTGGCTGACTTGACAAATTTTGTGGGTTGCAATTAATTAAATGATGCTTGAAATGACTTACGATTTCTAGGAAAACATGAAACCACTTAAGCTTATTGACAGCTCAGCACTTTTTGGAAGTTCACTAAAAACAGTCCTTGATCGTTGATTAAATTGTCATGGGTTCCTGATGATGACAAAAAAGAAATGATTATAACGGCGCGCTGATGAAAATGACGAAGCAGGCAATGAGAAGAAGATGATGAAGTCTCAGAGAGGAGATGACTTTGCACTTCAAGGTCAATCCGGTCAGGGTACCAATAAATGAAAATAATAACTTTTTCCTGCAACAAAGAAAAACATTATACAAGCATGTACGAGTTGCCGGGGTCAGGAAAACAGAGGACACAAAAGCAACAATAACACCTCGTTGTTTCTGCGGTCGAACGGTCGTATTCGTGACAAATGTCAAGCTGAATCTGTACCATTGTCATGGGAGAAGTGCGCAAAACTTATGGCGTGTGAAAATGTTGACTTATCGCAGGGATTGTAAGTAGAAAACAAATAAAAAGCGAATAAAAAGGATTCTGAGGGCGCTTCTTTTTTCTTTTCATGCATCATACTCGTATTAAGACCGCAGTTGTTCAATCAACATTACACACGCACATGGACGCGCACCCGCCCTCACACCTAGCGACAAACACTAGTTCACCTCCGCTCCTGAAATGATTGTTCATTGGCAAAAGCGATTTCCGTTTTCGTTCTTTTGTCAGTTCCTTTGTCAAATGCTTTTGCGAAATATTTGCCCTGTTGGCATCGAAGTATTGTCCACCGGCAATGGTTGTTGGTATTGCCAGCCGTTTAATGCCGTATTTTTGTAGTTGTTACCTCCTCTCCTACTTTTTTGTTGGCAGTATAGAAAAAGGTTTTGGTCAAAGCATTTATGACTTTGGATTTATGACTTTGTTAGAGCTTCGCGCGTGTGGCAGCGAAACGTTTGCTTGGCAGTAATAAAGTCCTGACTTCTAGCATTCCTTTGCACTGCTTTTCACCTTTAGTATCCTTCCTTTTCGCTGGTATTAGCACTCATGTTAAAAGATTGTTTTTCGTTTGTTGGCTCAAGAAGTACCGTTATCAGCCATCGCGGTTAGAGTGTTGCCCGAAAGAAGTTTTTAAGAATGTCATACAAAGTCAAACAGAAAGTTATTGCCTAACAGAAGTATTTTCCAGAAGAATTTTATTATGTTTTATTTAATAAATGTTTTTATTATTTATTTATTTAAACGTAACCCTATAATGACAAGTAATAGAGGATAGAAATTCCTCAATATGGAGAAGTGGGTTCAAAGTAGCGCAAAGGTTAAAAGTCCTATGATTTGTTATTCTGTAATAATTGCTCTGGTAGTTTATTTCTTTTATGGCTTACAGCCAATGACGGTTCGATAAATAAGTAACGTTTTGGAGAAGGATGACAGCAAACGATTGTTAAACCATAAACAACAGCTGCGCATCCAAGATGGCTGCAATTTCGGTAAGTACCTTTCAACGCATGTGCAAACACACTCCGCCACTTTTGTTTACGAGTGTTGCCATCTTCATCTTGAGGTCGGCAACTTTTCAGACAGCCCTCGTACGTAGTATTACAAATTATGCATAGTATTTGCATTCCAAAAATACACTTTCTTGTATCGAAAATGAAAAATTTTACCATATTCCCGCTGATGAAGTGTCATAAGCAAGCAGCATATTCGCAAATGTAATGCATGCAGAAAGAAGACATTCTAATGTCAGCTCAGCTCATATCAGCTTTTTTTCTTCTTTCCTCCGGCAATCAAAGGGAATATAATAAAATTAGGTTGCAAAACATTATTAGCTTCTTTAAAGAGCTAACAGACCCTATTCCCAACCACCTAAATTCTTTTTACGTTCCCACTAGAATAAATTGCTTGACATCTTTTAAGGCAGATGGTGTGGTCGTGTCATGTTCCCGGCTGCTGCTGATGTTCTTTAGTTAACTTTGGTAACTATTTCTTAGCTCTCATTTATATTCCATGCAGCACACCTAAAGTGTCATAAATATATGTACATATGTGTACGAGAGAAACTAAAAAAAATATTTTTAAAATAATCTTTGCATTACTCGTAGTAAAAGTATCTCACAAAAACATCCTGCCTCTATTCAAAATCTCCTGAATGTGTTTTGATGGGTCGCATGGAATACATAAATAATTTGGGTATATGTATGTATGTACTCGTATATCTAATTTTATTTATGCTTTGAATGTGATGTCGTAAAATATTTAAAGAAGTATTTTTCAGTGCAGTCCAAACAAATGTAGACTAAATATTTTATACGAGTATAATGAAATTCTCGCATTTAGCATTTTTTATAAGCAATAAAAATAAAGAAAGAAGTAGCGACATCGTGCGAAAAAGACGCAACTGAAATAACAAAATTTTAAAAATGTCAAAATTACAATAAAATATGTTTGCACTCTGTATTCAAATAATTGCATGATAATCTATAGCAGGCATGAGAAACCTTCTTTTACAACGTTTTTGCGGGCGCATGTAAGAAACTTATGATAATACAAACACTAATGAATATAAAAACACTAATAACAGATTTATATTATTACATATGTCCACGATATAATACTTAGTGCAAAAATTACAGCAATAAAACACTCATTAATGAAATACTATTATAAAAACGGCGAAAGAGATATGTGGAAAACGGTTATTTAATGGAAAAGCAACGCACTAATTTAGCTACCACGGAAAGTCAACACGCCGGGCTGTTAGATACTGTAGAAATTTAGCTTCAATAGTGCCCAAATGAAATATGGCCCAAACCATTTCATGTGCATTTCATTTAATTTTGTAAAAATTGGCGTTATTCCCTAAAAAATGAAATTATGCCAATTTGGGTGTTATTTAATTTTGAGAAAATTTATAATTTTCACAGAAAAATTAAAAAAAGCCCCATAAAAATGAAATAACATAAAGCCAAATTTTTACGTCGTTATTGAATCACTTCATCAAGTTCAATACAACATTAACTCAAGGCCGAAGGGATACTCGTCTCGTCGATGTTTCTTAATTTGCTCCACAATTTCCTTTTGTTTTGTTTGTTTCTCATCTGACCTTTTTTTGTACTCTCATCCGCTTAAGCGCTTTCTACCATCCGCCACTTGTACGTATTAGGTCTATAAGGTAGTAAAGTCAAAGCAGGTGGAGGATTAATGTACGAAATAAATTTGAATTAAAATGTTATTTGTTATTATCGATTATTACTTTCCCCTTCTCCTTTTTTCCTTCTTATCTTTCTCTTACAAAAGCAGGCGAAAATCTGCATAAAATGAATGCAGATTAATTTAAAGTATTGTAACTTTGCTGTTATTTGTTTTAAAAACTCTTAATGATACAACTGACTGTTGAAAATGCCGCCTTTAAGAATTTGCCGCCGTAGGCTATAGCCTAGCTAGCCTATTTAAGAATCTGCCACTGTGCACTGTTGTCTTGCCATTTCCTTCGCGCTACTTGCCTCATTTTGTTTGTGATTGTAAAAATCAATCAAGCCTTGAAAATACTCGTAATTTGCAGTGTTTACAAGTACTAACGATGGCATCGTGAAGCTGCAGAAAATGCAATTATTTTTGTAATTATCCGAGAAGGTTACGCAACCACACAATCCCTCCATTAAACCCTTATACATACTGTATTATCGCGCTAAACTCAAATCGAATTCAATCAATTTATCGTAATTATTTGCTGCATTGATTAAGTCAATGCGAAACTCTGTGTCCCTTTTGTTCATTCATTATTTTCTTCCTTCTCTAATTATTCCCCGATAATCGGGAGTAATACACAGACACACAAACATACATACATACAAAATCACAGCCTTTGTATGCATTTTTATAAACGTTAAAAAGGTTTTCTGGTAAAAATAATTTCTCTAAAAGGGTATAGAAATTCTCTAGAAAGGTTTAGTAAAAAAGGATTTAAATGCAATATGATATCGATTTTTACTTTCCCCTTCTCCTTTTTCCTTTCTTCTCTTTCCCATACAAAAGCAGGCGAAAATCTATCGAAAAGTAATGCAGATTAATTTAAATTGTTGAATGTACTCGACAGCAAAAATCTCGATAGCCACCAAATAGAGCTAGTTAAAAATGTATTGGATAGTAAAAGATGTATTACCTCTATTGTCTTCACCTGGAACAATTAATTTGCAATATTATTGCAATATTATATATAATATATTATTTGCAATATATGTATCATACTATCGTGTCTATCGTACTACCGTATATAAAAAAACTTTCTTCCTTATGGTTTAATGGCACATAGATAGAGTGAAAATATCAAAGGTTAATTTGGGAATGAACAATGAACTCCTTGAACAATGAATTCGAATTTGCCGCGCAGCAACTTTAAATGCGATACTGCTCCCATAAACTGCCACCTATTAATAGACTGCTCTAAAATTTTGAGCAAGCTGCGCCATTTAGTTTGTATTTGACAGTTAGTTATTGAAAGCAGATAACCTCGTGAATTTTTAAGAAAATGGAAAAACGTAAATTTCGTGTTTAGCGCCATCTGTTGTCAGATCTTGTTACTTACTATACTTAATCCACCTTGATTTTTTCCCACTTGATCTAATCGGATCAGCCAAGAGTGAAAAAACTACGGCTAATGAAACATTTTTTAATAAAGAGGCAATATTTTTTCTATTTTAAAAACAGAATTATCCAAGTAAATTGACATTATAATTGGATTAGTCTCGCATAAAAATTCTTTTCCATCAAAGTCTACATTGAAGCATATATTCTTATATCCATAACTTTGTAGTTGCGTCCACTTGAATAATTTTTGTTGTTACTTTTGTTACTTTTGTGACTTGGTTCGAAGCACAATTTTGTTAAAAAATAAATAAATAAATATGTATAAAAAGCATGGAGGATTGCAAAGAAAGAAAGAGAAAAGATAAAGCATGTTCATATTTTTAGTTCAGTTCAGTTGTTTCTGGTTCCACAAAAATGCTTGCATTTTCTAAAAATGCCGGCTTAAAGCAAGATCTTAATAGAATGTCAGATACAAATGTTCCTTATTTAGTGCAATACCTTCAAGGCAAATATCGATAAGCCATTAAAATTAAATTGAAAACATATTTTATTTTATTTAATAGTTATGAGAGAGTACGAAAACTGAAAGGATTTTATAAAAAAGAAGAAAGTAATTTAAATTTTATTTAGTGTTTTTCATTCTGAAGTTGCAGCTTTTCGAAGGGGAGACAGTCAAAATCCCGAATTACAAAATCCCGAAACGACAAAATCCCGAAAAATTTGAAAATCCCGACACGACAAAATCCTGATGCGACAAAATCCCGAATCGACAAAATCCCGAAAAATTTTTAATACCGAAATGAGAAATCCCGAAAATCACGAAATAAAATTTAAATTAATGAAGAAATGACATTTAAGTCAAAATTTTTTCCGAAGCGAAGTACGCGCCTACTTGCCTTTCTTTACAATGGCAGAAAAGCAAAGTTGTAATATCGAAAGAATTTTGTTGTCTGAAGGTTATAATCTACAATATGCAAAAAACTTCACATGACCGTGAGGATTCTACTGATTGAGGGTTATGATCCCTGCCGCGGCCGAAGGCCGCCAATACGCGGAAAAACCTGTATGCAAAAACTTCACATGACCGTGAGGATTCTTCTGATTGAGGGTTATGATCCCTGCCGCGGCCGAAGGCCGCCAATACGCGAAAAAACCTGAATGCAAAAAACTTCACATGACCGTGAGGATTCTGCTGATTGAGGGTTATGATCCCTGCCGCGGCCGAAGGCCGCCAATACGCGAAAAAACTTGTATGCAAAAACTTCACATGACCGTGAGGATTCTGCTGATTGAGGGTTATGATCCCTGCCGCAGCCGAAGGCTGCAAATACGCGGAAAAACCTGTATGCAAAAAACCTCACATCACCTCACCTCAGAGCCTCCGAGAGGGCTCTGCTAAAATTTTTTTAATAATGTTTTTTTTTTTTATTTTTTAATAATAATTTTAGATAAGTAAATTAAGAGTAATTTTTTATTACTTTCTTGGAATTGTTTGCTAGTGGTTTTAAAATGTTCAAGAAGATGGAGAATACCGAAAAACTAGTTTTGTAATTTCGGGATTTTGTTATTTCGGGATTTTGTCGTTTCGGGATTTTGTCATTTCGGGATTTTGTTGTTCGGGATTTTGTCGTTCGGGGTTTTGTCTTTCGGGATTTCGTTACCAACCCTTTCGAAGATTGGGTTTGTGTTTCAATGGATACCCAGCGAATATTATTAATTAATACTCATATATAGTCAAGGTTTTTATCCCATTTACTTGCTTAGTTCAATTCATTTTAACTAGAGGCTACAAATGTCTACAAACTAAAGGCTTTTGCCAAACCAACGATTTTTATATCTAAACTCTGCAGATACGAGTACAATAAAGATATACTCGTATTTATTTTGCGTATTTCATTGAACAATTTTTACGAAATGAAAAAGAAAACTTTCCGATTCTCGAACCGTGTGGTAAACTGTGTTAACGAACTTAAGCACTCAACAGAAAATTCATGAAAATATTAAAATTATTATTATTCAAGTTTTATTTGAACGAATTCTTGGAATTCGAAATTACCAAAATTAATTTCCGAGAATTCCAGGAGAGCAGTTGTGTAAATATGAGTACAAAAATGCATAAAAAAAAAAATTTTCATGGTACAAATACGGGAAATGCTCCTTATACAAATACAACAAAGGTAAAGTACATAAGGAAAAAAATTGTTAATGTTTTTTTCTCCTACATTTATTGTGTGACCATATTTGTTTATTTTCGTGAGAAATTAAATTAATTTTTATTAATCAATTAAATGCTCGGCCGCATTTAAGTAACACATCTGAATGGTCAATAATGGAGTGAATGAGTGCAAATGATACATGTGCATTACCATTGTATTTGCAAACGGTCACTCATTCATGATTCAGACCATAAACATTGACTTTAGCATGCAGAACTATGCATTAAAAGCGCGTTATAAAGTATTCGCCAATAAGTACAGAATTTCAACAAACGATTTTTATGCTAATTGTTGTAGCTGAAAGGTATTACATTTGGGGCTAGACCTTATAAACGAGTTTTTCTTCCCAGCTGGGGTGAGCTTAGCGGCTTGGTTAAGTATATTCTACTTACTTCAGCGAAGGGTCCTTTAGAAGCGCCGAAAGGTTTAATAAAATCATTCCTGTTCACAAACCGTTTGTGAATTATATAACGCTGAGTGGTGAAAATTAAAATTTGGAAACGTAACTTTTATATAAACATGACTTCTATATAAAATGTTTTCGTATATGTCTGTTAAATTTGTTTTTGTTGTCTTTTTGATTTTTAGCAAAGCTTAAATAAATTAGTTTTTAGACAAAAACTAGTTGCAATAGTTTTTATTAATTGGTTCGGGTCCGTACTGGGATTTTAACCGTTCTGGAACCTTCTGACTGCGACTCTACCGCTTTAACCAGCAGGCTATGTGCCATTTTTAATGAACGCCGCTTATTAATGATCAAGTATATAAAAGCATAATTTGGAACGATGCCTTATCGTCGCTAGAAACTAATCTTATATTTAATTAGTTGCAGTTACGAGAGAATAAGGGTTAAAAGAAAGAGCCAAAGAAGGAAACCAAAGTGATATTTCGGCCCAAGCAACGTGTTCTGTGATATTATAGCCTTTTACAGTTATCTGATCACCAAGGAAGCTTAGAAAATACCACTAAATGAATGGTAGTCTGACTGCTTGCCACCATCAAAAACGTAGCGCAATGACAAATATCTAGTTTCCTGTCATAGAAGTGTCACTTTGTGTTTCTTGCGGCCTTTTCTCGTGACCGCTGCAGCTACTAGTAATGGGTTGCTACACAACTCTTAACACGTTACAGTTGTTGCATGCAATAAAATGCCAAAAGACCAGCTAAAGATCGTGACGCGGCATTATTCCTGCCCGCCAGTGTCACAGGTTGTCTTTCCGCTCCAACCTGTGTCACAGGCTTCTCTTTCCGCTCACCCCTCGCTCTCCGGCCACTGGCTCATTTTCTTCCTCGGCTACGTTTGCTGCTATGACATTTTCTGCGGCTTTTGGTGACTTTTGGCCTGTTTCGAAGCACATTAATTTTGCGCGCAAGACCCGACCAGGAGCCGAGCATCCTTCCCGATACACATTCATCGCGCTCACTGCTGGAAGGGTTGCCGTTGTTGAAAGATTGCTATAAATTACGTCAGCATGGCACTTAGGTACATACTCGGCTGGTTTCGCCTGCAAGTACATTCGGCAACTGACATGCATACATTGTTGCTTGCTGTCTTGCTGCTTCTGAACTTGTGTTAATTCATATGCAAAATGCACACACATTTTCGTGCCAGCACACATACAAGTCTCTCTCCACGTACTTCTATTTATGCATTCGTTGTACAATCGTCTTTCTTGTCTTGTCTTACACGAACTTCCACCAAAAAAATGAAGATTTAGTGCTTTTTAGTGGATTTAATTCCGGTCCGTCTGCAATGCAAAAATTAATCCAGACAAGCCGGATACAGTGAATGTGACTCGTATATCAAAGATAATTTGTATGGCGTTGCCATCAAAAGACTACATTGCTTTAAAAAAAAATATTAATGACAGACATGAAAAATAAATTTAAAAATCTCTTAAGAGATTTCAACCGTTTTTTTCACATTATGAAAAATTTACAAATAAATCTATTCGCATTTCAAAAATCATTAAACTTTAAAGAAGTTACAATAAATTTATTATATTAGTATATAAAAGTATAAAAGCAAATGTTGCAATTAATGTTACTTATATAGTCTGGAATAATAAATCACGATCTAATAATAATCTAATTTTCCTTAGGTCAAACGAATTCATAAGCCAGATCAATTATTCGTCCAACATAATTACCGTATAGAGAATCGTGGCCTTTTAAATTGCCACTTGCTTATGCTTTGCCTCTGCGAACCCTTAAAGGGGCTAATTATTTTCATTATAATTTCATTGCTTAACATTAACACATTCATCACAATCATCATAACTTTTAATAATCCTCAATCATTTGTTGGTGCTGAGGGCGGCTGAAGGCGGCTAAAGGCTTATTACAAGGAAGCATTACAAAGGGCGCCAAGATTTCTCATCAAAATAAATGAATGTAATCCATTCAAAAACTAAATAAATTAATTGAAATACACACGCACGCACTCACGTCGCCTTTAATTAATTACCAACAATAATTATACGAGCAAGCATACGCGACAATTTGTTTCCAGAGACTTAAAATATAGGTATTTAGGATTAAATCAGGGACCGAATCGTCGCAGATGTGATCGAGAAATGAGTCGTATCGAAAAAAAATTTCGTGGCATGTCGAATTAATGTATCACGGCATTTGATTCGAAACAAAACGACATGTTTTTCAAATGTTAAAGATCTTCTTCTGTATATTTAACAATAGAATAAATATTGTATGTGAAAAACGTCAATGTCAATTTATATTGACATATATATAATATCATATATGACGTAGCTAGAGTGGGTGACACCCGGGACGGAAGTGATGGTGTCACCCTTATACAATCTTTTCAGTAATGGCAACTTTTATATTTTTGTACTTAGCGTAATTAATAGATGTGATAATCGCTGCAGGGCACTTACATCGAAATCTAAATTTAACCTTTGAACTCGAACGAAAAGGAAAAAACAACGCTCTTAAAGAGAGTGAATGAGACCAATTTCTTCATTCTTCTTAACAAAAAATATCTCCATTTTATTCCAATAATATTCTTGCGAGTCTGTTGCAGAAATATTTAAATCCGAGCAATTTGTATTCGCGTTTCCTTTTTATACTATGCTTTCATTTTCGTCGTTAAGTGGATACAGTAATTTTAAAAGAATAAAACGTTTTTTTTTTATAAATTTATTATCATATCTCGTATTCCTGTTTTGTTATAACGACCAAAAACTGTGTCACAGCATTAACAAGCAAGAACCAGCCAGCTCTTCTATTAAAGGACTAGCTCTTAATTCGATGTTATGACCTCTGGCAAATGAATTCGATGTTATGAGCTCTGGCGATATCAGAATTTTAATTGGCTTATTAAAAGCAGCAAAAAGTGACAAAAACAACATTAAAAAAAGTATAATTTTGGTATTTAATAGAAGAAAAAGAGAAAAGGGTAAACATTTACTGAGCCGTTTGCTTTCAAAGTGCTGTAAGTCCACTTTATGAAAAAAATTGAGTTAATGATGAGAAAACTTTTATTCTTCATATTTGACGGGGGTTCTCACTTCTCTCAACGATTGAGAACAGAAAGAGAGTTGCAGTCGACAATCGCCTTCGATCTGTTTCTACAGTATAGTTTTTCAATATATTCTGAAAAAAAAATATAAGCCTCAGATATTCCTCATAAAAGAAATTATTTTCAAAGTCAAAATATTTTGTGCTAAGTTCATAAAAGAGTCTTTTCAGAGTCATACATTTGAACAGTCATATTTTGATCATATAACACTCCTATCGGAATCCCTTTTTGGGGCACGCATATTTTCTTCCGGAAAAGGAGTCTTTTTGAACTCATAAATATAAACGCTCCTATAAATGTTAGCTGGGTTCATTTTGTCGCACATTCAATAAATTCAGGTATTATACATGATGACAAAAAAGCATACTTTACACGAATTTTACTTTTATAGTTAACAAATTTTGTATGTACATCTATTCCGCTCTATCTGGTAGGATTTTTCATACCTTTTTTATTTGAATGATACCGGAACCACAAGACAATGTGCGTACGTGATCTGTTCGTAATCTATCCAACATCAGGCAGTGGAGATAATGTTCAGATTAAAGCTTAAATGAGATTTACATCAAGGGAGATTAAAATGGGTTGCCATGTGGTATAGAATTTATGGTGAGGTCATATCTGTTTATCTCTTTTTAACTAAAAATCATTGCTTTAACTGTATCATACAAGGTTGAAATATTCTTGGCACTTTTATCTTTTGAAAAATTACTGATAATAATAGTCTTTTTATTCGTATTTAAATGAGATCCAGCCGTTAATGTGTTAGTGATAAGTTCTTCCTTCATAGAGCACAAATGTTATAAAACGTTTTCAGTGTTTTTCATCAAGTTGCTAATCTTTAACACGAGCGCGTGTGCTTCGTCCTTGTGCTAATACGATGCACGAAGTTTTTCCCCTCTCACTAAAACGAAATTAATTTTCATACCTCTCTTCATCCTCTTAAATTTGCTTCTTTTGAGGAAAAAGTGTTATTAAATGTGTGAAGGAAGTCACGCATTAACTACTATGTCGTCTCGATGGCTCTTAAGTGGCTCCACTTCGACGAAACAGAATCGTAAAATTCGTACGAGTGCGAGTAAAAACTCGCGTGAGATAGATTTTATTATAACTTTTTTTTCGTTATAGTTATATCATTTTTTATTCTTTCGCATAAAAATTTTTATATGGAGAATTTAATAAAAAATCGTCGTATAATATTTAATAAGAGAGAGAGAGGAACATGACAACTGCA
This sequence comes from Conops quadrifasciatus, assembly GCA_949752815.1. NCBI lineage: Eukaryota > Metazoa > Arthropoda > Insecta > Diptera > Conopidae > Conops > Conops quadrifasciatus. The sequence goes on along the minus strand of OX457080.1, from coordinate 12,281,568 downwards.
ATGAAAGTGTTTTATTGCAAAAAAAATTCTACCAAATTTAACAAATTTCACTAAATTACTCGCAACGAGTGTCGTAAAATCTTTTTAACCTTGAGATTAGAAGCGGGACATGACGAGAGTCTAAGCGAAGTTGTTGTAGTTACTTTGTCCTCAGTGTCGCTGTTTTCCCAGAGGTGTTACATATCTAATTGGTGTTTCATATGATTTCCTTTGACAGTTGAATGTACATACTTAACAATTTCATTGTAGCCGGAGTTGTCATTTGTTTATCATCTTACAGTAATGATCTTGTATGCGAAAAAGCTTCAACGTAATTGTTTCTCACTGTATCCTGATTGTTACGTAATGAGAAAATTACGTAAAGCGTTAACACTAATGAATGAAATATGTCATTTTAATGGACTTGTCCAGACCCTCTCTCACCTCTTGAGGGTAAACATGTGTATATATCTTAAACATACATATACATATACAAGATGACTGCCGCACTTGAATATATCGATGACAACCGCTTTCGGATTCTATTACTCATGGATACAGCACGAGCAGGAGAGTTTTCCGCATGAACAGAGTGTAGACATTCTTCAACAGATAAATATTTTCATATTCATATTTTCACACTGTTCATATTTTTGCGTCAAATCGCCCCCATGTGGACACCCGACACCTCGTGGACACTGCCCAAAATCCGTGCAAAAACAATTTTTTTGGCCTTAGGCCGCGGCAGGGATCATAACCCTCAGACAACAAATTTTATTTCGTGATTTTCGGGATTTATCATTTCGGTATTAAACATTTTTCGGGATTTTGTCGTTTCGGGATTTTGTAATTCGGGATTTTGACTGTTTCAGAACGGGTTCTGAAAAGTCAAGCGTATTTTCAAAAATTATTTTTAAAATTGTTTTATAATTTGCTTGAGATGTGTTTTGAAAATGCTTTTGTACTGCTTTTGTTGTAAATGCTTTCGTCCCGTAAATATATTAATATTTTCAAACTACATTGTTTTTTTTATTAAAAAATAGCTTAATTTCTCTTAATAAAATGACAAATGGGTTAAGAACTTGATCGCTACTGAGCCATTGAACATTGTTGTATATAAAACACATTACATTACATTGTTGTAATTGTAATCGTAAATGTAATTGTAAAAATTGCCCAAATTTTTCATCAGTTGCGGTCAAGCTCTTAACCTGTTTCTCATTTTATTAAAAGAAATTAAGCTAGTTTTGTATGAAAAAACAATATATAATTTGAATAGTTTGAAAGTACCTATTTATATATTTATACATTTGTACAAAAGCATTTGCAACAAAAGCAGTACAAAAGCATTTTCAAAACACATCTCAAGCATATTAGTCTCAGTACATCTCAAGCAGTACGCCTTACGTTCAAGAAAATGTAATTAATAAATATTTAATTATTGTACGGAAAATAAAACAAGCTTTTGAGGAGAGACTTAATTAATTTCAAAGTTGGTCAATTTAAAATAAAAAATGTTACTTTATTTTATATCCGTACAAAATTCGAAATTTGAAACAATGGAAATAATCGATTTTATGTTACCCAGCCACATAAATCATTCATGATTTAAAAATGGAATTAAAATAATTGTGTGGACAAATAATTTTAAAACTTAATGTCCGAAGTAAAAGGAAAAATGTCTGAAACTAGAGCAGATAATGACACTCGTAATCCCACACTAAAAATTAAAAATATTATATTAAACGTATGGGATTCTCTCTCAAATAGTTTTATATAAATTAAGAAATTTGCTAACATTGTTTTATCTATGTATGGGTCCATAGCTATGTATGGGTCGTGTAAACAATTATTTTTTTCAAAAAATTTTGTAAAATCTACCAAGAGAAAGGAACTTGGAAATGAATTGACTGCGAAACTATCTGAAAATAGAGAACAATAGATTTCTCATTAAAAATACTTCAACGTAAACTGAAAGGTTTTAAAAGTGATAACAAAAAAAATTAGTTCCTAACCAATGTCAATCCTTCCTCCCCCTTTCCAAGTGACGCCGCCGGTTCAGTGACCCACCAGCTAGTAGTAAAACAAAAATTAACAAAATTTAACCCACTTTAACAAACGTTGTATGCGTTGTCAGCAGCAAAAACATTTCATCCGGCCAACCATTTTTTGTTCGATTTAATGCGACAACAGATTAAACCAGATTACAGAAGTGTCAATTAAACTTGCGTTTTTCCGACCGTCCGATATACACCGTTATTATACAATAGTAAAAACTAAAAGGCTCTACAAATACATACATAGCAGTTTTGTATTTCTTTTCGAAAAAAATTAAATAAAATAAACAAGTTTTTTTTGAATGTTTTTCTACAAAAATTGCAATCATCACATTCTTCAGTATTTTAATGTTCATTAAAGAGTGGAAGAGAGGGTTCATTGCTATCTAGAATTTTAAATTATTATATAAAGTTGTTTAAGAGTTAATTTAAGTTTTTACAAATTTTCCCCGTAACAGTTTTTTCCCGTAATACGGAAATTTATTTGTTTTAACACTAGAAAGGCTGAGTTCTCTTCATACCTATAAAGACCGCAGCGGTCATTTTGACCGCTTCCTCTTTTTAGAATACGCATAAGCATAATAAATTCGCTTATTTAAATGCTCGAAAATGTCTAATAGATTATGAGAAACATTTTATTAATTTAGATTTTATAATCAAAATTTATGCATTTTACACATACCTTGTTAACCCTGCCGATACGTTTTCCGTATACAGGTTTATGACAGTTATCGCACATTTCAAATGTTTCATTTTGATTACAATTCTAATTTCTTTTACATTGACGCCTTTTTTACTTTTGGAACTATTTTCCCGTCCACAAACCTCAGTAAGGGTAGAGTTTGCTATATGCACCACGAGCATTGCTTCTGGTCAATAATAAATTGCCTGTAATAACACTGACAGTCACTGACTGTCCGCTGCGGTCTTTTAGGCATATGAAGGTGTAGGACCAAAAAAAATGTATAAATACGAGGTCTGTTCGAAACATATCGCGAATTTTGAATTCTCGCGGTTATGTATATTGATTTTAAATTTTTTGTGGGGTTATGTTGCTACTCATGTCCCTCACTTATGCTGACAAGTTCGCCCACTTTGAATTTTCAGTTAATTTTTGACAGCTATTTTGCTTGGACGTCTTTTGGCTCGTCACATTAAATCAGAAAACGGTAAAAATTACCGCTGCGGTCTTTCTGGTATTAATTGAAAATATTAATATTTAAATGCGGTTACAGAAATCTTGTAATTTAGCCTCTCAGAAGAACTTTTGTTTAGAGAGCGTAAATAAAACAAATAAATAAACGCAACAAAATGTCAACTTTTTTATGAGAAACCAAAAGAAAAAGTATGCAGGGAAAAAGTGAAAATCTTTGGACTAAATATTTTAAATCATATATTTCTACTAGAAATTTTAAGAAAATCGCTTAAGAGTCATCACTTAAAAAGTCATTAAAGTTATTAAAAAATAGTTATTTTATTTTTGGGTAAAATTTGTATTTTCTTTTTCCTTTTCACTGAGAAAAAAAGTTGAAAACTGATACCGATAATACAAGTATTTTCGCTAACCCTAAATTTTTTTACACGTTGCCGCCGACAAAAAAACAATTTGCAAAACCCAAACAAAACAAATTTGTAAAACCCAAAATTCGAGGTAACGTACTGACGGCGTTTCCAATAACTTTGTTTTGCAAAACAAATAACTTTCATTGAACTTTGCGTAGAAAAATAGAATAAATTTGCCACAACGGCTTACTCAAGAGCAAAGAGCAGCAACAACAACAATAAGCCTTCTACAACAGTAACGACAGCAAATATTTTGTGGCAGTTGGCAATTGTTTGTTGCCAACACAAAACCGACAGCCAGCCAGGTTTTGCCGCCCCGTGACCTGTTCAGTGGTGGACAGTGCACGGCGCTGCAGTAAGGAAGGAGGAAGTCGCGGCGCGTTGGCACTCGTTCGGCGCTCGTTCGAATATTAGCCTTGTTTCAGTATATCACGTGTATGTTTTTAGCGCGGCGCTGATGAAAAATAAAACCAATTGCAACAAGAAGAGCAGCAACCAGCAGAACAAATACATTAAAAGGAACAGTAACAAATACTTGGAAGCACGAGTGGCGAAACGTTGGCGAGCGAGCTGCAAGCGGCGGCTTTCAAAATTGCTTATTTGTTTGCGTTACGTCATTGCAGGGACTTTCGTTTCCGTTTTAGCCGCGTTGCTCTGCAGCAAACGCAGCAACCAAACGCAGCAACTTCCAGCGGCAACGAAACCGATTCAATAACTTAAAACGCAACACCAACAAAAAAGCCGACAGAAGTTACATCCAGTTAAGCCCTGGTGAAGAATTTTGCGGGAGCGTGTGGGAGTATTTGTCAATGGAATCACAAGCACAAAATATTCTAATAAAAACGTAATTCTTTTGGCCAATAAATAATTTATTTAATAAACCAACAAAGCCATAGCCATGATTAATTTATTATTTTACTACGAGAAAGTTAAAAAATTCAAGTAGGAAACTATGTTTTCACTGTAATTTCGACTGCGGGCGGTTGAAGCTACGAGTACTAAAATTGTCACAAGTTCCAATTTTTTTTAATAATTTGTTTTTTATATTAGCTTATTTCACTTTATTTCACCTTTTGTTTATTTATTGTTTTTCTCGGCTTTACTTCGCATTTACATTAAAAGTTTTGCAGCTCACATGCTTTATCACAGAAACGGCCGGAAAAAGTTTTTTCGATATTCAGCAAAACCAATAGAAACGGTCATGCAGGCGGGATGGTAGTCAAGTAATTCCTACAATAAATTGAAAAAATGAATAAACAAAACTCGTGTCCACTCAAACTACTCGAAAACCGGACGAAACTTTTTTAATAAAATCAAGAGTTATTCTCTCGCTTGCTATTGTTATTTATGTACTATTTTGTTGATGTTGTTGGTTGGTTGGTGTAATAATTGTTGTAGGAAACTACCGGGAAACCCTTTAGCCAAAAAGGGTAAAGTGTAGCCACACTTTACACCCTAACCAGTGACGTGACGTGGGTCTCTCTTATCTTATCTTATATCAATAAGTTAATATCTTGTATACTCTCCGCATGAGAAGGGAATTCCTGCAAGAATTTTCTTCAAGCTGGAAATAAATTGAAAACTTTAAACGCGTTTTCTGTAAAATCCCTTTTTTTTAGTTATGACAGTTTTGTAGTAAATGAGCGATATACTATACATAACATATTACGAATGTATTGTTAATCTTTTGATATCTTATTAGAATAAACTCTTGCTTTGCGACCAAGGAAACTTATCACCGCCGTCAACTCAGAAGATTTTAGATTTACTGGAGAAAATCTCAAACGACCTAACCAAGGCTTTAACTTCCAACACTCCAATGCTCCGGCTTCCCATTGCCGTAATACTGACCTTACCGACCTTCTAAATGCAACTATAAAAGGGCAACTTATTTTGACTTATTACAAAGAAAACGGGTGCTTAGACAACAAAAGGCAGAAGTATCTAACGCACTGCATAGTGGACAGTTTTATCGGGGAGAAAAACAAAATGTCTTATAACGATATGAAGTATTGGGCCAAATCCATTGCGGAAACTTTCCCTTCAGAGAATCCGGTGAGAACAATGACTTTAAACGAAATACAAATGCATAAATTTTTTAAATAATCAGCGATACAAATAGAAAACTTACACGTAACTAACGGTATACATATGTAGCTGGCTTGTGTTTATTTTTTGACTTTCAAATATAAAATCTGTCAACAATTATAAAAAAAGTTACAGAATTGAAAAATAATTACAAAAATATTGCAGATGAACTTTATGAGAAGAAGTGTTGGCTTCAGCAAAACTGTTCTCCGTGGGAAACTGTGAGGGCTTATTGGAGGGACACAACTATATTGAGAACCAATGAGTTGCAAGATGAGCAGAAAACATCATTTGAGGCACTTCTGGAATGGCCACGTTTCAATGACTCCAAAGGCTACGAGCTAGTATGTATTATTATTTACATGTACATATGTATTAAAAATTAAGTATTTAATATTGTGTTTCGTAGATTGATATCGATTTTGAAACACTTTACCGTGGGAGAGGTGATCTTCTATCCAAATGGGGCAGTTTCTACGATAAGATCATGCTTGTTTTCGAAAATGACATAAAGGATAAATCCTCAAAACATATGTTATTAAATTATTTAAAAAATGATGACATTTCAAAAGGTAATTTTTATTTTTATACCCTACACCCGAAGAGATGAGAGTATATACACTTTGTTCTTCAGTTTGTAACGCATTAAAGGAAGCGTGGCAGGTATAGACAAGTATATATGTATATTCTGGCTCAGAATCCCCTCCTGAGTCGATTTAGCCCTGTCCGTCTGTTTGTCTGTGTAAACCACGATTACAGGAGACCGAATAGAAATTCGTCATGAAATTTGTTCATTCATTTCATTGACGTTTTCATTTGTTTTATTCGAATATCTTCTCTATGGATCTAATGAGATCTTCTCTATGGAAAATAATAAGATTTCCTTTTTGAATTCCTATTTTTATAAAATCTTCTCTATGAAAACAATACGATATTCTTATTGAATATGTATTTTAGTAAGATCGTCTGTATGAAAAACAATAAGATTTTTTTATTGAATTTGTATTTTAATATGACTGTCTTTTTAAATTTTAATCAAATTTTCTCTATGGTTTTAATAGGGCTTCCTTCTTGTATGAAAAGCATAGAGAAATCTGATTGTTTTTGTTCTATTTTGTGTGGTGTTTTGGCTCTGTGTAGTGAAATCTTTTACAAAAAATTTGACTGAACTAAGCACCGGAAAAAGGACGATTGTTTTAAAGATTTATACAATCAGAAAACCTCATGGATATATACAACAATGGATATAAACAATTTACTACTAAAATAGTTAAGGTACATGAGTTACAAACAAAAGCTTTTATTGACCAGGTAGTGTTCGTACACTAATCCAGGAAAAGTTTTAATCGTGGATCTTGTCACCAGTAGGCGGACCACGCACATTTCTGGGAATATATTTAAGTCTGAGATGGTGGATTCGATCACAACCCTCAGCTGGCAAAGCCTCGGCTTCGCTACAAACAGTTTCTCTGTATATGGAACTTCTACGCAGGGCGTCTTTCAGCCACGGTAGTGTTTATGGCTCTCAGTAGGCAAAACGCCGGCTTTGATGAAAACAATTTCTCTGTATACGAAGCTTCTGCGCATGGCTTGCAAAACCTCGGCTTTGCTGCGAAATGTTTCGCTGTATACGAAGTTTCGCTGCAAACAGTATTTTTGAGATCACGAATTGAAAATATGAATTAGCTCTCAACTTTTTCCGAATGTAAATTAATTCCCAAAAAAATATGAAATAATTCCCAAAAAATATGAAATAATCCCCAAAAAATTGAAATCCCAACTTTTTTCGAATATAAATAATTTCCCAAAAATGTGGAATAATTCCCAAGAAAATTGTATGGAAAAATTTGGGAATTATTTAATTTTTTGATTTGAGTGTAAATTCATTGGGAATTAATTCATAGCGCCATTTTAAATACCATATTATAAGATAAAGATTTATTTTTTTTTTAACAAAGGACCCACCATTCTCAGTTGCACAATATTCGAGTACATGCTTCGAGTACAAGCTTCACAGTCACCGCCGCGACAGAGTAGGTTTTGCGTGCTTCGCATCGCATTAATTTCTATTGTGGTCGTCGAGGGAGGGGTATTACTAAACTGCTACCACTTCAGCCTACGTGAGCTGTCTTTAACAACTAAGAGTTTTCATTTAGCTCTTCCTTACAATATCTTTCATGAAAGTCATACTCGTATGCGTTTCTGGTATCGTGCCAAAGGATTCCACCGTGACAAGAGACCTTCTCTGACAGCGGAATGAGTGCGAAATTCCCGGAGTGCTGTACTGGAGTGGGTAGGGGAGGAGGAGGAGGGCGTGTTTTGATGGAGTAGTCTCAAGCAATTTCAAGGAACATAAAATGGTACTTTGAGCATGCAAAGAAAACATTGTGCCTTGCTTTTTATTTGTCATTTACTCTCGGTGAAGGTGCTCAGCATTATTTTACATTGTAAATTTTACAACAGCGGAAAGGATTCGCTGAATGCTTTCGAAAGCATAAACAGACAGTATGTATGTACGATAAAGAAGCGAAAAGAGAACAAATATTTCCTATGTATATTTGGCACCACTGCAACTACGACCGCTTCTACCGCCAATACCACTACTGCTTATTAAAGAATCTGCCGCCGGAAGCGGAAAGGAGTCTTTTAATTATCGCCGTATTTAAGATTTCCTTCTGAAAACTTCCGCTTGCGAGCTTTTCTTTCCTTTGTTCTTTACCTCGTCGTTTGTTGCTTGCTCATTCGCCCGGAAAGTTTTTAATTCGTCGATTTTTTGGCTTTGTTTTATTTTGTACAGTTTTCTGATTTCTTTATAAATATTGACAACGACAGGAAGTGAAAATTGCAAAAGTGCAAAGCAGTAGAGTCTTTTGTGCTTTGCTGCAGATGGAAAGGATAACCTTGAGGCTATAGCATCAAGATGCTGCAAAGAGAGCGCCGCTCGGAAGTTGGATCATCGCAAATTACAACCAGATATGCTATACGATAGATTAAAATATAGACGAGAAAAGAAAATTCGCAACAACAACGAAAGGAAGCATTGCAAAGTTCTAAAACATCGTCTTCTACAAATATCCTTTTCCTCGCCGTTCGAACTTTTCTGTGGACATAATTTAAAAAGTAAGAAATGATTTTGTGCTTGCATTTATCCCACCCTGCGGCTAGGATTTAATTAGAAAAGAGAGGATATTCAGGTTAGTTAGTTAAAGATATTAAGTTAGCCGAAAATATTAATTATAGCAACTCAGTGCAGGGTCTGCCTACCCGAGGAAGAATGTTAGTATATTATATTGTATTATATAAAATGAATATTATTATAAAATATACTGTCGCACCAAATTATAAAAGTACATACTATGTTTCACGGCTTCTTTTTCATCTTAAACTTACGTGACTTCGGCGCGCTCACTTTGCTTGAATTTACGATGCACAAATTTCTTTAAAGGAAAAAATAGAGTTTCAAAAAGTAAAAAGTATTAAAGAAAGAACTGTATAAAAATTAAAAAACGAGCGGAAGCGCTTTTTTGTCAGGAATTAAAAATTTGATCTATTAAAAAATTTCATGTACGGTTCTTGGGACTGTGCTTGCGTGCTCATATTTTGCACACACACCTCAATATTGTGCACACACCTCAACCAAGTGTGTTGCAAACTATTGCACTTTGAAAGTTTACGTACTGTTTCTCTCTATCAGTATAATTTTTTTGAGATATTTTAATTAATTTTAAATTAAAGAAGACTCACCGATATTAATTGAAACTTTCAAGCTATTATTTTAATCTGCCTGCTGATTTCGCAATGATTACCTAAAGCCACGGAAAAAAAATTTGCCATTGTAATAATTTTATTCTTTACATAAATAAAGACTTTTTGGCCAGCATTCACTTTTAAATCCGTTCTACTGTTAGTAGTCGCTCGACTTGTCGGCCCGCCAGTCGATTTTAATGGTGCTTAATACTAATTTGATAAATTTAGAGGGATGCTTAATTTTTTGCTGAAATCTAGTTGCTATCAGTTTCAGCAGCACGTGAGCAAGAACAACAACGTACGTGACACGAGAGACAAGCAGCTCACTTTCGTTGCTCCATTTTCGGCAGTAGCTGCAACAGCAGTCGAGAACAACAATTGCGGAGGCAACAACGACACGGATGCTGCATTGAAATATTTGGAGCTTCAAACGGTTGGAGAATTCCCCTTTTCCCACTCTTTCCCAAACTCCCGGTCACTCCCACCACGGGGCCGATACTACCCAGGAAAATTTTATTTCTGTCTGCAGCTACGGCTTCAAAAGACGTATTCGTACGTATCGTACATTAGTAACGATGCAAAGAGGAAAATTATTATATGCAGTAATGCACTAATGCGGAAATATGGTAAATAGTGTCTGTTCGCAGTAGGTTCATTTACCTATCGTCAGTATAAATCCGTGTAGATGTTATTCTATCGTATGTTCAATTTTCTGTTTACATTTTATGCATCACAAAATATTGATTGTTAACAAGATAATAGCAATTTGATTTTCTATTTATTTTTTTATTTAGAACTTATATAATCTACTGCTTTATTTATTTGATAAAGCATTTGAGATTCTAATTAAAACGCAAATTAGATGTCAGTTTTTTTCTATTGTTGCAATTGAAGTTTATAGGCTTGAAGGAAACTGCTCGTATCTACATAATTTTTTATATCGATTAACATGTTACAAAAGTTGTAATCATCATCATAATTTTTACATGGATTTTTTAGTGATGAATTTCGTAAGGGTTAAACATCAATGCTGTGCGAGAAATGATTGAAGCTGATCAGGTGACATATCGAGAGATTGAGGCATCCACGCCCATTTTTGGGAGTATATCTTAGTCTGAAATATCTTAGTCTGATACGGTGGACTCGGGAATAAAACTTTAGCTTTAAATTCATTCAACAAGCTGAGAACTTGTGGTATAAGCACGGATGGTTTCAAAGTTACTGTACAAAGTAGGCGTGGCACTAGTCCGATTTTTCACATTTTCAATATCAAGCAGCCTATGATGGCAGATAATATTCGTGCGAAATTTCATGACTATAACTCTTTTTTTTCTGCTCTAATCGTGGTTTCTACAGACGGCCGGACGGACAGGCAGACAGACGGACTAAGGATTGCATAAATATTATTTCGATTTCCGGAAAATTCACAGCGAATTCCGAATTATTAAATTAATTTAATTTTTTCGTGCTCTTCATATTTGATTTTGATTTTTTGATTTTTGATTTTGATTTTCCAGCTGGGGCGAGCTACGCCACTGCCTATGTCTGCGAACCGGAAGAGAATTTAAGACATAGACTCTCGAGGTGAATGTGAAAAAATGTACAATTATTCAGTAATACAATATGATACCAGAAGTATTCAATTCAATTCATATTTTACAAAATCTTAAATAAAAAGGTCATTATGCAGTGGGTCAACGAACTTCTTCTTCATTTCTGTATACAAATTTTTTGTTCTCTTCGAATATGTTGGACGGCGTATATATGCACACTTATATATATATAAGCTCCTATGTGCACACTTACGTACGTACATACGTACGTACGAGTACATTCGAAACGAGTTTCCACTCTGCATATTAAAATTTGGGAGTTTTGTCTAAAAAGAGAATTTATAATTTTTATATTTCTTTAATGATTTGGTCACAATAGAAAGAGACAGAGAATTAGAGGAGGAAACAGAGAAAAAGAGAGTGCGAAGTCTACACGGCTACAAGTTGCGATGCAATGCAGTCGATGTGGTCGATGTGGTCCATGTGCTATGCCCGTTTCGATGCTGTTTTCCGGAGATAACCATAGTCGGTACCTCGCCCGGCACCATATGGGCAGAGCTCTTTGTATTGAATAATAAAGTAAATAATAAATAAAAATTTAGAAACTCGAGTCAGTACAGCAACAGTCAGTTCACTGACATTCAAAAGCTGTCTGCCTGCAGATGGCGCGTTGGCAAGGATAAAGTGAACGAAGAGAAGTCACAAAGGGATTGGTTTCAGGAGACAAATAGGAGAGAAATTTCAATTTTATTACAGGTACAGAGTATACTATTCTTTTTTAATTCGGCATAAGTTAAAAGAATTGTGTGAGTGCTACCATTTTGCGACTTATCTCTGTCATATAAGCTTTGCGAATAAATATTATTTTTCGGCAGTCGTGTATTTTTGAATTTTTATTTTTATTCTCTATAAAAGTACTTACGGGTGATTACAAACGAAACGTAATCCTAACGCCGTTTAATAAATGTCAATTTAAAATAATTTTTAGTAAGAAAAACACATTTTTATAACTCAGATTAAAAAGCCAAATCAATGTGTTTTGTCAGTAAGCAGTATAGATAAAAAATCTCAGTGACAAGACTTGAAAGAACATGACCATTTGGAATGCAGAAATTTCGGTATTAATTGTCAGAACAGCCTTCAGTTGATGACATTAAAAAATTTTTACTTTCGAATTGATGTTTTTCACACATAATTGCCATAGATAATACCTGATAACCAAATCAAAAAACAAAAAATTAAAAATAGTATGTTTTTTGTTAAAAAACTTCCTATAGTCTATTTTGGATAACTCTAGCAAATATGTACATCAAACCTGTTGACTTTGATTAAATTCACCGGCGAACCTTTTTTTTTTTATTTTGCCTCAATGATTTAGATAAAAGTTATGAACCTTTTTCTACGCCCTTTGCCCGCACTTTGCCATTGCGGTGGATTGGCCAATGGCTGAAGTTGGAGCTGATTGATGTGCAATGATTTGAAAATGTGTGTGAGATTCTGGTTATATGTGTGTGACAGCTTAAAGTTTGTTTCAAAGAAGTCAAAGTGTTTAGTTTGACTGACAGTTTGTATGAAAAATTTGTCGAAAGTATTTTTAAAAAGAAATATTTTTCGTAACGCTCTTTCTTTCCTTCAAGGTTTTATCATATCTTTTATCATATTTAACTAAAACGCAAAAAAGATACCAAAACTTTTTAATTTTTTTCAATAAATAAAAAGTAGAGCGTTTGCTTCGGCCTGGCCGAAACTTGTATACCCTACACCAGCACCATGTGGCATTAAACGCATATACTTCCTATACCTGCCACGCCTCCTTTAATGCGTTGCAAACGTAAGAACAAAGTGAATATGCCCTCATCCCTTCGGTCATATGGTGTTTTAAACGTTTTGAAATATTCGGGAACATCTCTTAGAACGTGAAAAATTAGGTCGTTAATATAGAGCTCCTTTTCTTCTTCCATATGATTGTTTTTAATGCCGGTAAGTCATTTCTTATATCTTTTGGAATACCCTGAAACATGCAAGATGGTCCTATTGGATCATCGGTTTCTTCTTGGAAGTCGCTTTCTGTTTGTGTGTCCACAGGAGGAAATTAACTCTTTAAAAGAGGTTAATTGTGTAACTTCTATTCCGTTATATTCCTTAAATTTAAGGTTATTGAAATAGCATTTGTAAGGAGCTTTGTGGAACTTAGAATATTATATATGCTAATTTTTTTTAGTATTTAGTATTTATGAACATAATTTGTTAGTCCTTTGCATATTATTTTACAAAAGAGCGAAAATAGAGGCTTAACAAATAATGTCCCATAAAGTTAGTCATTATTAATAGACAATTTTATTAGGTTAGAAATTAGTTTGAGCATTTGAAGCGCTTTGAGACTAAAAATTTTAAAAAATCGCAAACTGGAGTTTATCAATTTGACAACTTAACCCTTCATGGAGTTAATCGATTGGGTAAGTGAACCATTCATAGTAGATATAATACCAACAATCGAATTTCCTTTCGATTTAAGGAATACGCCAGGAAGATTATAGAAAAAATAGCGTACGCAAATTTTTCTACTTATTGTATTTTATAACGCAATTCCTTTCTCTTAATTAATCTTATTAAGCAGCAATTTAAAATGTGTGTTTGTAACGCACTGAAGAGGTCCTCAAAGTTTATGCAAAACATGACTTCGAGGTGCTGACCGTAACAACCGCCCTTTTCGCGCATAAACCATACTACACACACATACACACACACAAGCACGCTCGTACTCATGAGCACACTATTCAACAACTTAAGCAACTACGCTGCAGCCTTGAAACCAAGTACCAACATCCATCGTAGTAACAAACAACTGAGCTGCTGACCATAGGACGGTTTTTGCAATGTAAAGAAAATTACATGCTCCCCGTTGAGCTCAGCATTACAGTAAGTTCCGGCAGCGGCCTGGTCCATGGCTGTCGTTGTCGTTGTTGTCGTTGTCCACTGCATAAATTAAGATCAAGCACTTGCATAAGTTTTATGAGGATGCGTGAAGCGGAAGAAGCGCGCTATTACATAGATACTTATACTGGCCGTACGAGTAGGGCTGATTCGCGCATGAAGTGAACCTTGATGATAACGCAATGGTGCATAAATAAATTAATGCAATTTAAACAAGGAACTTCGGAAACGTCGCGCCGAAGCTCATATACCCTACACCCGCATCTGTCGAATCGGTGACAGAAAAAACCACCGCATCCAAAAGTTGTCAAAAAGGCGTAAAAGTTAAAACTAGAATTTTTTGTCAAAAATTTTTTAATAAGAGGTCTTTTCAGGCTCTACTGAAATTTCTAATTTACTAATTTACTAATATTTCATCAAATATTATGTGAAATATGGCATTTCCGACCAGAACTTTACTAATTATTCTTAAGCTTGAGTAATTGGCGGTATGACCTTAACTTGTAATCTCTATTTTCACAATGCTGATTAATAAAGTTACGCTTCTTTCTACTTCCTTGAGAATTCTTCTCTGAAGTTGAGTAAAAATAACCGCAACCCTTCCATGCCATCAGAATAAATGTACATAATGAAATGTTTTGGAGAAAATAACATCCGTTAGGCTTCATAAAATTCGAAAGCGTTTAAAGCGCAGCGGATAAAATAAAAATGCTGGTCCTTCCTTATTGCGCGCGGAAGGTTGCTGCAGTTAACAACCTTTTCCGAAAGTACACGATGCTCTGCTGATATACTCGTACTCGTACAATTTAATGATGCGAGCAAAATTTTAAAGTTACGACTTTCGGCATCACAATCGCATTACCGTTAACAACCCAATTGACACCCACGCACGATTGCCGAGGATCGTAAAGAATGATGGTAAGAGTATTTCATATACGAAATATGAAACTCTCGTCTCCTCGTTGCATTTGATTTTTAGTAATAAGTTTTTATGAAGACTATTTCTCAGATTGGATTGACAGCTAAAATTAAAGTCATAGTAAATAAAAGGACGAAGGAGAGTGTGAGAAGCTTGCCTGCATCCTTCGGAGTAATTAATTAGTTACAAGAAATAGAGAATTTTTGATGAGAAGGCTCTGGTGAGCTTTCTTTATTTAAATGAAGCATGGCATTACGTGAAAGGAATAAAGTTGTTTACACAGCATTACGTATGAGCATGAGCATGTTTTTAAATAAAGCAAACACGTCAGACGGCGTCTCATAAGCAGCTACCAGTCAGTACTCAGAAGTCGGTAGTAGATTCCTGCATGAATGTTCAGAGGAGTGGCTCTCCCTCAATCAGCACTATAAGCCCTTTCTGAATGGCTTCTTTTCATACCCTACACCCGAAGGGATTGTAGGACAAATCTGTGTCGTCCTAGGTTGTTTGGTATTGGAAATGGGAAAAAGTTAGTAAACGTGGCAGCTACACGACCAACTGCCAAGTAGCGCAGATCAAGTAGCGCAGTTGAATTTCTCAGTCCAGATTTGAAGCTAAAATTTTAATACCGCATAGAGTGTAGGGTATATGATCTTCGGCCAGGCCGCAGTTAACGCTCTTACTTGTTCCATTCCTCATTCCTGGGAAACGACATAATGCTCCATCAAGCTGCTCCCTCCACGTCGAGTATCCGAGCAGTGAGTAGATGTTGTTTACTGGCTTGTATCTTCAGTTGCTCTGATTAATTGTAGAATTCTTCATGCTTGTTTGCTAATCTTCCGCCTTGCTTTCGCCTTCGACAACTCTACTAATGGACTCGTATGATTCTGTGCGTTGCAGATTTCTCCAAGAAACTGTTATGAAACTCATATGAAATTTTACATAATTTCTTTGAGATTCATGAATTTTTATTTTAAAGTTTTTACTTCTAATGCATTAATAAAATATGTAAAAATTAATAACCTTTTTAAATAAAATACACTAAAAAGTCAGAAATATTTCATTTCATCGCACTCAGCAAGAGCTTAAATTTCATATTACACATGGCCCAAATTGGAGCACCCCAACGGAAGAAGCTGCCACTCCCCAAAACCCCAAAAAATTAAAATTAATATTTTTTACCCCGTCGTAAAGCTCCCCATTTACTTATTCTAAATCAAAACTCACGTTTATTACCAAAAATTTCAATATATTCCGTCGAAGCAAGAGAAATACGGAATGAACATTTTTGGGATCTGTGATAGCTCAATCAGCTACCCATGGTTATGGCATACCTTGGCCATGGTTATGGTTTCTCACGTAATATATGTAAAATCGGCCCAAAAGTGTGAATATTTTTTCGCTGGCAACACTGAGCTGTTCACCCCTTGCTTTATGAAAAAAGCGTACTGTACGGAGCACAAATACGATATATAACGGCGATATACAGATGGGGCAAAAGTAATCACCCAATGCTGTAATTTTTTCCTGTATTTTTTTTTTTAATGAAAAACTTTGGTTCTGCTTGTGAAATTTGTTTATTTAATCCATTAGAATTTATTCCATCAAGCTGTAAAAATCATATCGGCCAAGTGGCCGCCGCCAGAGTTCATGACCATACGGGCTAGCATTTCCCATCGCTCTTGCCAGAACTTCGGGCGGCAGGTTCTCGAATTCTTGGCGAATATTCTCCTTAAGGGCTTGAAGAGTCTAAGGCTTGTTGACGTAAACCCGCGAATTCAAAAAACCCCATAAAAAGAAGTCTGGAACGGTTAAATCGGGTGATCTGGCCGGCCAGTGCAAATCACCAAAACAAGAGAGATTAAGCGACCCGGAAATGCTTCCTTCATAATATCGGAGGTTCTTGCGAAGTAAACCGATTCATTCCTTACGAAGGCATTCGTAAGTAAGTGGGTGAAACATTATTCCGACGTAAAACGTCGATGACCTGTCAGATCGTGGCTCTGCAGTAAACACGACAAAAAAGGAAAACAAAATGATTCTACAGGCGTGTGAGAGGAATCCTCGTCTATCAGTGCGTGACGGGCAGGCCCTTTTTCCTAAAGAAGGCTTAAATGAATTTTATACTACCAATACCAATAAAGCCTCAGTCGCGTCTCACAGTGGACTATCGCTTCCAAACAGCGGCCAAAAGGCCACAAAGTCGCTCCGAATTTAAAAAAAAATTGGCATGCCATTTTGTTTATATGTTAACAGTTCAAAGCCTAAAAAACTGGAAGATCTTGGTCAACACCTTAACAAGAAACTTTTGGTGGGCCATTGAAAATGAATTTTTTTTGACGTACTTTAAGTGTTAATATCTCGAGTGGTAAATAACATAACTGAAAAAAGGAAGTGGGCCTACAAATTCAGAGAATTGTTAATGAGAAAAATTATAAAATATGTGTGTGTTTTTGGTAAAATAATTTTTTGGTAATTTTTGAAAAAAATTTAATTTTTTTATATAAATTTTAATTATGGGGGATTATAAGTCCCAACGCTTATAAATGCTTTAAGGGCTTATAAACGCTAGAAGGGCTTCAAGGACTTAGCGCAACTAACTAAGACTGCCCTCAAAATTCATCTGAACTAAAATCTGTTGACTGACGTAAGAACAATGTTAAAATTTTACAAATTTATAAAATTTGTTTTCAGATTATATTAATTTAAGAGAATCAGGCAATTCACACTTACCCTCATAAGTCATAAAGTCTCATAACTTATGATTTTCTATGAGGGTCATAGAACATTTGTTGTTGTTTTTCACGCATTCTGTTGTCGACGCAATCTGTTGTTAGTACGCTAATAATTTTCAGAGGCATGTATTCGAAAAATCATAAGCTGTCAGTCTTACTGTCCTCAAGCATTCTTCATTTCTAGAAATCGTATAAAATCGAATATATCTGTTGCAGCCGGCGACACCTTGCTCCGCATACACATCCAACAATTGTTTTACTATAGAACAGCTCTCTAAACCTTTGCACCCGGTTTATTTTTGTGTATTATAGTAGTATTCATTTTTATAAATTTTACGGAATTTTACTTTGTAAATTGTAGAGAGCTATTGTTTTCAGTATAGCTTCTTGGACTGCTCAAAGCAAATCTTCCAATCGGCATTTTCGTTTTCAGAACTACCTTAAGCAATCTGTCTTCTTCAAAAAAGGAATGAAGAAGAGAACAGACATTCTTCATTCCTTTTTCATCACAACCAAGTCACGTACTAGCGTTTCGAGTCAAATATAAATTGAAAAATTAATTTGAAATTATCTGTAATGCTTTCAGTGGCGCTGTAATACTAAATAGAAAAGAGAAAACTAAGTTCGGTCTGCTGTAAATATTGATAGAGTTTTCCGATCAGGATTGTGCTTATTTATTTATGTCCATATTGTATCAAAAAATTGCGATATTTAGTATACAAGCCTCTTTCATAAAATAATAAAATTTAAATAATCCGCCTATTATAACACCTCCCACCACCTATCACACACACCTCCCTCTCCCGTACAAAGTATACATCGATTTTTAAAACTAATGTTTTTGACCGCGTTTGCTCAACGATTACTCCTGAGTGGTGGCTAGTGGAAAACGAAACTAATAGGATTATAGAGAAAGGCAAAGCACCAGTCGGTATCTGCCCCCAAACAGATGTTAGGAGGATATACTTATGAACGACAAACTAAGGGATGGTTAGTAGCGTTTTTCTACGTCGCGGCATTGGCATCGTAAACGTAAATGACAACAATGCAAATAACACAACCGATTATCATCGAAATGTTCTACACTCTCTGACCAAAAAGCTAGCGACACCCCAGATCGAAGTGAGGATGAACTCCAAGGAAAATAAGAGTGTTTCGCTATTTTTGAAAGCTATTAAATTATTTAACTATTTGTAGCTATTTTAAATGTAGGTAGTAAATGTTTTACTCAGTAAATTACTATACAATATCAATAATTATGTAAAATAATACTCAAATATAAAGAAAGACTTGCTAACATTTTTAAAATAATCCAAAAATATTAATTATTTAACTCCTTTTCGGTTATTTTTATATATGTATTTGTATTTTCGTATACATGTATGTAGTACGTCCAGCAAGACCTATTCCATTGATGGAAAGGTTTCAAAATAGCCATTCTCAAAAGGGTTAAGACTGCTTGGGATTCAGCTATTTCTCTACCTATGTTTTCGGTGGATGACCAGAATCGATGATGAATATGACGCCTATCATGACGACGACAGCATGGAAAGGAAAAAACGGTTCTAATGTTCGATTCAATCGCTCAATCTTTTAATTAAATTGTGCTGATTTCTTTTTATGCTTCAGTCAATTCTCTCGGAGAGAAAGAAGGCAAAAAACAAAATAAAGATCACGATATAAAAAAGGATATGAAGACGATGTCGAAGAAATGAAAAAAGGTACTAAGTACTGGCTTGCAATGGTAATTACATGGATAATAAAATAAATTGATTCATGGATTTCAATAAAATAAGCCGGCACTTAATATTTAAAAAACTGACAGACATACATATAAATATTTATATCTTGAAAAAATAACAGGAAATGCTTAATTTTAGCTTAAAACATAAAAGTACGTAGTAAAATCGTACTCCTGAGGAAGTCGGGAAAGTCCGACGAAACGTCGACAGTGAAAGGGCCAAATAAAGTTATTTTCACCTTGATATAATTGCCCGTAAGGTTAGGTTAGTTTTATCTTATAACTATAAAAGTACTAGATTTTATTGCCTTGTTTTTAGTGAAGCAGAGGCTTCTTTTTTTGGCTCCCTAGGCTCCCAGATATCTACTTTTATATGAACTCACTATATTAGAATCGGTGACAAAAAATCAGCCACTGTGCGGCGGCTTAAAATATACATACATATGTACATACATACAAAAGGAACACATAGCTTGTAAATTTCATGAGAATTGAGTAAGTTGCATGTCACTAAAGTGTGAGCGTGCATGGAAACTCATATAATTTCTTGGTCTCAAATGTCAAACTCTTCAATTCGCAGTTCAAAGCTTCGAACTTGAACAGAAACATAAACAGAATGAAGGAATTAATTCAAATTCAGGAAATAAATTGTGATTTTATTTTATTGAAATTATAAATTCACATGCAAGTTGCTATTTGTTCAAGAAGTACCTTGCATAACTAACAGAGGGCGATACAGAGCTTCTTGAAGAACTCATTCGCCACTCTCTTGTGAGAGAGAGAGAGAGAGAGACTCACAAGTTTGAAGTCATGCGTTAAATGTCATCATTCAGAGCAGCTAAAGCGTAAACCGTAGCATTGCAACCAACAAGGTGGAAACATCATGCGAGTTTGAATTCCTTTTTTATGTTTCAACATTTCCACCTCTTTGCCAACAACACCAACAATTTAATTAGCTCCACGTTGGGTAGCTCAAGCCTCCGCGCAACCAGCCATGCAAAATGCCGTCGCCATTAAGTGAGGCACACGCATTAAAATATTCGTTCGCGAATTTTAAAAATGCAGGCTCAGGAATTCACTTTGGTAAACATATAATTTTCGTATTTTTCCCTCCGATTTTCTTTTGAGTTCGCTGTTGTCGGGTTAAAGTGTGCTGCTGGAAAATATCTATGGTATTTCTTTTTAAAAATTAAGGACGTATAGGATTTTTTGTGAATTTTACAAACACTAAAAAACTATTTTTTCTTTTATATACAGGGTGTTCAGGATGAATATTGTTATATAACACCCTGTCAGATATACAACCCAAATGTGCTTTTTAAGTAACACACTCACTCACTCACACCCACAAATATATGTATGTATATGTTAGTGAAATTTGATTAATCCGGTGATTACCCAAATTATCGGTTATTATGCATATATAACGGTTTCGTAAATAATTTAAAATAAATAAATACTTTACTTTGCTTCGATTTAGTGATTATTTATTTACTTTAAATTATTTAACATAAAAAAAAAATTAATTTTTTAAAATTAAAGGGACAACGAATTAAATGAGGCGTGGCAGGTATAGAAGAGTATATATATTCTCGCTCAGAATCACCCTCTGAGTCGATTTAACCCTGTCCGTCCGTCTGCCCGTCTGTCCGTCTGTCTGTGGAAATCACGATTACGATAGAAAGGATAAAGTTAAAGCTAGGGCTGTTTGGTATACTCCAAAAAACATTCAAAACTCCAAAAATATACTACAGAAAATGATGTCGGCCCACTAGTTACAAAAACCACGATTACTGGAGAACGAGTAAACGCATCGTCATGCAATTCGCCACGAGTATTCTCTCCCAAGGCTCTTTGATTTAAAAAATTGAAATAATCGATCCAATGCCACGCCTACTGATTATATATATATTAATACATATATATGATTTAAGGGCTGAATTTCTCAGCTCGTAGTCCGGATTTGAAGCTGAAATTTCATTGCCCAGTTTACGGTATTGGAAAACGTCATGTCACAAAAATGGGCGTGACACTGTTATAATATACCATATAATGTGGCGTTGGTTGAGAAAAGCGGTAAATGTGTTAATATTTTAGATCAAAATTTACTATCTGTAGGTCAAATTAAAGTGGGCGTCACCCGCCACCTTTTCATCATAATTTCGACGTTTGCGGGTGTAGGGTACATAAGCTTCAGTCAGGCCGAAGTTAACGCTCTTAGTTTTTATTTACATTATGTATCAATATGTACTTTTGACCGATCACTGACGCGTCCTATAGACTACTTGGCCGTTATGTTACAAAGGCCTTCTGGGTGTTAAGGGTTAACGGTTAAATATTTCCCTCTTCTTCGTTCGTTGATAACAACCATTCTCCCACCCATTTTAAAGGTCTTTAGTTTCTCTAAAGGGTATGTAAAGCATTATAATGTTTATTAAAAGGGTACTAAAAGTTTTGAAGGTAACAACAAGGAGACTCGACGGCATCTCAATAAAAGTCTACTTTATCCTTTGTAATTATAATGGGAAAAAGTTTGTGTTGTGCGCGAAGACTGTTATGACACTTGGTGTGTGAGATAAACATAATTCGCTTTTCGAGAACTCTCGTTCCCCTCGACAGATCTCCTCATACCTTCGAACTCTAAACACCAAACTTTGCCGAGGACCAGTGCTCTATGGTCTTCTACAGCTTATATTCATAATAGCCATTGGCGAAACTTTTGAACTCTTTGGAACAGAATTCATTAAAGTCAGAGCGAGCCTTCAAGGTTTTGTTTTTAAAGGGCTTGTTTAACCAACACTCTTCCTTTTGCGTCTCGTGAGGCTGGGAACTAGTGAGTAAAAGTATAAATATCTCTCCAACAAAACACATTAACTTTTGATAACCACACAAAAACGAATCTTCCAAAAGTGCGTGTGTGAGTGACGCTGTGTGCGTCTGGTTTTGCTACTACTGATATGCGTGGAGCTTGTGTACAAGAAGCTCCACCATGTTGTGGTAACCGCTGCTATTAATGTAATTGCCAGGCAAGTTGTGTTGTGGCCTGGCTTAATGTATGGTCGAATTAAAGTAGTTCTGGCCAACTGAGCTTAGATTCTGCAGTTCGTAATTACATACATAAGCCTGCCTTGTCATAAGCACCACTTGGTCGTTTAATGGTGGCTCAAAAATTGAATTTACTTGGTAGCTTTTATCTTAAGTCAATTATTAATAATAGAATAATAGAGACCATAGAAACCATAGAATTTCCATAAAATCAACAAATTTAATGCAGAATTAGTATAAATAATATTTATCCTTAATCATGTTAGATCGATTTGCTAGAGAAGGTTAAAGTTAATATGTTCAGGAGACTCTATCTATTGAATATTTTTGTGAAGAATAATCTATGATTTAATTCGAGCAGCGGCAATTAGCCCATATTATCCTAAACTAATAAAATGTTGCGATTTCTTAAAGACTTTTGGTAGCTACACTTATTCAGACAATATAAACTTCTTTGGTTTTTTTTTAATTTTTCTCACTTCCGGTTTTGGTTATATGGGCTGTTGCGAAACAGTTTTCTCACTTCCGGTTTTGGTTCCGGGCTGTTGCGAAAAACCCATCACTGCGCATATATGAATACTTTGTTTATTATTAGGTAAAAAAGAAACAACGTTCTTTTTTGTTTAAAATCAATATATTATTTTTTGAATTTTATTTAAATTGTATGAAGTATGGGGTAGCATTTTGTATGCAGAGCAACTTTGAACAAATATAAGTTTGGAGTTAGAGTTAGTTAGACTGTCAACATCGAAGTCTCTTTCCAGAAGGATTTCTTTCTAAAACGTGCCCACATTTGTCTTTTCTTAGTTCTTTAGAAAGCTTAAAGATTTCGTCTTTCAAGATTCTATCTCTGGAGATTTTGGGTTTGGAGATTATGTCTTGGAGATTTCGTGCCCCACCCGATAATTGGCAACCGCACTGTTTGCGTATCCGCGCTTATATTTCTGAAGAACGTTGAAATAAGCAATTCTGTTGTTGGGTATATATTTCCAGCTCTATTTGCCCGAATTGTACAAATTGCAACATAACACTGTGTGGCAACATCAGACGTATATCCCGCAAAATTAAATACAACGATCAATTTTCAAACGGTCTGTTATTATTTTGTTATCGTCATTTGCGTTTGTAACAAAATGTAACAAAAGTTAGAAGCTATTAATTCTACAGCTTATGTTATATTCATAATAGCCATTGGCGAAACCTTTGAACTCTTAACTAGAATTCATTAAAGTCACAGTGAGCCTCCACGGTTTTGTTTTTAAAGGGGCTTATTGAACCAACACTCTTTCTTTTTGCGAATTAGTGAGTAAAAGTATAAATATCTCTAAAACAACGGGGCGTGGTGTGCAACTTTTCCAAATATTGTATTTTTTGTATGTATCTCAATCCTTCAAAAAACTATGTTGGCTTTTATTTGCGTTCAATGCTCTTTTCTTGACAGATAAAATCCCGGCAGTTTTTAAAAATCCCGAAACGATAAAATCCCGAACGATAAATGCCAAATTAATAATATTGCTTAGCGGTTGTGTTGGGTTTTCGTGAAAGATATCTAACAACTACGTGTTGTACATATCACAGCATTACCAGAAATTATTTTGCCGCAAAGTGTTGTGCAAACGCAACGCTGGGATAAAATGGTTTAGTTTAGCTCAAATGAAAAGTTTTTTGGAAAGCAATTTTGGTAAAAGGCTGTTTCCAATCTATTTCGCGCACTTGAAAGCATGAAAATGGGATTTGGTTAGCATTGAAGTATCGAGGCTTCAAGTCCATCATTTTATGGTATTAGAAAGTGAAAATGGGTGTTTGCAATTTTTGATATCCATTTAAAAATTGCTCAAAAAACCGGAACAAATTGAATAAATCAAGGGCTCAGAAACACAACACGTAAGTCGAGTAGTCATACTCATTCATACTACATACTTGAATGAAGTGCCTTTATTGCTGACAGCGCCCTTTCCACTCTCTATTCCGCACTTAAACTAGCTCAATACCGTTTACAAATGCAGCCAAAAATGGTAATACTGCTATATGTATGTAAATAAAGATATGTATGAATAAAAGTATGTTGGTTGATTTTGCATTCCTTCTTCCCCTCTTTAGGAACTCATTTAAATGCAAAACCTTTCAACCGCAATACAAATTTTTCCACCTTCCAATTCAACTTCACACATTCGTACACACACCGGTCGGTCGAGCGGGGCTTGGGGCAAGTGTTGACGTTGGGAGGAGTGTCCAAAGCTTCTTAATTAAATTGGTTCACATGCCGGAAGGTATGTACTCCAACCGAGAGTATGTTACAACACTTACGGTCTGAAGGAGACCTTTTCGATTGATAAGTTTCGGTAAACTTTTATAATTTTAGAAAAATATACTTATGGTACAGTTCATGGTAAAGAGATGGTAAAGTAGCTATAAATAGAGTCAAGGCATGGCATATGAGTAATAAGAAATAGAAACTGTCGTTGAGCAGATATTATGGGTACTCGCAGTACACGCAGTAGAGATCAGAAAATGAGAAAAAATATTTCTCTTAGTAAATACAGTATGTATTAATAAATACAAAGCATTATTTGAAAATCATGCTTAATTCCATACTCCTTATCTCTGTTTGTACGTCACCGTACTAGTCGACCAGAATCCAATGCGATAACTTTTCATTTGAATAGAATGGTTTACCAGCAGACTTTTTGCTGCTTTGAAAATTCAATCGATCCGGGCACAACAAAGACTTCCCAAGTCTTTACTCTTTGTTGGCTTACCTTTAAAGGAAAAATGTGTAATGTTCATGGATTGTACTGACTAATGTAAATGTTTGCGGGGCTAACTAGATTCCTTTGACTTTTAACCTTTGGCAACACTAAATTCGAAATTTTAAATGAATGAAAATTTCTATGAGTTCTTAACAGGTGAGTTGAAATAATACTCTTTGCCTTTTCGAAAATACATAACTGTATAAGTATGAATCTTATTTTTATAAATTTGTTAAAATACCAAAAAAAAAAAAAATCAATGCGGATTTAAAGCGTAAATTTCTTAGAACGGTAATTTTTGAAGTTTCTGAAGTTTGCTGTTATGTTCAAGGTAACCAATGTCTTAGTAAGGGTTAATGAAAGGTCCCAAACCATTACCATTATCCTTCCACACATACAAAAATTCATTTATTAGCTGTTGCTGCATGTTTTCGACTCCTTTGTTTTTATCTATTCGTTCAATTTGTTTACGTCACAGCAATCTGACCTCATAATCTGACATGTTAATTGCAATTGCATTGTTCTAGCATGTATGTATATATGTCGGTAAGTATGTATAATATGTATACTATATTTTAATTTTTGTTTTATGGGTATTTTTTTCTAAAATTGAACACAAATACTCGTTTTCAGATAATAAACAAAACATTGTCATT
Organism: Conops quadrifasciatus; assembly: GCA_949752815.1. NCBI lineage: Eukaryota > Metazoa > Arthropoda > Insecta > Diptera > Conopidae > Conops > Conops quadrifasciatus. The sequence goes on along the minus strand of OX457080.1, from coordinate 12,255,801 downwards.
ATTATTGCAGTAGAAAGTATTTATTAATTTAACTCAAAAGTTTTAACTTTTTTTTTGAGTAAAAAATAAAGGTTAAAAATTGCGTTAAAATAAGGTGACATAAGAAACTTAAACAGCTTTAACAATTTTTAAGCATACTGTTAAGCATACTCTGAAAGGAGTTTACATGCGCATAGACAAAAATGTTAGCTGAGATTTCATATATTTTGAATGTAGATTTAGATTTTAGATTGTAGAATTTACATTTTGTATGTAGATTTATAACTTAAACGGCATATTACTTTATACTATCAATACTGCTTTCATTATCAAAATTTTTTATCTGCGATAGTGGAAAATAAAATATGAAGGTTCATTCTATATTGCACACAAGCACCTGAAATAAACTTGTTTAAATGGAAAGAAAAGCGTACACTGTGGGGCAGACAGTTTTCGTCACCGTAGCAGCTCAGGCAGCAAACCGCCCTCAAGGGTATGAAAATTATGCGCAACTAAAAAAGAAAAAACTTTCCCTCCGCTCAAACTCCAAAGGCGTACATCTAGATTCCACCAACAGAAACGTTCACCTGATACGATATTTAAGCAATTGTCGAACACGCTTTCTGTAGTGTATTTTTCACTGAAGTGTTGTTGTCGTGTCTTCCGCAGAACTTTTGACATTCACGGACTTTTATGCAATGCAAAAAAAGCACTCAAGCAAAGTATGGACCTTTTTTCCGTATTTAAAAAGTGTGTTCGTGTCGGCAAATGCAGCCCTCTAGTACGAGCAGGCAGTCGTACGAAGCAGATGATTAACGAACAAATAAACAACAAACCAAACTGGGTCCTTCACGATGCCAGCTGAAGGATGAAATAGCAACGAAAAGGATGACGATACCGATACGAATAAATTGATTTCTGAACGGGTAGCCGACTGCGGTACCAAATATGGGGAACAGCATACTCGTCAAACGGTATTAAAATACAAAGAGTTCCAAGTTTTGAACGCAAAAAATGTCTGGTTTTCAAAAACCCATGGTTTCAGTTTCTTCTTAAACAGTTTCGGAAGAGCACTGAGCTTTGCCATACCACAATAATTATTTATAAGATGTCTATTACCAGATTTGTGCAAAAGAATAATAAACGAGGACTTTCAAGCAGGAGGAAAATAGCCGTTAAGTAAAGAGAAATTAAATAGTGCTGTAATGGGCATCGCTAACTCATCGGCGCAGTTTTTCAGAACGCACGATACAATGTTGTCAGGACCATAATTATAAGTGCATTCATTATATGTATTTTAGGGCTTTAACAACAATCGATTCGTCGATGATAGGCTGGACAATTGAACTCGAAGAAACATTATAAGGCTACCTATGTATCCAAACAATATACAAATGATATTAATGTATTTGAAATTAAAATTCGAGACATCTTCATTCAGCAAATTTGTTATGACTATAAAACGAAATTTTACTTTTTCACATAAATTTAACTATTGCAGCATTTGCATCGTATGGTTTTTTTTTATTTTTGCCACGTGAATGAAATCGCATTTCGTGTAATTTGAATTGAAAAATTTCAATTAAATTAAAACTGGAACTGGAACTAAAAAGCCACAGAATGTTTTCAAAGCAACTTTGTTGGCACTTTTATGTATGTATGATTTTTTTAATCCATTTTTCTCCTTCACAACCAACTTAATACATAGAAACCAGTTTGTGTGAACTTCGGAGATTAAGTAAACCTAAAAAATTTAACATTTGTATTTCCGTATATAAACCTTTGTACACATACATACTTATAAATATCGTATATGCTTCAATTTCAAAAATTCTAAGGAAACACATTCTTGGAAGTGTTAAATTTAGAATCTCTTTTGCCCTGGAAATAATTGTTTTATGCTAGAATATGAAAAATAGCCAGACTCGTTAGCAAATTACATAATTTAAAAAGAAAGAAAGAAAGAAAGAAAGGTGTTGTTACAAACCGTCCCAAAACGAAATGTGTTCTACGAACAGAAAACAATTCAGAGAAAGTTATTATGCAGTGTTTTTTAATTTTTTGGTTTTATGTTTTTGGTAAGCTTGAAAAGCTTTTGGTAAATTGAAAACTTCTTAAAAGCTACAGATTGTCGTTATTTTCAAACTGCCACAATCACCCGGAGAAGATGGGCAGGAAGATATCAGCACCAGGATTGACTGCTTATCAGGGTTGGAAAATGCATTTGCTAAAATGGTATCGAATTATGTAAGAAAACGTATTTTTTTGCGCAAATAGTACTAAAATTATAAATTACATTACATTAGCAATAGTTTCTTAAGTACAAGTATTTTTTTCTCACCTTTCCTGTAATAGTAAACTTAAGATTTTCACAAAGTTGTACAATTTATTCAGCAAAAAATACAGGGTTGCACATGTGTAGGCATAAAATATTAAAAAAGCAGAAAATCTTATTGCACCTAATGCTTTTTCTCTAAATATAAAGGTGTAAAGTTTATGGTCGTACTTCGGTACTTTTTAAACCAAAAGTACTGAAAAAAGAACAAATTTCCACTTTTTTTTCCCAACACAGCTGCTTATACCACTAGCAGCGTAAAAAAAAGATTTGCAGAATTTCAAAACAAAAATTAAAATAAAATTCCAGGAAGCAGTCAGCTTAAGCTGGAAGAAGAAGTTCGGTTTTTGGTTTTTATGATTCGAAAACAACAACTTGTCCCTTTTCTTCTACTTCGTCCACTGCTCTCCTCAATTTATATTTGCAGAAATAAAAAACTTTTTCTGGAGTGTCTTTTAGGTTTTGACATGGTTATTTTCAGTTTTACCGCCTGCTGTGATGTAGTCAGTGACTGCTGCCTGCTGTCAGTTTGTTTCTGACAAGAGTTAGAAACAGAAAATCAAATCAAAAACAGAAAATAAAGAAAGGCAGAGGCATCCAAGTCCTAGCTTTAGAAATCCGAACTGAAAGGAAGGAGAACAAAAAGGAGAAAGATGTTGGAAAGTGTCTTAAATATCCTAAATTTCCTGAATTGTATCTGTTAAAAAAATGCAAATAGAAACCGAAAAAATTCAAACTTAATTTGAACTAAAAAATTGTCTAATGGGAGAGGTTGACCTCTCTGCTTGGTAATGGACTTTTCAAAATTTGAATTCAGTTTAGTTGTTCTTTAACAAACCAAAAAATACGCTGACACGCCACGTATTTTAAAGTTATTCCTTACATTTAAGACCGTAAAACTTATTCCGTTAGCTCTTTCCTTCTGCGCTACACTATTCCGAATTTCAAAACAAAAGGAGCTCGCTTTTTTTACTGCCCTTTTAAGTGCGCTGTTTACGAATGTAACTCTCGTTAAATTTTGTAATATTCGCATATACTTTTTTTCTTCTTTATGTTCTGTTTCTTTTCATTAATGTAATTCAGAGTATGTGCAAGTAATTAGCAGTTTTTCATTTAGCATCCAAAGGCGGAACACCCTTTCCACGTTGACTTCTAACTCCTTGGAGTTTAAAGTAATTATCGTATATAAAAAACAATTCTTTTTTCGTCATTAACTCGTCTGTCAAGCTTAATTTCATCACCTCGGTATTGGGAAAGTGCTAGGAGTATTTATTTTTAGCTTTCAGTATTATGATACAGTCTTATGATATACAGTATGTCTTGTATACATAAATCATGTCATGTCAAGTTTCAAACCCAATGGAGAACTCTCTTAAGTTCAAATTCTTGGTGATGGTTTAGTGACCAATAATAACAATGAATTCGGTTTTATAATTTTATTTCAAAGATTTTTAAAAATGTTTACAAAAGAACGACAAAAGTTTCAAGTCCGAACAACTTCAAAGTCTCGGATCATACCAATTTTATATACATATGTAAACATTTTAATTTCAATACATTTTCAACAATATTCAGTTTTTTTGTAATTCGAGTAGAAATGAAGAGTACAGTAGAGTAGAGTAAATGTACTGTATCATGTCGAAGTGAATGATATCTTCGCCTAAATTCAATGTACTGTACCATATCATGGTTATCCTTAGTGATGATCGTTTATGATGGTCTACTGACCAATAATAACGGCGAATTCGGTTTTATAATGTTATTTTAAAGATTATTACAAATTTTAAACAACGACAAAAGTTTCAAGTCTGAACAAATTCATGTCGATGTGAAGGAAATAAAATTCTTTCTGCATTTCTGTCTCTTTTTTATTGAGAATAGACCATAGAATTGAAAATAAAAGAGAGTAATGGACAAATCTCACAACCGACAAATACTTTCGCTAAAAATGTTATCATTTTATGGAGAGAAAGAGAAACAATGATAACTTCATGCTTGTAACGTTATAAAAATGAAATATAATTTCCCGAGAAACCAGCAAAAAAAATTGCAAAATAAGCCAAAAACCAAAAAGAAACCCGGACAATGACTAAAAAATCACAACACCATGGAAAATTGCATTAAAATATATGGAGTGTGAACAGAATTGCAGTAATAAACATAGAAAACCAGAGAGAATGACAAAAAAGATTAATAGAAAATAAAAGGGAAGAAATATGGCGGATTCTGAATAGGGACGGAAAGCAAAAGGGCTGCAGCTGGAAAGGAGGGGGGCTTGTTTTTAGCGAAAGAGGAATCGGTGGGCAGACGGATGTGGCATCATATTGCAACATGCAGAAGGCGCAAAGGAATAGGCACTTAGGTATACCCCAGAAATTTTAAGAATTACGTACATACACACATAAATTGTCATCTTGTTTTCAAATTTCGTTTTCGGACACGGCGAAACGCGGTATACGTAAATACTCGTATAATAATATTTAACTTCATTCGCCGATTGTTTCTAACATTACTTCAGTTTTTTTATGGTTTTAAAAAAGTAGTTTAATTTAAGCTAATATATTAATGAACCAATTTCAACGATTATTTTAGCAAGAATAGAGAAAAAATATAGGTTTTGGTTATAAAGCCTTGAAAGGTGTACACCAAAAAATGTAGCCAGAGCAAATTTTTACTTTGAAATTTGTAAATTTTCGTGGAAAGTTTCTTAGAGTAAAATCGTGTGAAGAATATTTTTGGAGAAAATAGTTTTTTTGACTCACAGACGTTCAATTAATCTTCCGGGTTTATCATCACTTCCTTTTTCCCCCACACGGTTTCAGTGAAGCCCACCGAAATCGACTTTTCAGCTGCTTTCGATTTTTTCGACTTTTCTTTCTTTTTCGTTTACTTTCTCTGGCTTTCAACAGTTTTTATCTGAGCAATCGTTACATCATTCGTGGGAATGGAGTTCCTGTCAAGCCACTGAATTCATCGAATGCCATCATCCAACGTAGCTTTGGCCGCTACGGCTCCCTGCTCCATGCTCCATTTTGCTCTGCCACTCTGTCGTCTGTCTCACAGGCTTTGACACATCGCGCTTTTGGGATAAAGTTCAACTGACTTCAGATACTGGTACTGCAGCTGCCAAAAAAGTTCTTCGTTCCGTTTTACTTCTTTTATTGCAGCACGTTACGACTTTGGAACCTCGAAAAATGGCGCCTTCTCCATATGAAGCTTTTTTCTTCTCGTACACGTCACAATGTATTGATTTTGTCGTTATGCCCAAGTAATCACAAAACGGAAAGTGTTAGCATCTGTGGAAAAAACCACTTTTTCCTTCATGTCTTTGACGCCAAGAGATTAAAGAGGGAGTCACGGACATGGCGCAATAGGGAAAATATTATGGTAACAATATTCAGTGTTGCAGTTGATAGGAACTCGATAGAATTCTTACTTTGATTTTTTATATGATTTGATTTTACCAAAGCGCAGCGTTCGTTGATTGACAAGTAAGCTAAAGTCAAATGAGAACTACGATTACGATGAGTGGAGCTTCAATCAATCTGTCAAACCAATGAACTATTCTTGCCTTCTCGCCAATTTTATTTGGTGCTATATTACTCGTACATTCCACTCTTTTGATTGATCAAATTGTCAAATTCTTTCATAGTGTTCTATGACTTCTTTGGACTTTTTTACAGCACAAGGTCCTAGTAAATTACAGTTAAATATATTCAATTTTTAAACACCATACATGTGGGGTAGCTCCAACATATTTCGACTTACCCAACGTTTCGACCTGTGAAAACTGTAAGTAAAACACTTTTTGCTTATTTGTTTATAGTAAATTTATTTATTTATTTATTAATAAATCTAAGCGCCAAAGGCTTTATAGTTCTCATTACACACTCTAATAAAGTTTTGCTACCTTAAATGTAGGCGACTGGTTTGCAGTATAGTATAGTTTCATGAGAGCAGGGCAAGAAGAAGTCAGTCACATGAAAGAGCGCATCAGAAAAGTATGTAGAGTCGCTTCAAGGATGCCAACTACTCAAGCAAGTGTTGAGCGTCTGTTTTCGGAATTCATTTTAACTAATAGGATGTCAATGAAAGACGATTTGCTGTCTGCCATTTTATTTATCAAAATCAATAAATACATTTTTTTAATGCAAATCTTTAAATAATATGTAAATAAATTAGTTACAAAGAAACAAATTTTTTTTTATATATCAAAGTACAAAATTGATATGATTCCTGTAAGAATATTTTAATGAGAGCATGGAGCGGAGCATGGAGCAGAGCTGGAGCAAATACTTTAATGCAACTCAAAAAAATGGTCGCTCTAAAGCCCTGGTTCCAAAAACAGTTTGATGTGATTTATTTCTATCCACTTCTTGATATCTGGGTCACAACAAACATACGTGCACCACCACACGTGCGTCTATTGGGACGCATTTCATCTCAAATCAATGCCCGCATTCATCGTCAGTGATAGAAAAAACGATACCGAGTATTCTGCTGCCAATTGAACGGTGTAAAGGCCTGCGCACAGTCAATCCAGCAACGGCAAAATGCTGCAACGAATTACTTGTTTCAAGTTGATTACGTGTAGCTCTTTTGGCAATCCAGCGAAGATCGGCTATTTTCAGCTTTGCTGGATTGCCATGGGAGCTACAGGTCATCAACTTAAAACTAGTAATTCATTGCAGCATTTTACTGTTTGCTGGATTGACTGAGCGCGGGCCTTAATACTAATTACTTGATCAACATTTTCCACTAGACCATTGCTAATAATTTTAGCATGCGGCCGCAGAGCGTATGGAATACGAATGTTCCGCCTCTCGGAGCATAGACAAAAGATGAGAGTGACGACGAGAATGGCAATGTAATACGTTTGGGATACATTAAAAACCAGGGCAATAAATCATTGTGTTCAAAGGCTTCTTTTTTGTAGTATGTACTCGTTTTCAGGTAGAAAAATTGTTGTCATTTTCTACATGACAACATATGTTCTGAAAAGTAGGTCTGTTTAAACATACAGCGAAAATATTGAGTGCTTCGAATCATAGAGCATAGAACAGAACCACGTCCTCTCAAATGCGATTGGAAACTGTATTGTTCGTAGAAATCAACATCATATGCGAGTAATTCACTGGGTTCACTGGAAAAATAAAATTATTTAGATCACTGTCTAAACTGAAATAAAGTAGTTCGTAATTCATAATAATTGATCCAGTATCAACCGTAAAGCTCTTTCAGCGAACAAGCGATTTATACTGGTTCGTTTTTGAATCGAAAAACTTCAAAATGGTAAAAATTTCCACTTCGCTGATATATGATTCGTTTTTATTTCAATTGAATGAAATGTTAAAATTACAGAAAAAATCATTTTAATCATACTGAGGGGAAAAAATAATTTCTGTTAAAACATGACTCTAAAGAGCACTGCACGAGTAATAACAAAACATGATTTAATTGGGCGTAGTGGATTTGTGGCGATTCATCAATGGCTCATTTATAATCCGTGCCAACAGAAAATACATAAATTCAAATAATAGCAATCACGATACGACAATAAAAAAATAGATGAGGACGCAATTCGGATTGAGTGCTGCGGGGTCAATTTATTTTATCCTGCATAAATAAAATCTCACTTCTGTCGCTCTATTGATTTTCACAGAACGCAAAGAGTTAATTTTTCCCATTCTTCATCTATTGTATTGTAACGAAGGGCTCTTTTTCATTTGACGAAATAATGAGCATGAAATTGAGTGCACTCCTACGTTGTTTAAAAAAAAATGAAATAAAATATTGGTATAAACATATTTATTACTTATATTCGCACACTGTACCAGTTAAACTGTACAGTTTAATTTACTATATCTTTATAGTAAATTGCTAGGCTCCAATTCATGTGGAACATATTGTTACTATCTCTTCTCGTACACCAACAATCTCAACAGATGGGTAAGACTTCTGTGAAATTACATCTTAATCATACATCATAATCATACATCTTAATTCTAAGATGAATGTTTTTACTTTCACGCGCAAAAAACCGCAACAAAATATATTATTCCGATCAGAAGTGACAGAGTTCTGACCATCAGAAAGTAAAAAACGGCCTTTTCTTCCACTGTGCGTCGTCCCAAAACTATTGGTGCGTCTTTAAAAACTATTAAAATCAGCTTATAGATTTTCGGGTGCATTAACCGAAGTTAGTTTGTTTGCTTTTGCGAATTTGTAAAGGCAAAACTTTAATTTTTTACGTGCACTCAGAAAATACGTCCCATTAAATCGTCATTAGTACACCTATTGATTTTATACGACCAGTGCTTTTTTTGTCATAGAACGTATTGGACGGCGCTCAACCACCTTTCTTCAAAAGATTTTCAGTTTTAAAAATTTTTTTTAAATTTGATGTTTGGTCCACGTTGAATAGAGACAAAATTGGACAACTATACTATTAACTTTTGTTTTAAATATAATTAATAAAAGTAATGTTTATAGTATATACATATAGAGACATATATTTAGTATATATTTAATGATGTGAGCATTCCACTAACTTTATTTTTACAAAAAAAGCACTGTGTAGGACTAAAACAAAAGTAGTAAACAAATTTGTAATAAAACAAAATTTTTTATTAAAGTTAATAGTTTTTGAAAATTTAGATACTATTATACTAATTAGATGCGTACTATTATTTATTTAATACTACGAAGATATATTCCTACTAGAAATACTTTAACCTTAATAGTATTTCATCCATTGTATTTATAGTACTGCAACATAATTTTAATACTTCCATACCATTACTGTGTAAGTTTATATGCACTATTGTTTCAATGATTTAACCAGTTTAATTTTATAGTATGAAATACATACTAAATTACGCAATTAATAGTATACATACTGTTAAATTTATGTGTTTACTATTATATTAATGGGTTATGCGTTAAAAATATATGAATATACCATTATTTATTTAATAGTACATCATAATAAAATATTATGTGACGCACTTTTATTTCAAATGATAATGAGATGCTATTATTAAATGGTACATCATACTTTTAACATAAAGTTAAATACTATTAATTTAATGGTACAAAACCAGTATTGATTTTATTGTTGCTAAGCACATCGACCAAAAACAATAGTACCTAAATATTATTAAAAAACTATTGGCTTAATAGTAAAATTTTTTTTCAGTGTGGTTTGTGATTTTAAAGCAGGTCGCGCTGAAAGTCGGTATGGGAACAAGTTCAGCCGTGTGGCTTAACACCGTATTTGAGTGGACCAATAGGACCAATAGTTGGTAACCAAAGAAAAATGGTAGGCTTGTCTTTCTTTCTTAATCTCGACTACACTGCTTCAACTATTCTTCCGGTTCGCAAGTTTGGTACGCGCATACCAGACAAAAAGGACTGGGAACACTGGTCAGTGCCGCACAGTGATGGTATACATTTGTATATAAAAGTTGTTCGAAAATGCGACTAATCAGGCCTTTAAAAGTATTAAAATCTTATGAAGTAGCGAGTAGCAAATAACGATTGCTAAATCTATAGTGATAAATGTTAACACTCTAAAGATTTTAATATCTTCGATATCGGTACGAATCTCTTATGATACTTTTTAATGTCAATACTTTTCCATTTGCTCCATGTCTCCATGGAAATGGCATTCAAACATATTTAGTATACATTACAAGCATATTTTTAACGATGACGGTCTTTTTTTCGCCTTTACATTGCAACATTTTTACTCTTCGAAGAATAAATAAGCAATTTGGATGCAAACAAAGCAGTCCCTTAAAGCAAATACGATACACATCTCGCATATTTAACCTCGTTGCTATCAAAATATTTGATCTGCAAATAGAAGAGACCACACGAGAACTCATTTAGAAAAATGTGAATGTGAAAGCAATCAAAAAAATTAAATCAACAGCAAACTTCAGTGTAGCCACGCAATTCAGTGGGCATGGAAATGAGTTCGAGAGATAATTTTGCGTATCAGATCGACGTAATTCAGTTCAGTCGGTTCAGAGAAATGCAGCAAACAATGAGTGCAAATGTTGCTTTAGCTCTTTCAAAAGCACTCTTTTACAGTTTCCAGTCGCTTGAAGCGGTGCAATAATCTTTATGAATGATGGAATAAGTCTATTCATATATTTTTCCATTGAATTTAGTAGCACACTATGCGAACGATTCTAAAGATTGTCGTTTAATTTTTTTCTAGAAATTGTGATATATTTGTTCAAAAAACAGGTTGAAAACGAAAGCTTTTCAAACGAAACACGAAACTGATATATCCCAAGAGTGGGACTGAGTCCTGCTACTTGAAGTACAAAATGGACATTAATTTAACACGTACAAAAATGAGTTATACAGTGTATCGTTAAAGAAGTCCTTATGAATATTACAATATATTATTCAAAAATAATGGTCCTGTCGTCTCTTAATAATGGCGTTATATCGATTTTCTGCAGTGTTTCGTTGTTTCCACCGCATTACATGCTCTTATTAATATGCTGTTCTTATGCCTTCTGTTCTTTGCTTCTTCTTCTTCTTCTCATGTAGTCTTAGCAGCCCTTCATTTGAACCTAGTCCATCATCCATATCATTTGTTTTAGGATAAATGCACAGCCCTTAAAAATAATGAAGTAGCTGCAAAGTGTTTGTTGACGGAGGAAACAATTAAAGGACTCGGTTAGGACCGAGCAAGCTTACGTCTGGGCCTGAATAAAACAGTGGCAACAGCGCTTATCACTTTAGGCTCTTCTAGCATGCGGTTACCATACTCTGAATATTTTAACTACTCTGTGTGAGAGAGTTAACGATTGCGGTGGGCTGCGTGTTGATGGTCGCGACGGTACGTTGATGAACTAAGGCTTAAATGCAAAAGTACTCGGGCGGTAATCACTTCGCTTCCTCTCATCACTTCGCTCAGCCGTTTCCATTACCGATGTGCGACTTGGACTTTCGGCTTGGTTGGGTCGCTACGTTTAAACTCCTCCGACCGCTGCCGATCTTAAGAGCAAGGTAAATATTTTACAGTCACTTGATGTTGCCGCAGATGAACTGCTGACGCGGTAGTTTCAACTGCTGGCAATGCGAGGGACAATGTTAGGGACTCTGTTCGGAGAGAAGTGAAGTTGATTGTCGAACACTTTTTTATCCGTAAAAACCAAAAGGTTGCTTATGTTGCTTAAAAGTTTTATTATGCACTTTAGTAAAAGATCAAACCTTCAAGTGTAGCAGCGACTACGTCAGAAACTGTGGCGGAAATGAAATTTTTAATGTTTTGCAATTATTTTTACTGAGATTCTTTTCTGCATGAAGGCTCAAGAGACGTCAATCCGTGCGTCAGTCGGGTTCAAAATACGAATTTTAAACGAAGTCATTAAAAGTAGGCAATTTCTTGTGGAATGACAGATAGTACCGTAAACAGTAACGGTCTATCCGTCCGTTATCGTCTGACGCTGATTGCGATGATGACTTTTATGACTTCATGACGTTAATTTAATCTCAAAGAAAAGTTAATGCCATCGTTTTATTAAGCACTAAATTATGCGAGTTGAGGAAAAAGCGGGCGCTTAGGCTACTGAGGACCATGTTTTTGTTTCGTTTGCTTTGGACATCAGTTTTGGACGTAAATATAATAGGCAAAACCATAAACTCTTAACACAACGTTGGTTGAAAGAAGACTAAAGCGGGACGTGTTTTTATTACTGAGGTGGGTGGGAAAATGTGAAATAGTCAGTCATTTCTAGCGAAATGTAAATTTTGACGACAAATTCGTATGCAAAGAGGCGTATAGCCTTAATCGTATTTGTTGATAAAGTACTAAATGTTAAGGCTTGACTTATTCCATACGTGTAACCGTTCTCTTAATCAGGCAACGCATTTTGTTAATCAGGCAACAAAATAAAATGCGTCTCTGAATTATAAATTATAACTTTTCTTATTTTAAAAATAAAGTACAAAACACATACAAGATTAAACTTATTATCGTCAGTATTTAATGCGTTTAAAATAAAATTTGTTTTTGACGTTTTTACGCTTCATCAATTTTTTAAATTACGCCTTTCCATTCAAGCCATTATTAATGTCATCATCTCTGCTTCCAATTTTAACCCTTCGTCACTTTTTTTTGCATACATGCAGCATACCGAAAACGATGGTCCAGTTTTTAAGTGTAGTAAAAATTTCTGCTTTAAAAGCTTGCTGTTGCAACTCTACCACAATCCCTTCCCTTCATTCCTTGTGGCTCAAATTTTGTTATAAAATAACGGCACTGCGAATGGTTGATGCTAATTTTAACTTTTTCTTCCGTTTTTAACGCATTACAGGAGGGACGGCAGGCATAAAAAAGTACTATATCCTTCTTTATAATAACCTCCTGAGTTTATTTAACCATTTCCGTCCGTTCGTCTGTCTGACGAAATCACGATTACATGAGAACGAATATGAACGTTATAAAATTCGGCAAATATATGTACATACATATGTATGTATTTCTGTCAAAGTGACAAAAAGAAGCAGGAACATAACATAAATAGCAATTGTTTAAAAAAATTCCACATAATTGATGTAATTAAGCGTAAATCAATACAGCTTCTTGTGAACTCATTTATTGCATATCTGCGACAGAGACTTTTTAAAAATAAATTTTCTAAAACAAATTTTTAAAAAACTTATTTCCTTTTCGAAAAACCAACTTTCACCTAAATCGGTGCACTTGGGTTACGAAGGGTTAAACAATGTATAATTATTCACTTACGTACCGTAATTTCCACATTAATAACCATTATCTTCATCGAACGCATTTACATCAAAAGCAATTTTTATTTGACGTTTTCAACTTTCATTTCTCGCTGATGAAAATAAAAAAAATATTTACTCAAGTATCACCAATTGCGAGCCATATTAAAAATGTGACTCACAAAATGGTTCATCCGAGCCGTTCAGATTGTACGGCACATCTCTCGCTCTTGCCAAGATTCGTTCCACAGCCGGGCTCTGCCTGCGAACGTGCACGTAACAGCAAGCAAAAAATTTTAAATTACTGCAATATTTTTCATAATGAAATTTACCGATAAAAATTGAATTTATTTTTTCCTTGACCGCCTGCATTTCAATTGTGCGATCACACAATCACAGACGAATGTGTTCTGACTGTATGTAATTATGAATGTATGTATGTATATAGTAGTTTGTGTGTTTTCGTGTATGATGGCGTTGAAGTGGTTACCAGCAAAGAAATTCAGAAAGGAATATACGAGTATATTGAATTGTTTTATGACATTTATTGATTTTACGATTCGCATGAAATCGAATTTTATTATAAAAAAATTAGATAAATATAAACAAATGTAATTAAAAATAGTCACAAACATTACCGAAATGTTCTTTGTTCACGAATTCGCGGCGAACTCGGAGTTGCAGAAGTTAAATTTTGACTTTTTTGTTTTCTACAATCTACAAAATGAAATAAAATAAAACAAATAAAACGAAGTGTGGAAGTGCTAAGGCTAGTCTTTACAAAAGATATTTTTCTTTGTTTCAGAAGAATTCTAAAAATAAAACAGGCTATTTCTCCTTTATTCAAATATGATATCGGTTTTTCCTATCACGTAAGATTTCCGAGAGGCTGGAATTTATTATTACAAATATTTTAATACTTTCTAGATTCTCAACTAAGATTGTTATCGACCTAGAAAGTATGAAATTACGATTTTATGCTATATTTCGCCTCTCGAGCATCCCTCTGGATGGTCCCACGGCCATCATATTCTGATTCCATTTGCCTTAATACCTCTTTTCATAACTGAAATCTCCTGATGAAAGTGTTTCCGCTTTTCGATTTCCCAAAAAACTGTGAGTAACATTTTTGAATACTTGCCAAACTGCTTTGTGCAGTGGATTCAATAGTCCCTCAAACTTTTCATAACGTATTATTGATCGTACTTGTGGACCCAGAAATTTACTTTATTTCTTTAATTTTAATTTTATTTAATTCTTTAATTTTTGCATCACTAATTTTGGGAAACTTTTTGTTGGTTTTGATGAAATTCTTTCTTAATCCTACTTTGATATATAACGGAGGTAGAAACACTTTTTCTGGATTACACAATACGTCATGCTTGACATTTGTCTGTTCACGAATAAATTATTCGCATTTAGGTCATTCTTTTGTAATGTAGTGATTTTTCCTGTCATCCCATTTACACAAAAAACAACAATGCTCTGTATAAACGTTTTAAAATGGATAAAAAAATTAAAATAACACAAAAACAGTGGATGATGGGTATTTTAAAACACGATGAAAACTGCATTAAGTGCAACTATTAGTACTCGTGAAACAAAAATCATGTTGATCAGGGTAATTTATTTTTCGAGTGCTGTTGATTTGTTGTATTCGTAGGCAAAAACAGCGGATGTGGCACAGGACAAAGTCCACAACAATTCAAATGCAAAACCTCAGTACAAATCTCATCTCACATTTGCTGCGAATCACACAACGCCAGGACTCGACCCGTCCCGTCGCATTCCTTGCCTGGGTTTGTTATCTTGTGTAGCCTCCGACGAGACACTTCCTGGATGCGAGTGCAACTTAAATTTATAATTTGCACAGCTATACAGTTCGTAACGGATGCACGCGACCGTAAAGCACGCGACCGAAATTAAAGGCTGACAGCATTCAGCGACAAAAAAGAATTCCGGAGCTCAGAATCAGAGGTCATGAAGTGTTCGTCGGTAGATGTGTAGGTGGAAGCAGAGGCTAGGCCATCGTCAAAGGATCACTATAGTCGCCACTTGTCTCACCTGCTCTTTGCTGTTGTTGCGGCTGTTGATGTCAGACTAATCAGCATGTTGTGTCTCCAGAGCTCTAACGAATCTTCAACGAAATTGTCTCTTTGATGATAATTTCCCAGTAGGGAACGTTAATTTAATTTTTGCCATACGAACACAAAACACAAGGAAATGACGAATTGCTAGTGAAAATGGCAATGCGTTGTATAAAAGAGCTTAAAAACACGGTACATTCTCTTCTCGTTAAAAGGAGGAACTCGCGTACATACTTCAAAATCCATCTATCTATGACACAAATACATATGTATGTATGTACATACGTTACTGCGATTTAGATTGTTCTTTCAGAGGGGTTAACGAAGGGGTAGAAGTACTTTATTGAAAACTAGATGAGGGTGAGGAATTTCATGCATATAAATAATATGTACCATATAATTTTAAAAAATACTGTACACTGAAAAACTCTTTAGAATGAGAATTAATTAATTTAATGTCAGACTTCATTAAAATGTAATTAAAAAACAAGAGCGTAACCTTCCGTCTGGCCGAAGGTCATATGCCCTACACTCGCATGTGTTGAAGTGATGTAACACTTACAGTTACAGTTAGTAAATTTTGATATATTTCAGAAGAATATTCTAAGAGAATATTCTGCAGAGAATATTTATGCCGAATTTCGAAACGATACTCTTAATCGTCCTCCTGTAATCATGGTTTTTGTCTATAGTGGGCGGACCACGCCAATTTTTGGGGGTACATTTTAGTCTCAGACAGTGGACTCGGAAATACAATTTTAGCTTCAAATCAACTCTACAAGCTGAGATATTGAGCTATAAGCAAGGATGAATTCATATTCGCTATAAAAAGAAGGCGTGGCACCGGTGGCATCCTATGATGACAGAGAATACTTGTTTTCCCATAATCGTGATTTGCAAAGGCAGACGTTTAAAGAGAAGGTTAATTATCGTAAAGTGTTGTATCATCTCGTATCATAACACAGATACGTACAAACACTTTTTTGTAGCAATTTTAGTCATAAATCAATAGGCCACAACCTATTCCTCCCCTCGCCTTCCCTTCCTCTTCTATCTCCAACGAAGCGAAACGACATTTACAACAAATTGTATAAATTAAACCGTTACTACTAAATAGTAGGTAAAAGGGTTGCGTTTACTAATTAATTATTGTAATTTTTTCATTGCAAATTTTTATGCAAACGGGAGCAAGCACTTTAAAAGTACAAAAAGTTACTAATTAAAATCATGTCTGAGTTAACAACTTAATTTACTATTTTCAATTTAACTTATACATTCAAAGTTCAAACATGATTGTATCCACCCAGCAGGCTGTTGTAAATGTAATAGACACGCATCTTTTTTTCATACCCGTAACTGCTGTCAATACAGCGCTTCCAGAGATTTAAATTTGGTAATCAAAAGGCATGTCTGAATTAATTGAGAGCATATTTTCGAATTTGATTTGATTTTGATTTGAAAAGTTAGAAAAGCTCGCATTAGAAGCGAGCGGGATGCGATGTCGCGATAAATATTGTTGATTAATAATGACGACGGCAACTACTCAGCCTTATATACCGAGCACATTTCTTAAGTCTACCATAAAATTCAATAGTCATCGTTGTTGTCCGTTGCATTGTATTTGCACTCTAATTTCAACTTAACGCTAATAATAATTATTTAGGCATTAAGTAGGCATGTCGGGTTTTTTTATGTTCTCTCTCTCTCTCTCGAAATGCTTTGTTTGGCTTTTTTATTTTGTGGTTTTTCGGAATTCGAAACGAAAACTTTAAAAACTTTGTTGCACGCTATTAAACTTATTAAACATTACACGGGTAAGTGAAAAAAAATTAAAAAAAAAATTGTGGAATAAGTTCTAGACATATGCATCGGTTGGTGTGTCGTGTGAAAGGGAGAAACAGAAATCCAAATCCATTGAATTGCCCTGGAGAAGACCAGTTATTAGAGGAAGGAGAAATTGATACCCAGACAGATCCTGAATATTTAAGTAAAACGGAAAATGCACCAGATAATATTAATGAATCGGTATCTCATAAAATTGGTAGATGGTTCGTGGAAAACAAAATTAACCGAAAGGTATGTGATGAAATCCTGAACATTTTTCAAGACGTAGAAGAAAATGTACCCTCGTCATCAAAAGTCTTATTGGGGGCGAAAAACCAACAAATTAATATTATTTTGGTACACCCAGGCAATTATTTTCATTTCGGCTTAAAAAGTCATTACATTTGCTAAGCGTTTGCCTCCCTCAAGAACCTGACATTTTATTAATAGATATCGGCATTGACGGTCTCCCCCTTTTCAAGAGCTCGGGCACACAGGCATGGCCTATTTGTGATTCTATTTCTGGAAACTTACAAATTAGACCTCTTTTAATATAGGTGCTTATGTGGGTAGTCATAAACCAGAAAAAATAAACGATTTTCTGAAACAATTTGTTGATGAAGTTAAGATTTTAAATAAGGAAGGCTTAAAATCACTATCAGTTCTAAGAGGACTAATACATACATACATGTACTGTACACAGAAAAAAATACCGGTTGTCATATTGACAATCGGATTTGGAAAAATCGGCATCTGAATGAAAAACTTAATATCATGCAAAAGAGTCATCAAATCCTTTTCTATTCTTTCTATGCGACAAACAATCCTTTCTATCCGAAGCAATATTCCAAACGAATTTTGCAGAAAACCTTGGACATTTGATGACCACCTAGAAAGGAAAGCCGTTAATTCCGGCAAATTATTTTATATACGGGAATAGTTGGGAGACAGTCAAAATCCCGAATTACAAAATCCCGAAACGACAAAATCCCGAAAAATTTTAAAATCCCGAAACGACAAAATCCCGATGCGACAAAATCCCGAAACGACAAAATCCCGAAAAATTTTTAATACCGAAATGAGAAATCCCGAAAATCACGAAATAAAATTTAAATTAATGAAGAAATGACATTTAAGTCAAAATTTGTTCCGAAGCGAAGTGCGCGCCTACTTGCCTTTCTTTACAATGGCAGAAAAGCAAAGTTGTAATATCGAGAGAATTTTGTTGTCTGAAGGTTATAATCTACAATATGCAAAAAACTTCACATGACCGTGAGGATTCTACTGATTGAGGGTTATGATCCCTGCCGCGGCCGAAGGCCGCCAATACGCGGAAAAACCTGTATGCAAAAACTTCACATGACCGTGAGGATTCTGCTGATTGAGGGTTATGATCCCTGCCGCGGCCGAAGGCCGCCAATACGCGAAAAAACCTGAATGCAAAAAACTTTACATGACCGTGAGGATTCTGCTGATTGAGGGTTATGATCCCTGCCGCGGCCGAAGGCCGCCAATACGCGAAAAAACTTGTATGCAAAAAACTTCACATGACCGTGAGGATTCTGCTGATTGAGGGTTATGATCCCTGCCGCAGCCGAAGGCTGCAAATACGCGGAAAAACCTGTATGCAAAAAACCTCACATAACCTCACCTCAAAGCCTCCGAGAGGGCTCTGCTAAAATTTTTTTAATAATGTTTTTTTTTATTTTTTAATAATAATTTTAGAGACGTAAAATAAGAGTAATTTTTTATTACTTTCTTGGAATTGTTTGCTAGTGGTTTTAAAATGTTCAAGAAGATGGAGAATACCGAAAAACTAGTTTTGTAATTTCGGGATTTTGTTATTTCGGGATTTTGTCGTTTCGGGATTTTGTCATTTCGGGATTTTGTCGTTCGGGATTTTGTCGTTCGGGATTTTGTCGTTCGGGATTTTGTCTTTCGGGATTTCGTTACCAACCCGAATAGTTTTATTTAAAAAAGTTTTGAATAAATCGCTGTACTATAATTTTTTGCTACTTTATTCAATGTACCGACTGATTTCTCGTCCAAAGAGTTGCCAACAAAATTTAAAATGTAACCATTTAACCAGCTCAGGAAATAGCTAAATATTTTGTAGAGGATTTTAAAAACAACTACGGAGAGGACAAGATATGTGACAATGTTCACAGTTGGTTACATTGGTTACAAACGAAAAATTTTTTTTAATGTGTCCGATGTGTCCGGACTTGACATTTCGTGAGAATGTGTTCGCTGAATCTGTCAAAACCTATTGCGACCTGTTTATATGTGAGTTGAAGAATGCTCAAACGTTCGTATAGAAAGGAAGCTCTGCTTTTAATGTTTTTAAATGGTTTGAATTTTTACAATTACATATTTCAAAAACAATTTTAAAAACTTCTGCTTGTGTAAAACGTTAATTGATATTTAATGTTGAAATACTTAAATATTAATCTGTAAATTATAACTATTAGTGCAACAGTGTAAAGCTTCGGGTGCTAAATTTGCACTCTTTATTTAAATAAAGATACGAAAATATCTGGCCTTGAACTTAATACTATTAATACTACTTGAGGTAAAGTTTTACTTTTATATTCTGGACATTCTTCATGTGTCAAAACACAATCATCAATATATAGGTTTTCGTGTTAGCTTCAGTGCATAAACCTATGACACTTCGCGCTTTGCCGTGTGTTCCACAGGATAGTGCCATTAAAGGAAAAGAACGAACACATTGGAATTGGAAAGGCCAAGAAATTTAATAGGTCCGTTGACATGTGTCCGGACCTAAAAAACATGTTTCATGTCCAATCCGGCTTCGGACTCATTAAGGACAGCCCTAGTCAGCCGACAAAAATTTTAGAACAGATAAACAACCGTGACAAAGAAAAATATATGCTCCAGAAAAGTGCAAGAGAAACAGAATGTAAAATAAAAAATGAAACTAATTGCTCTGGTGTTTACAGAAATTTTAATTATGATTTATTCTTCCTTACAGATCCACCCGACAACCATTGTTATAGAGATGGGTAGGTCCGGATCTTAATATGTCCCGGACATATGTCCGGTGTCGGACTTGTTTCCTACCACTCCGAAAAATTTTCTTTAATGTGTCCGATGTGTCCGGACTTGACACAAACTTTATTTCGTGAGAATGTGGTGTGTTTGCTGAAACTGTCAAAACCTATTTTCTTTAATGTGTCCGGACACATCAGACTTCTTATTTTCTTTAATGTGTTCGATGTGTCCGGACACATCAAAGACACAAACTTTATTTTTTGAGAATGTAGTGTGTTTGCTGAAGCTGTCAAAACATATTACGACCTGTTTATATGCGAGTTAAAGAATGCTCAAGCGTTCGTAAAGAAAGGAACCTCTTGTTTTTCATTCTTGTTAATATTATTTATCTATTAGCTTATAACTATTAGTGTCTAAAGCACATTCATAGTTACAATATTACTATTTTTAGTATTTATTTAAATTTTAAATAATACTGAAAACAAACAAACACAAACACTGAAACAAACACACTTATTATTTGATAGCTATATCTCACTTAACCAAATGACACTTCGCGGTGTGCCGTGTGTTCGGCGGAATGGTGGCATTATTAAAAAAGAAAGGACACATTGGAATTGGAAAGGCAAAAAAATTTAATAGGTCCGCGGACATGTGTCCGGGACATGTGTCCGGACCTAAAAAAACCTGTTTCATGTCCGATCCGGCTCCGGACTCATTAAGCACAACCCTACATTGTTAT
The DNA here is from genome assembly GCA_949752815.1 of Conops quadrifasciatus. Classification (NCBI taxonomy): domain Eukaryota; kingdom Metazoa; phylum Arthropoda; class Insecta; order Diptera; family Conopidae; genus Conops; species Conops quadrifasciatus. Next base: position 12,235,067 of record OX457080.1, on the reverse strand, counting down.
ATACGAGTATATTCACACAAATTAGTGGAAAAAGGTTTTCCGTCCAGCCGAGATTTCCAAATTGTTTCCATAAAATGCATTAAAGAATTCGAGGCAATCGAATTTTATTGAATTTTTTTTAATTTCCTCTTACTACTATTTTTTTTAAGTTAATTATATTATATTTTATTGTATTTAATTTTATTTTACAAAATTTTATTTTCAGATTAAATACACCAAAAGTTACATAGGACCATCCACCAGTATTTCAAAGTACATAGGACTTTTTTTAACACAAGCATTTAACATACATACATATGTAACTGTAATGGACAACAAAAAAAGCTTGCTTTGAAGACAATTTTGCTTTTCAATAAATTTGTTTTCGATTAGTATCGCATTATAATATTTTTTATTTTTATTAAAAATTTATTATTTTATTTACTTGAATTTTCTAAATTTTTGCAGAAGCTCTAAAAACAGACACGTTTGGTTACCCTGAATATGAAACGGCGATGCGGAAGGTGTTCAGGAAGGGGTTAACGTAGTAAATATTTTTACTTAGATTTACAATGTATTTACGTTGGCTATAATTATTAAACCGAAAAAGTATTATACCGTATTTATTGTAACGACTTTCTGGTTTATCTAGAGTCTATAGCCAGGATTGAGCTCGTCGGATAGCCAGGATTTGTTATAAGATAATTTGTATTTAGAAGAACCTTGATTTCTTTGTTTCAATATTTTCTTTATCGTGGATTATTTGGAGATTTATTTACAAACTAATATCTTAACTGTTGATTGATGTGAGTCTTATAATAATTTTTCTGTAGTCTTTGATTTCTTGTCCAAGTCCGTTAGCAAACCTTTCAAAAATATTGTGCTACCTTCCAGAACCGTTTCTGTATCACTGAAATTCAGCGCGGAACCTGAGATATATTATATATTAATATATAATAATAAATAATAAATAAATAATAAAAATAAATAATAATAAATGGTAAAAAAAAAGTAATTTTAGTATTAATAATAATAAAGTAGCTTAATAGTAATAATACTCGTAGTTTTTATATGTATATTAGTAACTATAGTAATATTAAGTATAAATTAATGGTACAGTTATTAGTATTTATAAAGAAGTTAAATTAACTAGTTACAATAATACTAGGACTGTGAACTAATTAAAATGTAAGATATACGTAAAAATTTAGTATATAAAAATTGTATCTTTACATTATATTGAAATAAAAAAGATACTTGAAGCGATAAGATGCGAATTTTTTGCGGACATGCACAATAAAAACGGAAATGTACTTTCGTATGAAAAGGCATCGCATACGGGCACTTAAAGGCGTATCATCATGCTTGTAGGAGCGCTCTTTGGCCCGCTGGGAATGTAAATCGTAACAAATTTTTTTCTAAAATTAACCTTTTAGAGAAGGAAAAGTTGTAATTTTCCTCTACAAGTTTAAACAACTATTTGATATTCATTAAAGATATTAATATCAATTAATAAACTGACTAAATGCCTGACTGAAGTTATATTAATAAACTGACTTCTACATGACTGACTCCAATTCTAATCCTCTTAACCTTTTATTCCATAACCACTGCGGCATGTCTGCAGAGCAGATTGGTTGAAATTACGAAAATAAAATAATTGATGACTTCCTCGTTACTTCATTGGTCATTTTAAACTCAGTTTACGAATTACGCCAGTCGTTCCATTTCGTTCATTTAATTTCCCTTTATTTCAGGCATTCAGGCGTTGTCATCGTTGACGTTTGTACTCGTACCGTTGCATTGCTGAGAACTTTTAATAAATCCATGCTTCCAATACAATTAATTCCATCTTTTCTACTGCGCTTTCACAGTAAGTACTATCGTAATTAAAGCTCAATATAGAATTTGCATAATGTAAAAAATTGTCATAATGCTACCAGTTGTTCAATATGAATGTTGGAGTATGTAGATTTCTATCGACAAAAATACCTAGTCGCTGGAAAGGGAGCTACATACAGGTATAAAAGGGAATACGAGTAATTATATATAATTGTAACGAAATGCTCTCCGGCCGAGGTGAAGTTCGCCGGATGGCTACGGTTCTATCGTCACAAAAATTGATTTTTGTGGGACAGATATTTTTGGAATGAAAGGCGTGTCTGATAAAGTTTTGTTGTTTTGTTATATTTTTATTATTAACAAAATTCTCTTTAAAAACTTTTATCTTTTACATTTGGTTTAGCTTGATATACGGACAAACGATTTCTGGAATTTTTCGAGCTTATTCGACTTATTGCGAGATCCTGGCGATGAGCTTCAGGATCCTCCCGACGAGATGGAGGCTGAAAATTGACTCTGCCGCTGATGGCTTTCCCGCTCTGGAGTTCCACCCGCCCCAGGTAGTCCCTAAAGTCACATGAACCAGGCTCTTGGGAGCTTGGATGACATTTAAAAAAATGTCTCTTTCTGGTTCAAAGTCTTAATAATTAAATAAAAAAAATAGATTTTGGTGGAAAGAGGCTAGAGAAAGGTAAATTGGTATAGTCTTGTCCCTGGTGAAAGATCAAGTTATTGAATTAAAATGAGGGGAGAGACAACAAGGTCTGGAAATAGTACACGGTTATTATCTTCGTCGGAACGACTGAAACCATCTCCGGTCAGCCTCTTCGACCCTGAGAATCCGCTTTCGGCTCACTGTCGGATACGACCGAAAGGCTGATTCCCAGGAATATAAACATTGAATAAGCACCCTCCTCGGAACGACCAGGATGTCTACCGACTCAGGCTACTTGTTTTTGGGGGACAAGTTTTTAGGTAAGAGTTATTATTAAAGTTTCCCGACAAGAACGCGGTGATTATCTCCGTTGGAACGACCAAAACAATCTCCTGCCAGCCCCCTCCACTCTGATGATCAGCTTTAGGCTCAGCGCCGGATACGACCGAGAGGCTGGTTCCCAGTAATGTAAACATGGAATGGACACCCTCGTCGGAATAACCAGCATGTCTACCCACACAGGGATTCTTGCTGAAAATGAAATTTTTTTTGGTAAATATATAACAAAGAGGACTTACTCTGGTGGCTTACTCTCAATGACTGACTGGCTTTTGCAACTGCAGTTGCTTTTATAGCCAGCCGACCACTCAAAGCAAGCTTGTTCTTTTTGTTTTGTCTGGGTCAGCTGTTGGGGGTTCTATTGTGTATAAGTGTCAGCTACTTAACAGCTGTTGGCTAAAAATTTTACGTGAAAAGGAAAAAACCGAAAAGTCGGATACACAGAGCTGGGGAGTACTCATCCCTTTAAAATTAAATTCCACCTCATTCCACCTTTGGGTTTTTACCCAAATTTTTTTATTATAGGAAACGTCACGAAACGTACATATTTCGAATAGGGGCCGAGGAGGTCGGGTGCCCCCAAAAGTGTGCCCTAACAGAATACTTTCTTTAACTATTTTCCTTGTACTTTTCGTTTCGTTTAGAAGTGAGAATATTGAAAAAGAGTGAGAATTGATAAATATAAATTGCTATTCGTAGATCTATGGTTTGGTTAATAGTGGTGGCCATAATTTTCGGAAATGCTATCCCTGCTGGTTACTTAAGTACCGTCCATCCAAAAGGTCCGATTTCGGTTATGACACATTTGAGGGAAATTGCAACCAGCTTCCGAGATTAGAATAACAACACCGCAGGCATAATGTTTTTATTGGCTTGTCATTCAATCCTTATTACTATTAGATTATTATTAGTATTAGATTAGTCAATTGTCGTTATAATCGTTTTAATTTCGATTTATGACTTTTCTTAATTATATTCCGATTTAAGAAAGAGGACAAGCAGGAGGTCTTGGCTGATGGTGTTTCTCAATCTGGTAATTATGAATTTCAAATTTCTTACTCTACAAATGATTATATGTTAGAGAAATCAGAGCACAATGTCTTTAATTAATTATTCGGAAATTTAGCTTCGAAAATTACTTGAGAAATTTTATTGAATTGAACTGAATAGTACAACTGAATTACTGCTGACTTATTATAATTTATAAAAATAAAATCCCTGAGACATGTATCTGTCTGTTAGCAAAATATGTCCGCGACTTTTTTTTGTACTTGCACATCACTTAGAAACCTGAAATTTTCCACAGACGTTCCTGGACATCTAATGTTGATTTGAATTCCAAAAATCCAAACGGGTTCGCCATTTTTTTAATTTTTTTAATTTTTTTAATAATTAAGGAAATTGGTTTTTTTCCCTAGATTGTGCTGAGAAATTTGTCAGATTTTATTTTGAAAAATAATTCAATTTTTTTGATTACTTCCTGGCGAAGACAGGCTTATTAGTTATTTATTAATAAAAACAGGCTTATTAGTTAGTTATTTAATAAAAAATTGTTAAATTTCAGTTTAATGGTTTTTATTCACAAGTTTTTTACGCGTTTCCTTTATTCAGTTTTCAGTTTTTCATTTTACTCTTATTTAGTAAAAAGCTGACTTTCTTTACTTTTTCTTATAACCTGTTGTGACAGCTTAACTAATGGCCACCACGTACTGTCACGTACGTCTCGTCACGTTACGTCTTGACTAATTGAACCTTAAGGAAGAAAGCCGTATTACAATTACCGGAAAGGAAAAAGTAGCTGAAAATGATAACAGACTCCTTTCAAGTTAAGCAAGAGTGAGTACAACGATGATCTCTTTTATTACCTTACACCTTTTTTTTTTGTCACAAAGTTAAACACGGTAATAATAATATTTTTTGTCATAAGGTCAGAATCTCACAAACATGAACAAATTGATAAACGTGCATACTCGTGACCTAAACGGTTTTAATTAGTTCACGTTATCCCCAGCGCACTGTATTCCATATTTCTAACCATCGTTTATTGTTGTGTGAAAAATTATGTGCACGTATGATTCCGGAACTCTCTGAAATCGACCACTTGACAAGTGGAATGACGAATATTAATGTCGGTCTTTAAATGGAATGGTCAATGTGGTCTCTTTATTACTTGTAGTCTGTATATTTATGTTTCTCCTTTTTAGACCCTACACCCTGAGGCAGTGATGGCGAACCTTTCTGAGAAGTGAGTCAAATTTTGTTAATTTTTGTTTTGTTACTAGCTCGTGGATCACTAAGCCAGTGGCGTCACCTAGAAAGAGGCAGGGGAGGATGGTTAAGAACTACTTTTTTTGTTTTCACTTTTAGAACCCTCTAAAAAGCTTACGTTGAAATATATTTAATGCGAATAATCTATTGTTCTAGATTATTTTAATACTAGGTTCATATCCGGTATGCATTAGCTTCGCAGTCAATTTATTTTCAAGTTTTTTTCTATTAAAAAAATTTGTTTAAGAAAAGACTTTTTCACACGAACATGGACTCAAGCATCGCTAAAAAAATATTAGCAAGTTTCTTACTTTATATAAAATTTTCTGAGAAAGAATCCTATACGTTTAATATAATATTTTTAATTTTTAGTGTGGGATCATTATTATCTGCTCTAGTTTCAGACATGTAGTGCTCTTTGATGTCGAAGAATGGAGCAAATCGGACTACTGTCACGCCCACTTTTTAAGTATTGTAAATAATTATGCATCTAATTTAAGGTCTGAATTTCTCAGCTCGCAGTCCTGTAGCTCCAATTTTATTGCTGCGTTTACCGTATTAATCAAAGTGATTTTACAAAAAATGGGCGCGACACGCCCACTGGTATACTATACCATATAATGAGGTGCTTGCTGAAAAAATCGGTGTTGTAAATAAGTTATTAGATCAAAATATACTATCTATAAGTGAAATGAAAGTCACCCGCCCACTTTTTATCATCACTTCGACAGATGCGGGTGCAGGGTATATGAGCTTTGGCCAGGCCAAAGTTAACGCTCTTACTTGTTTAACTTAACTCAGTCGTCATTACTTACTACAACATAGATTGCAACAACAAAGCTTTGGAAAAATCATGCAACCAAAGTATAATAATTGTACGTAAACGGCATAAATGTGGCCAGAGGTAACTTTTACTAGTACAATAATTGTAAAGATTACAAAAGCATATAAAACGAACGATATGCCGGTGATATTTTCAGCATATTTGTACTACCTGAACATAACTCAACATAACTCGTGGTCCGCTTCAGCTTGTCGCGCTTAACTGTTTGACATTGTGCAACAGAGAATATTGTCTGGAAATATAATATTGTCTGGAATTTTCAGTATTTTCATTTTTAGTCAGTTTAAATGAAATAATGACAGAAAATAAGGAATGGAGTAAACTGGAATAAACAGGAATTATTCAGTGTTTTAAAGCCACGAGAACATTTTACAGTGTGTGAAAATTTAGGAAGATAAAGGAGATAATTTACTTTTTGTTTCTGTTAGAAATGTCTATTAACATAATGCTTCACTTCACTATGAATTATTGAGTAGGTCCATTGAAAATTTGTGTTTGCAGGAAGTTATTAAAGAGCATTCCAGAACTACGTAACTGGTGTAGACTCCAAGAGTTGTTTTTCCTACAGGGATACTTTCAATCTCAAATATTTGCTCATGCAAAATTTTATTTGCCTCTGAAAAGTTTAAGTGAAGGGAGCTTTTTACGAGTTGCTATAATACTGTCTACTTTCATTAGAATTAAATTAGGCAGAAGAGTAAGTTAGTAAGTATGTAAGTAAAGAAAATAAATGTTTTAGTTAACAGCTTATTAATTGCAGATTTTAACTAATGAATGAACAAATTATGTCGGGCATTAATTTTATTCGGAATTCTGAATTTTATTCAAAAAATTTAATAAAACTTGTATTGGTCAAAATAAATGTAAAGTTTAGCATTATTTTAGTATTCAGCAAATACTTTCTTCTTATTGGTTTATTCAACTGCCACGAATATATTTGAATTTAATAAAAGAGCTTTATTTTTATACACTTTTTTCTAGGTCAAGTTTACCCATAAGCGCTTTAAGTGCTGCGGCAGTAAAAATACAGGGAAGTATGTTTCCCCAAAATGGTATTTTCGTACGCTGATGACAGTAATTTTTTCTTTCCTGAGTAAATTACTGCAATTGTTAGTAATTACAGTCAGCAAAAGGTATTTTATGTAAATTTAATTATCCCGTAGCTGCCTCCACTCCTTTCATGCAATTTGTCTTTCTTATACTTTTCGGAAATTGTATAGAGCTTCTCCGTATCATACTTCGTAATTTAACTAAAGAGTTAAAGGAGCTACACAGCTTTCAAAGGGTGGATTTAATTGATTACGGATTTAATTAAATCAAAGTTCTACTCTGTTTGGCTTTACATTTTTTTAATATCGAAATTCATATTCAAAAATAATGGAGCGTAAATTTTGCAGGCACGCCTATTTACTCTTCTTCTCTTAGCTCTTGATTTATGCTGAATTTTATCCCTGAACACTTCTAAAACTACCTCGAGCAAGAGATGAAATCTGTTAACGGTTGTCCATTTATTTTTTTCTGTGAAATGTTTAAACTTTAATTCAGATTGAGGTCGTTGTTTACGAACTCTCGCCTCAACTGAGAAGGCCCGCATAATTAGCACAATATTTACACTTTGGAGCTCCCATTAATTAACCAATTAAATGCGTTGAATAAACAATTAAATTACAATTGTTCAATAAACAAATGATTTAGTAATTTTGGGTGTAGTTTAACTCATTCCTGATCTCAGTAATTTGTAAAAGGCGCACCTCAGTTTTCCATCATTCTCGTATTGTTGAGAATGGGATTGAGACAAGAGCTATTTCAACTCCTTTGAAACAGAAGTACATACAACTATTAATTGATAAATTAAACACGATAGATTGAGAAAAATATCATTCTTAAGTGTTGAAAAAATGACATTATTAATAAATTTGATTAATCACCTTTTATCGTTAATTCATTTTTCCTTCTTGGCGTACGAAACAGAGACACGGTTGTACATTTTTGTGGCTATTCGAGCAAAAAAAGTAACTATAAGGACGTGAGTGAAGTAGAAGTTTAAAATAAAAACTTAAAAAATATCAATTCTTTCAAAAAACATCCTTATACTATTTTATATCTATTATCAATTAAATCATTAAACTGTAATTTATCAGTTTTTTATCAAATAATTACAAATCCTATTTTATTTTCTGTGATGCTGATTTATCTGCTGCTGATTAAAGATGATTTATATACGAGGGCGGTTTGAAGGGGGAGTGACTTTTTGAATTTGCCGCGCAGTAACTTGAACTGCTTCCATCAACATCTATCTATTAATAGACTGCTGTAAAATTTAGAGCAAGCTGCGCCATTTAGTTTTTGTTTGACAAATATGGAAAGCAGACAACTTCGTGAATTTCAACGAAAATGGAAAAAAGTTAATTTCGTGTTGATTAAGCATTATTTTTTGCGGTTTGATTTTTAACCGCAATCCCGCATCACACCACACCAAAGATCAAAGAACAATGGAAAGGAAGTGGGTTTCTACGGGTGAACGTGCACCACTGAAGGCCAATGTGGGTCTGTCGGCCAACAAGGCCACAGTTTTTTGGGATGCATTCACATCGATTACTTTGAAAAGGATAAAACGATCACCGGCGCATATACACAATTTTTTGTATATCCTTTTTTTATAATTTAAAACTTTAAAAACTCAACATTACTATGTGTTCTTATATGTTCTCTAAATTGAAGTTTAAAATTTAAAAAAAATTTTAAAACAAGCAAATTGAAAAGAGATGCGTTCCACAAGAGGAATTGGATGAGGCGAAAGTGACAATAAAAGGAACATGGAGTTTGAATTGCAAAAAATGTTAACTACTCGTATTTGGTTGATTAAAGACAAGCCATTAAAATACAACAAACTGTAGTGCTGAAGCAGTGAACAACTGCTCTGCTACATTCTTTTTTCTTCATTCTCTAATATTCGCTATTTCAAAACGTAGGTATGCTACTTTTTTGCTACTTCTCCATTTTGCTCTTTACGCAGTGACGTAGCATGGTTGACACCCGGGGCGGAAGTGGTGGTGTCAATCCTATAAAATTTTTTAACCATTTTCAACCAAATTTATCGATTCCTTCTGGGGCTCTGTCCATCCACTACGTGAAACACTTTGCGCTGAGATCTTGGCCTAGAGCAGGAAAAATGACCCGTTTTATTGCAAAATTGTGTTTAGCGATGAACAATCCACAAGAAACCATACACTATCCAGGAATATGCACCGTTTGGTGCAATTTTCACGTTGGCGTCATTGGACCTTATTTACCATAGCTCCCGAAACAGGAAATGAACATTTTTACCGCACTATGAGCAAAGAGTTTTGAAATACAGTAATTTTATTTAATTTAAACCAAATTCTTTGTGTTATTTTTCACAATATTAAGTTCTACCGGGCTTAAAAAACGGTTGTGTTTTCATTTTTACCTGAAAATTACTCAATAAATTTTTTTATACTGTTAATTTTTATTTTCCGATAGTTTGAAATTGAAATACTAAAAAAACTTTTCTTTTTCGCTGTTTATTTGCTTAATTTGCTCGGGCGTCACCCCTTAAATGTTGTCACCCGGGGCTACGTCACTGTCATTGAGCAACTCTTTCTGGAAGCAATATGCAGGAATCATTACTATCTTGTAGAAAAAAAAGAAAACACAGCAATGAGAGAAAAGAGAATTATAGTAAGCATCATGGTTTTCTTTTCCAGTTACGATAAACGTATTCCTCTCTTTGTCAGAAATTTTCCACTCCTACTAACTTCACTCACTCAGCGTAGCGTTGGCAGCGGCGCGGCGGTGAGTTTACTTTTCCACACAAAATTATCAAGTTGCAAACAGTAGCAAAGAAAATTTAAGTTTTTTAATTCTGAGTTTTTCCTCAACCTTCGTGCGCTGCAATTACAAAACAGCGAGGCGAGGCGAGGCGGTTGCAATTAAAAACCACCAAGCAAGCAGAGCCGACCTAGCTTTTCAAAGAAGGAACAAGAATGAACCGCTGGCAGGTTGTCTTAAGATGATTATAACTGACTTCCTTGCTTGCCAGAGGAATAACCTGAGACTACCGGAAATAAATAGGGCTGCAGATAGAATACTCAGATAGGCAGTATGGGGAACACTTTGGCCATGATTTGTTAAAGTGTTGTACTACATTAAAATGTTGTTTAGGCTTATTACTTTATATGGAAATAGTTACTGAGCTGTTTAAGTATTTTCAACATCGGGACAATCTCAAGGTAAAACTAGTTCTAACTCTGACACAACTGGCTTCAACTGTTGTTTAAATTCCGCAGGACTTTCGAGTGGCAGCACTTTTTCCATCAACCAGAACCACCATAAGAGATATTGTACTAGTACGAGCATATAGTCTCTTTGTGGGTATGTGTCAATATTTTATAAAAGTCTTATATGTATTAATTTGTACATCAAATGGAAAAAATATTAATTCTGTTCATTAATTTGTTCATTAATTCTGTTATGATTATAAAAAGTTACGGTCCTTAAAATATTTGAAGGGTATGGGAGGGACATGTCCGATTATTTAAATTTTTGCACCAGATATTTAGCTTTACGAAGAAAACTTGCATACAAAATTTCGTTGTTCTACGATTTTTTCTATTTTTTGACGCTAGTTGGATGGATACGTTACACAATGCGTGACGTGTGTGCGTGTGCGTGTGTGTGTTACACTTTGTGTGACGTCATTGCCAGATTCCACATTCCCGATTGGATAACATATATGTACTACCTTTTTCGATTTAATGAAACCGCAAGGATTTACTGGTACCGAAAGCCACCTTAGATGGATGGATTGGTGCACACCATGGCAGAACCATAACGTTTTCAAAGTTCAGCTCTTCGGCAATAATTAACTTAGAGAAGACCAAAGAAAAGCTATAAATTATCAAAAACTTCCTAAGCCGTTTTCCGCACCTCAGAACTCGTTCAAGTGTATGCAGTTTTAGTCGCTGTTAAATAAGTTTTTCTTGGCTGCTTCTTCCGCCGGAAGATACAGCGACACACGAGCGAATAGATAAGTTTCGGTGGCACGTTTTCCTATGCGCTCGTAAAGTATGAAATTGCAATAAAGCGCAAAAATTATGCCACATGTGAGAGGCCATGATGGTGAAGGCGGCGGGGGAGGGGGTTGCGTAAAAATTAATATTAAGCATTTTAGTTGGAATGAGCCGTTTACTGTTTAACGCCTCGTCGCCCACTCGTTCCGCGTTTAAGAAGGATTTAACAACAGCACCCTGCTGTTATGGTCCCATTACCCTTATGCACACCCACGTGCACACACCCACAGACGAGCAAACACACCAAGAAATACATATAACTAACGACATAGACTAAAAACGCATAGACTCCGTTCGGAGATCGTCTGAATCCGGATCTTTTCAATATCCTGCGGTGTATTTATGTTTTTTTAATGATTTGGTAATTGAATTTATTGGCCCCGTATGTTGCCGCTTGCATCACTTTCAGTGTTCACTGCGATTAAATATAAACATTTTGATAGCTCGTTAAGGAAGTTGTTTCGGAAGCAGCTGAAATTGTGTGGTAGGAGAAAGATAATGTGGCAGAGCGTTTTAATTTATAGAGGTGTCGTAGGATGTAGGAAGTAATGCTGGACATTCTTTATTTGCCCTGTTAATTACAGCCTGGCAGTTTGATTTCGTTCCTGGGGGCGTCTGTCTGCTCTTGGCGACATAAGTGCCTCCAATAAACGCCCTTAAAACTCAGCTCGACCCAGGCGCTTCGCAAATTACTTTCCGCGAATGTTTTCGTTGTATGATACGCCAAAACCGAAAATGTCCCCCGCCACAAAGAGTACATGCATAAATAGCAATAAATAATAAAACCAAACCATACTGCCTAAGGAAGGAAGGATGCAGCCTTGTCGGGATGTTGGCTGGCTGCAGCCGCTGCACAGCAATTGTTGCTTTAGTTGCTACAGCGACTGCTGCCCGCTATAACGCCTCCGATGAAACCTCTGCTGCCCCCTGGTACCCATGTGTGTGTGTGTGTGTACACTGTGCACTGTGTGTGTGTGTGTGTGTACTGTGTTTTTTGTGTTTACTGCTTTTTTTGCTTTTAAGCCACTTTAGGATGGTGTTATGAATTTATTAGCAACATTTTCGCGGAAAATGTATTACTTTATTCTCATAAATTAAACATGAACTGTAGCCAAATTTTATTTGGACCTGCAGAAAACCTCCAAAGGCCTTAGTCGATGCAGCGGTGAGCAGCGAAATTCAAAATGGTCGCGACGAGCTCCATCTACACCATAAAATCCTTTAGGTAAATCTGACCCAAATTTTGGGTTAAAATTGCACTAACCCGAAAAATTTGTAAATCTAGCCTACTGCCTACTTTAGTATACAAATTGTAAAGTTACAAATAGAATTATAAATTAACGCAAAAATTTGTCAGATGACAATTTTCACTGTACATCTACTGCAAAAATTGTTATATACTGAATTACAGAAATTCAAAAGTATATAAGAAGTAAGAATACTTTTGTTAAAAATACTGCAAAACTTGTTAGAAAGCTATTTCAGCTCTTAGTTAATTAAAAAATTTATTAGGTAATAATATTATCTTAAATTAAAACTTTAGTCAATGCTCGGAATGGCTAACAGCAACTCACAGAAGTCGATTTTTCAACAGAGTATGTCTTTAAAGTTACAGAAAAATTATAAAACAATGAAGACTCCTCTAGACCATGTCATAATGTTATTACTTTTCTATTTGTTCGAAACAAGAGCTATTTCAATTTAAATATTTATTCAAATAATATTTTTCCTTCAATACGAAAATTACGATATGAAAATATTGCTTTTTCATACAATCTTACTCTACAGTCTTTGAGAAAGAAACTATTTTTCCTGTGAAATTTTAGAAAAAGAGAAGCAATTTTATAAAAATCCTTTTACTTCACGTACTTCAATTTATGAATAAATGAATCTATTTGTACCAGCACTTTTTCTTGTGGAAAAATATTACATCAATCTGTACCCATTCCTTGTACAGCTGAGTTGCTCCTAGAAAATCAATTATTTGCTTGATTTCACATGGAAATTGGAGATTTTTTCTAATAAATATTTGAAATAAAGGAGCGCATTATTATGATAGAACGAAAGTGAAACTGAGATGAGCCAAGAAGTTGCCGCTAAAGTTGAAGTTGGCAATTTTCCCTCTCAATCTTTTTACCGCTCTTCTTTTTTTTCGAATCCCGATATTTACATACTTTAATTTTGCTATTTTGTGAAGTCTATTTTACTTTGTACACACAAATAAACCGACAAAATTGAAAAACACATTTTGAAAATTAACAAATATGTTCAGCCAACACTACAGTGGTGAAAAATGTTCGTGTTTGAAAACCTTACCTTTACCTTACCTCACTTTACCTTTGCATGTGCAATACAGCACTAAAGTGATTCAATTTCTATTGTCGAGTTTGTCGAGTGAGCGTATTTTAAAACTTGATACCTCGTTAACACTTTGCTTCTCGTGGTAACTAAATTTATTTTGTTTGTTGCAGAGCCTGAAGTGCGCTATTGTTGCATAATTAAGCCAACGAGCTTATGCAACTCCATTAACGACATAATTGCAACTTTTGTGCTCAACGGAAGTGCCGGCGCGCTCTGTAATTTAAAGGCCCTTTCCGGTTTCATTGCGCATTCGGCTGCTGCCGATGACGATGATGTGGTTGCCAATCGACACGAAGTTTCACCACATGGAGGACACTTCAACTGTTTTAATTGTTTTTATTCAATTTATTGAAAGACCGACCTGACTGAAGTGACAGAAAAAAAAAGAAAATAACATTTGAAAAAGCTGCACAGGCTTATATTGGACAGTTTAAACTTTAAAGTATTATATTTTTGGTCCGTTTAAGTGTAAAAGGAAATATTTATAATGCATTGGTAATTTAATACTAGATTGTAAATTTTTTCATTTTCCTGCCTTTTATTATTTTTAAACGAGATTACATAAAAACCCCTTTTTAAAAACCCGAAGCTTAAAGGTCCTTTAAATGAGGATACCAGCATTTATTTCCTCTTCCGGTGAATATTTTTCGACTTACAATCTTTATTCATTCCATTAAATCCCTTCTTAAATTATGACAACAACGAAAACTATACGATATTACATTAAAATAGTCGTGCTTTTTGCTTTTTACATGCCTGTTGTTTCCTGTGTTTTGTGTATCCATCATGTCGGCCACGTTAGTGTAAAGGAAGTTCTCTGGAAGTACGCTGACCTCAGCTATTGTTTAGCACTGAGACAATTTTCAACAGACTCGCATTATTCCTGCCCTCCCTACCTTGATCCCTCTTCCTCTATCACAAATCCCTTTGTGTGCAACCCAAACAATAGCAGACGTGCAAGATCAATGCATGATGCGGCTGAACCATGCGGCTACGTCATTGTTTGGCGAAATATGTAAAGGCATGCAGGCAGTGTGACAAAAAGAAAGCAGAGCAGAGCAAAGCAAATCGCAAAATGCAAAAATAAGCAAATAGTTGTGGCAGCCAATTCTGCAGACCAGCAGGAACAACTTTTGTGTATACGATAACGGTTAGACTTAATAACATGGTCATGTACACGATTCATAAACCTGTATGCCGGTTGCTCTTAAGACTGGGTACTACACACTCATAAAATTCCTTGGGTAAATCTTACCCAATTTTGGAGTTAAAATTGCACTAACCCGAAAAAATTGTGAATACGTATATAACTATATACTATATACTATATGTATATGGTATCCCCAAAAAGTATGCTGTACAAGGTGGCCGGAGAAGTCACGTCCAAAAATAAAATTAGATAAAATCGGTCTTAAAATTTTTTTAAGGGTTTTTCGGGATCTATTTTTGTAACTAATTTTTTATGAATTGTGCATTCACGCATAAAACAAACACCTCCGAACATTACTTTCGAGTAAGTCAGATTTAAATTTTCAACTTTCAAATAAAAATCTAAAAAGGCAATTCCTTAGTTCCTGGGTGACTTTAAAAACTGCGCTATAGCTTCCATAATAATTCAAAAAAAGTAGTACTTAATAGACTATTAATTGCTGAAATCAGTCTTCAAACATACTGAGTTCGAAAATTCCTAAGATAGTAATTTGATTATAAAAATTAATTATTTTATCATCCTAAGGCTAATTAGAATAGAAAGTGTGTAAACTAACAAAAAAAACTACTTAAGCTATTAAGTTATTATTTGGAATGATAAATATAGTAGCCTCAGGAATGGCAAAATATAAAATGCGAAAATAAAATGCGCAAAATTGTGTTAAGCGCTATTTTGGCATCATTGGACCTTAATTCTTCATCGTTACCGCACCATGATCAATGATTTTTAAGATGCAGTAATATCCCGAAACAACAACATCCCGGTTATTTTGTAAATCCCGAAATGAAACAACGCGACAAAACTTTGCCAACACTTGTTTTCGCATCAGGATTTGGTCGTTTTAGGATGTTGTCGTTCGGATTTTCGAACGGGATTAACAATACCGGGATTTACAATACCTGTCTTCAAAACACACCCAATATTTTCATTTTTACTTGAAAATTACTCAATAAATGTTTTCTACTATTAATTTTTCTGCTCGGGTCACCCCTATTGACTACACGCTAGGTTTAATATTAGTTTCCATTGCTACTTTATACATAATAATTGACTTTGTGCTTATTTATTCTGTGCTTATTTTTTCGATGTTTATTTGCTTAGTTTGCTCGCAAATAAATTATCTATTTTTTAAATAATGAGAGGTTAAGAACTGTTAATTCGGTAGTTAATTCAAGCTTTCATATAAACTTGACTCTGTACTGGTTAGACCATATAAACAATGTTGTGCGTAATGTTTATTCTGTCCTCCGAAATCTCCGTCCTACAGCCGTATTTACGTAATTATCATCTACCCTGCTACAGTTTTTAGTAAATTAGATTATCCTTGTTAGTGTAAACTATCCATTGTTCTTAATCATGACAAGAGATATTTTTATGGACATCGCTATTGTGACCATCTTGGGCAATTTAGGTGTGCTGTACTCGGGCGTGGCTTACTTCCCTTTTTAGACGCATAAAAATTGTATATTGCTACATAGGCTCATGCTTTTAAACTGCTTTTTATGATCTACCGAGTTGCTTTAGGTTTTTTCAATAAAATTAATTTTTTGGAGTTGAAAAATCATACATAAAAAAATTATTATTTCGCATCCATATACCGAAAACATGAAATTATTATTAAGAAGCGACTTATTAAGAAGCGACTAAGTACTTATAGTTTAGTGCATTTCTTTAAATAATTTCTTAAACCACTTGATTTCCGTTCATGTTTAGTAAGTTTATGTATTTCTAGAAAAAGTCTAATTTTCTTCTCTTCTGCTTAACCGAATTTTCGCTATAAAAAAAAATTTATATTTCTAAGTGGAAAGTCCATCAAAACAAAAAGCATACATACACATACACATACAAATATGTACATACACATATACATTGTTCATACACTCTTCCATGAATGAATAACCACATCATCGAGCACCATCCGTGCACTTCTTCCACTTCACCGAGAAAAACAAGTTCATGAAGATGAGTATGTACCACATAAACAAAAGCGAGCAACGTGAAAAAATAGCGAGCTTCTGCACAACAACGAGTACCATTTTAAAGAACCAGCCTTAGAAAACTGTGTTCGTTTGTGAGATTGACTAAACTCGGCTTCTAATTGAATCGCAACTACTAAATGGCTGAAAGGGCACTTGGCCGTGTTGCTGTTGTTGCTATTTTTATTCAATATGTAACATACCACAAACACACAACATGTTGAAACAAAGATGTCAATCATTTACATTTCCACTCAAAATCCCATTTAAGGCTACTCCTCATCGCCCCAACAACATTCAAGCCAACCCTTTCTTTGCATCTTGCACCAAGAAAACAGAAAACAGTTTTTATTCTCACACGACGAAAGCTCTTTTTTTCGGTGGAAGACGGTGGATTGGTGCATATGAATTATTAAGAATTATTGTCTCATCAGTCACATCACAAAAAAAGTGTAAGTTGAGTCAGTTGAGAAAATCAATACTGAGATCTTTCGAAGCTCGAAATTCGGTCTGACTTAACTGCGAACGGGAAAAAATTATTTAATTGTGCAAAGAAAAATATGAAGAGAATCAAGTAGAGTTTGCTACTGTTGGTTTTGTAAATAAATAAAACATCGTTTGTTGTTTTTAACAAAATGAGCGAGAAGCAGAAATCTGGCCGTGGCTATGACGTGAATCTGGCTTTGGATTTGTGAATAAATTGAATGAATACTGAACGTTTATGGGCGATTGTGTGTACTGCGGCATTTGTGTGTATGTATCAGGGCTCTGTGTGTATATTACTTTGCATGAAACTACAAATATACACAGCCACGCTTGGCTTGTTGTTATTTTAGGCATTGCATGTTATTAACAAAAAACATGGTCGTAAGCCTGTCATACAGCAAACAGTATTGTCATCGTCACCGTCACCGTCGTCATTGTCGTCACCGTCACCGTCACCACTACCAGGTTAAATAAAATCTTTGCTCAAATACTTGCAGAGGAATTTAAGCCTGCATGTTACGCCATCATTGTTAAAACGCGTTCCCTTCTGCCAAAGCTGTAACAACATAATGCTACGAATGCAGTGGCGTTTATAGCTTGCGCTTTTGGGGAGTACAAATTCTGTGTCCAAAGTCATTTCAATTGAGAAAATGTTTTGGATGTTTGTATAATTTAAGAAAAAAGTGGTATCCAGCAAAACTTGGTATCAAGATTTCTATCTCAGCAGTGGAGCGACCAATTTTATTACGGGTACATAATTCACCGTCATATAATATTCCGAAGTCTGTGAGCTTCTAAAATCTGCCGCTGGAGAGCGCTATTCACCTTTTAGTAAAGGTAGAAATTATGTTCATTGAGAGTAAGATCCGAGTGTATCTAACTTTTCAGTTTCTTCCTTTTCACATAAAATTCGTAAACTCATAAATGCGGACTTATTTATTTATTTGTTTTATTTTATTTTACACGCTAATTTTATTAATATATTTATTTATTTATTTTTTATACACCGGAAGAAGTCAGGGCATATTCACGTTGCTCTTCCGTTTCTAATGGCATGAATATTCTCTCCTCTGTACGGCTATTTGATATCGAAAATTGAAAAAATCGAACCACCGCTACGCCTACTTTTTAAGTAAATATCAATGCATCCGATTTGAGAGATAAATTTCACAGCTTGTCTGAGGCTCAAATTTCATTGTCGTGGTAACCGTATTGGAGAAAGTCACCTCACAAAAATTGGGCGTGGCACGTATAATGGTATACCTTTCCATATAATGAGGTGTTTGCTGGAAAAGCGTTGTAAGTGAGTTAATAGATCGATATTTTCCATCTGTAAGTGAAATAAAATTTGGTGGCCCAATAAATGCTGTCGTTTCTATTGGAAAACAATTTTAATAGGCTTGCAGGAGTAGAGCTAGTATTGACAAAGGTGGACTAAAATTCAGAAATTTGTTAATTCTTAAAAACAATTAAAATTACCTAAATTTTTTTCCAATTTTCTACTATTAAATTGTCTTCAAAAAACTGGCTGTAGACGGCATAAAATAAATAAATATAATAAAAAATAATAATAATAATATAATATAAATAAAATAAATTTAATATTTATTTATTTATTTATTTTTTTTTTTTTATTTATTTATTTTTTTTTATTTTTATTTAATTTTTTTTTTTTTATTTTTTTTTTTTTATTAAATTTTTTATTTTATTTTATTTATTATTTTAATTTATAATATAATATAATTTGAAAAACAATATGAAAAAAAAATTTTTATTTATTGTTACAAAAGTTTTCGATGCAAATTCAAGCAAATTTAAATATTTAAAGCATTTCAAAGCAGCAAATTTTCTTTAAATATGTTAAGCGGAATATCAAAAATACACGTGAACTCCTGCACACGATTGTGCCTATCCAAAAGCAACCACGATACACATCAACCGCTGCCAATCTCGAATTTTGGCAAGCTTCCTACTTCGAGCTGAATTCTGGAACCATCTGAACATGCAATTACGAATTCATGGGGGTTAAGTGCACAACCACATCGATCGGTACAGGACAGTCTATACTTAATCTAAGCTAAGATGCCGAAACACATGCTCTGCTGATGAGACACTGCTGCTCGAGGCACTTGCTTTGCAAGTGAATCTCCATCCATAGCAAAAAATCAACGAAAACGAAAAGCATCAGCTGCATTAAGAGCAATATAAATAACTTTAAGGAATAACGCTACTAAAGTATTGTCGGTAATAATATTACTTGCATCTGGCAACGTCGATTCTGGTAGCAATACCGTGAATCAATAGGAAGAATTAGTAGAAAATAAATAAAAATAAATAAAAATTATGAAGAAAATCCTTTTCACTAAAAAAAAACACAATCTATAACACGCGTTGTTGTGGCTCAAGCTGATATACAATGAAAGTTTGAAACGATTTCGAAAAATATTTTAAAAGTTTTAAATTCTAAATATTTTTTGACTAACTTCAAAATATTAAGTTTTAAATATTTTAACATTTAGTTTGGGTCAAAACACCCCTGTGTGACCATTTTGGGTGGTAGTCACCTAACTCCTAGCATGAACAAAATCATGTCTATTTCCCGATCAATTTATCGATTGTTGCAAAAAAAAAAATGCTGAGTCAAAACACCCCTGTGTAACCTCATTGGGCGAAGACCTCTGGGTCAAAACGTTTTCTAGAATAAATTTTTGGGAAATATATTCTAATAAAATGTGTAAACAAAATTTTACAAAAAACAAAATTAGAAGGTAAAGTAGGTCAGAGCAAATTATATTTATTTTGTCATTTATCCACAGTAAAATTGTTGATGGAGGAATACAATAAGCCTTGAAATTACCGAATTCTGTTGTTCTTAAATGCAGCGCTTTAAATTGAAATGTAACTCAAAGGAACGTCACGGTAGGGTAAGGGTTAAAGAACACATAGCTAATAGGAAAACACTACTACTAAAAATTTTTAAAACAGCTTTCACCTATTTTATAGTTAAAGTCGACTTCTAAAGATAAGTGAAGTTTAAGTCGACTAAAATACGATAAAGTGGATAAAGTTTTCATGAAATTATACTTTTTCCACATATGCGCCGAAGTTTTTAAGTCTTTATTAAACATTTTACCTTCTCATTCCTGGACTCTTCCTGGACTCTTTTTAATTTTCTAGCAAGTAAGAAATCGCCCTCTTCAGGAATTTATATTTTCGCTTGCGGCAAAGAAAAGTGGAACCGAAATCACCTCTTTAGTCATTCATCTTATTCAATTAGACGAAGGATTTGAAAAATGACATTAAATCAGAGAAGGAATATAATTTAAAACCATACTCGTACAGGATCTTGTTAGTTAGTGACTTGAAAGGGCTAGAGTGAAATACTCGAATGGCTTAAGGCGGAAGCGCAGAAGGAGGATGTGATTCCGAGATCTGTCAGTGTCAGTGATTTTCAGAGGCTTTAAATTTTATGCATAACGTCAGTAACTGCGCAAAACAAATGATAAAATATTCCGGCAGAAATCTGAAGCGCCAGAGTGCGAGAATTTATGAATGAATGCGGAGACCATGCGATATGATAAGATATTCAAATGCATGTAAGTATGTACGTATAGGACAGTACTAATACTATATACATATGTATATACATACATACATACATACACTCGTACCTAACCCAGTAGTTTATCTCTCCAAGACATCATTGCGGAGTCTTGCACGACATGAGCATGTCGTTGAGGACATCTGCATTAGAGGGCTGCACAAGACGTCTTTAAGGCTTGTTCAAGACGTTTCGAAAGCTTTAGGGGTTGTCTGAAGTGCTTCCATTTGCTTTCAAATCAAGCGGTGACTGTCGAAAACATTACCACATACGCTTCCGACAGTTACGGCTTCATACGGAATCAAAGGCAAGCACTGCTGTCAACGCAAAAATGGTGCTCTGTCAGTTTAAAGTTTTCAAGACGTTTGGTCAAGCCTTTGTTGGTCATCGACGACATTTTCGACCATTGATATTGACGACCACAACAGCGACAGTGTCACCAATATTGTCTTTGACATAATAATAATAACAAGTGCTCGTTGTTATCCTCAATTTTAAATTTTTGCTTATTTTCACGTTTGCATTTGGGAACAAATGGGAATTTCTCTAATGAAACGTCATCGTGTGAAAACAATTCATCGACGACAATGTCATCAACGAAGCTTTGAATTTCTGGGAACATACTTCCTGGTGAATGTGTCAGTGAGCTATGTAAATGTGTATGTAGACGAGTTCATTAGTAATGAGCATTTGAATGATGTGATTCGTAAATGCAAATAATATTCGGATTTTCTTTATGTACTTTTCTGTAAATCTTCTTCTCTCTTCCTTTAGAACTATTAAATCAAAATGAATGAGTAAAGTCTTCTCTCGAGGCAAACAATTCAAAAATAGTGCTTATGTTTGACTTTGAGGTAAATTTTTAACACTTGAAAATAATTTCTAAACGAATTTCTTATTTCAATCGAGCTCTTCAATAATCAATAATTCAAACAATAGGTTTGAAACACATGAATCGATTGATTGTTTCTCATCGCAGACAAAGATTGAATTCTTTAAAAATATTTTTTATAAAAATATTAAAGACTCATAAGCAGAAAGTACAAAGTCTCAATTTAAAAACGATTTCATCATAAAACACTTATTTCGTCATAAGCGCCGCGTGCGCAGCTTCTTTGCACATTCTTTGCACATCTTTACGGATAATTTGGATGCTGATAAGATGACAAAAATTTATCAGAGGGCTTTACCATTTGCCATTTACCATTTGCTACCATTTGCTTAGAAGTGTTGTATACCAAAAAACGAAAACTGGATACTTCAAGAGTATCGAAAAAAACAAATGAACTGCAAAAAGACTATCAATTTATAACAATCCTTGTGGTAAAGGCAGCAGACTGAAATGCCAATAATGTTCCTCAGAGTTTTCTATTGCACACGGTGGGCGAGCGGACATTAAAGATCGCTTGAAGTGTGCGAAACACAAGGCTTGTGTAACGACGTCTTATAATATATAGTGCTGCAATGAGGTTTGTCTTAGAGACAAATACAATAGATACGATACATATTTTATGGCGCTTGAGAATTACGTCCTGCTGCAGAACTATTTAAACGTATTATATCATTGTTTATATGTGCACGTATGTATTTATTTCTTCCTTTCGGCTAAGCACATGTATTTTATTGAAAACCCAAAAAATAGTATGTAGTTTACAATCACTTTAAAATGTTTCGTTACACCTTCCTTCTTGAAATGTTTCGTCGTTCTTCCTTTGGTTCTCGTTGTGCTTTCACTTACGATGTATGGAGCTTCAGCTGCAGTAAAAAGTCACTCAGACGAATTAACCGTAGCTCCTGACTATAACTAAGGCGACTGTGTGTTGAAAGAGCTGATGAAGCATCGAAACGACGGAGAACAAATAAGTAACAAATAAGTACAAAATGAAGTGCCTTTTATATAACAGAAAAAAGAGGACAAAAATATGAAGCTATTTAGAGCAGTAATAAAGAAGAATCACAACAGCTTATCGGTGAAAGCAACGAACTAAAAGAACGGATAATATGGCACTCAAGTTAAGTGAGGATACTCGTATCCTTTTGATTTTGACCAGAAACACGAAAGAACGATAGGGCTGACGATTGGGCACTTTGGCTTGCTATAATTTTGAGGTCCTTTGGATTAACTGGATTGATTGATTGATGTAAGATTTCTTCCTTGACAAGAAAAAACATGCCCGACTGCGTTTAATACTGACCGGGTTATATTTAACGTATTGATTACATCTAAATATAATATCATAAAGTAATGGAATTCGTTTTACTTAAATAAATTGAAAAGGCATATAAATATGAAAAAGCACTTACAAAAGCATACGAACTCATACGAATAGATCTCAAAATTGTTCATTGTTTGACAGCCCTTCTGCTCTTCTGAAGAAATCCTACATGTTTTTAAACTTTATGTGAGATGTTTACAGGTTTATTCCACAATCATCTGCCTTTTTCTCTATCATCATCGATCATACATAATCATTCTCATCATAATCCTTCGAATTTTCATTGCGAATCTATCAAAAGAAAGAAAAAAGGCATTTGTTGCTGCATGAGTTCACCTCAATGAAGATCGATACCAAAGTAATTTACGGAATACAATACATGATAGGACAAATCTGATCAAAGAAAAAAAATAAAAGAAAACAAACAAAGTCTATCTCAATCAATAAAGAATGAAAAAAAAACAGAAAGAAAGAAAAACACTGTGAGTAAGAAAACGGGAATTATGTCTACACTCTTTTCAATTGTAGTTCACCATTTTTTATTTGTATTTCAAAATTTTTTAGTTTAATCTCGCAAATTTTTATTTACAAGTATGTATGTATATATATTGCACAATTTTTCAGTTCAGTTTTAGAATTTTCGGTTTAATTTCAAAAGTTTACACTTGTAAAAGGTCTTTCAACAAGAAGTGTCATTTTAAATTTGTTTTGATTTTTCACTATTTCAATTCATTGCGCCAATGTGTAGCGATCGATATCTAAAGACCTCCTGATTTTTACTTCTCAAATGACCTCACAGTTAAATGACGAAATGCAAAGTTAAATGCAGTTAAATGAGTTAAAATGACGCGAAATTTAAAACGATACATATTAGTCATATGTTGTCATATCAGAATTAACAAAACACTTCTAAAAAAATGGTCTTGTTAACAAATTATTGAAGAACTTTATTAGTAAACGTTAGCTTTTTTTAAAGCGCAACAAAAAATCCGTAGGCAACAATGAAATGGTTTTAAAAAAAATAAAAAATTTTTGAAACATGCCAGAAAACAAAAATTATGCAAAATAAGCAACGAAATATGCAAGCAACATGCAAATGCTTAGAATAATCTTCTCTGGCAATTACTAATTAGTTTTAACGCGAAGTAAACATAAGTAAACGGTTTTCCAATAGGGACGGGTCGATGTTGACAATCTGTGGCGGCCATGTCGTTAAATCTATTGTTTATAATTCAGTTAGTAATGCCAAATTACCATGGTAAGTTACACGATTGAGCAGCACGTCCAAATGATAAAACTTTAAAACAAATTGAGGACCTCCATTTTGGCCTAAAAATCGTATTTAGCGATGAGGCGCATTTTTCGATGTTGGCTATGGTAACAAGCAAAATTTCCGTATATGGGACGAAGCCAACCATACATAATGGGCCTTACACACAGCTTGATTTACTCCATTTCAACATCGCCCTTATTGGAAAACCCTTTTTATACTCATTAGTAGATAATACCTATATATTTACGTATATTTATGCATACAATTTTTATTGCGTTCTCTTTTATCGAGTGTCGCATTACCGGAAAGTAAACCAATTAACAAGAAGACTATGAAGAAGTGAAGGACGAAGTTTTTCGCTTAAGCATCGATGCTATCTTTTCCAATTAAGCATCGCAGTAAGTGCTTTGCATTTCTACAGCGTCATAATCGACAGGATCTGTTTTGGTAACCGTCGGGATCGACTCGTGTCTGAAGAGGCAGAACCAGCAGCAGGAGCAGCAGAAGCCAATAGCATCATCGATTGTCATCTACAATAATTAGTCGCTTTATGAGGAACGCTGACAAACACAGACAACAGACACACATGCGGAAATTAATTAATGACTTCTGCTGCTTCTTCTCCATCTTGTTATTTCTCGATTTGCGGATGCGTAGCGTTTGTTCGACGCTAGAAGTTGTTTAATGTGCAGATTTTTGCCATTGCATTCATGGACGCTGTTGCTGTTTTTGCAGTTAGTGCAGTTGATTTTATTGTTGTTGTCGCTGTTGTTGTAGTAATGAGATAATTAGAATGCAGATTCCGTATCGAGTTCATTAGTAATGCGTACTTCTGCTGTGCCCAACATTAGGCACCTTCCCGCGGTCCCTCTTTCCCACAACTTACTTTTCATTTGGTCTGGTTCTTTTCTGTGCTCTTGGTGGGTGCTGTATTGTTTCATCTCTTTTTAGTTCTATTTCTTCTTCTTCTTTGCCACTATAATTGGCAGTTTTCAGAATTGTTATTGGTTTTGGATTTGACCAACAGTCGGTTTTTTTCTTTTTGGAGCAGCAGTTAAGGTTTGTGTTTTTTCTGATCTTCCAAATCATTAGTAGATAGTACTAATTATGGAAATTCTCTGTCGTCCATGAGGAGATTTTCTGCATTTCCAGTAACCAGTATTAAATAACCGCTTGATTATGCCGCTTAATGCGAAATAGTGGGAAATCTGTGTTAACCCTTTACCGCCGGCACATAGTTCCCGGCGACCAATTTGGGAATTTTTTTGTGTTAGAGCTGGTTCTAAGCCAATCTTTGTTAAAATTAAACAATCACAAATTACCAATATGATACTGAATCTTAATGTGACGAAATTGAGGATTGAGAAACTACCTCACTGTCGTCATGAAAACTGTCTTCACAAATATCCTTCAAGGCCGTCAAGGGATCAAGATCTGGTGGTATAATCACTGTATTTGAATCATTTCCCCAACACTGGTAATGTTGGTTTAATCTTTAAATCCTGTCCCATAATCTCCTCAACAGTTTCCCTAAACCCACGGAACTCTTTATTTACTCTGAAAACGGTTCCTCCAGACATTTTGTGGAAGTGGAAAGTTTTATTTTTTGAGTCCTTTCGCCGGTTGTATTTGAAAAAGTACAGGCTAATCGCCACTCAAATATCTTTGAATTTGCACAAAAATCATAAAAACTAGAGGGCTGCATGAGACGTCGCAAAGGCTTGTTCAAGATGTCTTGAAAATTTCAGGGGTTGTCTGAAATGCTTTCATTATTTTCAAATCAAGCGGTTCCGATAGTCACGGTTTTATTCGAAATCAAATAGAAGCTCAGCATCATCAACGCAAATCTTGCTATGTCAGTTTCGAATCTCTAGAGACGTCTCATGCAGCCTTCTAATATAAACAAATTTACTCACTTTTACTTTATTCACTTTTTAGTATTTAAAAGTGTTTCACTAAATATAAAATTTCTTACTTTAATTTTTAAATTTCTCTGGAACCAGCAAAAAAATTTCACAATTTCTGCAAGTGTCGAATTCGTAAAACTGCGAATTTTATGAACGGGGCGCCTAAAAAATAGGCGTGGTAGACCTATTATTCGGAGTCTTATAGTTCGGAGTCAAATAGTTTTCTCTCCTTCAACTTTTAATTCTAAATTTATCCTTTTAATACATTCTTCCCCGTACAAAAACCGTTGACGTGACCCAGTATTGCCATCGAACACATTTTGGGTTTAATTCGCAAAGATTTAATGCTTCGCGTCATAGAAATTCAATTGATTTCATTGATTTTAGATATAAAACGAATTTATGCTCATTGATCCGCCATAAATTTACAGAGTTGTCTTTATTAATTTTATTAATTTTAAAGCTAAAAATTGGTATCAAATTAATTAAGATCACATCTGTACCTATAACTATATATGTACATACATAACTTATTCAAGAATAATAAAATTAAAACTTATTTGAGAAGTTCTCCCTGTGTTTACTCGTATAATTTTTTTGTAAAATAGCTAGCTATAAAAAATATTATTAAAAAGAATTAAGAGAGATTAATAAAAGAGACCATTTTTCTAGTATTTTTTAGGGGAAACCCCCACAGATCCTTCCCCCTTCTGTCAGAGGTATGCTAAACAAAAAGCGTGATGAACAAACCGAAACGACCACCAGAGAATGGCATCACTCTATGCATTTCTGTCCAGCGTATCCCGCTGAGTTTTCATCTGCAGCTACAGAACCGAGCTTGACCTCAAGCACTCGCACTGTTGAACAAGAAGAGAAGACTGTTGAACAGGGTCCAACTTCAAATGCAAAATGGCCAAAACTCATTTCCTGAGGTGTGCATGTGTCGGCGGCTGTAGTGGTACTGCTGTCGTGTGACTTCTGCAGAGCTCCTGCAGTTCCATTCTGAAAGTGAGAAAAAATTTAAACCTTCACAAGTTCACCCACCAAACGGATGAGCAGAAAAATCAGCTGCCACTCAGAAGCGAAAACATTGAATACAATATATCCCAACATCGGCAAGACGTCTTTTGGAAGACGTGTATTGACAAAAAAAGTGGTATCAGAGACTGGATGCATTGTAGCTGATGATAAAGAGCAGAATGTGTGAAAGAGAACAGTGATGCATTATGTATAAATAGAATAAGATAGGCCATTAAAAGAATCGTTAACGTAAATCGGTACGAGCATTTCAAAATTTTAAGATTTAGAGCATTTACAGATTCGGCAGAGCGGAATGAAATTCGCAGCAGCGTACAATTCTTCTCATATACGATCTAATTAAATATGCTAATGTTGGTTTGATAAAAATTTAAGGGCTCAACTTGAAAAATATCATAAATTAATGTTTGTGAGGCCTATTTGTGTAGCTATTCTCGTTACATGTAAAGGCTTGTTACATTTTACTCGTACCATACTAGACTGAACCAAATATTGGTTTTCATATTGACAATCAGAGGTTGTTAACACTAAATCTTTATATTGATATCCAAAATTGTTAATATGACGATGGTTTTTACCCAATTATAAAACTGTTAGGCAATTTTTACAAACTGCAAAACAATTAAATTATCATTATGAAGACGATCTATAAATTTGGATCAAGTTGCGCGAATCGACGAGTGATTTTCAGAGTAAATTTGAATAATTTGGTAGCATTATTCAAGCTTGAGTCTGAGAGGATTTGCCAGATGAGCCAGAGTAGAGTATAGAGATAATAAGTGCCAAACAGTAAGCGCAGTATAACAGCTCGTTTACCCTTCAGTAAGTTCTATCTAAGCAAACAAAAAACACCCTATATTTTTCCATACTGCCTAGAAAATCCCAGTCTGTCTGACCGGACTGTGGAATCCTTCACAACCGAGTGTAAATTTCGAATGAAGCGTCTTGCATCTCACCTATTAATTACACTTAGTAAAAAAAATATTACAATGGTAAAAAACTTGTTAGGGGTGACACCACCACTTCTGCCCCGGGTGTCACCCATGCTAGCTACATATTTTTCATTTTATATGATATTCGTTTTTATATAAGTTTTTCTTCTACTTCGATTGTTCAGAGAGTAAAACAAGAAGAGAGTTAAGGAAGAAGAAGAAGGAAATTTTGATAAAATCACAATTAAAGTTACGCCTACCGAAGGGATGAAAAACTTTCACTTTTAATATCCCGCGCAAACCCACGCAAATTTTTTTTATATAATTTTTGTAAAGAAACCAGCCGATGGCTCATTCTTTATTAGCATAAGGTTGTTTCATGTGGCCCGAACAACATTTTTAAATCTGGCCCGTTGTAATATAAGGTTGCTCATCCTGGTCTATTTGGCCAACGCTGTAGATTTATTTTTTTTCCAAAACTTTAAAATCGAAATTCTTTACTTAGCCAAATCCATATTTCTCCTACTAAATAGTACATTCCAAAATTTTTTTTGTGATTAGATATTGTTTTTATCCGAAAATTTATTACATTTTAAAATCCAGGACAGGAATGGAAATATTCCTGTCGTTATATTTTAAAATTTATTGTTTTACGAATAAAAACTAACCTAAAAATTCCATAAAATTCACAAATAATTATTATTATTAATGCAGTGATTAAGACAATGTTGCTTTAATTTATCATATAAAATCTCATTTAATAGTATATTTACGAGTACGACATATTTTTGAAATTATCCGTTTGAATTATTCTGCTTTTTCATTCAACCTCAATCACAATGGAAAACAATAACAACAATAACACTTACATTTACATCAATAACGATAAATTTAATTCACTTGAACAATTTGCATAACTTTTAATCGAAATAAACTAAGAATTTTTTACCAACAAAATTTAGTTCATTAAATAAATTCCTAAATAACTTCTGATTTCATGATAAATAAAAACTGAGTGATGAGCTGTTCTGTAGTGGCGCCTGATAGTTCATATATTTTATCGTGGTATTTAACGTTGGTTTTATATTAATTGATTGCTTTGTTTTGAAACTTCTTTTTTCACTATTTGAACGTAAATGAGGTCAATAAAGTACTTTGTTCAAATTATTTCTTAATTAATATTTTTACATATCTTTTACATTTTTATCTGTGAAAAAATTTACAAATTAAAATGCGGAAATTTTCCAAAAAAAATTATTGTGTCGTAGTGAAAACTAACGAATTATAATTTTGCGATATATTATATCCTCAGCTCATTGCTTTTATATCCTCAGTGGCTTTTACTTTTTGTGACGTCCAATAAGGTGAAATGGCGTACAAGGTCATTTCAATTGAGAAAATCATAGGCGCTTGTAAAATTAAACATCTATGAGCATTAACTTCGGCCTGGCTGAAACTAAAAAATTCGACCATAATGTTGTCCTAAAGCTCGAAATGCGGCCACAGCAGAATCATCATTCGTTTAAAATGCTTTAACAAAGTTAACGCGTTGCTCGATGGTAAAACGATTTATATTGTAAAATGTCAAACCTTAAACTAAACAAATGCTAGTTCGGATGACACTTACATTTAACAGCTGCTAAACGGCAAGGCTTTACTTTCCGTAACTCGAAATGGATGACCCTTTATAATGAAATATGTATGTACATAAGAAAAGTATAGTACAAAAGGTATGCAAGTGACAAATTCTTTATAAACCCTGAAAAGGAATGAACTAGTTTTTCTATAACAATTTCCATTCAAATCGTGAGAGGAAAATTGTTTTTGAATCCTTTGAAACTTCTTCCCCTTCTTTTCCGCAATTTGTACGGGATTTCTGTTCGCTACGGGCACTAATCTATTTTCAGTTGGTCTTTTTGCCATAGCTTTAATTATACACTATTTTCTTTGATCTGTCAAAGTTTGAAGTTTGCCTTTTGCATTACGTTTCAATCCTTTCTTGTTTTTAGCTACTCTATAACTTTTCGCATTCTATTAGAGAAACTTTGATCGGATACGTAGTCAGCAATCAACGTTGTCGTTGCTGTCGTTGCTGTTGCTGTTGGTTGCTTGATCAGTCCCCTGATGGCCCCACCTCCTCCTCCTGCCAATCATTTGACTCATTGAAGTCATTTGAGCTGTTTTTTCACTTGAACTTCGAATTCCGTATTTTTTAGTGTGTGTGTGTGTGTGTGTGTGTGTGTGTGTGTGTGTGTGTGTGTGCCTTACCGACAGCAGCTCAACAAAGTACGCCATTCGTAAGTAACGTGGACATAACGTGGTCGTTTGTCAGCAAGAGGATATGAGTTATCGCCTTGTAATTTCCCGTTGCTGATGCTGTGCTGTTCTCTTCTGGTTGACAACTTCCTGATATCGGTTTACCTTTGCACAAACCATGCCGGTGTCGGCTAGGACGCTTTTGTCACATTAATTATTCCATGCTGTTTGTTGCTGAAACACTGCAATATTGCCATTGCCAAACAATTTTTAATAATCCCGCACATACATACATCAAAATGCCCGGCAGATCTATAATAAATACCAGATTTCGCAATAAATACTTTTGCCACAGCTCATAACCGTTATATTATTTTTGCTAATAACTATTACCGATGTGTATGTACCTATGTATGTAATAATACTCGTACATACATATTTTGGGTTTGAAGCAAGTTCCTTTTGAATGAAATTAAATTAAATTTAGTTCAATAGGAAGTCATTGCAACAATTATGATCAATTTTAATTCAACCATTGTAAATTATTTTCTATTTTACATTTTTATATTTTAAATTTTTTATATTATTTGTTCATTCATTACATACAGTACTAACTCGGTAGTAAGCTCAGATAAACTGCTTCTATTGTATTGGTTTTTCGTAATGCTATTTTCTTATATTTTTGTTTGCTATGGTTTCCTTCGGTTTTTTGTCATACATTATTTCTCAATTCCATAAAAGCTCTTTACTGGCAGCAATCAATATTTTCATCCCTGCGATGATACAACATAAATATGTAATATTTTTCAATAGAGCCATTAATGCTCTGACGCCATTTTGAATGGACTTGTAAAAAAACGCAGTTTTTTTCACTTCTTGTTGCTTTGGATGTGTGAGTATGCGACAGCGTGTTGTGTACGTAGATGCTGTTTGTGTTGCATCCTGCAGTGAGTACAGAATGAATGAAGTATTAAAAACCAAAAGATTTATTTTCCAGAAAAAATTAAAAAAAAAATATAACATAAATCACGTTGTCTTTAGATGATGAGATGTAATATATTTAAATAAAGCAGATAAAATGAGAACGACAAAAAAGGGAATGTCGTGGGGAAATAGAGTTTATCTTTTACTTGATTTAAACAGCACAAAATTTAATTCAATAAATAAGTTCACAGTATTGATATTATTTTTATTTGTTTCTGGTAAGAATTTACAATCAGTCATTATTTTTACACTTCATAATTAATTCTTCTGAACTTTCAAAAAGAAGGTGAAACTTTATTGAAGACATTTATCCACAAAGACAGTTTTATCCACAAAAATATATATTTATGTATATTAAATCTCCACAATGTATGTATAGTAGAGCATAAGAGTAATAAGAGGATCTTTAATGGAATTTAAATAATTTTAAAGGAGTGTACTTACGTATTAAAGACTATAGAACTAGAGAAAGTATTTTTATTTCGTTTAATTTGACCTCTGAAGATATCTAAAGATACTTCGAGGAGAAAGGAAGATTGATAGTTGGACTTAATTTTAGGGAACCGTAATTTGTCCTTGAATGAAAAATGAGCTTAATCAAACATTAAATATTTATAGATAGTATGTGAAAAGTTTTCTTCACATTACTTTCTTCTTCATCATCAGTTTCCATATCAAATAAATATTTGTATAGTCGGACGTAGGTTATTCTTAATAACGAAATCCCGTTGGTAACGAAATCCAGAACGACAAAATCCCGAAATGACAAAATCCTGAAATGCGACAAAATCCGGATGCGATAAAATCCCGATGCGACAAAATCCCGAACCGACAAAATCCCGATGCGACAAAATCCCGAAATTACAGAACTAGATTTTCGGTATTCTCCAGCCGAATTTGACTATTTGACTAATCTTGAACAGATTAAAACCATTACATAAGTTAAATTTATCCACTATCAGAGGGCAAGGATCATAACCCTTATTCAACAAAATTCTCTCGATAATGCAAAGTATTTTCTCATTAAAAGTCTTAATGCGTGGCGGCCTTTGGCCGGGGCAAAGATCATAACCCTCAGACAACAAAATTCTCTCGATATTACAACTTTGCTTTTCTGTCGTCCATAAAAAACAAGGAGGCGCATACTTCGCTTCGGGAAAAATTGTGACTTAAATTTTATTTCGTAATTAAAAAATTTTAGGGATTTTTAAATAATAAATAAATTTTAATATTTCACTAATTTCACTACTAATTTTAAAATTTTAATAAATTTCGGGATTAAAAATTTTTCGGGATTTTGTCGTTTTGGGATTATAAAATTTTTCAGGATTTTGTAATTCGAAATTTGACTGTCTCTCTTTCATAATGTCAAAAAGAGGGTTAAAAAAGTAAAAATTTTATTTAGTCCAATCTTTAATCACTATTTTTTTTTTCTATGAAACATGATTTTTGTTTACAATTTTGTTTTTATGACTTACGTGAGATTTTTCACGTGCTTTTTTCGCGCTTCACCCCTAATAGTTTCTTTTTATACCCTACACCCGAAAAAAATTTATTTCCGAGTCCACCGTCTCAGACTAAAATAAACTCAAAAAAATGGGCGTGACGCGCCCACTGATATACCATACCATATAATGAGATGTTTGTTGGGAAAAGCGGTCTTGTAAATGAGTTAATAGATCAAAATTTACTGTCTGTAAGTGAAATGAAAGTAGACGTCACCAACCCACAATCATCCCTTTGACGGATGCGGGTGTAGGGTACATGAGCTTCGGCCAGGCCGAAGCTAACGCTCTTACTTGTTTAAATAGGTTTCTCTCTCATCATCGGTGCATCGTATGTATCCCGTATAAACGGTGGAATGTAAAGTGTTACGGTAAAAAGCTTCCCTCCGTTTGAAAACATCGTATTTTTTACACCAAGCCTTTTTATCGTAGACAAGGTTTCTTACTTACATACATTTGTTTACGATAAAAAAAAGATGGGATCATGACGCAGGTGAAACGTGATACGTGATACGAGAAACACTATCGTTGGTGGTGTGCGTTTATTGAAAAGTAGGGGAAGCATGGACCAAAAGCTTATTTTGTTGTTTAATGGTACAGTGGGAAAAGCTTTTCAGAGAGATAGAAAACTAATAAGAAATAATATTACAATATTAATAAATTGTATAAATATATTCCCTTTCCAGAAAATTTTTAATTATTTTTATACCCTGAGTTAGTTTATACCCGAAGGGTGTATTTTACATCGTCCGCAGACATCAATATATTTGAGTATTTAATAACTGTTGACATATCATTTACATATATATATCCAGAATAATAATAGTTTATAAATATTTTCTTTTTCCATTACAATTTCATAGTAACTGGAGCAGCCAACTGGTGAGTAAGACGGTTCTGTGCACAGGCACAGCAATATGACAGCATAAGAAACATGTGCCTTCTTCCCTTCGTTAGCCATCACGAGACTGTGTTTTGTGGGCCCTAGGTTACTCTTGGGTCCCACTAGCATTCATTCGCTTATTCGTTCGTTTCTAGATTGAATTTCTCATTCTTTCATTCAAACTCATATCTGTGCACTGAACAAATGCAGCACCTATTTGCCGGGCGCTATTCTCTTAACATCAAGTAATCATGAGTTGTTTGTTCCATTGTGTAAAACAGAAATTCTCAACGCATCCCGCAAAACATGATGTATTCGCTGGGTTCGCTTTAATACACATTCCCCTTTTGTCTCTTTGTCAGCGTGCAACTGAGGAGCTGCCAGCGATGGTGACCCACTTGCTTTCTGTCAATGGCATTGTTTCATTACTTTACTAAGTCTTTATTGTTCTTACTGTGAACACTCACTTCTTTTTTTGTGGTTACTCACGTGTTCTGCTGTGTTTTGGTCTGAATTATTCAAAACCAAACATTTCTAAATTATTTGAACATTACAAAATATAGTGCAAATAAAGCAAATAAAGCATTTCAACAAACACACATACGCATACACACGAACAAAAAGTACCACACCTAAGACTTTTGGGCATCGCTTTTCCTCTCCGGTCTTTCTTTTGCTGACCAGAATAAAACTAGCTAAAAAAGCATTTACTGCCACAAAATAAGCGGAAGATTGCTTCCTTTCTTCCATTAGGTTTCTCATCTCCTCTCTTCCGCAGCCCGTTTCAAACAACTTAAAAAACAAGAAAAAGTAAGAGGTGAGAAAATATCTTTACTCTTTAATGCTCAATCTTACAATTGATTAAGCATTTGTTCAACTGATGAAAATTGAAATCAACAACTCAATTCCTTCCGAAACATTGTCAAATGTGCGAATGAGTAATTGATTGAAGTGCAGAACTGTCGCTTCCGGTTGGGAAGATATCAAACTGGAAAGATATTGAAGTGGACATAAAAGCAAAGTACTACAATATTTATTTACTCAGAGAAAAAAAAAAGTTACATAAATATTTCAAATAATAACGATATTAACGTGTACTTTTATAGGCATAAGCATTATTTGTAATAACTCACATTATCATAGACAATGCTTAATGCATGTAACTCGCCTGTACTGTATGTAGCTATTTCTTCTCCTGCTTGCCATCGTTCCTAAAGCAATTGGCCTTTTTGTACGCAGAAAATTTGTATAAGTAATCAAGCGTATTCACAAGTACCAAGAATTAGCAAATTAGGTTTTTTACCACGCACTCATTAACTACGGCTAACCAGTACACAACGTTCAACGGCCAGTAAAATACGATTGTAACACAATGCAACCCATACTATTTACAAGCTCTACATGAACTCATAAACATACAATTTTTTCCGTAGCTAAAGAGAATAATTAGGTGTGAGCAAAGAGAAAGGCATTTTCTTCCCATAATTACTTGTAAAAATGGTACTTAATGCTTTTAACTCTTAAGTGTTTAATGATTTTAGCCAGGGCTGTGGTGCAGCTCCGGAGCCGGAACTCCGAGCAGCCGGAGATGGTTATTTTTGAAGGAGTCGGAGCTGGAGCTGTAGTTTAGGTATTTCAAGAAGCCGGAGCCAGAGCCGGAGCTAAACTTCAGCTATCTAAAGGCGCAGGAGCCGCAACAGAAGCTATCTTTGGGAGTTCAGCTCCGGCTCCTTAAAAAAAAAATATTTTAATATTGTTTGAATCGTTCAATAGTCAAATTGTTTTTTTCAATAAACTAAAAACTCATTTAGGACTCCAGATTCCAGTTACTATTTACTGAAATATTCTCCAGGGATGAATATTGTTTAGCAAGAATTAAAACTACATCATGTGTTACACAGTGATTTGTAGCCAACTCTAGACATTGTTCATTTTAAGTTATGTAAAAAAAGAAATATAAAATATACGACTATATATTTATATACTTGATAAAAATATAAAATATATAAAAAAGGCGTTGAAGACGAACCATGAGTTAGTTTTTTATTAGCACTCGTAAGTATATTCAAACTTTGAACTGAACACAACAATAATTAAGAAAAATATGTTTAATAATTTTATATTATTTTTATACCCTACACCATTACATTAAAGGAGGCGTGGCAGGTATAGAAAAGTATATACATATTTTCTGGCTCAGAATCACGTCCTAATTCGATTTACATATTCGATTTTACAAAGTAATTTTTAACGATAGCAAAGTAACTAGTTCCTTTAGAGTAACGAGGACTTCGTTAAAAGTAACGAAGTTAAGGTAACTTTAACGAGGATGTAACGAAAAAAATTTGCCCAACTCCGACGAAAAGCAGCCGGAACATAAAGAACATATGTATGTACAAGCGTGGTTCCAGCTCATTTAATAGCATCATTGCTGTATTTCTTCTAATTTCAGAGCGAAGATACCATGAAAGGTCTCACTAAACACTAAAAAAGTGGGTATTTTTTGTAAATAAGGATATTTCTTTACTTAATTCATTCATTCATTCATTCATTTCAATATTAGGTATTATAATAACATAGATCCTTAAGCGCCTAAGGAATCAAAAAATAGACTTCTTAAAAATTTTATTATTATGCTCCATAACTTTTTGATTTCGTTCAATAATTTTTTGATTTTGTACAATAATTTTTTTATTTTGCTTCTCTATTCTGCTCATTGTCTTAAACAGCTGGGCCTGCATTGTTCTTGCTTTCCCGATTGCCTTTTCATACTTAGACTTTGTATTAGTTAATCGGGAAGCTTTTATGTGGGTGCTAGAAGTCGGTGCTTCTAGGCACTCCATCGGTTCCTGTCATGAGTTTAAAAAACTAATACGATTTGTTTTTTATATTAATGCAAAAATTAACTAATTACATCTGCAAGAACAGCTGTGGTTATTCCATTTTGGAATAGCTGAGTAGCTGAGGCACCGTCAACAGCATCCATACTTATTACAGAAAGGATTTTTTCCTAAAGGCTGTTCAGGGCTGCAGAAGCATCTGCATAACTTCCTCCACCAGTTCTGTAAACTGGCGCCTGCTGTTTGCACTATTCTTTGCAGCGGTCTTTTAATCATTCCAGCACTAACATAACAGATTTCATTACAAGCTCAATATTAAAAAAAAAACATTGTAATTACTTTTTTCCTTTGTTTCACCGTCTTCTCACATCCTTCTAGCGAATTTAAATCAAAACTTAAAGCCTCCCACTGGATGGACATACAGTCCATCAGTCTCTCTTTTTGGAATTTCGATATCCTTTGATTTTTCTAAAATTTTAAAATTTAATTTTTAAAAAGTTTCTTTTAAAATACTTACCCTTTCAATATTTTCAGTCACTGTTTTACAAAGCAAAATAAAATATTTTCAATTAAAAAACAAATTGAATTCGTAGAGCCGTTACTCACTATTATTTTTACGAGACGCTTCTCGTACGAAAAGCTTACAGTCACTTTTCTTACTGCTTTGGGCCATTTCACAAGGAGGAGTCATGACTCAAGAGTCAAAATTTTGTTGTTGTTTAGCTCTTAATATTGTAAGAAGAAGAAGAAGAAGAAAAAAAAGCAGACGAATTTGAATCCTCGGTTAAAAATATATTCAAATTTTGTAGGTCTTGGTTTATTAATTTTTTTCATGCTATAGATATTCGCCTAATAAGACTGCAATCGGGCTAATTGATCAGATGATTTAAGAAATAATGGACGACAAAAGTTAAGAGTATTTTTTAACTGTAAAAAAAATTTAAATTATCTGTTCTGCTTCTTATATTTATATTACGAGTTTCATCTTTTTTCTTCTAGTCTCAATTAAAAATTCTTATTGGCTGGCAAATTCATAAAACCCTTCCTCTGCACCATCCCCATTTCGTTATTAGAATGTTGTGTGCTTTCTTAACCTTTGCTACTCACCCTTGCGAACTTCATTGAATACTAATCCTCATGTAAGTTTGTTCACCAGGTCTTAACTTTATCAAAAATTAATAGGATACAAAAACTTTTGCTTCGCTGCAGTAGAAAACATAACAAACTCAGGAGTTTGTCGGCGTCAAAGAACTTGCGTCGTGTTCGCTGGAAAGTATCAAACACTTTGAAACTTTGCTATACTGCAGGGCGACCAAGAAAGTGTATGTGTTTTTTTGTATAGCAAGGGAGAAGCAGCGAAAGACTTGTGTGTGTGTGTGGTCTTCTTTTATTATTTTTGTTTTCATTCCTTAAGCCAGATCATCAGCGACATGGCATTGCAAAAACATGCTACACATTCTCAATAATTTGCAATCGACATAGACAACAGAACGGATCACTCTCGTAGCCAAATCTATGCAGATAGGCTTTATAGTAGCCTTTAGTAGCCTTTAGTAGCATATGATTTTTAATAGTTACAAACCTCGAAAGCCAAAGGAAATTTTATATAAGTCGACATCATGTCACGTGACGATCGGTCAAAGTCAAGAAATACAAATCAAATATTTGGAGAGAGGTTTTTCAGTTTTTTTTATAAATTTAAAGGCTGTAGCTCATCCGATGTTAAGCTATTAAGACGCAATAAAAAGCATAATAAAGTTTGGGTATTTCTAAATCACGGTCCATTTAACGTTTGTGGACGTGGATCTCGGATATATTTTTAATTATTTTTTGAAGAAAAACCTCATATTTACGAGGTCTGTTCAAGAAGTATCGCGAATTTTGAATACTCGCGGGTTATGTATATTCAGTTTTTAATTTTTTTGTAGCGTTATGTTGGTACTAATTTTCCTCACTTATGCTGAGAAGTTCGGCCTCTTTGAATGTGTGCTTAATTTTTAACAGCTATTTTGCTTGGACGTGTTTTGGCTCGTCTTCGCTTTTAGCCTATTCCATAAAATGGATCAAAGAATCTGTATCAAATTTTGTATGAAAAACAAAATTTTGTGCGCGGACGCATTCCGAAACAGTTCTTCAGTTAGGCTAAGGTCCATTTATGTCTCTGTATCATCCTTATCATCCTTATATAACATATGTAAGCTTAATTCTTTGCTGCCATTACAACAGATACGAGTATGTCATCAGCATTACCAATAATTCTAACACCAGAAGGGACGTTTAATTCGAGAACTCCGTTATACATAATAATCAATAACGAAGGACCTAATATCGTACTATACCCTGAGGAACGCCACCGCTAATAACTTGTTTTTTCTTGCCTCTTGTAGTAAGGTAAATAAGTGCCCGCTCATACAAATAGCTCGATATAATATTGTACCGATATTTGCCTGGTATTTGAAAACTTGGTACTGAAAAAGCACTCACAATGCTGTGAGTATTTCCCGCCAGTTTGCAGAATTGAAAGCATTCCTGACGTCGAGTGTAACATACATAAGTACCAAGCAGCACTCTTTGCTCCCAAGTCTCCATCGTTAAGACCCGATGGTTTAGAAGCTCTATTCCTAACTTGGCTTAGAGCATGGACTGTTGAACGACCTTTTCTTAAACCATATTGTTGTGCGTGTGTAAGTGTAGGTGTTGTTTTTTTCCCAGGAAAGCTTGCAAACTTTGTAATTGTTTCGCATGATAACAAAACCGAAAATATTAAAATTTGAGAGAAGTGTTCATTGCCAGAGTTCATCGACGAAGTGCATAACAAATCGAGTTTCCTTTAGCTATATCAAAAAAGAAAACTGTATACATTGCGAAATAAATTATATAAAGGTCATAAATAAAGGTCATTTTGAAGCTCTAAATTGAAAGTAGCAACTTTTGTTGTAACCATTTGTATCGTAGCATAGTCGTTGTTATTCCAATGATTCAGCAGTTTGAATCGTTGTGGACCATCCGGCAAGAGGCATAATTAATTGCGGCGAACGCAAAACTCGTAGTAACGCATCGCGTAGAAACTAAATTGTGTAACTATTATACAATAAAAAAGTTAGCATTCGACATGGTGGCGATACTTGTATGTTATGATATGATATTGCATTGTGTCTGTTCAGCGTACGTACAAAATTTTAACTAATTGCGGCCACGATAAACCGATTAAACAACAACAGAATACAATTTGGATGAGGTTAAATGTAGGCGTATGCATGCAAGTACATATACTTAAATTTATTTTAATTTTATGCTTATTATTTCTCCATTAGTTCATCTAAATGAGGAATTGGCAGAAGTATCGTACAATAAGAAGGAGTACAAACTGCATAAATTGGAATCGAAGTAAAACAAAATTAGATCGCGAGGCCGTAGGGTTCTGACGCAGGACCTCTAGAAATTTCATCCTGTTTTGTAAGTTTATTAATCGGGTGGCACCTGATAAAATACTAAAAACCACTTTTTTGCGCTGTTTATTTGCTTAGTTTTCTCAAGTGTCACCCCTCAAATGTCAACGTCAGTGTCAACCGGGCGGATCGGGTAGAATTTGTTAAGCTGTAGTTTTTTTTAAATTACTTGCACATGTTTGTCTGTTAATTTTGACCTTTCTGCAGTTTCATTGTTATTTAATGTGTTGTTCGCAAAAATATCTGCCACCGAACATACATAGATCAAATACGTTTAAATGCCAACGACACATCCGAAAATCGGCCTGGTGATCAAAAAGTATGGAAATGTGTAATTCAGCATCCATATCTTTTTATTTTATTACGCAATCGCACTGAATTTCGATTAGCTCCGGCAGTAAATTTTCATCATCAGTTTTAATATTCTGACAAAAGAGATGTAAATATTTGAAATTGATTTTCACATTTCTTTAAATCGAAAATCTTTCGATAATTTTTTATTTGGTTTTTTTCATATTTTGTCTGCCTTTTTGACACGACAATGAGCACAAAACAGAATTTTTGGTGCAGCAATGTTTTTCATAAAATTTCAGTTTTGGTTGTCGTTATTTTGCGTTAAAACTGACGCGTTTCAAAGAACTCGAAAAACAATAAATTTTCGTGTCAAAAACTGTCCATCAACCTACTTTTTAATATTAGTTTAAATTTTAAACTCTCTTTATCTTGCAACTGCAGCAATCCAGCATCCATCACCCATTTTTCATGTTATTTTTTCAAACATGTTTTTTTAAATTGTTTGTGGAATTGGAACTTTTCTACTACTAAAATCTTTGGTAATTGAAATTTTTCGGGTTGAATCGGTTGAATTTAACTCTCTTGTTAAATTTTATTAATATGTATTGTTATTCCTTTTTAATAACCGATAACTTAATTGGATTTTTCTAATCGAAAAACTGTCTGCCATGAAAATATTTTCACTGCAATAAAAATGCAATAAAAATTATTGTATTTTCCTTCGAATGGTCGAGAAGCGACGCAAGCGTTAATAAAAATTTAATTGAATTGAATTTGGATAACACGAGTAATAAATATGGTTTTATTATATTTGCATCCTAATTGCTTTCGACGATGAGCACGATGAACGACGATGAGCAAAGAATTGGTAAAAATTAAAAAAAAATAATAATAGAATTGTTTTTTTTTCTAACTGCAGTACTTTTCCAAATACAATATTATTTTTATTTTTCTCTGGCACGCAAAAGAAAAAAACGATGAGGCACTTTTAAAGGAGGTGCCTCCATTTTACCCGCAATACGCACTTATCTAATTTTTAAATTCGAAAGGTACAAAAGAAGTGTGGTCATATTGACGGTGGTGCTGGTGGTACTAGTATGATTTCAATAGTTTCGCTGCCACTTTTGGTTACTTCATTCATTGAAAATGTGGTGTACGATAAAATCGCAAAAGTTTTCCGTTAAATTTCAACAAAATAATGCAATATCATTGCATATTCTTTGTCTTGTCCTTTCTTATGTATAACTGATTTGGTTTTGAAATTTAAAAATTCTCGTATGTGTACAGAAAAAGGTCGCAGAGTGATCTAATCTATTTTGTTTTGAAAGGTAGAGAGAGCAATGCGAAATTACATTTGCAATAATAAAATAAATTGTGGTATAAGTTAATGAAACAACTTTATACCTTCAGAGCGAAGCGACTCCGTTTATTCAGCTATATCCGTGCTTCTTTTTATACTTTAATTCAATTACTTGTATTGAATTATTATAATTGTGTGATTCAAATTATTTGTATTCGTTTTGAGCTGTGAAATTTTGTATAAATTATGTTTTGTGCGAATCGATGAAACAAATTTATTCCTTCAGGGCGATACGACTCGCTTTATTCGGCTGTACTATTGCTTCTGCGTTTTTAAAAATGCCGCTT
The DNA here is from genome assembly GCA_949752815.1 of Conops quadrifasciatus. Classification (NCBI taxonomy): domain Eukaryota; kingdom Metazoa; phylum Arthropoda; class Insecta; order Diptera; family Conopidae; genus Conops; species Conops quadrifasciatus. Next base: position 12,193,189 of record OX457080.1, on the reverse strand, counting down.
GTTTCTTGATCAACTTAATCAAATGAAAAATCTTGAAGACTGGAAGACATTTATTATTAGAGCAAACTGGTATTCTTCTTTTTCTTCTTAATTCCTCGAAGGCACCAAGAACAATGCTGCTCGTAAATATTAAGAGAATAATGCTGCTACAAACCATCAGCCAGCAGGAAGCGGTACCTTCTCTGCTCAGTTAACTATGCTCTGTAAACTTATACATTTTAGTTTTATTTCTCAAGTGTGTAACAGTTTTTAACTCAAACATAAGAAGGCAATGAATTAAGTAAATTTAAGTGCCATTGTTTAAATTCAATACAAATAAATTAAAAAAATTTTTAATCAATATGGTAATTAACACATTTTAAAACCTTGCTCCAAAAAATTTGAATATCTATTGAATTATTTACTTCAACTTAAGGAAACTGTTATAAATTTATTTTAGAAAAGCTCTTTTTCCGTCATTCTAAGTTTAAAACAAAAGAGTTTGGTATGATGCATTTTTTTTTATTTAATTTTGTTTTTCTCTTCTTTGGTAAGATGTCGAGTTACTTTCTAAAATTACGAAAATATTCTTAAATTGCACATTTCATTACACTTCTCTCCTCCTTTCCCTCCCATCCGCTGACCTCTTTTTTGATAGTTGAATGAAGGAAGAAACCGATCGGTTTGAAATATATACCGGAGAATATAATTAAGAAACTAATTGACTTTGATTGCGAGTATCTACAGGATTCTCCAACATAAATCTTTTAGTTTTCTTCTTCAGGGATGCTGCTACAGCATGTTGTGAATGTGTGGCATTTGTTCCGATCGACCGACGTACCATACAGTCTTCGCAACAAAAGCCCTTGCATTTCCATTGTCTTTATTGGAAGAGCTAACGAATCATCGAATGAAGGAAGAAGTTAAAAGGAAACTAAGAGTATCAGCTGCAGGGCAATATCGACGAAAAAGTCCTGTACATATATTCATATCCTTCCCTTCTCCTCTCTCTCCCTCTGTCACGCATTCCTTTGAAGATTGTTAGTCTGTGAGGCTTGCAACGAATTCGTGGGAATGTCCGCCGTTATCATGCCGTCGATGTTGTCTTCAATGAAATTCACTTGCGATAATGAGAATTGTGAAATTGATAAAAATGAACGAATGAAAACAATGGAACAATGAAAGGATTCGGTTTGTTTCTTAACTATGGTCAGGGAGCATACACAATTCCATAAGAGAAGAAATACACTCTAAGAAAGATATATTGCCTTTTCCATCATCTGATTTTCTGTCACTCTTTTATCTGTACTATATATTTAGTGTAATTTGTTATATTTACTATCCTTGTACTCTAACATTTTCCTGCAGTCCCGAAGAAGAACTCCGTGAGTTTTATGAAGTTTACTGAATTGAGTTTAATAAAGGATTCTCTATCAGTTGATATAGCTTCAACTTTAAATTACTTCCCGGATAAAAAAAAGGAAACTAAATGACGGTACCTAAACTGCATGGAACCAACCACAAAGAAAAAAATGGTTGTAATGCAACGAAGTCGAACGCTGTAACGTATGAGAACATGTAAGAACGTTAACTTCGGCCTGGCCGAAGCTCATGTACCCTATACCCGTATTTGTCGAGTCTATGAGGAAGAAGTGTGGCGCCGCTTTTCATTTCAATTACAGATAGCACACTGTGATATTTTAAAGATGTGTTGTGGTTATTAAACATCGCCTTTCTCAATAAACCCCTCCATAAATGGTATACCATACTAGTGCGCGGGTCACGCCGATATTTCCTGAGATGACTTACACCAATTCGGTTCATTTGCCAATGAAATTTGAGCTTCTTATCTGTACTACAAACTGAGAATTACAGTCTAAAAACGAATGCATTTTTATGCACTAGAGAAAGGAGGCGTGTCCCTGATCCGATTTTGCGAATTTTTCATTTCAAATATGGCTCTATGACAAAGCCACATGTGCCAAATTTCATGACTGCCTCCGTTCGTTCTCCTGTAATCGTAATTTACACAGACAGACGGACGGACGGACAGGGCTAAATCGACTCAGGAGGTGATTCTAAGTAACTATATATATGTATGCGCTTTTCTATACCTCTCGCGTCTCCTCTAATGCGTTACAAACGTAAGAACAAAGTGAATATAGCCTGATCCCTTTGGGTGTAGGGTATAAAAAGACTTTACGCACTCATGCGGAAACCACAAAAAGTGTGCAATACAACGTCAATCCAGAAAGAAAGAGTGAGACGGAAAAAAGAGAACGCAAAAAATTTTTTTCCTAGCGAAAAAAAGAAAAGCAAAAATTGGTATCCTGAATAAAGCAAAGATTTAAATTATAGCAGCTTTTTCGCAAGGCAAGAGAGTTTCGCGAACCAAGTTAATGACGCTAATGAAAACTTTAAACTAGAACAAAACTCATAGCGCGAATCTTTCTAAGCCCAAAAATCGGCTTTGACGGACTTAGAATGTTGTTAAAATGAATTTTATATGCATCAATGTCATCCTGAAAACCTTAAAAAATATATTATTGTGCGCTTCGTGGACATAGAAATGTACGCTATATGCGTGTACTATTTAATTGCTTCTGTACAATCTCTACAAAACAAATTTTATTTCAATTACAGTCCACTAAACATGCTTCAGCAACACCACGACCATTACCATTACCATCACCATCAAAATCATTATCATTATGAGGAGCGTGTAAAACAAGCTGTAGATACTGTTTTGCAGGCTCCTCATTTCATGTAGCAACCATAATGGTACCAGACGCAACATTACGCAGCACTCAACAACAAATTCCAACGACTGCATCTTTCGGATGCCTGTTGCGTTGATGTACAAGTGGTGCAAGTGCATGCAACTGAAATGCGGCAATCAGACCAGCAGCTGCTCAAGAACGCGCTCTTTCGTTGCTGTTAACAGCGACCTCTTCCAAAAACGCTCTATTAAAATTCTACTCGTCAGCTGCATAACGTACGGAACATGTTTGTGTGCTTGGCTGTACACATGTGTGCGAGTATTGTTGTGGATGTGGTGAGTGGTGGTCCGTTTGTGTTTCCGAATGCTGCGCGTGTGTTAAATTTCTCACGATGTTTTCATTTCGAATAGAAAGCCAAAAGAAAGCTCGGGTAGTAGCCAAATGGCCATCTTTCGTATGCTGTTGAGCTTAGGTTTGTACTCACTTGACGGCAGCTTTAGTATTTTGTAGATATTTATGCGACAATTAATGAATGAAGTTTTGAAACAGATTGAGGACAGCACAAACTCTCAAATTTTGTTGTTGTTTTTTGGTTGTTGTTGTTGTTTTTTGCGCCGATCCCAACAACGACAACATTTTTGTCGCTCTCGTATGGTTTAGGAGTTATAGCCCTTTAAAATTTGAAAATTTAACTGCTATATCTCCTAAACTGTATAAGATATCTGGATGATATATGTACAATTGGGATGGTTTAAAAAGTATCTTTCATTTATGTCAAATAATACTCGTATTTTATCCAAAATCTCCAAAATATCCAAAATCTCCAAAATTTTTAATACTATTTTTTTTATTCATTTATTTTTTCTTTTAAAATGTATAATTAACCCATATAATTATGTCAATATTAGGAAAGCCACATTACATTAAATTTGTCCTGTTTTACTGTAAAATGTATAATTAACCCATATAATAATTATACATTTTACAGTTAAAAAAATGAATGAATAGAAAAACATGGTATTAAAAATGAAAAATTTAAATTTTTTTCAAAAGTACACGATTTTGTACACGATTTAAATTTTATTTTACATAAGTGAAAGATATTAGTAATATCTTCACAATGGTATGTATGTATATCATTTGGATATCTTTTACAGTTTAGGAGATATAGACAGTAAGTTTTCAAATTTTAAAGGGTTATAACTTCTAAACCAGACGAGAACGACAAAACATTTTGCTGTTGTTGGAATCGGAGCGAAAAACTAAAACAACAGCAAATCAACAACAACATGGAGAGTTTGTGCTGTGCTTAATTTAAGCCGAAGTTTTTACCAGCCTCAATTAAATAAGGCTAATTTATTCAGTAGCAGACTCATGTCGCATGGAAAATGGCGGAGACTGCAAAAAGAAATTAAATTTTCGAATTTTAATTTGTCCTCTTGAATTTTAATTAAATAGCTTTTATCAACTTAAACCAACCGGGCTATTAGGCGCCGTTCGAAAGTGTGCAATTGTGGGCAGTAAACGTGGATGAATTTACATGGGTTTTTTGATTTAGAATAAGTGAATGGGGAGCTTCCCCATGGGGCAAAAACAATTTAGGTAATTACCACGGGGGTGGTAACCACCCTTGGGGCTGTCCAATTTGGGCCGTGTATGGTAAAGCTCTTGCTGAGGGCTATTAAATGACATATTTTTTAACATAGAACTTGTTTTTAAATCCATCTTAAATTTTTACCAACATGTTTTCTGTTCTATTCTTTAGAGGTTTTTAATACTATTTTTATACCCTACACCCAAAGGATTAACGGTATATTCACTTTGTTCTTCCGTTTGTAATGCATTAAAATGCCTTCTTTAATGCAGGTATCGATGTAGGTATAGAAAAGTATATATATTCTGGCTCAGAATCACCTTCTGAGTCGAATTAGCCCTGTCCGTCCGTCTGTCTGTGGAATTAGGTTTACAGGAGAACGAATAGAAATCGCAATGAAATCTGGAACGAATATTTTCTGTTATCCTAGACTGGTATTGAAAATGGGTAAAATCTGACCAGTGCCACGCCTACTTTTTATAGCGAATGTGAATTCATCCGTGCTAAAAAATTGGCGTAGTCCGCCCACTAATAACACAAACTACGATTAGAGGAGAACGAGAGGAAGCATCGTCATGAAAGTTGTCACCAATGTTCTCTCCTATGTCGGGCTTTTGATATCGAAAATAGTGAAATAGAACCACTGTCACGCCAACTTCTTTAATAAATATTAATGCATCACATTTGAAAACTGAATTTCTCAGCTTCCAGCTCAAATTTCATTTACCGTGTTGGTGATAGTCATCTCACACGCCCTCTGGTATACCATGCCATATAATGAGGTGTGTTTTGAGAAACCATCTGGAAGTGAAATGAAAGTGGGCGCACTTTTTATCTTCACTTCGACGAGGGTGTAGGGCATATGAGCTTCGGCCAGGCCGAAATTATTGCTCTTACTTGTTTCTCGTTCATTTTATTGAACCCTGAACTTTCCTGTGAACCGAATAAGTTTATCCGGTAGAAGCGACAGCATCGGCTTTATAAGACCTTCTTAGAACTACTCAGTGTAACAAACACACACACACGCACACAGTTTTCACAATGTGCAGCAAACTGCTTTTCGCTCTTCTAAAAGACACAATAGCTTTTCTTCTGAACTAGTCAAGGAAATAAATTCAAGATTCCTGCTATACTCGCCTTCTTCACAGATGCTACCAAATATGAAGCAGCGACGCACAGTGGAAGATCGCGCCTTGGTCGCGGCCAAAAGTTCAAAAAGTCGCGCGCATATTTAAAAAAACTCTCTTTGAATATGAATTTTATTAGTTATGTAGTTATTAGCGGCTTTGAGAGCCGCTGGGAATTTTCTGAAAGTCAATCCCAAGTACCGTGACGATCGCTCAAAATCAAGGAATGTAATAATAAAGTTTTACGAAGATGCTTTTTTAAGTTTTTTTTAAGTTAAGTTAAGTTTTTGTACTTTGATGCTTGTATCACAAAAAGTATTAGAGCAATCGACGCACGATCAAAGGCATATTAAAATATTAACAAGATTTTTAATTATTTTTTTACAAAAAAGGCTTTAATTTACTATAAATATGAGGTTTCGGAAGCCATTACTCTTGACGCACGCGTCGGCACGTGAATCGGTTAATACCTGCTTAAGTAGTATGCTTTATAGTATTGAGAGCAACTTATCCAATTATACCTGACCTCTGATGATCCGCGGGGACCCACTTTTTTCATTTGAAAATTTTACCTACCTGTTTTCAAGATATTTTTAACCATTTGTCAATTTAAAAAAAAAAAGTGTTTTTTCACTTGTAACGCATAAAGTAAAGTTGCTGTAGCGAAGTATATAATCACTAACCACATTGCCTTGACGAAACCTATTAATTTGGAAGGAATTATAAAAATTGAAAAACGCTGGACTGAATGCATCGAGCTAAAAGAAGACTGTGTTGAGAAATAAAAATAATTTTCAGGAAAAATTGCCTTTGTAAGGTCAGAAGGTTTTCAGACCACCCGCGTATAGATACTCGTAGCTTAAGAGTATAAACACAATCACTGCAGCTGTGCAGCTCAGGTCCTCATTTACACGAGTACACAAGCTTATGGAGCTTCACAACTACACCAGCTATACCAGCTGCAAAGCTGAAAGATCAATTTTCTCTCAGCTACATTGCTTATGATTCTCTCTCGCAAAAGAGTGGTACCTACAAAGCAAAAGCAACCAAAAGACATACGTTTTCCACAGAAACACAGTTACTGTATTACTGCAGTTACTGTGTTTCTATTGTTTCCTTTTGGCTCTTGAGATTAATAACTATTAAAAATCATATGCAAAAAGAATTTTTTAAAAATATGTGCGCGACTTTATTCGGGGTTTCGGCTGCGACACCGAGGCAATCGCCCACTGTGCGACGGTTGTATTTTACTTCTGTAAGTCTTTTAGTGGATGAAAAAACTCGGGAAGATTAAGGAATGAAGTTACTACGTGATATCGACTTGTGGCAGATGGTAGATGCATGCCGCAGATAACCGCCAAAAATGCAAAGTTGCACTCTTCCGACAAAATGAAGTTACAATAACAACTTCACACTCAGAAAAAACGTCCCATTAAATCGTCAATAGTACATGTATTGCTTTTATAGTACAAGAATAAATAGGTTCTTCTATTCAAACAAAAGCTTTCTATTCAATTTAATAGTTTTTGAAAATTGAGGTACTAATATTCAAATGAGTCGCGTACTATTATTTATTTAATACTAGAAGATTAATTTTTACTGTAAATACGAGTATTTTAAACTTAATAGTATTTCAGCCATTGTATTTATAGTATGTATTTATAGTATAGCAGTATAATTTTAATACTTCCATCCCATTACTGTCAGCAATCTTCTACAAATTATTCACCGCATGAACTTATTTTTGGTAAATTAACACAGTTACAAAATGACACAATTACGAATACAACAACAAGTAACAACATTGGCGATTACGCCAACTAGAGCACTGCATAAGCCGTTTTGAAAAGATTTTTAAAAAACAGAACGCTTTGGCAGTAAAAACTGTCAAAACTTTTTCGATTTGCAGTAACAGCTTTTATTGCTATTGCTGTGCTGAAAACAAAAACCAAATTGACAGTCGGGAAAGACTTAGCAGTTTTAATGCCAATTATTGTATTGCTAAATACGAGGTCTGTTCAAAAAGTATCGCGAATTTTGAATTCCCGCGGGTTACGTATATTTGATTTTGAATTTTTTTGTGGCCTTATGTTGGTACTCATTTTCCTCACTTATGCTGACAAAATTGGCCACTTTAAATGTTCAGTTAGTTTTTGACAGCTATTTTGCGTGTTTTGGCTCGTCTCCGATTTTTGCCTATTCCATAAAATGGATTAAAGAATCTGTATCAAATTTTGTGTGAAAAACAAAATGCGCGGACGCATTCCGAATGTTGACTGTGGCATATGGTGAAGCTACTTTGGACCAAAGCAAAGTTTATCGGTGGTACAAAATGTTCTCAGAAGGCCGAGAAGATGTGAACGGCGAAAAGCGTGCCGGATGCCCGAGCACGTCAACAACAGACAAAAACATTGATGAAGTCTGTAAATATGATGAAGTGAAAAGAGTATTGGCCAATTGTTGAATCACCGTTAGAGAAGTTGCTAAGGACCTAAACATATCGATTGCTTCGTGCCATTCAATTTGTAACAATAATTTGGCCATGAGACAGATCGTTGCGAAATTCGTACCAAAATTGCTCAATTTCTACCAAAACCAGAATCGCATTAACATTGCTAAGGAGATGTTGAACTCTGTCCGCGACGATCCAAATTTGCTTCAGAGGGTCATAACTGGTGGCGAATCATGGGTTTATGGTTGTGACTCTTTCAATATGATATTTGCAGTACAATAAATCTTTATTGAATAAACAATTAATTAACTACAACCCATAATATCATGTATTGTATATAAACTAGCCCAAAGTACTTAAAATTTCATAGGATACCATTTCGTTTTTCGTATTTAACTTAATGGTTCTTTTATTGATTTCACCCGAAGCATCATCTTATTTACACTCCTGCAGTTTGCGTGTCATAAATTAATCGAGCGACACCGTGTTGATAAAATGGCTGGTTGTCATACTCACACTACTGTGAAGATGAAGGAGAATTCGGTCTGGCCGTACGATTCTTTGATTTATTGTAAGTTTATTCATAACAACAAGCAGCTAAAACCGCACATATAAAAGTTCGATTTCGTATTCTGCGTATATGTACCTTTGGCCGCTATACTTCATTCCCTTATCGTAGCGAATGTATGAGTATGTGTGTAGACAGAGCGCCTGAATACATTTAAAATCAGAAATTGGGCTGTTTAATACAAAGCGGAATAATAATCGACCAGCTGGACCGTGCATGTATGATACGAGTATGTTAAATTTATGGACAAAAGTATTCTCATGAACAAATTACAAAATTATTGGAAAGTTAATACGATATGATTTAATAAATTCTTATTTCCATTCCGAATGTCGGTTGTGCCGCTTCCAAAGCATCAAGGTAAGGTTGCATTGGCTTTTCTTTACTTCGTTTGAGGACTTCATTTGCTGTAAATTTCATGTAAATTTCATAAATATTTCATGTAAATAGTTCAAAAATAAAACAAGTCAGATATCTTCGGATTTCTTCTAAAGAGTTAATCTAATGTTAATCAATTTAAGCTATAGTTCAATTTGGATTAATCCTTTTCCAAATAGAGTTTACGCACTACTGACATTTTTCGCTTCCCGCTCTATCTCTCTCTCTGTCTGTTCATCTTTATTTTTAATCGATTCATAACATAAGTATATCATAAGATTTATAAGTATTCTTTTAGTTATGTATTTACATTATCACTAAGAGTTGGAGAGTGTATGCGTTCGGAGTGCATTACTTCCCAACAATACAATACAATATAATGTTATATTTTTCCCATTGAGTTATCACAAATATCATGCAATTAAAATTAAATATGAAAAATGAATATTAAGTGTAAATTACACTTTGAAATGAGTCAGTGAATGGTAAACTATACCATTGGCTTTTATTTCCTTTAAAGTATATATTTAGATATTATTTAGCGAGAGAAAAAACACCCGTGAAATTCGTAATTAAAAATCAAATAAAGCTATTCCTCCACCATTACATCCTGGGCTGCCCCAAGAGATATGGTGAGCGTTAACATAACACACGTTGTGGATTAGACCTTCTTTTTTGACTTGACCAGTATTGCTAAATTGCAATTCGAAGAGAACCAACAGATCAGAAAAAAAATTAATCGAAAAATACTTCACTACGCCACAAATCAGAATGTCTAACGTGAAATTTAATTAAATTCTATCTGGGCGACTGCAATTAACAAATTGGAAGTTATAAATTGGTTTTAGTTGCCATCGAATTACTTCCAATGAAAGGAAGGTGAGGGTGCCGATTCGGTAGGTAATTTAGTAAGCGTGAGGAATTCGATGAATGTGGAAGAAATTAAAATAGTACAATCTATTATTAATGTAACACAAGTCGGTGAAAGTCGGTTGAGTGCATGATTGAATTTTCTAAAAAAAATATGATGATGACCGCATGATTTGGACAAGAGCATATCAATATTAAAATATGCATTAATTATTGCAAAATAACTTGAGAAACACTGCCTGAAATTTTTAAAAATTATTTATATATATTTTTTTTTTCATTCTTTGGACGCAACAATATTAGACTCCTTTTAGACTCAGAAAAGATTTTTATGTCTCATTACGCTCAATACGCTCATTATGAAGACATGAAAGAATCAAAAACTAACGTTTTTTCCTTTCTAGACGACTCTCAGAAAAAAGCCCTAAGTAAGAGTCAGAAAAGACTCATAAAATTGTGCGTTTTGTGAGTTTAAAATTTTAATAAAAAATAATAATTTCTGAGCCTTTCATGATTGTTTTCTGTGCTTTTTGGGACTCTTTTCTGTGCTTTTTTGGGACTCTCGTCTGAGATTTTTGCAACTCTTTTCTGAACGTTTTATGCTTCTTTTCTGAGCTTAAATAAATTTATTTTCTGCTTAAATAAATACAACCAACTATAAAATATTAATCCATTGTAGCTTTATCTGGCTAAGACAGATTCAGTTTACAAATTAATAAAAATGTTTACGTAATTATTAAGAGAGCCTTGCCTTTTAATAGCTTGTATAGAAGATTGTATATCAATTGAAAGCTCTTCTAATAATTTTAATAAAAGAATACTTTCTATTATTATTTTAATTTTAACATTTAAAATTTTTTAAAAATTCCCTGAAAAACTGGAGAGAAGATAAAAAATAAGGCTCGTAAAATAAGGCAGATTTTGAAAAAAATGGATTTTACATAAAATATCGAGCATAAAAAAATGTCTAAAACGGTATCGATATCGACTTCCTGGCATGTAAGGTTCAGGAGATATCACTCTGAAACTTTTAAAATTTGGATGGCTATAACTCCTAAACCATGAGAGAAAGGGTGGTGGGCCCCCTTTTACGAGTATTTTTGACATTATTATCTTCAGTAGGCGCAAATCGGTACCACCAAAAAAATTTAAAAAAAAATCTGTTATGGCCGAAAAGTAGATTTGTGCCATTTTTTCTAACAAAAAAATTTTATTACGGTTTAGTGATATCTTCAATGCTAATTATTTTATTCATTTATTTAATTATTTGTAAAAATGAATAATGCCATAAGCTTGAAAAATGTATAATAGTCTTATACATAAATAAACAATACATAAATGATACTGTTTGTACTTTTAATTTAATTTAATTATAAATTTTGATTTAAATTGCGTAGTAGACCTATTGAGGAAGTGAAAGTAAGAAAGTAAAGAGAAAGGAATAGAGGTTCTGATAATAACGCACATGTGGCTTGTTTTTGACTCTAGAAGTCCGCCAGTTTTATTTGAAACTGCTTCGTGCTGCCGATTTTCACTCCCTCTACTTTTTCTCTCTGTAGCGAGTGTCTTACGATAGCCTGATAAGATTTTCCTTGTCTACGTATTTCTACTTGTCTAAAGCAATTAAAAAGTTTTTCACTATTTTTTCTTATCTCTTAGTGAATATCAGAGGAACTTTTATCCTTTAGACTGCAGCAAAATTACGCAACGTTGCGTAAAATGAGTGTAACTTAAACACATTTTTTTTCAACCTCAAGCAACCAACCATTCGTTCTTCTATTTGTTCTTCTCGTTTACGGTAAAATAGAATATTACCTCAAAGAGAATTATTTTAAATTTAAAGTAAAATCAATTTCCTTGCAAGATTTCTTTTTCTTTGCTTTTTGTTTTTAAACCGACACCCGAGAGGATGAAGGTATATTATCTTTGTTATGCCGTTTATAACGCAATAAAGGAGGCGTGACAGGTATAAAGAATTATATATATTCTGTCTCAGAATTACCTCATGAACCGATTTAGTCAATTTGTCCGATTAAAGGAAATCACGATTACAGGAGAATAGAGTTATCGTCATGAAGTTTGGCAGGAGTATTATCTGTCATCCTAGTTCACGCAGGGTCAACATACCATGCATGTTTGATGTTTGTGATGTAATGTTTCAAAAAGCTAAAATAAAAAAAATTAAAAGCTAAAAATAAACATAAAATTAAAAGTATAAGCCTTTCTCGGCAAACTATAGCCCGAATAATAGAAAATATAAATGCTTAATATAAAAAAGTTAAATGATCAGTTACTAAATAATTTCAAATCGGCCCATTTTTAAGCAGTAGGTCTTAAAGAAAGTTGCATTGCAAAGGATATTGCTCAGTCATTATTTTTTATCGAAACTATCCCTGAGGTTTCTAAAATTTTGGAAGAAACTTTGTCAATTGTTCCTATGAAAGACACAACAAAGGCAGAAGATCTTCTCCGAGAGGTTGAACATTTTTTTTTTAATCTAATATTGACTGGAAAAAATTGCAAATGGATCACCAAACATGATTGGAAAAAATTAAGTTGTCATAAGACACATTTGAAAAACAATTTTTGAAATTGATCCGAATATTTTCAACACTTAAAGAAAATGAGTTGCAAATGAGTTGCAAATTGCAAATGAGTTAATAGATACACTCACTACCCGCGCACTGTTTATGGTCGCTTCGACAGTCAACGCTCTTACTTGTTTTTATTTTATGTTATTTTTCTTTGTTGATGAAAGTACAATAGCTAGTGTGAATTTTTTCCATTTGTTTAAAGCAAACTTGACGGTCTTTGTTGTATGCCGTCATTGCTAGTTTTCATTGTTGTTGTTCTTGCTTGCTTACGTACAGTTGATTTTGCTCTTTATATTGTCCTCTCTGCGCTTAATTACCTGGCATTTTCCGTATTTTGGGTCAAGAGCTGAGAAAACATTTTTAAAAAAATTCAAAAAGTTGTTGGATATTTTCCCCAACAAGCCCGAATAAATATTTAAAAAAGCAGTAGATAATTGAATAGATATTTTGTTACAATTTAACAACTGATTTTGTATAAGAATTTTATGCAAACCTGTTTTGTAATACCTGTTTTGTCATGCTGTTGCTGTTTAAATAAATAAATAAATAAATAAATAAATAAATACTTTACAAAATTTTCAAATTTCAAAAAATTGTTTAATTAAGAACTTTATTTTTAGTTTAAAAAGTTTATCTTTAGTTTTTCTAGAAAAACAAAATTATTCATGAACAAGATAAAGAATTAAAAGAGAACCAAAGAGAAATTGTGCAAATGATTTCAAAATTTTTTATATTTTATTTTCTGAGTTTCCAGAGCACACAGTTCGAAGCAAATCCCACTCCAGTCAAAATATCTTTGACACTACTGATGTCTTTGAAATTATTATTAAATCTATTTAAACTCACAATTAAGAAATACGAATATAACGATTAACAAACTGATGAGTTGAGAAATTATACCGAGGAATTATAATCAAGGAACAACAAATAATAACGTTTTTGGCTTAGCAATTTAAACTGTGACTTATGGCAACAAAGAATATTCTAACTGGAACATATCGTACATGTCCCAATCTCGTAGCTATTTCGAATATCGAATGACATTCATTTGAAATCTTATTAGTTAAGGAAGGGTTAACATAGACTTAAAAATAATTTTGTATGCCGCAAGACATTAATAAAAGTTCTTCCAAAAGTTCTACTCTCCCACAATGCTGCTCGTTGCATTTAAGTTTGCTGCTATCCTTTTTACCTTTTACATCAGCTTGTTTCGTAGACTATTCCATCGTAACTTTCTATGACAGGCTATGTTGAATCCGCTCCAGGCTATTGTTGTTTCTCGTTACTTAATGCTCAAGTGTTTTGACCTCTTTGTTTATTTGACCCTCGGAAAAATATGATACGCATTGTGTTTTAAGCAGATTTGCAGAGAATCAGTTGGTACACAAAAGCATCTGCAATCATAAAAAAAGGATTTTCACAAGCAGAGGATTCCGTAAATTTGAGGTTGTGCAATGCATTCGAAACGGCTGACTATTTTCGTAACTTTAATTTGGGTTGTATCTATCGGTACATAAGTATCATAAGTATCATAATAGTACCATACAAGTATCATAAGTATAATGTACAACTTTTTTTATATGATACTTATGCAGATATTTTATTAAACAATTAAAGTTTTGGTCAAACATATATTAATAATTTCTAATCATAAACGAAGCAACTAGATTTCTGAATAGTTTCATGTTTCATATGCTTCGTTTCTAACATTGGAACCTTACCTTTCTTATCTGTTTTCCGAAAGGGACCTTCTTCGAACAAGCAACCCCCTAAACTTCCTAGACCATTGTATACATGTATGTAAAATCTTTAGTTTTAAGTAATTCTGGAAAATTTAAGAACTATCCTAGAAAGATCCTATAAGTACTAAAAAAATGTCACAGTATATAACAGTTTTTAATATTTAATAATAATTATATACTCGAAATTAATGTATGTATTCAATTATTTGAATTTAAAAAACTGAATATGGTAAAATCTGCAAATTGATTTCTCTAAAAATGTTTCTTATTGAAATCTTATTAAATATTGTATGAATAAACTTTATTTTAAAAGTTTTCTGTTTTCTAGTTTTTAATAAAGCAAAATTATTAATTATTTTATGATAACTAATATTATCGAAAGCACTTTTTGGTAAATAATTTTTTTGAATATTTTGTTTTATGAAAATTTTAAGGATTTTGAAGAAATTGGTCTCTGAATTAGACTTAAATAAGAAGACCATCATAAAAGGTTTTTTGTATTAACTCAATTTTGTCAAGAAATTAACTTCGGCTACTTTTAAAACAAATGGCTCATATCTATATATTTAATACTACGAGGATGGCCTTTTATATTTCCTTTTATACTCCGAACGTTTTGACGTATAGACACCATTTTTTGTTGTTTACAGTGATTTAAGAAATATATCTCGACCGAAGAATGGAGCTAACTCGTGCACATTTCCGTTTTCTTTTACAATTTCCGACGTAGATTGTCTCAACAACAGCCAATCGATGAACTTAACTCGACTTTTGTCGATGAAGCACCATCAAAAAGCACTGTATATCGGTGGTACACCGAATTTAATCATGGCCGTCGTTCGCTGACGAATTTCGTGAAGGTCGTCCAAAATCGGCCGTTGTTCCAGAAAACATTGATGCTGTACCTGAACTGATATTGCAAAATCGTCACGTGACTTATCGGGAGATAGAGGCATCCTTTGGCATTAGTGGGACCAGCATACATTCGATATTGCATAAACATTTGGCCCTCAAAGAAATATGTTCGCGTTAGTTTCCACATAATTTGAGAATTGCTCAATCGGAGTGAAAAAAGTGCTCCGAAATTGGTTCAAGCGCATGTAAAAGTGTATCGATCGTTAAACTAATTCACCTGTAGTCTTTCGGGTATATATGGTTGCTCCTACCGGACTTTGGTATGAATACTCTCTCACTTTACACAGAGTACGCGGCACAGTTGGTGTCAGTGTCAGTCAGTCAGTGCCGCGGTGTCAGTCAAGCTTTCTATGTTAAAGCAAAGGTTTCTCCATGAAGCCGTCTTGGCCTTCCTCATTTCCGTTTTGTATGGTCGTAGCAAGTCCCTATACTCATCCCGTCAGTCTTTAATATTTGCCAACTTGAAGATTTCCTTGAAGGTAATTCGTGCCGACTCTTCCCTAGTTCTTTGTTTCATCAGGGTGGTCAGGGTGGCCTTCCGTCCGGGTCGGGTAATGGCACATCACCATTGATTTGTTTGTATGAGCCACCACCAATCGTTGCCCCTTGACCTGTGCTCTATCGGTTAGCACCTGTAGCTCTTCGGGAGGCGCGTCCCCGTCGTGTGCTATGTAGGAGGATGCAAAGATCACACTATCAGGCTGGCAATCCTGTACCTCCGCAGACGTACAATCGTCAGTGATGTAAGAGGTTCCGATGGGTGCCGAAAATAGGTGCACAAAAGAATACCAAAAACATATAAAAGGGATTATAAAACTAACAGTTTTTCCCTTATACTGTATTTCCCGTATATTTTAAATTTAGAATCCCAAAAAGCTTGATAAGATGCAGCCCACCTCGAGGCCTCCTCCTCATCAACTTTGTTCACACTGTACAAGTGAAGTAAATTATGTTATCCTTTGTAATACCCTTTACCGTATGAGCAAATGCTAACATCAGAGCATTAATAAACAGAACCGAAAATATTTATAGCTCAAATAATAAATTCATCGTCAGTCCGGACAAATGTCTAACAAGCATGCATGCACACACATGGATGTGTGTAAGAGGACGTGCAGGTGTTTGTGACTAAGTACAAACAGATGGTCAGAAGTTCTGCCTCTTTTGCAAGCCGATGGATATTTATTGCCCATTACGGGGCCAAACTGAACACTTTGGTTTGGCAGAGGACTGTCACCACAAATGCCCTCATCCCTGAACTTTGGCAACAACTCATGATGAAGAGTTGTTTAATTAGTGCTGCATACATTTTGAGTTAGGCAAATGAGCAGCTCTGAAGGCCATTTATTGAATAAGACAACACATCCTGCCATTTTGTCAGCAGGAACAAAAAACTCTCTTTTAACATTCTTGAAGGAGATCTTAATTCAATTTGTTTAGTGACAAAATTTAGGTAAAATTTTGGTAGTTCATGCATTATGTACAATATTTTATTTATAAAGGAAATATACTATACAAATTTTCTTAAGCTTAAGTTCTTGGTAATTTCTTGCCACTACCATCTTCCACCACCTCAAAAATTTAGAAACACTTAATTTTCTCCAGAGTAAATGAAATTTGAACAGTGGTTCCGTTGCACTTGCCCGAAGTGTCGACATTCCTTTCGGTGTGAGTAATGTACCATTCTACTTCTACTTTCTTGTTTATACTTCATCACCGTCTGCTACGATCCGGCTGCATTATCATCCTTCGAAGCATCAGTCGTTTAGTTTTGCGGCTTTTGTGGCAAACTCTATCAAAAGGTACACACAGAAAAAAACGTCCCATTAAATCGTAATAGTACGCCTATTGATTTTATAGCACAAGAATTAAAATGTTTTTCCTATTAAAACAAAACTTTTCTAGTAATTTTTAAAATGGTATTTAAAAATTAAGGTACTATTATTCCACTCAGACACGTACTTTTATTTATTTAATAATACGGAGATTTCATTTTACTAGAAATACTTTAAGCTTTATAGTATTTCATGTGTTGTATTTATAGTATAGCAAAATAATTTTAATACTTTCATCCCATTGCTGTCTAAGTTTATATGTACTACTGTTTTAATGATTTGAACAGTTTAATTTTATAGTATGGAATAAATACTACCACGCAGTTAATAGTATCCATACTATTGAATTTATGTGTTTATTATTGTATTAATGGGTTATGTATTGAAAATATATAAATACTATTAATTTAATGGTATATCATATCAAAATATATCATATAAAATATTATAATATTACTCATACTTTAACCTTAAAATTAAATACTATTAATTTGATGGTACATCTTACTTTTGCTTTAAAATGAGATAATTTTAATTTAATGGTACAAAACCAGTATTAATACAATAGTTCTGTAACTATAAATTTAATGTTGCCAAGCAAATTGACCAAAAACAAAAGTAAATACTAATAAAAAACTATTGATTTAATGGCATTATTTTTTTAGTGTACTATACATAGATATATAATACTCCTTTATAGATATATAATATTCGTTCTCTATGCACCACTTCGACATCAACCGATTGTAAGTAAGTACTATTAGCGTACATCCTTATGAAGCGAACGTTTACGATACGATTTATACGTAGAATACTAAAATAAACCAAATCAATTAATTTCTTAATTATTTCTAATGCAATGGAGAATTTATTGATGGCGATTTGGGGTAATCCTAAACGTTTGATTCTAACTTCTTGTTAAGAAATTAAAAGTGTAAATCCGTGAATGTGCTAAATATTACTAATTTTGCCTCCGACTTTCATGCTTTTATTTATTGTATCATTTTTTCGTATTTATTTATCTTCTACTTGAGTTATCATTGAGTTGTCTGAAACCTTCCAAAAGTGACGAAAGTGAGGTTCTGATGGTTGTTTCTCCCTCCAAAGAGTTCTTCTCTTACATGCACTGTTGAATCGAGCTGCATCGAAAATGTCCAGCTTCAGGTGTGGACGACAATAAATTACCCGAAAATTCAATAAATGAAGAGACATTTTCAGGATAAATTTTTGTTCTTTTATACACTAAAGTCAACAATATGACCAAAAAGTTTGAAACGATATGAAAATGAATATTTATAAAAATAATAAAGAAATATGTACTTTTAAAAACTCTTAAAAGACAATGAAAAATTGTACTGTACTGTACTTTATACCACGCAAGGTAGACGGTCAAATACAATAAACGTTTATCTTAACGAATTTATAAAAAAACAAAAAAGAAGAAATGTAAATAATTAACAACAAGAGAAATCATAATGACATTCATTCAGGATTTCATTTTTACAAACGGAACGAAAGCAATAACAGCAGCAATAACCTACAACTTCGGTCATTCTCTGGAGAATGGTAGAGAAAATCGACGAAAATAGCGACAGTTACAGTAAAAAAAATTACAAGAATAACACAAAAGTCGTGTTCGGAATTCTGGGGGAAGCTCAATTTATTTGCGTATTCGATAAACACAAAACAGCATTTATTCTGTTACAATTTTGTTTTATTATTTTCTAAATTCGTTGCTTTCCAGGCAAAACATGAAAATAACAATGCAGATTTTTGTTGATTGTTTTTACCGAGTAAGCATATAAGAAAGGACAATAGTGAAATGTGTGAGGTTAGCTGTACCTATTGTGTTTTTAGAGTGTTTATCAAAAATAGAAACATTTTGCATACGCTTCTTCCTACCCCACTAAACCACTTTTAGCTGACCACCGCCACCAATCAGCAGTGACCATTCCAAATATCACGCATCATTGAATTATTATTTCACAGTTCAACGATTCGCACATTTTGGTCATACCTACTGAGCACATCTTCTGTGCTTGGCGTCACGAGAATGCATTTTGTGTTCGTTGTCGGTCGACTATACCATTGTGCCTGTCATACCGAACAATTAGTTGCTGCCACCAGAGACAGCCACGGCCTTTGTTCGCTCAGGCAGCTCAACTTCGCTAACCGCAAGCGTTTATCGCGAGCTGTGATAGCGATTAATTTTTTTTAATTTGTTACTAAACAAACGTGGTCAATATAACTAAAGGAAAGTTCACTAAAAATAAAAGGATTTTAATAATGTTTTTTATTTCATGTAGCTACTTTTAGTTGACTTCATTATACGAGACCATTGTACTCGTTAATATTATAAAATTTTGTAAATTTTGTGAAATTAAAATGGAGGACATTAGAGACAGGAGAGAATCATTCATTTCATGTGAACCGTTGGACCGTCGCTCTAAAATTATATAATTAGGTAATTAAAAGATTTTAAATGTCAACCTGTGTGAGGAACCTAGAAAATGAGGTTTAGAAAAATTCCTATATCTGTGTTAGAGTAATAAGTATATTTTTTCAAAAAAAGGGGAAAAGTTTTTCATATGGTAATTAAATTACGGCAACCATTAATGGAGTATTTAAATATAGTCCAGTTGGAAAAAATATTTACTTATTTGAAAGGAAATAATTGTTTCTTTTTAATTAAAAAGTGCATTCCTAAGAAGTCATTTGGTTTATAAATTGGGCTGAAATATTGCAGGATTTTGGACATTAAAATACCGTACAGTTATTTTCTTAAATTTACTTTTTATAAATTTTTTATTGAAATTAAATTCGAATATTGTCATCCGCCCACTTTTTATCGTCGCCTTGACAGATGCGGGTGTAGAGTATATGAGCTTCGGTCAGGCCGAACACTTTTACTTCTTTACTATTATCTTTCCTTTATTCATGGTCTTGGTGCATTTTTATGCAGCGAAAAGCTGGTGCTTTATTCCGTCGCTTTGGCCATTGTTGTTGCCGTTTCCGTTGCACCACAATGTACTATTATTGCCATATTTTATTATCTTTCTCATTTTCTTTCAGTTTTTGCGTCTCTCGTATTCGTAGGAACTTCTTCAAAATAAATGAAATGCTCGTAAACTAATCAATGTTTTTAAATTAGTTTACGAGCACTTCATTTATTTTGTGATCAAATGTGATGCTTTTGATTTTAACGAATTTATTTGAAGCCATTTGAAGTTATTGCGGCAAAATACAGCTTACGTCGGAATGAAAATCGTGGAAAAGAAATCGTGGGAAAAAGTTATCATCAATTTCGTCGCAATGATCAATTACATTTGCGATAGAAAGAATGTAGGAAATTCTTAACTTTAATCCATTAACTTTAAAACCATTTAAACACGGCAAAAATACTTGAAATCATTTTTAAACTTCAGGGCTTTTTTAAAACTATTTTGGCTTAAAACAGAAATATATTCCAAAAAAGTTTGAATTTTCGAATATTAGGTCAGATGGTGGAATATTAGAATCCACGATATTGGAGTATTAGCGCCAACAAGTAAAATTAAGGCTTAAAAATAAAACCCAGAAGAGATATACATAAGACTTATGACATAATTTACAGTCATAGGAATATAATACTCGTACTTTTGGGTTAAAATCAAATAGTTTACATTTTAAATTGTCTGAGAGTAAATTGAAACAAAAAAGAAGTGAGAGTAAACCAATAGAATTTTGAGTTAAAATTAAAACTAAAAAAGCTTGGCTTTCAAAATGAAAATAGAAATTACGTCTTATAAATTAAAGATTTATTTTAGTTTTTCACATTATTTAGTTTTGTTTTATTAATTATAATTAATGATTAATTATCAATAAGCGATAAGCTGTATCTTTATCCCGTTACCACCTGTATGAAGTATGTAACATACTTCAGAGGTATGTATTCACATATGTACGTTAGTAGTTCGACCACTTTGTTTCATAACTTTATTTTCAATTTTTCCGAAAGGTTAAAAAATGCAAAAATGCAATTAACATTACTGTCTGGTTAAACAAATGTACTCGAAGGCAACATTCTTCCATTAACTGCTGTGCATTACCCTCAAATAAGCTCTTTTTTTTATACAGAAGCAGAAAGAAAAATTCACCAATTTTTTATGCAGCATCCTGAGGTAAAAATGCGCAAGAGGTTCCTGGTAATTATGTTAAATCTTGCAACCAGATCCGCTGTGGAATGAGCCATAAAATAAAAAGATCTACTTTGCAACACATGCTCCAGAGAAGAAAAAGAACGATTCTCGCAGCATTTTAGAAAATCATTCCGTTAGCTGTACATACGTACTTTTGGTTTGAGTACTTAAGACGGTAAAGGATCTCAAAATCTTTGTTGAAGTGCCTCATGAAATGCCAGTTCGTTGTCAGCCTGTCTGTTAGCCAGTTTACCTGTTATAGAAAATCCAAATCCTAAGCCAAATTCAGGTATTTTTTGTTGACTGTCATCCTCTGTGCCGTTATGTGACAAGAAGTAATAAATTCCATTTACTTTTTCTGTACCGTATCCAGCCTCAACAAAAGTGAGCTGGAGTAATTCGTTAGTGGCACTTGTGTCACCGCGTTACCACTCTTCTCACCTTCGAAATGAAAGTACTACGCAAAGCAAAGCGAAATTCATGTAAGGGACGGTTGGCCAGAGAGAAAGAAGAAATGAAGCGGCGGAAGTGCTGCAATGGCTTTCACCTGTCGCCTTAATTTATGCACGCCTCTTTATTGAGACTACACCTAAAACGCAGTGGCATTTGACTTTATTTTGAATAGCTTTAAGTATTATTATGTGGAGTTTCTGGCCTGAAGGAAAGGAGAGGTGTATAAAAATCTGAGGGTTGGAGTGAGTGATCAATAATTAAGCATAATTAAATTCACTACTATTTTCCGTCAGCAGGATTAAGATCTCTAAAATTATAATTTTAGCACTCGCCCTTTCTACAGTTAATCAAAGCAAAAGCATATTTTGGGAGCCACGAATAATTGCACTTTGTTTAAGTTTTTATAAATCACGTGTATTTCTATTAGGTATAATTTTTCAATTGACAAAACGTTTTTTAGTTTTTTTAACTAAAAAGTATTATATACATTTGTATACCCTACACCCGAAGGGATGAAGGAGGCGTGGCAGGTATAGAAAACTATATATATTCTGGCTCAGAATCACCTTCTGAGTCGATTTAGCCATGTCCGTCCGTCCGTCTGTCTGTCTGTAGAAATCACGATTACGGGAGAACGAATAGAGCTATCGCCATAAAATTTGGTACGAATATTTTTTGTCACCATATTTTGTTTGGTATTGAAAATAGAAAAAATCGGTCCAGTGCCACGCCTACTATTTTTACGAAATATGAATTTTCCCGCGCTTTTAGTTCAATTTCTTAGCTTGTAGAGCGAAGTTCAAGCTAAAATTTCATTGCCGAATACATGGTCTCAAACTTAAATACACTCCCAAAAATATGCGTAGTGCGCCCACTGGTGACCAAAAACAGAGAAATAAGACGAGAACGAATGGAGATATAGTCTTGAGATTTGCCACGAATTGTTAACTACAATGACAAGAGGTGGAGGTATGTTGATTGCTCTAAATATTAAAATTATTAAAATATTTAAATCTCTAAATATTATTCACGCGAAATTATTCTTGAGGAGGCCCTGGAAACGGACTTTTGCTGTGTATTTGTCAAATTTAATTAGTCCTTGTGTCTATATATGCTGTTCCTTATATCCCACCAAATTCTGGAAAAAATGGAATGAAAAATGAAAATTTTAAAATCCTCTTCCCGGAAAGACTTAAAACGCGACAAAAGCAAGTGGCAGACCGAAATTAATTTCTAAATGTCAACAACAGCGAAATTCCTAAATAGCGACAACAAAACAGCTTTCAACCAACCCATCCTATATTTATTACTTAGCTCCAAAGCAAAGCTAAGAAACTAATAAAAGTTGGAAAAAGTTTTTCGCTGTCTTTCCGTAGTTTTTTGGTTTTTCGGAGAATTGTTGTTCTTTGGCAAAAACTTTGGCTCTGAAATTTGCCAATTCAATTTAGAGATTTACGCCCTCTTCATCAAAGCATTGCCGTGTTCTGTAATTCAACACTTTGACGACGCAGCAGACACAAAAAAAAGAAAAAGAGGAGAGGGACAGGAAAGTAAAACTAGAACAGAACCAAATGTATGAAATTAAGGCTTATGCAGTAATGATAAACGAGACATAATATAAGTGCAATAGAATGGAATCGCAATGAGTGCTATAGAAACTATAGGGTAAAACTGCTGGATACCATTAAAATTGCTTTGTAATGATTATACCATCATTTACTATTTACCATACCATACCAAACCATATCTAATTTCCGTTCTTTCTTTATGTTAATGAGTATTAATGTCAGGAGTCAATCGCATCAATTTCAGTCTGATGCGAAAAAATATAATCGATGAAAATCTCTGGAAATTAGTTAAGTTTGTACTAAAAATAGTTCTTCACTCCTTCGTTTTCCTTAAGCTTCTGTATGAAAAAAGTCAGTGTACGAAAAAATTGCAACTTTCATGTTTGCGTAGTCGGTCAGATAAAAATACCGACGACAAATTGAACAAATACCAACGGCTTGCCGTAGGAGGGGAAGAGCGGGTTGGTCAACATAAAGTTGGTTACAGCAGTTGACCTTCAAACAACTTGTGGATGGTAATAACCGGTTTATCTTATATTCGCGTAGCTTTTATTGTGTTAACTCAAGAGAAGAAGTAGCAAAAGCTTGAAGTTACCGCAAGTTGATGGTAACGCCACAAGAGTTATCCCACGCCTACATTTTAACATTGTTTTGTTTTGTTAAACGTAAGCATTTTTAGCTTGCATAAGTCAAAACGGGGCAAAGCTGAAATCATTCTCTATCGTGTGTGTAGCGACTTTGTGTTACCGGAGGGCTATTTTTGAAGGAAGGCGAGCATTGCCCTCTACAACTGCAGTAGAACGTTTGGCAAGAGGTGGGGGCTAAGCCAGATATGGGTGGTCCCCAGTTTTATAACGTTGTAGGCTTTGGACAGGCCCGGCCACTAATTTGTTTTTGGAACACCCAATTTGTACTACCGCAGTACAATATCTGGTTTTGACCCTGGAGGAAGTTCGGCCTGGTCGAAGCTCATACACCCTACACCCGCATCCGTCGAAGTGATGACAATAAAGTGGGCGGGTGACTCCCGCTACTACCTATTGGTACATCAGTAGGCGCACCATGCCCATTTTTGGGAGAATATTTTATTCTAAGATGGTGGACTCAGAAAAAAAATTTTAGCTTAAAATTCACTCTACATATTAGCTATAAAAAGTGACTTGCCCCTGGCCCTATTTTCCATACCAAGCAGCCTAGGATAACAAAGAATATTCGTTCCAAATTTCATGACGATACCTCTTTTCCTTCTCCTGTAATCGTGATTTCCAGAGACGGACAGGCAGACGGACGGACATTGCCAAATCGAATCAGGAGGTGATTCTGAGCTACCTCCTGACCCTTCGGGTGTAGGGTATAAAAATTATGTCGATAATAATATTAATTAAATCTCTATTATTGTAAAATTTTAAAATTGGTTAATATATTTTGTTAATAGAGCAAAATAAATTAACCAATTTTACAAATATCTAATCCATTACTTATTACACCAGAAATTTTTCAGTCTATATCCATAACCTCAAATTATCAACATAACCCCTCATCGTACTGATATTAATTTTTAGAACACTATTAACCATATAGAAATTCATTTTCGGAATGTAATATTAATCAAATTTTATATTAACCAAATTTAAAAATAGCCAGCCCATTAATTTACTAGAAATCTTATAATATTAATTAAATTTATTATCAAATTATAGATATAGCCCCTAATTATACCTAAAATGTGATTAATCAAATCATACATATATGTATGTATTCATTAAATTTCTTCTTCAAAATAAAAACCTATTAAATTTTAAAACTTCCTCAAAAATTTATTTTTACAACAATACAGTAAAATAACATTATTTTACTAGATTAATTACCAAATTAAATAAAATTCATCGCTCTAAGCGAGCCTGAATAAAAAATTTCTATTATAAAAAAAAACATTTCATTGAATAAAAGAACTATTAGCTTTTTATCTAATAAATAACAATATTTAGCAAAAAATAATTAGTTCTAAAACTTATCTAAATTAATAAAGAATTTTTCAAACTAGGAAAATCGTCGAAATAAAATATTTAAAAGATAATGAAAATTAGTTCAAATAAAATATTTCATTTACAATAATTTGTGTTTTCTATCGCCATTAAAAGAAAGCAACACCAAAGTATACCCAATTACTTTAGTTTTTTATTTTTCATGTATAACTAGCTGTTGACCGCAACTTTGTTCGGGTGGAATAGTGCTTGCTGTAACTTAGTTTGATTTAATGATATACATACATATGTACACATCACAGTCGTTCGCTTGCATGCATACATATGATATACACGACAGTTTTTAATTTGTTAGGAGAGACCCCTTATAGGGTTGCCTTGACAACTCGAGGGCCCCAAGATATGCTTTTTGCTTGTTTGTGTCTTATCACGTTATAAATTCAATTATGTATTATTGACATCTATTCTGCGCAGCACAATGTTTACTCAATTTACATTGAAGACCGCCCCCGCCGGTGGTCCGCCACTGTCTATATGTATTAATGGCAATTGATCTTTTTCAAAGTAACGTCAAACATTTTTAATATATATGTTATTCGCCCTTGTGTGCGATAATTTTAATTTATGGGTATAGTAGCGGATATACTGGGGGTTGGCAGCCTGCGGCTCGCGAGGTTTTTTTTACAATTCTACAAAATTTATAACAACGTTTCTTTATTGTGTAATTGTAGAAATGTAGTAAAACCGCATTTTTCTCACTTTTACAAAATTTTTAAAAAATCTTACAAATCACAAAATTTGTAACTTTGTGAAATAGGGCAGAGAACAAATTTTTTTGATAGAAAGCTTTTTTGTTTTTTCAAAAAATTGTGGATATTTAAACAGTGCTATGTTGAACAGTGAAGAAAAGAAATGCTTTAGAGTGGGGAAAAGCTCACAGTTCACATAGCTGTGTTGTTTCAAAGTCTATACTTCGTTTGTGCTTAAGTGCTTACTGTGAAACTGACTATTGTTTTTTATTCAAAAACAGCTTACACCCTTATTACAAAGTTTACCATGAATCCCTAGACTATAGTCTTTGAAAAGAGACTACGTCGCTAACAAGGTATCACAGGTTTCACCATTGTCGTCTCGTCATGAGATTACGTTGCTTTTACCTTTATTTTAATGTGTTGAAATATTCAGTAGATGGTTTGTGCACAAGATAAATTTTTAGTGTTAGTAGACAAAAATTTTATTATTGTAGCTATGGTGAATAAACAAAAATCTTATAAAATTTTTTGTTCGTAAAAGTAGGTTTATGAACCTAGCTAAAACATAAAATAAACTTAGCAAACCATATGCAGAATAATGTTTGTGTTATTCTACATTATTTTGATTAGATTGCAGCAAAAAAAATATACCACTGCTTTTTCTGTTTGAAATTTTCCAACACTGTAAGAAATCGTGAACAATCAAAAATTCCAAACAATCAATTTTAAAATTTCTTGTGATTTGAATTTTTTTAAAAATTTTAAAAGAAAAAAAACGAAATGCAACAACAAATATATGAAATCACAAATATTCAAAATGCCGAAAAAGCGTTTAACTGACATTTCTTTTAGCACGGTTACTTTTTTAAAATCTTTTAAAAATGAAGAAACACAACAGAGAAAAAACGAGAGTCTTTCTCGTTAGTATTATTAGTAATTATATAATTATTACTACATATGTATTATCAAAGAGTGTAAAAGAGAAATACAAAATATTTAACCAGATTTAGAATTGCAATGTCGCATTTTTATTAGATCTTCTTCTTCTTTTTTTTATCATCTATCTTTTGATAATTTTTAAAGTTCTTTGAATAAATATGGCCCAAGCCACACATAAAGCCAAACGCAACATTTTTTCATGCAAAAGTTTGACATCATACAAAACGGTTTGCCCGAGATTGGTTGGAGGCTGCCAACTATGTAAAATAAAAACGCATTCCTTTTGAGGATATATATGTATGTGCGAAATGTGAAAACTTCTTCTCCTATAAATTCTTGGCTTCTGTGTATTATGTACACCGACAGTTAATGCTAAGTCACAGTTTTCGAATTACTTGAAAGAATTTTCTAAATTGTTGAAAAATTCCTCGCGAAAAGTTGTTCACAATAAAACTGATTAGCTGATATTCCCAATGGATATCGAGTTGATATCTCGACTTTGGGAATCGCTGCAACTCAAATACGAATGAACTAGCTAGCATGGGGCTAATGAGTTTGGAGAACAGGTAACTTCAAACTTCATTTGTGATGTTTGAGAATGTGTGCATGTTTTTTTTATGTATATGGCCTTATGGCCGGCGCCCACTGCTAGCATGAAGCGCTTCAGAGAAACGAAAAAGAGCAGATTACGTGTATTTCTTATGGAGAAATTGAGAGGAGCTATTTTGCTTTGCTGCTCGAGAGGCACAAACAGCACGGCAAAGCAGCCGCCAGATAAGTCAAAAATATTCCTATTTCTCTGCCTGCTGCGTGTGAACAATGTTGCGTTTTGCGTCAAATAAAGAAAGAAAGCAGCAGTGCTGCGTTTTTTCTCTTGAACTCATTTTTACTTACAAAATCAATGTAAAATAAATATTGTTGTAAAAAATTGCAAGAGTAATATATGCTTTTAAGTAAAAATTTTTTTCTTTGCTTTTACTGTTATGTAAAATTATAAAATAAATGAATTTGGTATAAGTAAACAATAGGAAACTAATTTTAAAACCAGCGTATAGTCTTTTATACATTTATTAAGTAATTTTTAAAAAAGAAATGGATATATTGATTGGGCTTATTTTTCAGCCCGATAAAACTTAATATTGTAAAAAATAACACGATTCTTTCTATTATTCATTCAAAAGATCAATACATGCTATATACATATAAAAATATGGCCACCGTAACTGTTCTTGATAAATCGCATTCTGGACGCCCAATTTTGGGCCACTTTTAGCACCTATCCACAATAAGTGTGTACTTCAGAATATTGAGAAATACTTTTTTATAAACAATAAATTGATTTGTTTAAAATATTAATAATTATTTAATAATTCATAATAAACTTTATACTATATGTTAGGTCCTGTTAAAATAGGCTTAGAGAAACATAATTTGCAAAAATTTGACATTATTTTACATTCTATATAAATTTCTTACACACCCGAAGGGATGAGGGTATATTCACTTTGTGCTTCCGTTTGTAACGTATAAAAGGAGGCGTGGAAGGTATAGAAAAGTATATATGTATTCCGGCTCAGAATCACCTCCTGAGTCGTTTTAGCCCTGTCCGTCCGTCTGTCTGTCCATCCGTAGAAATCACGATTGCAAGAGAACGAATATAGATATTAGCTGCGTTCCTCTTACTTCGGATTAGACCAGTTTGCATACAAATTCCTAATCCTACTCCCGATTACGATTAGAAACGATTAGAAATTCGAATCCAAAGGTGCTTGTCTGGTTTTGACGCTTGGATGGCGATGATGCAAATTTTAGAAGGCACTGAAAGACACATTCATACATTTTAGTCATCTTCCAAATTTCGGTGTACGTTACTCAATTTGACCTTTTTCACACAATTTTCACAACAAATATACGATGTCAAACAGCTGATCCTTTTTGTTTGTGTAGTGTTAGTGCTGACAACTACATGTTTATCTTGCCGTTCCTTTTAAAATCCGGATTAGATTAGGAAAAAGGAACGCCTAGGCTGATTGGTAGGGGAGGTGTGTCTAAACAGAACCCCCTAAGGGAGAATTGAATTTTTAGTACCGAAACTAGTGCTATTGGGGAAATATTTATGATTGTCATTTAGTTTACTAATTTCGTTATGTATTTGCACACCATTCAATACAAAATAAGTTTGTGTTTTTATGCAAAATTAGTTTTCCGAAAACCTTACCAAAGGATCATTTTGTACGGGCTTGGTACAAAAAAAAATAAATTATCCCAGAGAAAGTTAATGATCCCAGGGGAATCATTTTACCCGATCCGTTTTTGACTATTCAAAATATATGGAATTTGCACAAAAAATTTTTTTTATCAATATTCCAAAGAAATTACAGAAAAACGCTTCGTTTACTACCTAAGCCCTTTTCCTCATTGACACTGAATCGATTTTTGCCTTTTGCTCGCCGTTTCAGCGCCATCACTGCAATAGCATGCAACCTGCTCGCTGTCTTGAATGGCATTCCGTTCCGGACAGCTTCTAAAGCTGCTGCCATCGCTGCTATGTACCAGCTTTGTCGTGTTGTTTACCTTATATATTTCGATTGCATGTTTCTACACTATTAATTAAAAATAGGGTAAAATTATACCAGGGATCATTTTATACTACTGACGAGAGATCATATTGCCCAAAATGTCAACATACCTTTTTAATAAAAGAAACTTTTTTGTTTTCAACTTATCCGTTTCCTTAATGTCACTAACACGCTCTTTAATTTTTTACAAACAAAGAAAACAGCTTTTCACTAGGAAAATTTGAATAGTCAAAGCAGGCCATGTTACTAGATCAAATCATGCAAATTTGAATTTTCTTCTTAAACAACAGCTCCATCTAGTAGTCATCCTGTAGTTTTGTGTATTGGCTAAATACATCACTACGGAGTGTTTGAATATGGATTTGTCTAGATGGCGCAAATAGATTGTGAGAAAAAGGGGGGATGATTTGACCTGGAGGGATCACTTTAGACACACTTCCCCTATTGATTGGGAAAATCGGGCCAGTGCCACGCCTATTTGTTATAGCAAATGTGAACTAATCCGTGCTTATAGCTCAATTTCTCAGCTTGTAAAGGGAATTTAAAGTTTGGGTGGAGATATTTGAATAGTTTAAGAAGATTTTCTTAATTGAATTTTACTTGATTGGATTCGTGTTTAGTGTGTAGTATACATATAAACAACCAGCAAACATAAATAAGAACCCCTAATTTAACATGTATTTTATTTTTCATGGAAACTTTTATTTTTGCAAGTTTTAAGGAAAATGTAATTAATTTTTTCAAAATAATAAAAAATTATGAAACTTAATGTTTCCTGTTTTGTTTACAAATTTTTGACATATGTAAGTTTTTATATTTTTTGTTTTATATTTTAAACCAATAGGATCGTTGTTATTATGTTACTAGGTGAAACCTGCGCCGTATATTCAAATATTTTCTGTCTGATGGCGTAATCTTCTTTTCTATCATTCTCGGTTGTCCCACTTTATGATGTAGCCAAGTAGATGCAAACGACACTAGCAACACTAGTTTTAACAAAATATTGTTTGTACTCTTGTAAACAAGCGAAACAACAGAAAACTTCACTCAAACTTGTCGATGTTGTCCATAACAACACGTAACATGTTGCGGTGGAGCTTGGTATGGAGCCGTACAAAAGCAAAAATACGACGTCAGCCCAATTAACTCAACGAAATCATAAGGTATTTAGTACCGTGGATCCATTCGAAAAGATTAGATGTGTAATGTTGTGCGGGTTGTGTAAGTGCAGTCCTAACGTTAAAGAATCATAAAACCATCAGCAAAAGCAATATAAATTAATGAAAACGTCTATAACAATAAGGAACAGACGTATGGGGTCATTTAAAATTAAACAACTACTAGCAGATGTACAAATTAAAAAATTACAGAAAAAATATTGTCATATAAAAAAGTGGTAGAAATTAAAGATATATGTAAAGAGAGAAAACCTCTGAAGAAAGTGGGAAAAACAATTAAATGAACAAGATATTAATAGCATCATTCGGTAAACACACTCGAATGGAAAACGCATTGATTCTTCTCTGCTTTGCTTTGTTATTTTTCATTGTTGTTGTTGCTTACCAGCAAAAACCCGAAAATGAGCAAAGCAGAATCGACGACAGTCGAGTAGTTTGTGTATACCGAATAATGCTGTAAATTCCTAAAGCAAAATTTTAAATAGCGAGTTTTAGCCGTCCCCTCTCTTTTAATTGTAAAATCAAGCATAAAACAAGCGAAATCAAATTTGGCAACGCCCAGGGATAAAAAACACAAAGAGAATTCAATTAGTTAAAATTTATATATGTATATAAATTATAACTTTATATATATATATATATATATAAAGTATATAAAGTATATATATATATATATATATATATATATATATATATATATATATATATATATATATATATATATATATATATATTATACTTTGTGTATGTAGTATATTTATGTTTTATTTTTATTTGTATGAGCATAATTTCAAATTTTTGTGCCACATGTGTATTTACTTCTTTCAACTCATACGGTTGCAGCATTTTTTCTCTTTCTCTCTCACTCTACTAAAACTATAATGACTGAAATGATTGATTTCTTTTGCATCTTTTCTCTTATCACTAAACTGTTTGCCTTTAGCCTCTCTGAACATTTGTACCTGTAGACAGGTAATTATTGATTTAAAATTAGCTTCAACTTGTCAACCAAAACTCCGACTTTTTTCGTTTGAAACAAAAACTTCTTTATATTTTATTAAAATTGCTTTTATTATTTTAAATTATTTAAAGTTATTAGAGCTGCTTTTGCTGTTGTCCTCGTTTGCTTTGAAAAGTCGACATGAAAAGAGAGACCGACTGTCTGTCTTTTCTTGATTTTTCATAATAAAAAAAGGGGAAAAATAACACAAAAAATTAAGCGGAGATGGGTAGAAAAAGTTATAAAGTTTTCCTTACATGAAAAGAGTAAAAATAATTTAAGCAAATTTCTTTCCTGGACGGACAGAAACGAAAATCTTAAAACTTTAATAGAATTAAAAAAAAATTGGGACCATTGAAATTTAAATGTTTTATTGTGAACAAATTGAACAAATTGTAACAAAAAATACAATCCGCAACTTAAATAAAGTACATAGATGTAGCAAGAAAACAACTACTATAGCATGTCGCACGTAATCAAGTGATTATTGTTGTTGCCACAATGCACCAACAGTAGTTTATCAGTAATGATTGGCAAAAAACCAAGGAGGCTGATCAGTCTGAGAAAAATAATAAAACAAGGCTTTTTTCTTAAAAAAGTTATAACTGCTCGCAGCCCTAACAGTCATAAGTAATTCAGCCAAAGTCGACGCCCCCAACAAGAAATCAGAGGAGCAACAATTATGTCTACAATATACACGTCAGATTGTCGTAAATTTTCTCCAAATATATTTAACAAAAACAAATGCAGCCATTGCTTTCGTCAGCGTGAGGAGCATAGTGTTGCCGCCTTGGAATGTAATAGGGTAAGTCTAGCGGACACGAAAAAGACTCTTATGGTTCTTTTTTATGATTTCAAAATTATCCTATGCTGATTCATTGGAAGCAATTCATCGCGAGCAATTCATCGCTAGCAGTTCATCGCGCAGGAATTCATCGCAAAAAACTTATCGCGAGCCAAAGCAGAAAAATGCATTTTTAAAACGCGCGCTGCAATTAAAATCATGCGATGAATGACGGTGATCGCAATAACACAAAACTTTCTTTTTAAATTTTATCCAAAACGCAGTTGCTTAAATTAAATCCCAAATAATTTGAGAAAATTTTTCATGAAACTGAAAAAATTAGTCTTTAATATTTTTAAAGTACGTGGCTAACTTGATAATTTCATAATTTTCGGTGGTGAAACAAACATTTTTTACAAACAATTAATCGAAAACGGTGTGAAAAAGTTCGAAAAGCAAACTTGTATTTAATTATTATTGTGTTTAATATATTTACTTGTCAAACTGTGTTTATTTTGCAAATTTTGGCTTACAGCTGTAAAAAAGTAGTTTAAATGGGCATAGAACATTACAGAACAATTTGACAGTTTGGTCAAATAAAAATGCAATGAAGCAGCCGGGTACCTTTCAAAATAGCGCAGAAATTATTTTTTTCCTTTCTTTTTGTTTAGATATTCTCTATTAATATACATATATCGAACTTTCTTTAATTTTTTTTTTAATTCTATTAAGGCCCAGATTTGGTATATGCATACAATAGAATTCTTTTTGTTTTTACTTTGTTCTTTTCGTGTGTCAAGATTTGTTACCATATAAAAACATGACAAAAGCGTCACAATAAAGAACGTAACAGAACAGAACGCTGTGGTTTTTACATGCTATTCAAGCAAGACAGTCGAATATTCGGTATCATGTATGCACTAAAAGGCAAATCGATATGTCAAAAAATACGGGAGCTATAAACCAACTGTGTGCATACAATTTGTGCATTATTTTTTTCAGAACATTGTTTTGTTTACATGCGGCCATTACTATTTACCATTTTTATACTCTACACCCGAAGGGATGAGGGTATATTCACTTTGTGCTTCCGTTTGTAACGCATTAAAGGAGGCGTGGCAGGTATAGAAAAGTATATATATTCTGGCTCAGAATCACCTCCTGAGTCGATTTAGCCCTGTCCGCCCGTCTGTCTGTCTGTCTGTCTGTCTGTCTGTCTGTCTGTCTGTCTGTCTGTCCGTCTGTCTGTGGAAATCACGATTACAGGAGAACGAATGGAGGTATCATAATGAAATTTGGTACGAATATTCTTTGTTATCCTACGCTGTTTATATAAATGGGGAAAATCGGACCAGTGCCACGCCTACTTTTTATAGAAAATATGCACTCATCCGTGCTTATAGCTTAATTTCTTAGCTTGTAGACCGAATTTTCAGCTAAAATTTTATTTCCGAGTCCACCATCTTAGACTAAAATATATACCAAAAAATTGGCGTGACACGCCCACTTATATACTATAGCATATAATGAGGTGTTTAGTACGAAAAACGGTGTTGTAGATGAGTTAATAGAAAAAAATTTACTCCCTGTAAATTTAAAAAAAGTAGGTGTCACCCGCCCACTTTTTATCACTTCGACAGATGCGGGTGTAGGGTATATGAGCTTCGGCCAGGCCGAAGATAACGCTCTTACTTGTTATACCAAATAATTCTTCGACATTAGCTCTAATAGTTTTTTCGCGTTTATTAACAGCCCGAACACAGTCGAAACCAAGTACCCATGAAGTCAGAAAACGTCATCAGACTAAAATTGCCATCGAATTTGCCTTGCAAAAATCCATTTTTAAAAAAAAATACTTGAATAAAAAATGGTCATTCAATCAGAGGGCAAAAAATTAAATTAGTGTGTCCATTCTGATTTTGAAAGTGTTGTCTTATTGTGCTGGAAAAACTCATAGACGGGCTTACGAAGCTGGAACAGACTGTAAGAAAAAACGTATTGAATCCGGCCCACTGGGCTTATTAGTGTATTTTTTAGTCCAAACTTGAAGGAGGATTTCCTAATATATAAGGAGGTTCTTTTGGATGCCCTTTTTTAGTAGGGTAATAAAATCCCTGATTAACTGATTAATTTGTCAAACTGTCAGACTGTCATGATATTTTTGTTTAGCTTTGTTTGGCTTTTTATCATGGAAAGACTTATACATCCTGTTGCAGCGTCCACAAATTTTTCAGTTGTATTACGAAAATTAGCGTTCTACGAGGAATGTGTTTCGTAACTCGTGCTCCACATAATAAACCTATGGAACGCACAATTCGCTATACTATCGAAAAATTGCAACCTAGTTTTCATCATTGGATAATACGCGACCAAATAGACAACATCCAGCACGTAGTGAAGAAAATATAGCGGCGGTAGCTTAGACTGTACGCGATTAACGTGATAAATCGATTCTCGGCGCCGTCCTCAACAGAACTAAAGATCTTGCTCCAAAAGCATACAAAATTCAACTCGTACAAGAAATAAAGCCGGCCCACCGAATCGTCACAGTTTCAGTCTTTGGTCTCTTGAGAACCTAGAAGAAGTACCACTGTTTTCGACCAAAATATTGTTCTATGATGTGGCCCATCTTCGGCTTAATGTCTACGTCAATTTACAAAATTTCTGTATTTGGACTCAAGAACAATCCAATTGGAAGCCAAAATTACTCGCGTCACTTGCCAAATACCACTCCAAATGCTCGAGCGGGACATCGAAGATTGAAACTTCAGAACGGACCATGTTAGCCGCAGTTATGACCAACATTTGAAAGAAATAATCTTTAAATAACAAATAATAATTTGTTATTTTAATAATCTTTAATAAACTTTTTCAACAGTTACGTTGATCCCGGGGGACTTATAAGAAACTTCCAAAGTAATGTGCATGTCGAATCCGTATTGATTTCTTATCTAATTGGAGTTTTGTTAAAGGAGCAAAGCTCACATTTTTTTCCACCAGAAGTTGTCAAACTTAGCCATTAAAAAAACAGAAAACCAAACTTCTGTTTTTAAAAGTTTTTAGAAAAAATCCAGAAACAGCTAATCATAAATTGTATTGCGCATGGGTAACGCCCACAATTCAGGCATA
The DNA here is from genome assembly GCA_949752815.1 of Conops quadrifasciatus. NCBI lineage: Eukaryota > Metazoa > Arthropoda > Insecta > Diptera > Conopidae > Conops > Conops quadrifasciatus. The sequence continues at coordinate 12,157,870 of OX457080.1, read as the reverse complement.
TTTGAAAAAAAATCCACTGTTAATTACAAAATTTGTGATTGTAGAGCCCAATAATGTGATCATGGGAAGCAAAAAATTTTTAAAAAAAATGACATAGCTCTTAGACAAGTTTGTAAATAGTTTTTTTAGGCTCCAGGAAATAACGCCCATTTTTTATATATAGATTTTAAATCGTCAAATTTTGGTGTTATTTCATTTTTTCGGATCTTATTTCATTATCGAAAAACTCCCAAAATGGGAGTTTATTTCATTTTTGATAAAATTGAATTGATAAAATTGAATTGATTTGATAAAATTGAAATTGAATTGAATTGAAAAATGAAATGATAAAATTTCTAAAAATAATAAAACGCCTAAAATGGCGGCGTCGACTGATCTTTAATGCAGAAATGAAATTGCAGTTAGCTTTGTTGGATTCAATTCCTTCCCGCGGTCGAAGGCCGCTCACGCAAAGACACTTTGGCTGCAAAATAACTTATGTAATGGAATAAGTGTTGAACTTATTGAGGACACTTTTTGCCTGCGCAGAAAGGCCCTGAATAGAGGAAGACTTTGCAGCAAGTAGTTGGTTCTGTTGGCCGACGGCGTTGTGGTCTTTGTCTCCAATGAAACTTGTCCCTGCTGTTAGTAAGGATCTCTTTTCAGAAATTGAAACACTTTTACTGTTTTTCAGACCACTTTTAATAAATAACTGATAGTCGCAAAGCAACAGTATCGGTCGCTCAACTTACAACAACGGTCAAACCATCAACTTACCCAAAAGTCTTCCTCTATCCATTGAAACGCTTAGCCAACAAGACTATCTACTTGCTGAAAAGTCTTTCTCTTTCCAGAGTCTTTCTGCGTGCCGGTCTTCGGCCGGGGCATGGATTAAAACCGTCGGCCAACAAAACCATCTCCCTGCTGAAAAGTCCTCCTCTATCCACGCTCTTTCTTTGTGGTGGCCTTCGGCCGCGGCACGGATTAAAACTCTCAGCCAACAGAACCAGAACCAGTCCTTTTTTATCTAGGGTCCTTATAGCCCATAATGGGCTTTATTTAATTTGGCCGTTTTTTATATGTTTTTTCTGAGCAGCGTTGTAATTGTCAACGTGTTGCTCGAAAATTTATAATCTATGTTATTGCTTCTGATTTTATTACGTAGTTTGAGTTTTTCATTACTTCTGCTGTAAACTTGATTTTTTACCAAATTCTGATTTTTTTCTCTTTCACTTTGCACAGGCATCACGGAAGGTATCGAAATGTGGCTACCTATTCGTAGCTCCTGATTGGGATTTTAGCAACCCGCTGTACCGAACAAAGGTAAGTCTCATGTTAAGTCAGTTGTTATATAACATACATATATCATGGCAAAACTACGCTCTCACGCTCGTGAGATGCAGATGTATCCCCTCAGTTGGCTCACGAACATTCGTGAGCTGTATATTTAACTCACGGCTCATGAGTGTGAACTGTCTGATGTCGCTCAGCTCACGAGCCTGAGCCGACTGAAATTTTTCTTCAGCTCATGCCTCACATGGCTCACAGCTCACAGCTCACGAGCGTCAGCTGCAAAAATTTTTTTGTTAGCTCACGCTCGTGCGCCATTTGGAATTGCTTGGCTCGCTCGTGAGCGAGCATGAGACGAAATGAGTCGCCATTCCGCACTCTGCTTTATATTAAGGTTTTAAATCTCAATCACAATAAGAAAATTATAAGACAAGTATAAATTAATAATTAGATATTAATTCTCCTACACACTTCCTTAATTAAGTTCTACTCCTGCTAATTTGCGTAGTTTTTTAATTCGTATTGCACGTAATGGCTTTGTAATCATATCGGCTATCATATCTTCGCTAGGACACTATGAACAACTAATTGTTATATTTCTAACATGGTCCTTGACGAAGTATTTTCTGCTATCGATATGTTTCGTTCTGTTGCTCAGCTTTTCTTCCTTGATTAAACGTAGGCAGCTTTGATTGTCTTCAAGATTTTATGTTGCATTTCTTTGATTTATTAACAGACCGGAGAATAACTTTCTTATCCAAATTGCTTCCTTGCCAGCTTCAGAAAATGCGACGAATTCTGCTTCTGTAGGCGCAAGAGATACGCAGGTTTGCTTTTTGCATGACCAACTGATCGAATCACCATTAATCTGAAAAATCAATCCAGAAGTAGATTTTCTATCTTTTATATATATTATAATATTGTATAATATTATAAAATATTATTATATATTATAATTATAATATTATAAATAAGTATAATTTAATAAGTATATTTACTTATAAATATGTAAAAAAGTATTGTAAAAGTATTTAAGTTATTTAATTAAAAAAAATTATATTAATTTATCGGGTGGGAGAAAACCTGAGTGGGAGAAAATGGAAGTATTCCTGAATTTTATTTATTTTTTGTTTGAGTAAATACGTGATTTTTGTGACGTGCTACAGTTGAAGTGCAGTAGGATTTGTCCAAATTTCCTGTCGTATAAGAGCGAAACTGTGCTATAAGAAACTGAGGTATACGAGGGATATTTGTATATTTTACCCAAATTTTTTTCCAGAATGACAACACTGAAATTGCTTTTATTCTTTGCCTGCTGTAAAGAGCTATTCTTTTATTTATTAGTGTTTTTTTTTTCTTTTCCAATTACAGAGATGGCAAAGAAGATGGTTTGTGCTATACGATGATGGTGAACTCACGTATTCAGTGGACGAACACGTAAGTATTCATATTCAAAAGATTACAGACTTTTACGTGTTATAATTCTTTTAAATTAATTATAGCCATAAAATTTTTATACTAAATACCCTACAAATCTTTTTGGACCAGTTGACTACATGTTTCTGCTTACTAGTTACGTGACTAGTTACGTGAGAACTGCTATGACATAGTCGTCAAATATTTGTTTATAATTTTTGAAATTGAATTATTGATTTTATTAAAAAAGATAGAAAAAATTACGGAAACTTAAAGGTAATTTTCATTCTATTAATTGTAATGGTTAGTATTTTACAGACTATTTTTTAATTACAGTTGTTGTAAACGCACGGACTCTATGAAACTTATCCCATATCTATACTTCTATATCTATACTAATATTATAAATGCGAAAGTAAGCCTGTCTGTTTGTTACCTTTTCACGGCTGAACCGCTGCGCCGATTTTGGTGAAATTTGGTGTGGAGATAGCTGGAACCCTGACGAGGGACATATGGTACCTATTTTATAAAAAGTCAACCCCTAAATAGGGGATAAAGGATTGTAGGGGAATTTAGTGTCAATTTTAAATTAAGTTAACATTGTGCTGGACAATAGATGTCAATAATAAATGAACTTATATCGTGGTAAGACACAAACAAGCAAGAAGTATCTCTTGGACCCTCGAGTTATCAAGGAAACCCTACAACGGGCCCCTCCTATCCAAATAAAAAAGTGTCGTATATATCATATGTACATATACATACTGCAAGCGAACGACTGTGATGTGTACATATGTATGTATATCATTCAATCAAACTAAGTTAGAGCGAGCACTATTTCGCGCGAACGAAGTTGCGGGCAACAGCTAGTGTTTACATATATTTAAACTTTTCTTGTGTCAGATTTCTATGAAACTGAGCCATTACACCCAGGCCCCTTATAGAGAAGGCTAGGTCTGCTTGCGATGCGCATAATGTAGCAAACCCAATCAATGCAGCAGCAGCAACTAATCGTTTGGAGCCTCTCATAAGAACTACATAATCAAGTTATTCGTTGCTGTTGCTGCATTGGTTTCGGACATAAGAATTTAGTAAACATGTGTATATTATTTCTACAGCTGGAAGTAGAGCGAACTTGTTATTGAAAACAAAACAAATGTCGGCATGTTTATTGTTCTTATCCCGTACATTTTTTAGAAATTTTTTTTTTGTAAAACTAGACACATGTACTTATTTAGAGTAAATAAACTTGAACTTTAATAATATTTATGATTTGAAAAGTTAAAACAGATTAGTAAAATTAAGTGGCATAAATAATGTAAACTTTTAAATAAAATGTTTCTGTTGTTTTAAATTAATTTAAATTAGTTAATAAATAATTTAAAGTAATACATATATAAAATTAATACATATTTATTAATTGCAAATTATTGTACTGCCTACATCAAATTTGACTTTATAAATGTTGAAAATATTTAATCTAAATTGCGGTTTTAAAACCTAAGAAAATCCACAAATTTATTTGCATTCATTGCAAAATTTAAGCAGTTTTTGCTTGGAAGTGAGTGTGGGAGTAGAGAGAGGAGTTTTATTGCTTTAGCTTTCCCCTTCAAGTTCTCCCCCTCAACTACAACAATTGAAAAACTTTTGTGCCATTTCAATACACTAAGTGTATCATGCCTAGAAAAAAATTTCAGAATCATATGCCTTAATTAGTATTAATTAAAGATTAATTTTAATACTTTTACATCATTAATAATTTTTCATGACATATTTAGTAATAAAAAATAGATGTTAATAAAATTAAAATAAAATTTTGACTTACTTTAAACACGGCTCTTCAAACGGTTATGTCTATGACCGCCCTTCATAGCCGGCGGGACCACTGTGCGCTGGGTCAAATTACCTATTCCTAGGACAGTCTTGTATAAATGTAGGTAGCTTTTTTGTATGGAAAAGAGTCAGTATGTTACTAGTTGTTGTTACGTGGTGGGTAATATGTATATTTAACGGGACCATATATCTCGTTTTGAACGAGACCGTCCAGTTGTTCCCAAGTAAAGCTTCGGGACGGCAAAATGTCCCGTTTTCAGAAAACCATGGTTAAAATGGGTTACAGTTACAGTTTCAAAAAAGATGCCAAAAATTAAAACTATTTGATTGTACCTACAGCTATCATTCGCAGTGAAAATTGAAACTTTATATACGCCTTAATCAAATGGTATCACAAAAGTCTAGGTATACCATTTTGTTTATAATAGTTCAATACCTAAAAAACTAGAAGATCTTGGTCAAAACTTTAACAGGAACTTTTTGATGGGGAATTAAAAATTAATTTTTTTAGTTCTGTAAAGGGTTGTAAAATTTGTGTTTTTTGACGTAATTTAAGTGTTAATATCTCGAAATGTAGGTAACATAACTTAATAAAGTAAATTGTGCCCCAAAACTTAGAGAATTTAATATGGGTAAAATTATAAAATATGTTTCTTCCTTCGGTAAAAATATTTTTTGGAAATTTTTGAAAAACAGTAGATTTTTTGTACAAATTTTAATTCTGGGATATTATAAGTAAGCGCTTATCAATGCTTATCTTAGAGTTCATTTTTGAAACTCTGAACAAATTGCGAACAAATCCCCAAAATATACTTGCCCTTGACCTATTATCACCAGCAAACCAAAGTAGGCACTTACGGTAAGAACATTTGGTAATAATATTGTAATTTCAATATTCGCAATGAATTTTCAAGTGTAAAATTACTGACAAAGAGATTAAAAATCAGTAAAAGTCAGTAAAGATTACTGACACAATCGAAGACGACCTCGTATGTATTGTAAGGGGAAAGGTGCTTATGTTTGCTGACGATATCAAGCTATTTTTATCCTATTTATTGGAGAATGATGCCTTGTTACTTCAGTCTGATTTGGATTCCATGATTGAATGGTGTAACACAAACTGCACAGATCCAAATTAAAAGAAGTGTAAACGAATTACATTTGCCCGCTGTTTTCAACCTTCGGTCCGTAATTACACTATCGGCCGTTGGAATCGGAATGTAGTTGAAACTGTTAATGATCTGGGAGTAGTACAGATCGAAAATTACGCTCCTACAGCCATATAAGCGGCGTGACTAGCAGAGCCAATAGCAAATTGAGATTTATAGAGCAATGGGCTAAGGAATTTGATGACCCCTTATATTAATAAGTTAGTGTATACCTTAAGACCGATTCTAAGTCAGTGTCTGGTGAGACCGATTCTGGAGTATGCCTCGCCTGTTTGGAGCCCAAATTATAGCTACTACATCTCGTAGATAAAATCGGTTCAAAAGAAAATCTTGCTCTTTTGCCTTTTGGAAAATTTTGAACTTTTTGTCTAATTCTTGAATCTTGATTTTTTAAACAATTTTTCACCTGTTTGGAAAACTATGAGGCAATGAATGTGCTGAGTTTGTCTTAAATAAATAAATAAATAAAGTACATATGTATAATTAAACAAAAACTACATGAACAAAGTTTTTAATACTACCACCATACAGGACTGATGGGCAAAATAGATAGATAAAAATTATACAACTTACGATTATGCGTACCACCACCATCTCTAAGCCAGATTTTTGGCATGTGACGGTGACAGGGAAAATTCTATAATTCGATGCATATATCCGCCTGCAGAAACGCAAACGACAGATTCCTGCCGAGTGATATTTTCATAGCATTGAGTCCACTGCCAGCATGAGTACACTAAATTTTGCCTCTAAATTTTCTTTCTTTAGAAAAAGTTTAAAACTTTTAGCGATTTTTACACTACAAAGAATGGATCTCACTAGAGATGTTGATCAAAATTAATTCCTTTAAGATAAAAATGAATTTGTATAATTTGTATAATTTAAGATAAAAATGGAGAAATTCCTTCCGGAAGATATATTATTAATTAATTAAATTATTAAAAGATAAATTATTCTGCCGAAGAAGTTTTTTTTCGCAGAAATACATACTTCTTTTATTTAAAGTGCTTCAGCTGGCAGCAGGTAGCAGAAAATTTTAATGAGTAGGAAAGATTTAATGGGTAGAGTAAGAATCATTGCCTCGAAGATTTACACGACCTCTAAAATCTTTTAAAACCAGAAATTAAACTATAGTTTCCCTCAAAATATCTTTAGCAACTCAGAATCCAAAATGTTCATCATGCATTCGTTTCTCTTCTTTCTTTCTCTGCAGCCTGAGACCGTACCACAGGCCTGCATTGATATGACCAAAGTTTTGGAGGTGACCACTGCTGAGGACGTCACAGGACACCCCGATTCGATCGCCGTCACTGCACCCGACCGCGTTACCTTCGTTAAGGGTACCTGTCTCGAAGAATCGAAGTGGTGGCTAACCATTTTGGCAGCCTTTCCCAAGTCGAAGGAACGTCCCAAGCGCAACGCTACATTTCCGGGTGGACAGGCGACTACAATAATTCAAGCGAACTGCGCTGATAGCTCGGCTTCCAGGTCACTTAGTCGCCTTAATTCATATCACAAGGATGCTTTGACGTCGGTAAAGTCGGCAAACTTGTTGATTGGTAGCCCTGGCGCCGTTTGTATCGATCCTGAAGATTCCTGGCGACCTGTTATTACCTCTGGTATACATGATTCAGATGGAAATAAGAAAGAACCGGACGATGGCGTTGAGGTCGGCCAAGACGAGACCGGGGGTGATGAGAATACGGATGTGGTTGTAAAAGGCAGCGGTTATGGTGACAAAGGAGCAAAGAGATCGGTGAATAATAACAATGATCAGGAAGGTAATAATCGCAATGCGGTTAACGAAATAAATCGGGGTGAGTTAAAAACCGATTTTTACTTAGAGCTGCAAAAGGTTGCGATCTTCTGCTAACTTTTGTAAACGACCGATAACACAGACATTATATAACGCAAGCATAGTGTGCATAACGTCGAAATTCAAGTTTCCTTGAATTTTGTTTGCATAAGCAAAGAGCGAACCACCCGCACTGTCAGCTTTTCGTATATAGCTCAGTCTTTTAGATCTTCCTTTTCAGAGCTAAATATTAACGAAGTGTTGAGGTTAAATATTAACGAAGAGTTGAGGTTTGATGGTGCTATGAAATCTAAAAGCTTGTTGACTTTTGATGTTGCTTTAATGGATATTAGAGGTCTGCATGGACTCCAAGGTCTACATGGACATACACTTTTTATTCTAAATTTGAAGAAATCTTTTATTCATTTTTAGGTTTTTAGGTTCTACCCTAATTTAATTCATACAAAAATTTCTGAATTTTCGAGTTAAGGAGTTTAATTTTCATTCGAATGTGCCGCACCGCCGTATTGTATTCAAGTGTATTTGTGTGTTCGAGACATCCCATGCAGCTCTCTAAGTAGATTATTCCTAGGTGCAGAGGGAAATGCTCCAACTGCAAATGCTTAACTGCTCAATGTAAAAATTGCTGTTTTTGATGCTTCTTGTGTAATCGTTGGTAAAGGAGAGAACTAATAGCTCACCTCAGCATATGTACATATGTTCAGTTATCAAAATTATTAGACCTCTCCACGAGAAGATAATTTTCGCAATTGATTTCAGAGGTCTGAAAGAACTAGTCAAAAGTCAGAAATTTATAACTAAGTTTGATATGAAAAAAATTAGCTATTTGCATAACGAACAAAGGAAGAGATAGTATGTGTATAACGGTATTTTCAGACATACAAATTTTTATCATAAACGAGATAACAAAATGTTAGTTAAAGTTTCTTCCTTTTAATAAAAAAAAATTGGCATCCCCCCAAAGAGCTCTACCTGGCTACGGGCCTGATATACATATATTAGGTGAGCCCCAATTATGTGGTCTCGATCACATTCAAAAAATATGAAGCATAATGTTAAGCAATGTTTTTTGGTTTTGTTACGTATCCACTAAACTTTTCTTTTAATGACTCCTACTTTATCGACTGCACCTTTACCATGAGAATTTGCATTCTATGTTTTTGCAACCGCATTCAATTAAAAAATCGGTTTAAACTCTGAGAAATAAATTTATTTTTAAAGTGGGAGCTGCTTCCGTCTAAAAATATAATGATATTTGTAAATGTTCATGCTGTTTTTGTATCTGCTGCACATGTTTCGTTATAAAACTCCGCGTCATTGACGTGACGTGACAGATTTTGAAACTAAAAAAAATTTTGTTTTTAGTAAATTTGCTTTGGTGCAATTTTTTTTTTAAATTCTGTGCATTAAACTTGCTTTAAGTTTATATTTTTTAATTCATTTCACCCGACAACGCAGGAGTTATAATAACAAATGGTTCTTTCGAGCTACGAACGTGACATTAGAATATTAATGAAAGCAAATTAATAAAATTATCGTTAACTAATTTGGGTTTGCTACTTTTGCATTTTAAAAAATTGATTGTTGTTGTAAGTAAGTTTTTATGGTAAAAGTGCAATCACAACACCTCTCTTTTAAAAAAGTAAATATTTAAGAAAAGATGCTATTAAAAGCTACCAAAAGCGGAGAAGGAATAAATTCAATTAAATTCATAAATTCAATTTTGCAGTCAGTTTTCTTATCATTGCAATTGAGTTAAGGTTTAAATCCGTCAGAAAATTTTCAATTTTCAATATTAACATTTAATTTTTCGGTTGCGGTTAATTTCACCTTTCTGTGGAAATTACCGATGTTTGGAAATGTAATCTTTAAAATAAAATTTTATAAAGTGAAATGAAATAAAAGTAATAACGCATTTTACATAGTTTGGAAATTGCAAAAATTTTTTATTGAAAACGAAACCGTCTTTTAACTGACAGATCTACTTAACCAGACATTGTGAAATCGGCCCTAAATACTACTTTTTTCGGTGAAATCGAACCCTACTTTTTTAGGGTGAAATCGGCCCTAAATGCGGACTACTTTTTTCGGGTCAAATAGTCATGGAAAACCGTTAAGCAAACAAAGAAACATGTAAACTTTTCTATATCTGGTGTATCAAAGTCTGAAAATAGTCTGATCATGCTAAAATGCATGTATAATAATTTATGTTATAACATAACTAATTTAATGCCTTTTTCAGTTTCTCCATCTTCCTGCTTGTTAATCGAAGACATCAGCCGCGATGAGAAAACCATTAAGGACATTGCAAACACCATTACAAACCTTAGTCAACAACAGAAAAGTCGCTGGTCGACCACAGCTGTCAATAATGTCTTAAATAGTCATCTTCATCAACGTGTTAATCTTAATAACGAAGAGAAGAGTTTACGTGATAAAACAGACGTTCAACGGTCAAAACTACCACATCAACAGCAGCAGAAATTCACTCTGCAACATCAGAAGCAACCAACTGTTAATTTGAGGCCAAAGTCACTGACACTGGTGGCAAATTCCACACCTGCCATAGTATCAGCCATAGTAAAAAAAATACCGCCCCTACTGGTGTCCCCTCCGACGATCTCCGCAAGCAGCAATGGCGTTGGAGAAAACCAGGACAGCAACAAGAAAATTCTTAGCAGCGTGAGGGATAAGACAAATGCACGTTTCCTACTCAAATTGAAGCCTTTACAGCAACAACAAAAGAATCGACAACAAAGCCACGCGCATGAGCGCGGTGATCCAGATGGTGGATGTAACTTAGATGATCTCTCCACCCACTATTTGGCCAAAACGGCTGAGTTGCGTGTTAATGTTCCAGCTGAGGAATCCCTTAAAACCAAAAAGGGTTGGTTGCTGAAGCAAGACAATCGAACTGGTGACTGGACAAAGCACTGGTTTACGTTAAGTGGGGCAGTGCTTTTTTATTACCGAGATTCTGTGTCGGAGGAAAGAGGTGTACTTGACGGCGTGCTGGATGTCAATAGTATTACAAGCGTTGTGGAGGTGAATGCAAGTAAAAACTATGCTTTTCAGTTAACCACGTGGGATAAGCGGCGCTTAAACCTTGCTAGTCTTTCTCCAAATTCCCGCAATAGCTGGACATCTGTGCTTCGGAATGCCGCCGGTCTTCAAACGACGCAGGCTGGTGTTTGTGTCAGTATGGCAACTGCTGTTACCACCGAACCTACGAAAACTTCTCTTAATCCGAAGCTTATAGTCAAAGACGATATCAGAAGTGAAATTGAAAAGGATTTCATCAAAGCTCAAAATAACCAAGACTTAATTAAGAGCACCTACCAAGAGAAAAATAATAATCACATTGTGATAAGAAGCACAGATATCAGAAAAACTCCCAAAGAGTTTAACTCTAATCCCCAAGTTGTCATCACTAGCCCCAATGCCAATATTAACGGCAGTGGAAACTCGACACTAAAACCAACAACAGCGAGTCCGGTAACACCAACTACACCAAAGACTGCACACTTTTCGTCAGATGAGGAGTATCGAACCGCTTCAGAGGGTGGTAGGCGGGATAGCATAGATTGGGGTTTGCCATTGTCACCATCGCCACCGATTCCACTTTCCCTATTTCGAGCCAAGGAACGCTTACTCCCTCGCGCCGTCCCAGCATGTTCTAGTTTACAAAAACGCAGCCGCTCATCACCACCGGGCTCACGCCGCAGCACACTGGATAGCATGGGGTCAGATGATCCTCCGCTAATACATCCAGTAAAAGAAGAATTGTGCACAGACAAAGAGGCTAAATTTCGCTTAAGTGTGGCTGAAAAGGAACGAGATCTGCTGCGTGATGAAGCAAAAGAACGCGAGGGGCACATGTCAGAGTTGCTAATAACATTAGAACGCACCGAGCATGAATTAAACACACGTTTACAGGAAATGGAGGAAGCCCGAGAAAATATGACAACACAGCTCGGTGAAGCAAAACTTAATGCGGAGAAAATCAATAACCGCTTCTCTGACGAACTGGAAGAGAGTCATAAGAATATTAAGGAACTACAAGATCGTTTAAGAAATGGTATTGACGAGAATGAGGTCCTCTATAAGAGATTGCGAGAGATAGAAGGCTGCAGTCCCTCTAGCTTCACTAATCCGCATCGCAACAAATTAAAGCGCATGGACTCGTTAAGTGATCTTACGCTTATAAATAATATCGAGCCTTATGGCTTAGATCGCGACTTGCTCGCAGAAGAGTACAACGAGCTCCGATCTCGCTTTGAAAAGGCAGTCAGTGAAATTAGAGCAATGAAGCGAGAGTTAAAGGAATCTCAAAACCAGTTTGACTCCTTGGAAATTTCATATGCTTCGCTAAAGCAAGACTTAGATCGGAAAGAAATTGAAGATCGATCGCAGCTACAAATGATGGCGGAACGCATACAAGACCTTACGTTGAAGTATAGTGATTCAGAACGGCAAGTGCGAACACTAAAACAAAAACTTGCGAAATTCGAACGTCGGAGATCACTGTCGTTAAAAGGAAAGGAACAACTAACTATATCTAAAGAACTTGAAAGCAAAGTAACAGAGTTAGAGACTAAAATAGATAAGCTTGAAAAGTCTTCACTCTTAGAAGGCAACATATCTGCGGAGTCCTTTCAAACGGACGGCAATAAAACTCTTCTAAAAAAGTTGCCCCGTCGACGTTCGCTTGAAATGTCTACTAACGATTCGTTACAGTTCATGGTGCGCGTGAACGGTTTAGAGAAAAGGCTTGAGGACTTTTCCGCTCAATGTTCAGTAAGCTCTTCTTTAACATCAACCCCAAATATACCAGGAACGCCCACACTGGAAAACGCCCAGAACTCTGTTAGTCCGAAAGTGTCGGAACATTTAATAGAGCGGATTCGCTGCCTTGAAGCTGTTTTAGTTTCAAGTAAGGACCGGCTCGAACAGAGCTTACATCAGCTGCAGTCATTACGGTCTTCCCGCACACGCCGCTCTGTATCACCGATTACAGACAAAAAGGATTCTTATCGCTATGTGGAGCGCAGCTTGAGTGAAGTTGCTAAACTTATACGGGAAACTTGCGAAACGTGCGTTGTAGCAGGCACTATGGCTAACAGATCTGGTATGTTGTCATTACCCGAATCTAGTCCGATCAAAGGCGCTCTTCTGCAATTGGAAAAGCAGTTGCGCACGAAATTAGCTGATCTACTTACACAACGACGAATGTTACGAGAACACAACGAACTAACTCCACGGAAAGATCTGGAGCTTTTAGCCGAGCGCATCGCGTTCGAAAGTATTTGTTTCGGTAAGTTACGAGATTCTCTGTCACGCGCAGAGAATCCCAAATTATTTGGCGAACGACAAACTTGTGCCGAAATTTCTGAAACTTCCCATCTCATCACCATGCTCAAAGCGAAGCTAAGCGGGAAATGCTCTTTTAAGCCAAACGGTAGCATTGATGTTTTAGCCAGTGTTCTAGCGCGTCGTCTAGTGCTCTCCAGCTACCGTAAGGAAATCCAAAATGATCGCTGCGGTTTGGAACCCGTCGACCAAAACATAATGAATGACTTGTTGCGACAACAACACGAAATCAACCTTATCACGAAACGCTACAAAAATAATGCCTTGGAGAGCTTAGCTGCAGGTTTAGCAGCGGAAACCCTCAGTTACATTTCTTCAAATGATTTAGTGCAAGGCGCTGTGCAGGAAGCCTGGCGGCAAGCGCAGGAAACAGTGAACGCCGAACTGGTTCAATCCGAAATAGCGCACATCATGATGCGCAATGCGGAGCGCTTTGAACAGTCGGTTATTTCCTCGTTTGGTTACACGCTGACGGAAGAAGAACGCCTAACATTCGAAAACTTTGCTGATGCTGTACACGATGCGTTGCGCAAAGAGATGGAATTAGCGGTAGCGCAACTTACGCAGTGCTATGACGAAGCTATTCAAATAATGAAACGTGGTCAGTGGCGTCTGCATTTGGACCAAGGACGGAAGGCATCGGAAGGACGCCAGCTTCTTGCTGAATTCGCAGACATCATCGCCCATAAAGCCTTGGTGGATGCCCGAATTTCAGTACTTTGTGGCGAGAACGCAGGAAAACCAGTACAAATCCAAGACGATCAATCCTCGGATGTTTGCAAAAAAATTGGTATAACAGCTCTGCAAAAGTACGAAAACCTTTTCGAAGAGCTTTCTCATGATCTGGAAATAAACAATCCGGACGACATACTCGCCGAAGCTGACTTTGAGTTCATGTACAAGCAGCAAACAGTGGATTTCCTGAACAATCGCGAAGTGTTGTCGGAGATTTCGACTTTTCTGGGGCAGCTGGAGGACTCCCTAATAGCTTTGCAGTGTGAAGCAGCCGCAACCACATGTGTATCACGCTCAGCTATTTCAATAGAGAGTCTGCAAGATGTCTGTCGCAAATGCTGCGATTTGCGGCTCCGTGCTGATCAACTTTTGCCGGATGTACATAGTAAACTGAACACACCTTGTGAACAGTGCTTGCTAATGCGTGAGAAACTGTGCAACTTACAGCAACAACACGAGACCGAAATGTTACGTGTGCAACAAACGCATACCAAAGAGATGAATATTTTGGTGCAACAAGCTGAAAATCAACGCAATGCGCTAAAGGACTTCGAAGTAGAGAGACTAAACCTCACAAACAGCTTGCATAAAAGCCAGAGGCTAGTGGAGCAGCGGGAACATGAGTTAAATACGGTGCACAAAAAACTGCAAATGCACGAAGAAGAATTTCAACACAAGCAGAATGATAAGCTTGAGCTTTTAGAACGTTTAAACGAATACAATGACAAAGTGCAGGCGTACCAAGAGGAAAGTGATGCCTTAACCTTAAAGTGCGCTCGGCAAAATGAAGAATACGCGATACTTTTACAGGAACGTGAATGCCTTCAGGTCGAATTAGGCAAGGAAAAGGAAACACGCCAGCTCTTTGAAAAACGTTTGGAGATGTTGGAATTGGAACATGGCAAGCAACTGGACTGTCTGCAGGAAGCATATCAGGAGCAAATACTGTCGCACTGCACTGATTTTACTAGCCTGGCGGACAAAGAAAGCTTCAGACATCGGTACCAAGCCGAAATTGAACAATTGCGCGTAAGTTTACTAGGATCGACACAATTTTGCACTGATTTTTTCACATTTTTAGATGCTTTGTGAGAAGGGTCTATCGGCAATGGAATCATCTCACCGTCGCATTATAAATGATTTGGAAGAAAAGCATCGTCAAGAGATTGCCCGCTTGCTGCTGGAGAAGGAATCAGCCTTAGCAGAGGAAACTCAGGTTCGCGAAACACAGATTGCGTAGTTAGGTTAGATTAGGTTCTTGTGGCTATTTATATAGCGAAAAGGATTCCCTATTTTAATGGGTGCTATCTCACAGAAATCGTTAAAATAATGTATTCCCATATACTTTTTCTAAGCTAGTGCTGGACAGCTGCAGAGCATATACGTGATGGTCTCCTCCTCCTCATCCCTTAAACTGCTACAAAATAGTTAGCGTGGGCACCTTATTAGGCAATGTCCAGTAAAGACTACTGTCGCCCGCTGTATATTCTCTCTATGTCGTTAAAGGTGGCTCTTTAAGTTTCTTAGATGAAACTAAGGCCAAACCTGTCTTGCAATACTACAGGTTGACCTGTGGGAAGAGTTCCCATCTTTCGTTGACGTGCTTTGTAGTATATCTAAGAAGCATGTGTTTACCGGTAGCCAGCATACCCACATTTGCCTTACGTGTATTTCACCTATCTCAGTGCCCAGACGAGCAAGTTCATTCGCGTGGCAGTTGCATGGATTATCTTTGTGGCCTGGTACCCCGCACAGATTTATTAAAAGCTCTTTTGCCATCTCATTAAGAGATTGGGGCAGCCTTTTACCACTATGGATATGGTGAAGGTTGATTCCTGGGACTTTATCGGTGCCTGACTGTCGGTAATGTTATAGATATCCTACCGATCAAAACCTTATTTTCCTTCAGCCATGACAGTGCCTCGCGAATTGCTATAACCTCCGCCTGAAACACGCTACAGTTGTCGGGAAGACAAAATTTTTCTGCTATATCGCAGATCTCGGAAAAAACCCCACTACCTACTTAACCGTCCAGCTTTGAACCATCGGTATACAAGTCTATACCATCGCTTTTTGGCAATAACCGTTCCTCCCAGTCCTATCTGTCTGGTATATGCCTACCAAATTTTCAAACCGGGAGTATAGTCGGAGCAGTGTAGTAAAAATTCTTAAAAGAAGAGGACAAGCCTTTCATTATTCATTATTCTGGTGAGAAACTTTCCTACTGGTCCATTCGCATACGGCATTAAGTGTCACGGCTGAACATTTAGCTAATATACTTCCCATTATAGCTATTGAAAATAGGTTCATTAATACCTCGAGAGCTGCAGCAGGTATAGACCTTAGTGCTCCTCCTTAGTGGTACACAAGCAGCAGACCTTTGGACTTTCTGCAGTAGCTTACGATGTGTTACCTTTTCCAAAGAGGGCCACCAGATTACCACCCCATATGAGCCTAATCACTGCCACGTACAGCCAGTATGTATGTAATTTTTGGAGAGAGACCTCACTTCTTACCAATGGCTTTTCTGTAGGAATAAACAGTCCCTCATGGATTACCTCACCCTTTTCAAAATATTAGTTTCCAGGTCAATTTCCTATCCAAGTTCAGACCAAGAAATTTCGCCTAACTTTCTATTACTACTAACTATATAATTAACTAATGTTGTGTATTTGGGCTGTAAGAATAAATATCTTCTTTTAGGCGACCTTAGCTGCTTTGGATGCCATGCGTAAAGCACATCAAAGTGAGGTGCAGCGCGAAGTTGCTCGTTTCAAGCAGGAATTTCTACGCCAATTCCAGAAGGGTGAACATGCTTCCGATGCAGTCAAAGTTAAAGAGTGAGTATTTTTTACAATTTGTATCACCGAAGCAGTTGAAGAAGTTAGAAGTTATAACGATGTAGAGAGGACCTCGACGAATTACGCCAGGAAATTCTTTCATTCTCGGAGAAATATTCGATCAAATGTGTCGAAAATGCTGCATTGGAAGAAAAGTTGCGTTCGGCCAAACAGAAGTTAAAAAATTTTCAGCAAATGCAACAACTGGAGCTGAGGTAAATTACACTATTTTTACCAAGCATAAAAAAAACTATAATTACACTCGATGCCTATAATTATGTTGGCAATTAATAAATATCCTTTGGTCTATTCCCGGACAGAAACAAGCAATTTTCTGAGCATTTAGCCTCTGATAATCTGCTATCAGACGTTGCTTTCGTACAGGGATTATCAACAGCGAAAGACGAAAGCTCGTGCCAGGATAGTGAAGTAAGCCCATTCATTACTTTATCTTGTAAAAAGTACCTTCTGATGGATGTAAATTAATTTGATTTTCGAGTTTTTATTATTTCCGATTTGCTCGATGCATGGGAATGATAGCAACATAATGTCTTTAATATTTCCATACAAATTTCTCTTTATATAGTTAGATAACAGTCCAGGTAGCATACACTCTTCCTTTAATAAGGTATATAGTAAAGGAATTTTAAATCAAAAATTGCAATGATAGCAAAACTTAATGCTACTGGAAATACAGTTGTCAATACCTACATTTAAAATTTTACTAATACACGACGATAGTTTATTGAAAAAGTGTTTCTTGAGCGCATAAAGCATGTGCAAGCTCAAAACCGATCTCCGATTCTTGCATTGCACTATATAGAAAAATGAGCGAAGCATGAAAATAAATCCACGAAACAATCTATTTTCTTTGCATTCTCCACCACGACATCCTTAACAAGATTGAGGCCCTCCAAGGATAATGTTAAGAACGATCAAGCAATATATAGGTATAGGTATAGGTATAGGTATAGGTATAGGTATAGGTATAGGTATAGGTATAGGTATAGGTATAGGTATAGGTATAGGTATAGGTATAGGTATAGGTATAGGTATAGGTATAGGTATAGGTATAGGTATAGGTATAGGTATAGGTATAGGTATAGGTATAGGTATAGGTATAGGTATAGGTATAGGTATAGGTATAGGTATAGGTATAGGTATAGGTATAGGTATAGGTATAGGTATAGGTATAGGTATAGGTATAGGTATAGGTATAGGTATAGGTATAGGTATAGGTATAGGTATAGGTATAGGTATAGGTATAGGTATAGGTATAGGTATAGGTATAGGTATAGGTATAGGTATAGGTATAGGTATAGGTATAGGTATAGGTATTGGTATAGGTATAGGTATACGTATAGGTATATAAAAAAATATTGTATTCAGAGTCATAATATTTTGCACCTAGATGTGGTTCACAAAACAAAGTCTTTTCCGAGGCGTAAATTCAAACATTCGTATTTGAATCATGTAAGACACTTTTTGGAGTCCCTTTTAGCAGCATACATATTTTCTTTCGAAAAAGAAGTATTTTTTTAACCTCATAAGTATGAAAGCTCCTATAAATGTTTGCTAGGTATTTACATCCCTTTACATCCTTTAATACAAATATGTTCTTGATCCTATAGATTTATTTCGGTAATTTACGGATTTACGGTAAAATCAACGATTATCTTAGTGAAGAGAACGAAGAATAGACGTGGTAATAACTATCTATCTATATCTATAACTATCTAATTTTACAACTATCCCTAAATCTCATACGACACTTTCGTTTAGGTACACCTATACCTAAGCTTACATTGTTGTATTGTTGTATGTTTTGCGTTGTTACAATTACAATATTCTTTACATTTAATTTGGGTTCTTGACAATTTTACTTTTCATTATTAACTCAACTTTTCACCTTCGATATATGTATATAAAAAAAAAAGCCTTCCCATATATACTTTGTAAATTTTGAATGTTGTTATTTTGTTTAAATAGGTCTAAACGAGCTATCCACGCTCAAAAAGAATTTGGAAACGATAAAATTAAAAACCACAAATACAATTTTTTCTGTATTGCCAAAACCACGTAATCCGACAGAATCAAAAGATAACTCAACAGAAAGTAAAAAACTGTTGACGGTGGAAACTGTAGCCGCTCAAGAATGCGATGATAATAATGCAGCCGTCCCTAAGAAAAAAATTAATTACAACAGGTTTTATAAACAATATATGGAAAAACAACAATAACAGTGTTCATTAAAATTAGATGCCCCAACAACAAATCCAGTGGAAGAACCAAAGAATATTCATAATAATAATGTTAACCATAATCCAATTAGTTGTATTGATATTTATAGAAAGTCAAGTCATCATTTTAAACAAAAGCAACAGCAAGGATAGCAATCCCAAGCCTATGAAAATCAAGCAGAAATAATTGAAAGTTTACGTATAACCCTGGGAAAATAACCCAGGAACTAGAACGACCATTGCAAAAGCAACAGTCACTACTAACAAAATAAATGAAGTATTGCCAACAGCAACATTAGCAACGGTATCAGCAATAACACGCACCAATCCAAAAGTGACCGAAAAAAGTGCTATTAATTTGGAGAGTTTTACGGATATTATTAATAGAACAACTATTAAGCCACAACACCTGCATTAGCGTCGTCAACAAGCAGGTGCTGCGGAGGCCGAAAAGGATGATGATGTTGGTGATGGAAGATCTTGGTATCAGCTCACCTGAGAGTAACGCCAACACCACCATCGACCCATCTACCCGCTTCAGTTCAACAGCAGCAAATATACCGCCGCCGGTTGGTAAATCTTGTTCACCCCCTCCCTTGACTGGAAGGGACGTCGAGCACCCTTGTCCACCGGACACTCCTGCTTCGACTTCACACTGAAGAGATTCGAATTGGAAATCTAGCAGAAACAGGACTAAATGCCTACCGGTCGAAGAGAAGGAATAACGCTTATTTTCTCTTGTTGTTTTTTTGTCCTAGTGTTCAAATTGCATTGTATTTTTGGTTGCCAATAATACTTAAAAGGGTAGGGTTGAATATAATACGATTATTTTCAAAGCTGTTTTCCGATTAATTGTGTTAAAAAGACGAATTTTTCATTTGTAAGAAATGAATTTAAATTTTGTTTCCAAATTCACATTTTACATTTAATGATATTATGCACCAATTTTTCATATGAAAATTACAAACGAATATATTTACAACTCTTACCCGATCTTACATGCATATTTTTGTACTGTTAACCATTTTACAATTGATTGCAATATTATTTAGAGCGCATAAAACACGTTTAAAAATTTAAAAAATAAAACTAAAATTCAGTTGTTTAAAAAAGTGAGTATTTTCTTGTTAAAAAGGTTATCTGAGCTCCATTCTTTTCTGGATCATGTATCTTAACCCTATAACATTATCCATAAAAACTACTATATATAAAAAATTTTGGGTAAAAAACCCCAGTGTGACCATTTTGGGTGGTCGGCAGCCACCACCCTCCCCGTCTAAATTTATTTTCGTAATAATATCACATACATAATATCTATTAAATCACATATTTTCATATCACATACATATTTCAATATCACATACATATTTTCTATTAAATGTAACAATACAATTTTTTTGACAAAATCTGCTTTGGTTTGGAAAGAAGAGGCCGGGAAAAGCACGTACCACAGTGTTTTCTCACTTCCATAAATCAACGAGTATGTAAAACTCGTATACTTGTTGACTAACGTCAGTGACTTTTCGCCTCAAAGTAATAAGAACAGAGAGTTAAGAGAGTTCTGCTAGTTGAATTCGCTGTATGCTGAGTTGCTGAATTCGCCGTATGCCAACTTCACACCGGTTTGTTATAAATAAAGGGTCTTTCAACAAGAAGTGTCATTTTAAATTTGTTATGATTTTTTGCTATTTTAATTTATTGCGCGAATGTGTAGCGGTCGATATCTGAAGACCTCCTTTATTTTACTATCTATTTTTACTTCTCAAATGACCTCACAGTGACAGATGAAAGTTGAGAGTTAAAAAATGACGCGAAATTTAAAATAATACTTTTTGTTTAAAGATTCTATATAATCACAAATAATGTACGTAATTAAAAAAATTTGAAGACTTTTATAATATAAATAACTTTAAAAAATAGAAATTATTATTACTCCAATCAATGAAGCCATATGTTTTATGTTTTTATAAGATTTTGTTAAGGTATTTGTATCATTTAATAATATTTATTTATTTATTTGTATCGTCTATCACCTTATTGCACCACCTATTTTACCACCTTATGTTTAAAAAATTGTTTTTATTGATGGCGATTATAATTTGAATTATATGTATATACTCGAAGGATATATAATTTCATTGAATTTATGACCTTTTATGCTTTAAAAATGCATTTATTATTAAAAATATTATTTAGTACACTCATTAATTTTTTTTAACAAAAATATTTCAAAAATTTTAGAATGGTGTATAAGTTATAATATAAGCTAAATGCCAACGCAAATAAAAATTATCCTCTTCTTATGGGTATGGGTATGGGATGGAGAAAGCTTCAGAGCTTTTCACTCGAGCTCTACACAAATAAATGACATACATATGTTGACATTTGACGTTTCAATTTTATTTTATTTTAGCATTTGAAACGCGCAATTAAAGCAATTGAGTCTTCCTCTGAAAATTTATTTAGCAATGAAATTCTTTTCATAGCTTAACATATTTTTACCAAAAATCTCGAAATACTCTCAACATTAAAGACTGACTGGTTTTTTTTTATGCTATTTTCGAACTAATCAGTTTTACGCTTTTGCGCACATTTAAGGATGTATTCAGTTTAGCTACCCATGATTACATTATAAGGCACTGCAACCACAAATTTGGGAATTAGTAAATTTTTTTTTAAATTTTTCATTATTCTTGGACATTTTTATGCATTGTTTATTTTAAATACAAGCAGAAAAGAGCAAAAAGAAAAAAAAGAAAAGAAAAAAATTAAAACCATTAGCGCGTCAAGCGATAGCAAAAAAGTTATTAAGACAACATTCACCTATACCTATTAAATTTGACCATTATTTAGAAAATACTGCCAAGCTCTAGGAAAATAACAATTTATGATAAGCCTATAAGCAGACAAATTATAAAGAAATCTTAACATTTGCAATTTGAGACACAGTGATAAGTTAGAATGTACGTCTTTGTCTTACTTTCTCACCTGTTGTATCCTCATAATTAAAACATTAAGGTATAGATTCACTTTTTGGTTTTCCAAACTATTTTTCGGAAATAATCGTTGGTAAACAAAGAACAAAGTTCTATAGTTCTTTCGCAGCTAAAGCCTCTTTGCGTTAGTTGCCTCGTTCATATTATGCCTTCTGTTCATATTATATTTAACTTCTTATATATGTATTATCTGATTTTATATATACTATTTTTGGTTAAATTTTGAAATTTATTAACATTGCATGCGAAACTAAGAGGAAAAACATTCGTCGATATGGTTTAGTGGAAAGAAACCGTAAATTGGAAAAAATCACCTCTTAATACTGTTTCACCCGGGGCGCACCGCCCCCGCCGCCACAACCTCGGTCCACCACTGGGCGCACCCGCCCACCATCTATCCCGTCTTATACAGATGCGGGTGTAGGGTGTATGAGTTTCGGCCAGGCCGAAGTTAAGGCTCTTACTTGTTATTTATTAGCACATTATAGAACTAATTGGAACAAAAGCAATTGCAACAAAATGAAATACAGCTCCGAGACAGTAAAACAGAAACAACAACACATATTTGTAGCTCACAGCAAATGCTTCTGACGGCGGTGATGATGATGGATTCGAGGAATTGCTCGAAAGCGAAGGGGATCAAAGTGCGATTAATAACGAAGCCCATCAAACAAAATATTACACTTTGTTGGAAAAAGGCAAAAGAGGGCTTTTGGCGGCTACAGCTATCGTTGTTGATGATGACGAAGCTGTTGTTGATGCTGATGTTGAAAGCTGATTCTGAATGACTTACAGACTTATTGACTGATGGATCGACTAGCACAACAACAAGATTTACTCGTGCAAACAGAAGACGAAAATTCCCGAATGAAAAATAATCACCATTATCATTTATATTCCACGACGCATCAATCTTTGCTTTATGCTGCTGCTCCGTTTTTTCTTCGCCTCCCCTCTTTCCTGCACATTCATCGTACTTCTAAATACGACTGTAACAGAATCCTCCCCTGTTTCGTTGGCTTGAGTCTGTGCGTCCACGTCGTCGTTTTAAGCGCCTTTTCAGTCAGTTCATTTCGTCCTCCTCTTGACGTTTGCTGTAATTAACACACAGAAGTAAGGAATCGACGACAGAAAAATGTGGAAAGCGGAAAAATTGTGCATCACAAGTAAAAAGCTGGCTTTACGCAGTGGGAAAAAGTTTTGAAGAATTTTTTTATGCTGCCAAGTCATAAAGGCTTACACACGCTTACACGCTTATTTACAAGCTCACCGAGTCACTG